>JALJCO010013744.1:0-600000 GCA_023101725.1 Atherinomorus stipes
AGGTAGTACTCCACAAAGAAAATCCCTGCATTGCTTGTACAGCCCATTCAGGATCAAATAAAGATTGCTTAAATTGTTTGTCTAGGGATGAGTGGTGGAGGAGGGGGTGAGGTGTTTCAACAGAGGCTACACGGTGAGGAAGAATGCCCGAAGCCCGCTCCTGAGCTAACTAGAACCTGCTGCCGTCCTCTTTGATATCCCTCTGCCCCTCCTTTGTTATGGCCAACTCAACTAGCCAGCACGCGTTGGGCTGATCCTCTGAAACCACTAGCATGCCTCTCTCTGCCCTCACATGTGCAGGATGGGCGGATATTAGAGTTGGGATTTTTTTTTTTTCTTTTGGATTTTAGAGAACCACAAGGCAGAGAAAACAGATGAGTCAACCATGCAGTCATTCAGCCTTCCTGTCTGCTTACTGGTGTATTATGTACACTGTTTGTGTGAGTTATTTTCTGTATGTCTGTTAGATGCTTTCCTATTCTTTTTTTTATCAACTTCATCTCCCTCATTTCCTCTGCTTTCTTTCCCTCTCAACCCAATCCTTTGGCCCCTCTCTCAACCCTCTCTTGCTCTTTCCTCTCGCCTCACCCATGAGTAATACGATGCTGCCATCAGTCTCGGTGGGGCCTAAATAGACTTCCAGTGAGAATTTAATAGTGTGACCATGATACATAACAAGTGTCTGTCCAGCAAGGTGACATCAGCAGTGGGGAATCTGCTGGTATTCCTGCCAGGAGTAAGTGGAGAGGGCCAGAGCTGAACTGAGGTGTTTTTTGCAACACAGACTCAGCAGTGCAAGCAAAGCTGAGGCATCAGGGGCAAAATCTTATCTCATTTTCTTAACATTCTACCGAAGGTGTAAAAACTTTGAAGTGGTCATACTTTTGGAGTACTTACTTATTCGTGCTTTATAAAGCTTGTGTATGTAAAAGGTTTGCAGAGCCCGATTCCACTCCAGACACAGTTTCTCCTTCTCATAGAGGATGCTGTTCCTCAACTTTGTAGTTCAGGCTTTGCAAATTTTCTTAATCATTTTACGTATGTAAATAATGGTTTTCTAGTGAGGAAGGTCCAACTGTACTAGTCTCCTCAGGAGAAGGAGAATGTTTTTGGCAAATCACATGACCAGTCAGAGAAGATTGAGCTTATTCTATATCAGTAATTCTGGGATCCCATGGGGTTATGAATTCATTTATCAGGGATGATAGACTGTATATAAAAAAGAGAAAAATCTCTTTAAAGGTAGAATCTGGAGTGTTTCCCCGTTTCTGTTTGTAAATACTATTCAAACTGAGTGCCCCTCCCCCCAGGCTAATGGTTGCATTGCTCTTTGGTCCAAGCCTCTCCTTCAAAGCTTGGAGGTGGGTGAAAGCCAAACTAATATTAACCCTGGTTTTCGAGCGTGTACTCTCTAAAGCTCTTTCCCCACAGAATACTCTACTTTTCTACGCTGCATTCGCCATTTTTTGTTGAGATTTTGAGTTAATCTGTGTCGGCCCCAGTCGATATTTAGATAATAAAAAAGTCTGTTCCAATCAATGAGTTTATCCCCCACAGAGCGCTACATGCCCTTAGCTCTGTCATTGGCTGGAGACAACACACAAATCTCCGCCAAGAAATGTCCAGAACACACCAAGACGAAGGGAAAAAACGAAATACAGTCAGGGGGAGTTGCAAAAAACTCACTGTCACACAAGAGTAGAGGCCCAAAGGTGTGGATCGAGCTGGATTTCACTCACACATGTCTAGCATTTATTTTCAGGGGGAGAACTCCAGATTCTACTTTTGATGAGGAATGGGTTATATTTAACATTACCTGTGCAGTGATGATTTGCTTTACAGTATAATTTTATCATGCCTATTTATGAGCATCAAAGTGTTCATGATTCTGATGGGTGGATTTTATGACCAGAAATCTGATTTTTCAGCAGATTGTGACTTGAAAAGTTTGACAATCGCTGTTCTAAATAATCTATAAATGTATTCAGCAAAATCAGGAAGATCTCTCAAGGTATCTCATGCATCAGAGTAAACAATGATCGTGTAATTACCAACATTTTTCTGAAGACTTTATGAAAGACGAATTTGATTGTTTTTTGGGAATTTTTACAGTTGTAAACAAAACACAGTGACTATTTAATATTGGTTCTTACCTTTGGGTACCTTTTTCAAAAATTAAAATGGCTTTTCATATCAGATTTATTTGTCATTCTGAACAGCTTTTGGGTATTTGCAATTGTTTTTTCTTGGTCTTATACATTACTTGTATTACTTTGATTATGCATATGAATAATGGATTTGTTGTTTCTGAGAACTTTCTTCTGTGATAAAAAGATTGAATATGAAGTGCAAGTTGTGTCAGTTTTCCTCAAACTCTTGGCCATATGTCATTTATATTAACGATCGAATGTTATAATATAACCAATATTTTCTGACATAAAAGATCTTTTATTTTATACAGCAATTTAATGAATTTAAACATTTTATTTTGACATAGTTATGGGGACTCTTCCTGTTTGTTTCCAGTATTATCAACAATGATTCCTAAGAATTTGGCTTCCAGAACTGTGTTTATTGGAGTGTCATTTTAGATTTTTCTATGAATACTTATTATACGATTTCCTATGCATTTAGTCCAAGATCAAGAGATACCTTGTTGTCATCAAGCCAGTTTTTATCTTTCTGAAGTTCAAGTTCCACTCCTGTCAAGAAGCTGCTTCATATTCCCCCTCTATAAAACAAGTTGTTTCATCTGTATAGGAAATACATTTTAGTAAAATCGAAGCCAAAAATAAATACTTTTATGAACAATATATATAGCAATGGCCTGAGTACAAACCCTGTGGTACCCCAATATTTCCTTTGACAATTTGGATTCTGTATTATCAAAATACAAATTGATATCTGTTATCTAAACTGCTTCTCGGTCAGTGGTGGGCAGGTCCTCTGAAATCATATTTAGTATAATTTAAATAATTACAGTATGACCAAAATAATACAACACAAACATAGTAAAGTGACCCGCTGTTTATATATAATTAAAATCTGCTCTGTTTTGTTTTCAAATGATAAAATGTTTTGGTGGTTCTCTCTGCTTTAAGGTCTTGAAGATTTTCGGTTTCGAGAGCAGAGACGTGTGGTTTTGAATAAAGCGCTGTGCAGACCCCGCTGATTACGTTCCCCCCCCAGAATAACGTCCGGCTCCGGTGTGCGGGCGGTCCCTCGTCCCTCTGTCCCGCAATGTAAACGGGTGTCCGTCGACTCGCTGTGAAGAAGATGTTGGTACCGCTGTAAATGTCAGACGGTGCGTGCGCTTCTGGGTCGCGTTCGCTCTCCCCTCATCACTTCATTGATCATCTTGCTCTTATTACCTGTTGAATTGACCGTCAGTGACTCTTACTACGGAAGTAAAAGTGATTGATGTGCCAGGAGACAAATGAAAAGTTAAGGAATGGGCAGAGATGATTGGTGGATGTTTTTTTCAGCCCCATTACTTTCACAGCTGATGTATAATAATATTTATATATTTAAAGCTTTTAATTAATCTTATTATACGACTCTTTAGCATGCTGTAGAATGCTCCATTGACTTGAATGGGTTTTTTTTCATCGTTCCAGCGGTCATTATTTCCGTATAATTACCGCTGAAACAATATAATGACCACTGTCAATGGCAATGGATCTTTTTTTTACTTATTTTAACCTGTTGTCTTATGGTGATCCCAATAATCCTCCGCATCACAAGTAGTCTGGTCACTGAATGGCAAACAAACAAACAAATAAACAAAAAAGAGGGAGTGAGCACATAGCGACACCTCGTGACCAAATATGGACGATTTCCCAATCAATTTGAACGTGTTCGGCGAGGTGTGGAGATTTTAAGCGCTGGGTCCAGGTAAAGTTTAAGGATTCACCCTCTCCAAAACAAAAAAGATAAAAAGAAGACCAGTGGTAAGACGGACACAGCTAACACAGCAGAGAAAGAAATGTCCAGTTCAATTTACAGAAAAAGCCGGTAATAAGCCAAATTCCAGCTACTAAGATTAACTAACAAACGTTGCTAAGCAACAGGTGCCCCAACTGTGGGGCAACCATTTTATTCTTCGCATAAAACATCAGAACAGCAGAGGAGGAAATGTCCAGTTCAACATACAGGAATAGGGATTATCACGCTCCGGCCGGCTCCCGGAAGTGGAATCATTTGGCACTTCCTCTTCCGGGGCCATGTTAACGACAGTCGCTCCTGCTCTGTTATACTGTTTAAATCGGATAAACTCCAAACATATTTAAGTTTTCGTTCTAGACTGAAGTGATACTGGATCATAAGCTGGATCAGAGCGATCGATTCGCAGCGGTGAAGGGCCGAACTTTGTAATAAAACACACGCTTGTTTGTCCACGGTGGGGGACAACACCGGCACTTCACAGCATGCTAGCATTGGCCAGCTAACGTTCACTGACGTGCTTAACATTGTGCGTCTTAAAACACACAAACACCTGAAAATCGGGTCCGTACCTCCCCCGTTTCCAGTGGAACCTGGGGACTGCCAAGATAGGGGAGACGCTTTCAGATGATTGTGTGTGCCCAGCCGCACAAAGCTAGGCACGTTATCGAGCTGGCAAGCTAACCTGTTAACACGACTGTGCAGTCTGCCGGCCGCAAACAAATGTGTGTCGTTTTATTATAAAGTTCGGGTCCTTCACCGCGGCGAATCGGTTGTTTTAATCCACTTCTTCCTCAGCATCACTCAGTCTGGAATGAAAACTTGGCATTGGCGTTTATCCGATTGACAAAGTTTAACAGAGTAGTAGCTGGCGGACTATTGTTAGCAGGTTAGCATTAGCCAGCTCGATGACGTGCCTAACTTTGTGCGGCTGAAAACACACAATCATCTGAAAGCGTCTCCTTCTTGGGCAGTCCCCAGTTGTTCCACTGGAAACGGGGAGGTACAGACCCGATTTTCAGATGTTTGTGTGTGTTTTAAGACGCACAATGTTAAGCACGTCAGTAAACGGGGCTAGCTGGCTAATGCTAGCATGCTGTGAAGTGCCGGCTGCTGTGCCCCACCGGGGACAAACAAACGTGTGTTTTATTATGAAGTTCGGCCCTCCACCGCGGCAAATCGATCGCTTTGATCCAGCTTTCTTGATCCAGTATCCACTTCAGCTCAGAATGAAAACTTAAATATGTTTGGAGTTTATCCGATTTAAAACAGTAGCACAGAGCAGGAACGGCTGTCGTTAACGCGGCCCGGAAGAGGAAGTGTCCAAAACCCGGGAACCTCCGGTGAAGCGGGATAACCCCCCTATAGCCGTTGCTAGCCAAAGGTGCTAGCACAAATTCCAGCCGGCGTGACACAACTAACAAACATTGCTAAGCAACAAGTTCCCTGACCTGGCCTCGACTGTGGGGAACTATTTTAATCTGAGTGTAAAACATCAGAAAGTTATTTGACCCTCGCAAAAATAGAAGACTTTAATTTGAATTTTATTTTTTGTAAGTATCCGTATAATAAGCGGGATAATGTATGGAACGCAGGCCATTATCAGGAAATGCTGACCGGCGGGGCGATTGCAGACCCCACCCTGAAGGTCAGTATTTCCCCAGAATGACCTGCGTTCCATACATTATCCCTTAATAGCGTATGGGGTAGTGAACCCAATTTAACCGAATATTGTAAAAATTGTTGAAAGAAACATCTTCTATAATGCCTTTAACGTTTACATCTGTAACATTTATGTTGAATACAAATGATTGAATCATGTCATTAAAGTAGGATTTATATCAGGACAAATTTATTAATGATGTTTTATTACCTTTTTCAGGTAGAAGGATATTAATAATGAAGCAAAAATCAATTAAAATCTTTTCAATAACTTTAACAGAATATCTTGACTTTTTGAGAAATGTGCAAATTTTTGTTTCTCGGTGAGCTGGATAATCAAATCAACAAGTTTTTGTCTTTCTGTCTGGAGCCAGGAATTCATTAACTTGCATGACTGAAGCCCCAGTAAAACAGTTTGGTTTGGTCTGGTCTTACTGGTAGGGTTCTCTGAGGAAGTGGCAAAGTCATTAGCAGCAACAATTCTTTCTCATAGTTTTAGAGGCAGCAGTGGTAAGAAGAGGGTATATATGTGGTTAAGAGAGGTGCCTTGGTTTAATGAGGTTGTGGAGGTTGTAGGAATGAGTCAAGAAATTACTGTTTTCTTGTAACAACTGAGGGGTGTTTGCAAGTAAGAAAAAAAACCATTAAATGAACGAGAAATGAGTTTCCACGGTTTTATTTTTGCTTACTGAGGCTGACTGGCTATACAGACAGGCTTGCTGTGCTTTACGGATGAACAGTCTGTGTTTCTTTGAGCTAAAAGAAGGGGAAGAAAGAGCAGACAGGAAAAGGATGCGGAAATGAGGGAGAGAATAGGGAAGCTTGTGCGACATGAATAAAGAAAATGAGGGGCCTGTCCACAGGAACTGAAAGAAGCGCGCGAGCTAAGATAGGCAGTGACAGAGTGACTCTGACACCTTAATCTTTTTTATCCACACAGGGGGGCGAAGACAAGTCAGCACCCTCCTAAGTAGAAGTTCTCACCTTGACCCATTCTTTAACCTTCTCTGTTCATCTTTCTCTCCCCCTCTCATGTTACCCTGCAGACCTCTCACTACCTCTCTGTTCCCGTCAGCCTCTCCACCCTCCTGCACTCTGCCCTGCGTTAATGAAGCAACACAGATGGCTCACAACATATTGATCCATCGTAGCCTCTTCATGTCATGCAACAAAGGCCGCGGCTCCCTCTTTCATCAGATTAACAATCTGGCTTTTTCTGCACTGACGTTGGGTCGGCGCTTTATTGTGACTTGGCTGATCTTTGCGCCAGAATCATGAAGGCATGCCAAGCTCATTTCATTTTTTATTAGAATATCAAATTGTTAGCTTTAATATCTAAAGCAAATTCTGGCACACTTACTTTCATACACTCATTAATTCCAGGTAATAATGTGTTCCTGCTGATGAGATCCGGTAAGAGCATGATTACATTTGCAACTGTTGGCGAAGCGGACTTCCATGTTAGTGTGGAAATTACTCATTGTTGCTTCTCAGCAGGGCAGGAAGCACCTTTCACAAATAAACTCACCCTCTTATGCTGATTCAATCCAGTGCAGCTACCATAACATCTGATTAATAGAGTCAAGGCTATTTGCCAACATGTCAGAGTGACACTTTTTGATAGATTCATATCATACTATTAAATATCTAACTATCACTGCACAATCATTATTTTCAGCAGCTTTGACTTGTCCTGTGTATCACATTGAGACGTGTTAGTTTATGAATCAAACTCAAGAACACACCTCCAAGAAACGCAAAGAAAGGATCAAAACACGAATCATCCTGTTTTTTCCTCCTCGGGCATCTGGCACACACTAGATTTTGCCCGTTCCAATGAATTTTGGCTAACCTGTGCGGAAATGCCTTTGGGCTGTGAAAATATCCCCTCTGACGCTCTCTAGGAACGTTGAAACGCACACAGAAGGCGAAGTCCAGCTACATGTTGGGAATCTGTAGAGTCGGGCCCTACAAGGGAAAATGGGCCACCATGCTTGACTTTTTTTCCTGGCCGTGGGCCACCCGGCCACTGAGAAATGGCAGGGAGCGAATCTCTTCTCTCTCAGTATTCTGGCCCTTTGGTGGCCATCATCCCCGGGAATAGCAGCTATGCGAGCATGACTGCACGGCACTATTTCTGTGTGCTCTGCTACTTGACATTGAGAGGCCAGGATTAGGTGGCTCCACTACTGTAAATGACAAGCTCCTGTCACACATGCAAACACATACATACAGTCCTCAAAATTATTCATAC
The DNA here is from genome assembly GCA_023101725.1 of Atherinomorus stipes. Taxonomy (NCBI): domain Eukaryota; kingdom Metazoa; phylum Chordata; class Actinopteri; order Atheriniformes; family Atherinidae; genus Atherinomorus; species Atherinomorus stipes. The sequence goes on from JALJCO010013744.1 coordinate 7,859, forward strand.
CCTCCTATTAAGAGGAAAAAAACCGCTGTCAGTGAAATAAGATGAAATTAACAAAAGTTATAAATAAAAAATCCATGAAAATCATGACATTGTTTTTGAATTGCGGATTAACAGAAATATTAAAAACAAACACACAAAATATAAAACAAGTAAACAAGCATAATGGGGCTCCGAAGCTAAAATTTAGTTGAGCAACACTTTGAGTTAATCACTGCAATCAGATGTTTTCTGTAATGTTCAAGACTTCTGCACCCGTTGACAGGTATTTTGGCCCACTGTTCATGAGCAAGATGTTTTAATTGGTCTGGGATATTTTTTTTGTTTATTTTTTTTAGATTATTATTTTCAAATCCAATGGAAAAGCAATATGCTATTTAACAAAATTATGTTTTTGTAAATTTTTATTTATCATTCGTTTCTTTAGTTTCTTGTTATTTGAATTACTATTGTGAATTTAACCTTTTCTTTAATGGGAGGGTATGAATAATTTTGAGGACGACTGTATACTCTCAGTGTACTGATAAGGAGCTGCTTTTTTTTTTTTTTTGCTGTCGGTGAAAAAAACAATAGCTGTCAGCATATTTCTCACTGAAAAACAAGGTCTAAAGCTGATCTGCTATTTTGAAATTTCTCAACAGATGGTATGAGGAAAGTAACATTCTGACTAGATGCCACACCCTTGGTTCAGCTGAACATCTGTCTCTTACTTATTCCAATGTGTAAACATGGAGCTCCTACAGCATCTTGTTTATTTGGTATATATAGAAAGTATGGGAATCAAACCCACAAACATCAGCAAACATTCATGTTTCTCTGTGGATTTTTGCTTATAATGGTTCGGTTAACCCCTGTAACCCACAGTCAGGCCTGCAGCATTGCTCTACCACATTCCCACATACAAACACACACACACACTGCCGGTGTAACAACATCCGTGGAGGAGGTGACTTCAAGGGGTGACTAACATTTGGCTGCCTTTGAGTCCAGCTGGGTTTTTGAGTCTTCTTACTTCCATTAAAACCTGCGTGCGGGCATACACGACAAACAATGTGTTGCATCCTACTTTTTTCCCCCTTTCGTGGTCTGTCCGAACACTGCTGCGCTCGGGGCTGTTTGTGGTCTCTTGATGTAACACTGGGTGGTGTGTCTTTGAACATGACATCTGTTGGATGTGTGAGTAATGTTACATATTGCGGTTGAGCATCAGGTGTTCCCTGACTTACACACCTCACATCTGCGCGCCGTGACTTGGCACACGCATGTACTTTTACACTCGCAGCTGGAAGTGAGTACCAGCTGCTCTCTGTGTGTGGTGCGATTGATCCATCAGTGAGACTGATGATGCTGCTGTCAACACACGAAACAAATGACGTCTTCATTTTCTATGCAGTCCAAAGTGAAAGCCCTCTCTGGAACATATGCATTTTGCAGCTATTTGTTAAACACAACCTCCTTTAGATAACCTGAATTAAACATTATGAACTGGGGAAGTTTTATGACTCCATGTCTACGAAGCTATTACTAAATATATTTGCCTTTCGAGTGCTGAACATAATAGCCTAATAGCCAGGATACAGGTGCTTCGGTTAGCTGCTCACACGTCAGAGGAAATAAAAATATTATGCTTACTATAATTACAGGTCATGAATGGGCCAAAAGAGCAAGCGGCTGTTATCATTATCTAGACAGGCATTAATGTGTAGTTCAACCCAGGAAGCCAAGAAAAGGGCAAAAATAAACTTGGCCTCACTGATGTTAGTAAAACATCTGGGCTGGCTGTTAATGATAGGAACACGGCAGTAACCAGGTGCATATTTGAGCCACGAGATGTGATATAAATGAGTACAAGAATCAACAAAACTCAGATTATCTCTATTTATTTTGCTCTAGAAAAAAAAACAAAAAAACATGAGAAATAAAAATCACTTCAAAACTGCAGGGCAGGATTTGAAAGGGTTGAACACTTGAATTCACATTTTCTTTCATGACAGCTTGACAGTTTCTCTTCTTGTAAGACATAATTCAACTTATTCACACCCTTCTTGCTACAGTGCATTGAATGTTTTTGAAAGTTTTCTAGAAATGCAGATGCTGTTGCCTTTAATCTGTTCACAGCCAGCGCAGCAAATCATAATGACCTATGTTGATCAGTCTTAATAAAAACCGAAGCAGAAGACGAAGCCTTTTGTGGCTTTAATATCCCCGAGCCTGCAGGATAAAGTTGGGTGGGGAACATGAAAAAGCAGGGCTCGGCCCAACTGATTCGAGCAAAGGTCCTTGAACCCACAACTACTGGTTGGACCTGGTTGTTCTGGGTAACCAGGTCCAACTGGTTATACTCTACAGTTTCCAGGCATTGCTCCAAAGCACTGCTCTAATTTAATTACAGACAAAAAGCCCTAAAAAAAAAATCATGTCTATTCAATGATCAACTTATTAATGAATCACAGTGCTATTGATCATTTACTGAGTGCCTAAATTAATGTCAAGACATCAGATGCTTACGCATTTTAATGAAATACTAAACTCATCTGCATTGTTTTGTTTCATAAATAAATATTGTCCAATAAGAAATATAAAAAGAACTGTAACATCAATATTTTAAAAACTGCAGAAGGTGGTTAAAAATCTCCATAAATACAGTTAGCTTAAATAAATAATTTAAACCTATAAATATATTTACTGTACACACACACAAAAAACAAAATGATGATGGCCTTGTGCAGGAAAATATAAAATGCTGTCTCTTGGGGGAAAAAAAGTCCAGATTGAGCTCTCACTTTGCTGCTAAAAATTTCAGTTCCATTTGAAACTTTTCACACAGTCAAAAAGCAGCACAAAGTCTAAGCATGTTCCTCCTAGTTCCTTCGTGCTGATTACATCTCCAGTCCATCTACTGAGCCCGCTAGTATTCCAGTTCCAGACGGGCCGTCTTCTGCGGCCATCGGGAATATACTGGGCCGCCCTCTCGCCGTCTGAGCCCCTCACAGAATGGCAGGTTGATGCACTCTGCTCCTTCTTTCCGAACGTTCCTGTTTCCTCTGGGACCTCCTGTTGCGTTTCGCTTCTCTTTTCATAGCTTGAGGTAGAATTTCTGCATCTTTGCCTAATAAGGCAAAAGAAAAGACTTTGAGGAAAAGCCACATTTTGCCAAGGCAGAAAGAGGATGTTGGTCAGCGTGTTTGTAGAACTCACCTCGGTCTCTTCAGTGGTTGGACGTCAGCCCGAGTTTGACCTTCTCTTCGCTTTCCACATCGTATGCTCCCCGCTTGTGAAACCTGGAGTCAAGAAAAAAGAAGCTCAGTCAAACTACTTTATGATCGGCCATGTTTTTAAGGTGGTGTTGGTGTGTTTTACTAACCTGAGCATTAATAAAAGGCCTATGATTGTGAGGCAGACGGACGACAGCACCACTGCCACCACCGCCAGAGCTGTAGTCCTGCTGTAGCCCTCCCTCGACTGTGTGGGTAGCGTGAAAAACTGGCACCTTTCACCAGAGTAATCTGGATGGCACCTGCAGAGACGAGGATGAGGAGATTGGTTAATGAGAGCACTTTTTTTTTTTGTTTCCAGGTTTGCAGCAGCAATACTTACACGCAGGACGGGGCGCGGATGTCCCTCAGGTACTGGCAGGTGCCATGAATGCAGAAATCCTTGTACTTCTTCAGGCAGGGGTTCCTCTTCTTTCCCTTGCCTTTCCCCTTCTTTCTTCCCTTTCTTCCCTTCCTTCTATTTCCATCAGAGCTCTCAGCCTCCAAGATGGAAGACGGGTCTTTGGGTTTGCTTGACATGGCAACTGAACCAAATAGGAAAAAACAGAAAAATCAAATTAGATCACGCTAATTTTGCCCAAATTCTTACAAGAATTGATAAAAAAATAATAGAATAAAAAAATAGCGGGGAGCTTACCTTGTGGGATTTCCAGTTCACCATCCCCAGACATGCCATCTTCGTATTCATCATCATAGTAATATTCATCATTGTAGTCCTCTTCCTCGCCTTCGTGACCATACTCCACCGTTGTGGCCACGTTGCTTCTGCTCTCCCCCTCCACCCTCTTGTCTCTGGTTGTGTCCAGGAGGTTGATAATAAACGTGGACTGTTGCCTGTCGTTCTCATGCCTGTCGACTGCAGCACCACCGGCCAGTCTGGACACCACTGGAAGAGAAAAGGGAACATTTAAAATGTTAGAGTTTGAATGCAAGTTCGCTTTGATGCACAGATTTTCAGAACCAAAGAGATGGATTTTTTTTTTCCCCCCTCGAGGAGAGCCAGAGCACTCAGGTTAGTACGCCAAGGTGGGCGGGACCTCTGTGAACAAGTTGAAACATGTTTCCCAAGGAAGCCCCAGCCAGGTAAAGTTTTGACATAGAAGTTACAGCCATTCCTATTAGGCAATGCATTGCATAGGCTCACAGAGAAACGAGCTGGAGCACAGTGCCTTGCTTAAGGGCACCGCAGCAAGTGAAAAGCAGCCAGAAAATGCAGATCTTTACTCATACGAATTCACAAATTTGTGGATTTAGCTGTTAAGCGCTCCCTCTGCCTCATACACACGCACAAAATGCATGAACAGACGGTTAGCTAATGTCAGGCAAGAATATGAGTTAAAAATAAATGTATCCAGTTACATAAAGCATGCTCTAAAATAGAGAGATGACCCCACTGGCACCCGAATGGCCTGGCATCACAAAACCCCAGCTGCCTTAAGGATGAAAAGTGTACATCTTGTAGCTTTGTCGTGGTCGAGATGTTTACAATGAGAAGAGACAATATCACGCAAGCAGACACTGGCAAAACAAGCTGATGCAACTTGAAGCGGAACCACAACTCTGTGTTTTACGTGAGCGCACACTGCACGTACCCAAGGCGTGAACCAGCAGGAGCGCAACGGGGAAAATCCTCATGATGGCAGAACTTCCAGCAAAAAAAAATTGAAGAATGAACAAGTTGTATTCCGTCCACTTGTGTCGACTCTAGATATTCCTTTCCCCTCGGTGTGATGCGGTTGTTTTACTTCTTTTTTTTTTTCTTTTTTCTTTGTGAATTAATCCTGCCTGGTCACAGCCTTCTTGAGGGTTCTGTGAGCCTCTGCAGTCACAGCCAGTGTGGAGACTCCCGGCAGAAACGCGGTGGTTTATATGAGATCCTGCTGACTCCGCCTTCAGACAAGTGCCCAGTTGTGTCATATAACTACATTAAACCGATAAATTACCTCATTAAATGTTAGATTACTAATCATTAAGCATATTGTGTGGATCTATACAAGATGAATTACTTAATTGCTTAGGTTTTGAAACAGGTATAAAGATGAATGGAGAAAACTTAAGTGTATTAATAACTAAATTAAATGAATAAAAAGGTGACGGCTCTACAAAAGTTCTAAACATGAGTTTGTTAAGTCTGTTTGAAAATTATATTAATTAATAAGTACATGAATGATTATCTAATTATATTAATTAAATTAAAAGATAAATGCAAATTAAGCCAAATATATAGTTATTTGACTATTCAGTTATTTGATGGTTCTTGTCGCAGTTAATCTGTCAGCCTCATCCACCAAACCTAAAAATTTCAGCAAGTGTCACTTTCATCACTTGTCTGAAGTTAGTTCTTTGTGAAAATGGTGGATTCCTTCATGGAGGATCTTCACGTGCTCTTTTGTGAGTTGGTAAGAAAAAATTTAGACTAAGCCAAAAGTACTGAAAGACAATATGTTTGCCCAATGTGTGACGGGTTAAACAAAAGAATTTCTTGACCAAAATATTCCTATATCTGTAATGAACTTTGAAGCTGCAAAGAGTTTAACTGGTGCAATTGCATTAGAATAAATAAATGAATAAATGTCATATTGGATCGATCACCTGGCTTTTGACACACCAAATACTTTATTTGGAGAATTCTTTTCTCACACATGAAATTACAGAGACGAGGACCATCAGGAGGTACCACAAAGAATACAGCATAATGTATTACAGCTACATAAATAATTCAACAAATAGATCAAAGATTATTTATAGCCATTACACAGAAAGATAATACAGCTACCTAATGTATTCAAGTATTTAGCTGGCTCTGCAGTAGCTACTCATTTGGGCTGGATTAGTAGTGATTTGTTTTACAGAGTTGTCATTGATGTTGAGTCTGCAGTGAAAGTTTAGATTATTTTGTTATTCACTGCAAGTTGGTAAATATGAAAAATAATTAATCAAATATTGAAGTAGTTCTATGTTTTTACTTAACTTACTTAAAAATTAACCAAATTTAATGGCTTAAATACACATTAAACGATTTGTGAATTTAAAATTTCCTTTATGTATCGATTTCCTGTTCTAATTAATCAGAAATAATTGATCAATACTTTATTTAGTATCTTTTTATTTATGATTTAAGTAATTTAATGACATAACTGATAAGCTGTTTTATGTAGTATTTATTGAAATGTGACACTTTTTTCTTCCACAGCGAGTAAATAATGCACAGTCAGCCTGCGCCACCCTTTGGTAAAGCTAAGAATTACATGTAGCCAACAGTGCACCTACAGTACGTTTGCTCTGCAAGTACTGTGGCTGAGTGTTGCAAAACACATTTACATTTTCAAATCAAATTCATATTTCAGCACATTTGCAAATTTGGAAAACAAGTTATATTTGAGGGAACAAATTTACAAAATATTAAACACTTATTCAAATCAAATCTCGTGGCAAAACACAACAAACCCAGAATTAATTTATAAGAAGGAATGTCCAAAATACCGGAAGTTGCGCGACGATGACCTCATCTTGTCAACACGCGGGAAGTCCAGCAGCGGTTCATTGTGAGGACAAGCATAGAAATAAAGAGTCTTTATTATTTCTATGATGAAAACTACTCACAGCTAGCATCCGAAGGTAAACCTCAAGTTCCTGTGAGCAAATCATCGTGTTGTTGCTGATGATGATGTTTCTCGGTAAAGGATTTGTCCTGGCACCATCCGTTTGTAAATTAGACGGGGATTGATTTTAAATAAATATGCCACGTAAGCACTCACGCTACAGACAGGTGAAAAGAGATGTCGCCATGGCAACCTGGGGGCGTTGATGTTCTTGCTTCAAGTCTTTGTTTTGATTAAATAAGGGTCCACGTGGTCGATCGTGGCTATTTTTAGTGGGTAACAGCCTCTGGCCTCCTTGTTGTAGTTTTCCATTGAATCTCATTCCTTACTGGGGGTTCAGCATGTTTTCCTTAGCAGCACTTTGTACCCGAACTCACTATGAATGAATGAAAGAAACTAATGTTTACATTGCGATAGACGCCAATTTCGCGCGCTTGCGCAGTCTGCCTCTTGGTTCGTTTGTCTGTTGGTTTACAAGTCGCTCATTCTACACTCGCGAGACATCACGATAGTGGGGAGACGTTGAGATCAAAGCTTTGGATCAAAGCTATCGTGGTATTTGGGATTCTGTTTGGAATTGTGACGTCAGAAAGGGGGCTCCTGTGTTACGTCACTGTGACGCACGTTTTGTCAGCTGGTATACCACGCTGTTTTCCTAAATTATTCGCTCTTTGACTACAGGCTAGTTACAAGATAAGACGTGATTACTTCAAGCGGACACATTTATTTAATTTTCAAGCAGACAGAGAAATTACTAAAATGACAACACAGGAAGAAACACAGCAGACTGAAAACACTGTTCCCATGACAGCGACGGATTTTATGCCAATTGTGCATAAACACTTTGACAAAGTCTCAGCAGCCCAGTGGGCCTTGCTGTCAACAGGAAAATTAGATGCAGAGATGGAATTTATTCTTGCAGGTCTGTTAGCAGACATTGTACAAATTGCATCAGCAAAGATTATAAAAGTTCACTTTTCAAGAAAAGAAGATTTGACCCAACCAAATACTGACGAATCAGCTTTTCCTACCATAACAGCAGAACTAGGAGATTCGATTTCCAAAAGTTTATCCACATATATGAGTGTACCTCCTGAAAACTTGGATTTAATTGAAGATTTGGATGCCAGAAAGTTGAAAGAATTGGCAGAGGAGGAAATAAGAAGCAAAGTTGATTCTCTTATTGCAGAAGCATCAAACGCCGAGAATGTTCCATCACCTGCTGTTTATGTAGGTGGTTGCATGAAAAACATTCAACGCCTCGGCCGCATGGTCCGCCATGCAGGTGAATGTCTAAGAAAATGCTTTGCAAAACGTCAGACTGAACCCTCACAGCAAAGTTTACAACCAAGCAATCCTGATGCACAGTATCCTGACAGCAGAAAATCATCTCCTGGCAGCGAAAAATCAGTAATCTCTGTTAAGTTAGCAACAGAGACTGTGAGCAGTATATTAACTAAAAGGTCAGAAATGGAAGAAGAAAATGTGCAGGCTTCTTCACCCGTCCGGCCTTCTTCAGCAAAAGTGCGGCAGCTGAAATTGTCAGCATCATATTGAAAAACATAAAAAGTCCTGAGCCTGCAAACACTGCCGACCCTTTAGACGTTGCAGACCCTCCAGGATTCTGCAGAATTTCACCTGATGCTCACTTTAATTTAGCAACAGTTGCTGAAAAGATCAGAGGGTTTTTTGTGAGTTCATGCTGTTCATGTAAATCTTCGGAAACCGTCCTGGAAAATGAACTCAAAAAGAGTGAAGACTCCTCACAATTTGTTCAAAAGCATTTTGACCAGATGGAAGAGGATTTGAAGAAAGCAGTTCACTCCCAAGCTTCTGAGTTTGTTGTGCGCATCAGGAAGAGCCCAAGCCAATCACCTGAAGATGTAAGTTTATTACCGGGGAGTGTGCCAGAGTCCGCTGAACGTATAAGTTCACCTTCACCTGTACCAAGCCAGAAAAGGTTGTCCCCTGTAATAAAACAGACAAATTCTCAGGTATGTTTTGAGAAATTTGACACTGATCTGGACAAGGTAGTATCAGAGCTGAATCTGTCAGAACAAACAGAGGGCCGGATTGCAAAACTGGACAACATCAAACGTTGTAAGGAAGTGCAAAAATTTGCAAAGAAACTAACGGATCAGATGTATGATCATGTTATGACTGCAGATTTTTATCACATACCAATAGTACCAGAAAGGAGGTGTTTATCGGACTCAGTTATTTCAATGGCGAGGAGAAATATAGATGGAAGTCGAAGAACCTTTGCCCCTGAAGTTCTGTACTCCATCACAGAAGATGCCGTCTGGAAATTCCTGCAGCAAGTTCTTCTGGGGATTGGAAAACCACCTGCAGAAAGTGTTGACCGCAAAGTCTTGCAGACCCTCACAGACATTGAAAATCTTTTTAAGGAGGGGGCGCTGACTCCGTATAACTCTGAGATTGGATCGCAGCCTCAGAGCGTCGGTGAAAACGTGATATCAGCACCTATTTCAAAACAACCATCAGATGTGAGTGAAAAATCTGGACCAGTAATTTCTACAGCAGTAGCACTCACAGAACAAGATGATGAAGAACCTGAAGAAGAGGATCAAGAACTGGAAGAAAAGGATGAACTGTCAGAGACAAAAACCCCTTCTGTTGAAGTAGAAGGTTTGACAGAAGAACTTGCTCTTGCGCTGCTTTTGAGACTTTTGTCAAAATACAATTGCAAAGACAAAGAATCCAGCGTTGACATCCAGCAAATAAAGGAAAGGCTTTCAACTTTGATATTTGGTCAAGTCGCCTTTGAGAATGATGAGGTCATAACCATAAACAAAGAAAACCTTCAAGATGTTGCCAAGGTTATTACGAAAGACCTTTATAAGTCATTCAGAACGACAGAAAACCTCCTGAATGCAGCACAGTCAGCAGATAATGCAATTTTTGACAAAGTCCTTATGCGATCGCTAAAATACAACTTATGTATCACCAAGAAACCCAAAAAGAAGAACATGGTTCAAAAGTTCTTTTCCGCAATTGGAAATAAAATGGAGAAGGCTGTCATGTTTTTGAGGTGGGGTTTAAAGAGCAACACTTTTAATTGATTTCAATGGAAATAGACACAGCTCATCACAATCATCACCAAGACTGCAGACACAAAACACAAGCAGACAAAAAAATAAAAATAGCCAAAACACAAACATAAAGAATCTAAAGACAAACAAAACACAAACAAAAAACTTAAAAGAAAACCAAAATACAAACAAAAAAGACCAATGCACAAACAATTCAGTGCAGTTCATGGATTTATTTTCCCCAAACACAGCCTCTTACAGGCATCACCAAGACTAAAAACACACAAAACAAACAAAATCTTAAAAACAGCCTAAACACAAAAACAAACAAAAAATGGCAAAAAAAGACCCAAACAGGAACAAACAAACAAACGAAAAGACCAAAGCACAAATAAACAGTTAAGTGCATTTCATGCATCACTCATCACAAGCAACTAACAAACACACGAAACAAACAAAAAACTTTGAAAAAAACTTTTTTTTAATGGCCAAGACACAAACAAACAAAAATCTAAAATAAGACCAAAATACAAATAGAACAAAAAAAGAAAAAAAAAACAACTTTAAAAAGTGGTCTGAAAACAAAAAAGAGACCATAAAACAAACAAAACAAAGAAACAAAAATCTTTAAAAAAGCCAAAACACAATTACATGATACAAACAAAAAACTTTAAAAAAATTAGTTAAGAAACAGGCAAAACGCACACCAAAACACAAACAAAACAAAAAAATCTTAAAAATAGCAGAAACACAAACACACAATACAAACAAAAAAAAAAAAAAAAAAAAAAAACACCCCCTCCCTGGGCTGCCACCTTATCGTGGTGGAGGGGTTTGCGTGTTCTGAGGATCCTAGGAACTGTTGTCTGGGGCTAGATTACGCCCCTGGTAGGGTCACCCATGGCAAACAGGTTACTAGGGGAGGGACCAGACAAAGCGCAGCCCACACACCCTCATGGAGAAAGACAGCATCGGAGCCACGTATCCCTCGCCCGGATGCAGGTCACCGGGGGCCCCCCCTGGAACCAGGCCTGGAGTTGGGGCACGGAGGCGAACACCTGGTGGCTGGACTTCTGCTCTCATGGGGCCCGGTCAGGCTCAGCTTGAAAAGATGACATGGGCCCCCTTTCTTGTGCACCCACCACCTGCGAGAGGGGCCATATGGGTCGGGTGCAGTGTGAGTTGGGTGGCGGCCGAGGGTGGGGGAGACCCTGGCTGCAGAAGCTAGCTTTAGGGACGTGGAATGTCACCTCCCTGACTGGAAAGGAGCCTGAGCTGGTGCATGAGGTTGAGCGACTAGATGTAGTTGGACTCGCCTCGACGCACAGCTCGGGCTCTGGGAACACCATCCTCGAGAGGGGCTGGACCTTGTTCTACTCTAGAGTTGCCCCCAGGGAAAGGCAGCAAGCGGGTGTGGGCATACTCATTGCCCCCCAGTTCGGGGCCTGTATGTTGGGGTTTACCCCAGTGGACGAAAGGGTAGCCTCCCTCTGCCTAGGCGTGGGGGGATGGGTGCACCGAACAGCAGTTCAGAGTACCCCCCCTTTCTGGACGGCGTGTTGGAAAGCGCTCCTTCTGGGGACTCCATCGTTCTGCTGGGGGACTTCAATGCTCACGTGGGCAACGACAGTGAGACCTGGAGGGGCGTGATTGGAAGGAACGGCCCCCCTGATCTGAACCCAGGTGGTGGTCTGTTGTTGGACCTCTGTGCTCGTCATGGATTGTCCATAATGAACACAGTGTATGGTGGGGGAGGATGCCGGTCAGACCTGGCAGGCCCAAATGTGTCATGAGGGTCTGCTGGGAACGTCTGGTGGAGCCCCCTGTCAGGGAGAGCTTTAACTCCCACCTCTGGACCTTCAACCATGTTTCAAGGGAGGCGGGGGACTGAGTCGGAATGGGCTGTGTTCTGCGCCTCTATTGCTGAAGCTGCTAGTCGGAGCTTTGGCCGTAATGTTGTCTGTGCCTGTCGTGGTGGCAATCCCAGCAGTGGACACCAGCAGTGAGGGATGCCATCAAGCTGAAGAACATGGGAGGAGTTTGGTGAGACCATGGAGAATGACTTCCGGACAGCTTTGAGGCGATTCTGGTCCAAAATCCAGCGGCACAGGAGGGGGGAGCAGTGCACCGTCAACACTGTGTTTAGTGGTAATGGTGGGCTGCTGACCTCGACTCGGGACGTTGTGGGTTGGTGGAAAGAATACTTCGAAGACCTCCTCAATCCCACCAATGCATCTTCTGAGGAGGAAGCAGAGTTTGGGGACTCAGGGGTGGACTCTTCTGTCCACCCCTGGGGGAAAAAACACTTTTAAAAATTGGGCTAAAAACAAACAAAAAAATAAATTAAATGAAAATTAAACAAACAAAAATTTAAAATATCCAAAACACAAAAACACAAAAAACATTTAAAAAAAAGAACCCAGAAAATCTACTAAAATTAAATTGAATTAAGATATATACTTAAGTTTTGTTTTCATGTTGTAATCAGAAATCCTACTGTGAGAATAATTCTTGTGAGAAGCTCTTCATGGTAGTGATTATTTTCCCCTTTAAACATCTCCCATAGTTACAGTTGCAATCAAAATGATTCTTTCCCAACAGTAAATAAGGTTTATTGGCAACTGTTTGCAATGAAAAAAATCAAGAGTATTATAAAAAGCTCAACACTAATATTAATAGCTAAGAGCACTAATAGCACTAATATCTCAACACTTGATTTGAAAATATGTACTTTTATGAGAAATTCAATTCATGGGTTGAATAATTTTGAGACTGCAGTGGTCATTAAAAGTGATGTTTTGTGCTGAAGGCACTCGTAATATTAGTTGTGTTGAGCTATTTGAAATATTCTTGTTAGATTTGTGTATTGCAAAAACTTGCTATTTCGTTGATTTTGCGAATAAACCTTATTTGCAGTGGTGGTTAAATAATTTTGATAGCTTTTGTACTGTGCTACTGTTTTATCCTAAACTTTCAAAAATTAGAGAAATAATAATCCAAACCCTGAGGGCAGATTTGTGCATTAGTTTGTGTTCAATATTCCCTGTCATTAATCATCTTTAGAGCGCTCAAATTGATCTGGTACCCCTGAAATTAAAACTGTGTATAAACCTTTTAAAATGAGCTCCTTCTCCCACAGCTACAACTGTAAAATACTGCTTAGATCAGGGTTCCTCAATCTGGTCCTATGAGGGCAGCAATCCTGCAGGTTTTCAATGTGTCCATCGTCAAACATACCTGATTCTTATTAATGAGACATTAACCTGATCATCATTGGCTGCTGAACCCATTTAATTTTAGTCAGGTGTGTTTGAGCAGGGACATACCTGCAGGATTGCGGTTCTTTTGGGAAAAATTGGGGAACCCTGGTTTAGATTTTGTTACATAACAGAATATTTGTTATGTTAATACGTCGGGTGACGTAGCGGAAAGTTCTTACCTCTCTATTAACGGTCTATGGTCACATCACATGTAGCTGAAATGAGATCTTTAATAGAAATGATACCACAGTAAAAAAAAAAAAACCTCAAGTTTTATCAAATGTAATCATGGTGAATACAGGAAGTCCCTGTAACTCACACATAGAACCTTTGATCTTCACCAAACTTGGCATGGGGGAAGAGAAAAAAGTTCTGAACTGAGCAGCATGCAAATATTCTATGTAAGTGAAAATATAGCTGTGTCCCAATTGGAGGTCTGCACACTTTGAAGTGTGGATTCGTCACGTACGTTACAGCGACATATCAAGTGCTGTCTCAATTCAGAAGCCTATGAAGGAGCCTCCCAATACAGCCTTCAAACCCTTATTTTGTTTGGCCTGAAACTAAGGCAACCGGCGGTGTATCCTTCACGGCCTGGCCTGTCCAAGAATTTATTGCGAACAAGAAAGCAGGAAATAAGCAGCAGAGCTCCAAGTGTAATATTTGTATACATTTGTGGATTTGTGTTAAATTAATTGTTTACCAGATAGAAATAACAAATACAGTAGCTTCTGAGGAAAAATGTAAAAAAAATGTGTTGAAGCTTGAAATTAAACTTTTTCTACAGAAAATGCATTTGTTTAACATTAACAAGTAAGAGAAGCAACTTGATTAGTGTTAACAACCAGTTAAAGGTAGGGCTGTGTATCGATTCAGATTTCAAGAATCGATTCGATTCCGATTCTTATGGTTTTAAATCGATTATTTTTGATCTGTCCGATCCAATCCGATTTCGATTCGACTTTTGATTAGATCTCGATTCGATCTCAATTTGGTTTGCTGGTATTGAAAAAAATTTGAGCCTTTACCCGAATTCCATAACTCTGTAGTTATGCAACATATTAATTCTAGTATTATATTAATATTCTAGAACGAATGAATGAAGTAATGTAGTTAATGGTGGCTGTAAGGTCCAAACCAAACCCTCTCCCCAAATACAGTTTAGTTTAGTTTATTAAGATCCCCATTAGCTTTTGCAAGGCAGCAGCTATTCAGTCGTCCACAACATTATTCACACCCTCCAATTTAAAAAAGACTACATTCACAACAGTAATTCAAATAACAGGAAACAAATAATAAAGATTCACAAAATTATAATTCAGTGAGGCAAAATACACAGTAAGTCAGCATTTAAAATTTAAAACGACTAGCGACTAACCCGCTAGCTCGATGCTAACTATTAATGGAAAATACCATTGACATGCTAACGGGATTAGCATCTACGTCGTAACTTCAAAGATAACAAACAAAATGGAAAGTATCAATTTCACCTTGATCATGAACATTAACTATCTTTATTAAAGTACTTACAGGCAGATGTTTCCTCTGCTCTGTTTAAACTGAATTTTTAGAAACTACTTGTACCAGCCCCACTTAGTCTTCTTCTGGCACTACACTAGCTTTAGTAGTCCTACACTCTGTCCAGCTCACTATCTCCCCCTGGCGGAGCGGCTGAGCCACTGCACTTAACCGTGCAGTGCATTAAATGGTCATTAAAAAAAAGAAAAGAAAAGAAAAATCGATCTTTGGACATATGAATCGATCTTTGGAAATTAATATGAGAACCGACTCAGAATCGGAAAATCGATTTTTTGAACACAGCCCTAGTTAAAGGCGTTATAGAAGATGTTTAGGCATTTCAGAAAGCATAGACTTTTAGCGAGTTTTTGAATAATTTGCTTGCACAAGACCAACCTGCTAGATTCACGGCTCCCTCCTCCAGCCACAGAATAACGTGAACGAGCCACTCCGGTATTTAGCAGACAGCAGGTATCATGTCACAAACGCAAGTAAACAGATGTGGTTGTCTGAATGTTGCTAGCTGCTAGCAGAATGATGTTAGCTACCTGCTGGAAACGTCAGACAAGTGCACACAGCTTCCGGGTCGCAGCATTACTCTCGCCAATCAATCATTCTCATTGATCAATCTCGCCTATTACCCGTTCTTACTACGGTAGTAAAAGTGATTGACAAGCCAGTAGACACATGAAAAAGTTAAGGAATGCAGAGATGATTGGCAGATGTTTTTGCAGCCCCATTACTTTCACAGCCGATGTAGAATAATATCTATATATTTAAAGCTTTTAATTAATCATAGCATATGGGGTAGTCAACCCAATTTTACCGAATATTGCAAAAGTTGTTGAAAGAAACATCTTCTATAACGCCTTTAATGGAGTGTTAACATTCTGGTAATGGCAGATAAATGAAAAGGAATAACATACCCAGCTCCATTTTATTTTTACAATGTATCTCAAGCACACCATAGCTGTTGAATCTGCTTTTGCTAGGCAGATTCAACAGACCCATTTCATAAAATATCAGCTGCTTCGGAGCGTGAGACTACATAGGACACTCCATAGCCTGTCTGCGCACTTGGTAGTGTGCAGACCTCCAATTGGGACACAACTTATGAGTCTATAGCACCTCCTAGGACATCAAATCCATTAGCCACGCCCACTTCATGGACCGACTGATGAAATTTGGTACATAGTTACAACATGGCAGGATTTTAAAGGAGTGATGACATAGCAGTAAAAACTAGTTCATGTTATTGGCATTGCGGCATATGTCAAATCCCCAAAGAAAAAAACGGCATTTTTTTTACAGCGGGGTATTGTTTTGAAATGCCAGACCTCACTTCCTCAGTAATACAGTTGGGTCCGGTTATGATATGGAGCTTTACCCGGAGACCAAGTTGACTTCATTTTGATTGGCTACACCTTTTTTGGTCATAACATTATTTATAGAAACTAGGTCAAGCTGCCCTTGCGGTCAGAGTTTGCTAAAGGCTAACCGCTAGCAACATGTGCACTTCAGACAGTGAGCCATGTTTATCAGACAAGACAGCATTTAGAAAATAAGTAAACTTACAGGTAATGACAAGATTGTGATCGCCTCCCTCAGTGTTGCTGCAGAAGTTTTCTTTTAAATCCATTTGTTAACCCAGACCTGACTGCTTTGCAATGTCAGAAGCTCCATAACTTCCAGGTGGATCCCTCCACAACCACCTGGATTTACGACTACCTCACAAACAGACCACAGTTTGTGAGACTGAAAGGTTGTGTGTCTGAGATGGTGGTCAGCAGCACTGGAGCACCACAAGGAACTGAACTCTCACCATTCCTCTTCACACTGTACACCTCAGATTTCCAGTACAACTCTGAGTCCTGTCATCTGCAGAAATACTTTATCTGAATAATACAGTATGTTGTTTTCTTTAAAAACGTCTGAAATGGTTTTGTCATTTTTTAAAGGATTTTCTTTTTTTTTTTTACTATTAGCAGCTCTTTGCTAGAGAATGTATTTTGCTTTATCATTTCCTTTAAAGGGATCGTGTGTAGCTTTTGGCCACTAGGGGCACTAAATCTATCACTTTCCACAGGCCACACAACTGCTACAAAATTAAACATATTCTCTGTATTTTAGAATCATGTTTGTGGACCACTTTGATCAGCACCAGGTCACATGATCCAATGAGAGATGAATCCGCTCCTGCATAGTTAAAATGTCTGGTTTCTGGGGAGGGCAGCCCCCTTTGAGCACCGACATGTGTCAGGTGCTATATATTGACCCCAGAAATCATCTGTCATTACATACATTACGCTAACGTTTGGGTCAAAAGCTGCACAGTATCTCTTTAAGGGGAGGCGCTACAGGTAAAAAAAACAAAAAAACCCTGTTTTTTCATCACTTGGTCAATTTTGAGATTTTTGTTTTTTTCCCCCCTTCAGCATGTTACCAACATGTTTCCTTTCAGATTAGAGTAAAAAAAAAAAAAAACGTCAAAAATAAAAATTTGAGGAGTTTATTTCATGATACTTTGTCTGATGCACCCAAATCCCCTCAAAATGCAGATAAAGTTGGTGTTTTTAAACATAGCGCAGATCCGCGGTGCTCGTCTGAACCCCGTCATGTCTGGTATAGGGGATTATCACGCTTCCGTGTTCCGAACTTCCGGTTTGAAACACTTAGAGGGCCCACTTCCGGCCCAGTTCAATGTCCCTGCTTTACTTCGTAGATAACGTGAATAAACGCCAACCCTACTGAAATTTTCACGGATTCCAGACTGAAGTGATACTAAGGAGGAAGTGGATCAAAGCGGTTCTCCAGAGTGAAGGGCCGAACTTTATAATAAAACAACGTAGCATGTTTGTTTGCAGCCGGTGGGGCACAACACCGGCATGCTAGCATTAGCCAGCTAGCGTTTACCGACGTGCTTAACTTTTTGCGACTTAAAATACACATACATCTGGATGTCCCCGTTTCCACTGGAACAACTGGGGACTGCCAAGACAGGAGACGCCTTCAGATGCTTGTGTGTTTTCAGCCGCACAAAGTTAGGCACGTCATCAAGCTGGCTAATGCTAACCTGCTAACAGTAGTCCGCCAGCTACTACTCTGTTAAACTTTGTTAATCGGATAAACGCCAATGCCAAGTTTTCATTCCAGACTGAAGTGATGCTAAGGAAGAAGTGGATCAAAACGACCGATTCGCCGCGGTGAAGGACCGAACTTTATAATAAAACGACACACGTTTGTTTGTGGCTGGCAGACTGCGCAGTCGTGTTAGCAGGTTAGCATTAGCCAGCTCGATAACGTGCCTAACTTTGTGCGGATGAAAACACACAAGCATCTGAAAGCGTCTCCTTTCTTGGCAGTCCCCAGTTGTTCCACTGGAAACAGGGAGGTACAGACCCGATTTTCAGATGTTTGTGTGTTTTAAGACGCACAATGTTAAGCACGTCAGTAAACGCTAGCTGGCTAACGCTAGCATGCTGTGAAGTGCCGGTGTTGTGCCCCACCGGTGACAAACAAACGTGTGTTTTATTATAAAGTTCGGCCCTTCACCGCGGCGAATCGATCGCTTTGATCCACTTCTTCCTTAGTTTCATTTCAGTCTAGAATGAAAACTTGAGTATGTTTGGAGTTTATCCGATTTAAACAGTATAACAGAGCAGGAACAGCTGTCGTTAACATGGCCCGGAAGAGGAAGTGCCCAAAATCCGGGAACTTCCGGTAAGCGTGATAATCCCCTATTGTTGGAAATGTCTTTCTTTCCTGAACGATGTCATCTCAACCAAACTTGATATTTCCAGCTCATAAATCTGATTGGATCTGATGTCTGTAAATAGTGTTATAACAAATGTGTGGAGAATTTTACAATCCAAAACTTTAAAGGCCGTTTTCTCAAAATTAGTTTTTTCTCTTATCCTGGGTAATAAAAAAAAAAACTCCACTTCAGGAGCACTTACAGAAACCAAAGTTTCAGGTTTTGCTCCTGACTGTATTCTTAAAGTTTTTACTGAAGGATTTTATTATATCTCATTTACAGCCTGATTTATAGAACATTTCATCCCAAAAATATGCCCCAAAATTATTTTTTCCTGGTTGCTGACTATTCTAAATATATAAAAATATATAAACATAAAATTTCAGAAAAATGCAACACAAAAAATGATGTGAGGAATAAACCAGGAAAGTTTCATGGAGATACCAGTTAGTTAGTTTTTTTTTTTTTTTTTTTTTTTTTAACCCTATTCGCCTGTAGTGTCTCCCCTAAAAATAACTCAAGTGTTTTCCTGTATTTGGCTTGGGTGACATACTAACCAGGCTATATCATTCATTCCCCTGAATATTTTATTGAAGTTTCCTTCTGGGATAAAGTATTTTTTCATTTCATTTAATTTCCCTATCAACGGAGACTTGACAATTCAAAATCATTTGAACCTATCTCAGAGAAATCTATTCTTCCTCTGATTATTATAATCATCATCATTATTATTAACATTATTAGGCCATATTATTCTTTGTATCCAACTTTAATAGACTTTGCAACTTAAAGCAACCTTTTACCGATCTTGCATTTCAGAAAGCACAGCAAGGTTATTTGAATATAAACAGTCCCGCCTCACTCCTAAGACACACCCCTTATTCCCTCCGCCTCCCAATGCAGAAGCAATGGTCTGACAGGCAGGTCCCTTGGACAATCCTAGGGGTGCACCCCACTTCAAGGATTGGTTGGAGTTTTTATTGAATATTTAGAGATTGGAATAATATTTTATTTGGATTAATGGTGGGTCTGTCTTGTATTTTAAAGTTCCATTACCTCATTCATAGCATTTTACCCTGTTAGAAAAATAGTGTAAGAATGCAACATCGGTAAGGGTTGCTTTAAGCTTTCAGCGAAGTGGTTCCTCAACTATTAAAACATTTGTTCAGCATATTCTCATTCTCACTTTCCTGCCTGTAGCTAAGCTAACCGCAGTGATCCTACTGGGATCTGTTAATAAAGAAACATTAGCATTAAACACAACAACGTCTGCTATGCCTAATGAAAACTACTCACAGCTAGCATCCGAAGGTAAACTTCACGTTCCTGTGAGCAAATCATCGTGTTGTTGCTGATGATGATGTTTCTCGGTAAAGGATTTGTCCTGGCACCATCCGTTTGTAAATTAGACAGGGATTGATTTTAAATAAATGTGCCACGTAAGCACTCACGCCACACACAGGTGAAAGAAGATGTCGCCATGGCAACCTGTGGGCGTTAATGTTCTTGCTTTAAGTCTGTTTTGATTAAATAAGGGTCCACGTGGTCGATCGTGGCTATTTTTTAGTGGGTAACAGCCTCTGGCCTCCTTGTTGTAGTTTTCCATTGAATCTCATTCCTTACTGGGGGTTCAGCATGTTTTCCTTAGCAGCACTTTGTACCCGAACTCACTATGAATGAATGAAAGAAACTAATGTTTATGCTGCTTTCCATTTGAACTCGGAAGTCGGAAATTCCCAGTTCTGAGTAGGAAGTTTCAACTGGAACGCCCCCCTGAAGTCGGATTTTCCACTCGGAAAGTCGGACAACTCTCGCAGCTCCGAGTTCAGATTTAAAGATGGCCGCGCCCAGTGTTAGCAGTTTTAGAAGCTTCTGTAATGTTACATTTATTTACACTTCTTACTTATATTTTGTTGCATAAATCAATCGTACACGTAGTATTGGTTTATACAGATGTACGGGGAAGCTGCTGTAGTGTAATTCACATTTTTCATTTGGTATATGTGAACTACAACACCAGCTGTGACAACAACGGCTAATAACAATAGCCTTAGCAAACACGTTGTTTTGCTAGGTTGCTAACTGGTTTTCCGACCAGTGAGCTGGAACGCAAGTTGGTCGAGAAGGGTCTATCTGCGGCTCGCAAGACAGGGGCGTGTCGTAGAGTGGGCGTGTCGTAGTGTGACGTTACTCGACGACACGCCCACCAGGCCAATGAGAGCACGGTAAAATCTAGCCCTACCCTGACCCTCCCCCTAAACCTAACCAGACCCTCCCACAATGCGACACGCCCATTATAGGACACGCCCACTATATGACACGCCCCCTGGGTTGCAAGCCGCAGATAGATTCACTTGAGTTGGTCGGGTGTGACGTCACCCCCCAGTTCCCACTTCCCAGTTCCGATGAAAATGGAACGCAGCATTACATTGCGATAGATGCCAATTTCGCGCGCTTGCGCAGTCTGCCTCTTGGTTCGTTTGTCTGTTGGTTTACACATAGAAATAAATTTATTATTTCTATGAGGACAAGACTCCCCGCATGTAACTGTTTTTAGATTAAAATATTTTTGTTTGTTAAAATCATCCAAGCACAAAGAAGCACTCTAGGGAGCAAACGTATGTATGTCAAACAGACAAAACTTCTAATTTTCTTGCCTCTTTAGGCACTTCATGACTCGTCACAAAGTGACATATTTGATCCCATTTCTGAAGTACCATTGACAAAAAAACAAACAAACAAAAAACCTACAAACAAAATAAAGGTGAAAAAAATGACAAAGAAGCCAAAGATAATACAATGTTACTGACACAAAATACCTTTGCACCGCAGTGTGATTCCCAAACAGTTGATTGTCAAAATCTTGGTGCGTCTTAATGCTGCGTTCCATTTGAACTCGGAAGTGGGAAATTCCCAGTTCCGAGTAGGAAGTTTCAAGGGGAACGCCCTGAGGTAGGTTTCCCCCCGGAAGGAAGGCGAACCTCTGTCGGCTCCGAGGACAGATATAAAGATGGGGGCGCCCTTGTGTGATAAGTTTTAAAGGTTTTGTAAATTTAAATTTAATTACATTTTTTAATTAAATTTTGTTGCATAAATCAATCGAAAAAAAAGGAATGGTTTAAAAAGAGGAAAGGGAGGTGGAGTGGAGGTAATCTCATTTTTATTTTGAAATTGAATAACAGTGGCAAAAAAGGAAAAAAAAAAACCTAGAAAAAAGGTATTTTGTGGTGGTAATTGTTTCTGTGGGGGGAGAGCAGGGGGGGGGGGGCGCCCCCTTCCCATTCATAAAAGAGAGAATAGTTACGTAAAACAGTCCCTTGCAAAAGACACATGTCTTAATGGGACCTGTATAAACATATCTCACAGGATGGTTTGCTCTTCTTAGATTTGAGGAAATTGCAGAAGACAGTCAGGAGAAGGAGAGGTGTCAAACATTCATTCATTCATTCATTCATTCATTCATTCATTCATTTTCGCGCTTATCCAGTTCAGGGTCGCAAGGGTTGCCGGAGCCTATCCCAGCTATTATCAGGCAAGAGGTAGGGTACACCCTGGACAGGTCGCCAGTCTGTCGCAGGGTCAAGTAAAAAACAAACAAACAAACAATCTGCAGTTGATAAACAATATAAAACCGATGTCCTTACACAATAGGAACAAAATCTAACAAAAACCTAACACAGGACTTGAGAGACACATCAATTGATCAATGTAACTTACGTCTCGTCATATCAAGAGGTAATTTTTTTAGAAGATAAGCCAAATAAAAATCTCACCAAATATTGACTTTGAAGGTTAGAATTGCACAGTTGTTGTATTTAACTGCTTAACTTTCTATTTTACTTATTGACTTTGAAGCTTGTTAAAATTGCACAATAGTTGTATTCAACTTTCTTTTTCACTTATGTTTGCACATTTTAATAAATATTTTCAAATGGCAATTTAACAGGAAATAAAAGGTGGCTGAAGACAGGACTGTAAAGCTTTCTTCATCCATGTGACACGTTAAACCCCCTTTTCAGACAATATTGTTTAAAAAGACATACCTGGAAAATTTGTTCTAGTTTTGTGTGAACTTCTATTTCGTTTATTTTGGATGAGTTCAGTTTTTGTTAGGATGATGTGATACTAAATTTTGAATATATTAACACAGAGTATGTAGCTGACCATAGCCTGCATTAGAAAATCAGATATCAAAATTATGAAGACATAATGAAACATTGACAAAACTTCTTAAACTTTTATTTATTTATTTATTTTAGTGAGATTTCAAACAGTACAACTGTATTGTTTCTTTTTATCATTGGAAAATCAATTTAGCGTTGTTTAAAGCCTTGTAATATTTTAAAGGACTGAGAAAAATATGTGTGATGAAGAATAAAACAAAGAAATAAATCATCATTTCGAGGGGGCGCGAATAAATTATTATGTTCGTTAGTTGACCATTAATAACTCCGTAGAAGAAGAATCATGTCGTTACGGCGCGCGTGATTGATCTGATCTGGTCACGTGAGTCCCTCGGGTTAAATGGGAGGGGGGATAAACATGGCCGACGAGACAGGGGAGGTAAACACAGCTGTTGAGGACCATGCAGAAAAACAACAGGTAGATGAGCCCGAAGTTTCAGCTCCCGAGACTCCGGACGAGTCCGACGCCAGCAGCGGGCAGGACTCGGCGGAGAAGTCCACTCCGGCTGCCGCGGAGAACAGCTGGTCGGCTCCCATCCTGTCCCTAGCTCGAAGGGCCACGGAGACGATTAGCAGCGGGATGGGCTATGCTGCTGCGCCGAGAAAGCAATCCCAGGGATCTGTAGCGAGCTCTCCGACCGAGAAAGAGCCCGAACATGACCCGAACAGCACCTCAAAGAAGCTTCCCGGTAAGCTGCGATCATACACGACGACTGACAGACTGTTTAAGTTGCAGACATTAAAGCAGTTACTTCCTCTTCGGTTAGCTAGTTGTCAGGACACATGACTCCATGACATGCAGTTTCATGCACATCCGCTGTTTGTGGTGCATTTTATGAACAGGGTGTAATTTCTCCACTACTTACTCCTGCTAACTTATCCTCGTCTTCTCTTTCTTTTATGCTGCCTTTACAGTTCTGCCCCCTAAAGACCCCATAGCGATTGAAAGATCCAACCTCCTCAGCATGATGAAGCTGAGCATCAAAGTCTTAATTCAGTCCTCGATGAGTCTCGGCAGGACTCTGGACTCTGACTACCCTCCTCTAATGCAGTTTTTTGTTGTCCTCGAGCACTGCCTCAAACATGGGCTCAAAAGTAAGATAAAAGTAAGACAGTTGTTATTTTTTTTATCTACTGTGATGTCAGAAGTGATTTTTTTTCCCCACTCTTTGCCATTTTGCAGCCAAGAAGTCCTTCATGGGTCAGAACAAGTCCATATGGGGACCTCTGGAACTTGTAGAAAAGTTATGTCCAGACTCTGTCAACATTGCCACAAGTGCCAGAGACTTGCCTGGCATCAAGTACGTTGTTATGAAGCATTTTTCTCTAAAAACGTTGCACCAAGCGCCTGTTTGACTGTGGGGTTATTCTGCCACCCTTTTCCAGGACTGGTTTAGGGAGAGCGCGGGCCTGGCTGCATTTGGCGCTTATGCAGAAAAAAGTAGCAGACTATATGAAAGCCCTGCTAGACCACAAGGACCTCCTGAGGTAGGTTAAAATTATCAATAACTTAGCAGCTTTTGCTCCATTTATTTATTTTTCCCTCCACATCCTAGTGAGTTTTATGACTCTGGAGCGTTGATGATGGAGGAGGAAGGAGCAGTCATGGGAGGGCTCCTGGTGGGCCTCAATGTAATTGACGCTAATCTCTGTATTAAAGGCGAGGATCTTGATTCTCAGGTCAGTGCTCAAAAGAAATTCTGGACTTAATTTTCTTTTTGAGCGACAAGTTTATACGTTTTTCTCTGATTTAAGGTGGGAGTCATTGATTTTTCCCTCTACCTTAAAGACCCTGCGAACAATGAAACTCCAAAAGAGTAAGTGTTTGGTTTCAGATCACATTTATACAGCGTTTCATGTTTACCCATGATGATTCGCATCTGAACACATCTAATCCACTATCAATTGATTATTTCTTCTCTTAGCGATACCAAGATGACAGCCATATTGGATCAGAAGCACTACATTGAGGAGTTAAATCGCCATTTAAGTGGCACTGTCACCGACCTTCAGGCCAAGATGGACTCCTTAGAAAAGACCAACAGCAAACTTGTAGAAGAGGTCAGGCAAACTGCGTGTGTGAAGTTATTGTGCTTACACCTGGTGCTGTATTTCTATATTTTCCCATTGGTCCAATCGGTGAAAACACATCTTTATACCCGACTGTGAATTGTATTTGTTATTTTCCTTCTCAGCTGACAGCAGCAACAGACCGAATCAACTCACTGCAGGAAGAACAGGAAAATCTGAAAAAGGAGAATGAGTCCATCTTACAGTCCAGCCAGAAAAAGGAGGAGGTTTGACAGCATTGAACTGCAGAAAGAAAAACAACCAACCTTTGGATCATTTTCTTTTAATTTAATCTCTTAATCACTTGTGTTTCCAGGCAGCTCTTCAGGACAGCAAGGTGGAGCTGGAGACCTACAAGCAGACTCGGCAGGGCCTGGATGAGATGTACAATGTGGTGTGGAAACAGTACAAGGAAGAAAAGCGGATTCGCCAGGTTGGGCATCAACAGGCTGTAGTGCTGTTAGTTAACATGCATGTGGTATTTAAAGATTATGGAACACCTGTGTTAGTATTTGTTTATTTGTTTTGTTGGATATAGTTGCCTTTCGATGGGTTTCTTGTCAAAAATTTGTAAATTGTGTTTGATTTTTTTTTTTTTTTTTTGTAAATTTCCCCAGAAGAAGAGGAAACAGTAGCTGCGTTTACATGGAGCAATTTTTAGATTGGATCAAACACCAGTCAGAATAAAAATGCGTCATGTAAAAATGTCAGCTGATCCGATCAGCCTCACTCTGAAAGAATTTTCAATCCGATCGAGAGGGGTGGTTTAAACCTTTGTACGATCCGATCAAAAGGAAAAAAATAAGCATGTAAACATCATTTCTGTGGAATTTTGTCTTGCGTACGCTTGAACCACGTTCAGGCTGCCTGATGTTGTAGATTCAGGGAGGACGGTGGAAGAAAAACAGCCGGGACTACGGAGGATGCAACCTTGTTAGAAACCGAAGGAGTTAAGGATTACTGATGGTTCTGGCGGTCAAAAGATTATTTAAAAAAAAAAAAAAAAATCTTCCAAACTAGGAGCCATTGCACATATCAAAAGCATTACGAACATATAAATCTGTCCATCAAGTAAAAAACAACCGATCAGATCACCTTTCCTACTGTCCATGTAAACACGTTAGCTGGAAACTGATCGGAAAGATTTCAGTCGGATAGATGAATTATGTCCACGTACACATCGCTAGTGATGCAGTGTGATGTAACAGAAATGCACCAGTGAAATAAGCAGAAGCTGTGAGCAAATAAACCTGAAATCGTGCTGATGGAAAATAGAAAGTAAAATTTAAAAACGTTTATTCCTGGGAAGATTGACATAAAAACAACTTCTAATTACGGTGCATCATATTTTATCAGTATGCAATGCATGACTTGTACTCACATGAGTGTTTTGACTTTGTGGACTATCAGATTTATTTTGTCTCGCACCTCTCTGGATGTTGTCAGGAGCTTGAGCGGGAACTTGAGCTCCAGGTGGGCTTGAAGCAAGAGATGGAGGTGGCCATGAAGCTCCTAGAGAAGGACACCCATGAGAAACAGGACACGCTGGCAGCCTTACGACTCCAGCTGGACCAAGTCAAGACTCTTAACCTGCAAATGTTTCACAAAGCTCAGGTAGACAGATGATCCACACACACACACACACACACACACACAGACATGCAAATGCACACTAATACCCCTTGTTTGGTTCCTAAGGAGTCCGAACGACAAGCTGAAAAAAAGCAGGCAGAGGCTGTGCAGCTTGAGCAGAGGATGAATGAAATGGAAAAAGCCATGGTGGAACTAGAGCAGAGGTATGCAGTTTGGGCATTTTTCTATTTTTTTTGTGTTGAGATATATGGACTGAATTAATGTTCATTATGATCCTTTAGACTGCAGAACTCGGAGCGAGAGCGCAAACAGAGCGACCAGTCAGACCAAGACATGAAGGTGGAGCTGGAAGGAAAAGTAGATGCGTTGCAGAAACAGCTAACAGACCTGGACACACTCAGGTTCAAACACACACTGGGGGGGAAAATCAAGATAGTATCTATAAAGCTTTTTTGTTTTTGTTTTTCCCCTTTTTTAACAGATGAAAGTACAAAAGTGGTACCTAGGAGGGGGAAAAAAGACTAAAAATAAGATTAATGGAAGAGCAAAATATAAAAAGAAGTTCACAGAAAAGCTGATCCAGAGTAATTCTGAAGATTAAGTTTACCTTCTTTGCTTAAGCACCTCTGCTAATTATAAGATGAACCTGTTGTAATTAGCTGACTCGTCTTCACTTTGCTGCAGCCACAACTAAGTTGCAGGTCATAAGACACAAATGTTAAGATGAACTAAAAGCAGATTCCATGTCATGTTTGGTACATTATGTTTTGCACACTAATTAACTCTGGTGTTAAGTCAAGTGTTTTCCATGAAGTAGTTTTTGTCTTTTGAACAAGCATTTCTGTGTCTGTGTTTTTAAGCAAGCTGGGAAATGACAGCATCTCTTCTCTGTGCAGGCTGGGTTTGGAGAACGAGCTGCGAGCTGAGAGAGAACAGAGACAAAGCTTGCAAAAAGTTCTCCAACGGGAGCAGGACAACAGTGCAGAACTGCGCACTCAGCTGCAGCAGCTGCAGGGGCTGCACACGGTGAGCTAACCCCCAAATAGAGATGCATAACAGCAGGTGCAAAATGCCCATATTTAATCCCAAAATATTAACATGTAACCACTAACAAAGTGCATGTCATCATTTCTGTTATAAAGGAAAGGGGAGAAAAAAATTGAAGGGACAAGCCACTGGTATAAAGCCCAGTGAGCTCTTTGGTCCTCCTCAGGCTACTTTTCTGCATCAGTCCCTCTGATATGTTCAAGTTGTACTGTGAAAATGGTCTTAGTGCAGTTTGGGTGTTCATTTGAGGACATTTACATCCCACTTGGAGCTATACTGTTTTAATTCACAGAGCCATCTATTTATCAGATATTATGACACAAATGGACACAATTATAAAGACATGTATTTTTTACCTTGAGAAGCCATTCATTAACTTTAGCTGGTGCAGTTATAAGAATAAGTTATGTCCATGTACATAACATGTGGTGACTTTAGCCAAACAGAAATTGTATCCCATCTTAGCTGTTCCATGAGCTGCACAAATATTTAACTTGAGCATCTGTTTGATGTTCTGCTTTCCTTCTTGGTGCAGGAGCTGCAGGATTTGAAGCAAGAGAAACAGCAACTGCAGCAGAGGTGTGAGCAGCAGGAACAGGCACTACAAGAGATGGGACTGCACCTCAGCCAGTCAGTAATTTCTAATCACCATCATATGACTAAAAGGATTTTTTCCTCTGGAATTTTATGTTTTAATCTTTTATTAAAGGTCTAAACTCAAGATGGAAGACTTTAAGGAGGTCAACAAAGCCCTGAAGGTAGTATAATAAAGAATGGTGTGCTTATTTTATTGAAACCGTCCATTTTAAAGGGGAATCATGAGTTCCAACTTGTTTGTCCTCTGCTTCAGGGCCATGCTTGGCTGAAAGATGACGAAGCCACTAATTGCAAGCAGTGTCAGAAGGAGTTCTCCATCTCACGCAGAAAGGTTGGCTTCTTTAAAGGAAAAAAAGAATTCCTCTGGTATAATCGCAAGGTTTTAACTCAAGGTTTGTTTGCAGCACCACTGCAGAAACTGTGGAGACATCTACTGCAACAGTTGTTCCAGTAACGAGCTGGCCTTACCCTCATATCCTCGGCCCGTGCGGGTGTGCGACATGTGCCACTCACTCTTGCTGCAGAGAAGTTCCTCCACAGGTTCCTGACAACACTCCCCCAGCTTAAATGTTTCTGCATTTGCTTCTAACACTGCGTAAACCCCACCACTCTGATTTAAAGTGCTTAAGTTAATGACATATCATCAAACCTGATTTGGTGTTCCATTGTTAGTTACCTGAAATTCAGGTAAATGAGTTAATCTGTGCTAAACAATGGCCTCTTTTTTTCCAACACTGATGTGATGAGCTAATTGATGCTAAAGACCTAATTTTGTAAAAAACACTGAAAAGGCTTGACGTCAGTGTTGAGTTGCTATTGACTAATGCTGGTTTGGTAATCTTTGTAAACCAAATTCTTAATGCAATTTTCAATTCCGAACTGTAGATGTTGGGTTTGTCGAGGTCACGCCGAGATTACTGTTGGTTTTTCAGCTTTCCTGAGGATCTTTTGGTAGCTGGTTCAGAGAACACAAGTACTTTTTGATAAACTTTTTAACAGCTATAATCCTAGCTGAAGTTTCTGTAAATGACTGTAGAATGTGGACAAAATCTAAATATTTTAGAATGTATTATGTTAAAGTTTTGTGGATGTATACACTGCAAAGCCATTTCCAGACTTTGGGAATAGTAACTTTTTTTTTCTTTTCTTCAATCTTGATATTTGATACATAAATAAAGCCTCCTGTTTTTCCAATTCTTGATTCAATTAGATATTCCAGACTAGTTTATTCACTTTGTGCACAGAAAATACAAATAGCATTTGTAGCGGTAAAAACCTCCAATGGCAACAGATTTTAAATTCATTTGCTCTCAATGCAGCCCCCCATCCACAGGCTCGATCAAGTCAAAAACTGTAGAAAACAAAACACGCTTAGACCATGTGAAGTGTCAAATTCAGAGTAACATCTTAAATGGAAACATAAAAAAGGCTGAACATTAAGCAGAAATGAGGTGTAAAACAGCAGAAGATATCAGACATTGTCATTTTTCTGCTCATGCACTCACTTTTTGTGCTGGCAAATTTAACAAGATTCAGAGTGTTAACCTTGAGAAACAGTGTTTAGAGAACGATGACAGAACAGCAGACTTCTGGGTAATGGAAATTTAAAGCATGGTTTCTGTACTGTGTCAGATCTGTGAGGAATGGGGAAGACAACACTTCAGACACGTTTGTTATGACGACAGCTGATCTCAATTCTTCTGAAGCTCATCCACTTAAAAAAAAAAAAAAAAAAATTACAAATCCCAACTTTCCTTTTTCAAAACCTCACCTGACTAGTCTATGTTTACAAGGTGACATTTCCAGTCCTTCCAGCAAAATGCTGAGTTAAAAAACATCAAATTAAGGGTAGAGAAGAAAATAACAAAACAGGTCTACATTCCCCATCCCCCACCAAGTCCATTCATTGAGCCTCTGCTTCCTCCTCCTCCGCCACCGCCATAGTAACTGCTTCCCATTCCGCCCTGGTTACCTAACAAGAGAGAGAGAATACACACTATAGGACCAAAAAGTTCATTTACAAAATTGTACACAGGAAACCAACATGTTGCACTTCTACTCTCTGAAGCACAAACTACTTGCCAGGATCTCTGTGACAGACTGCAGCTGTTGTGCATATAAACAGAAGCTAGGATTTTATTTTTCAAGGTTGCATGCTAACCTTTTTTAAAAAGATATCAAAACTATTCGATATTTCAAAGGCAAAATTAACTTTAAGGTGCATTGCTTAGTGATGCAAATATAAAGTCTCATTGAACTGATGCAAATATATGCATATGGGATTAAAAACTGAGTGCAATCAAGAAGTGAAACAAAAACAAATGATACTGTGACAAGTGGATTCAAACATTTTTTGCATGTTAACATAGTCTGAAAGTTTTATTTAAACAATAATAATGCACCGAAAGGTTAGACTTGTCTGTGTAAAAAGAGTGCATGTTTAAACAAGTCTCATAATGTGAGCAGAGCTCTGCCACACTCGCTGGGTTTACATGGACCCAAATATACCGATTGCTTTCGGTTTAAAAGCTCTTTCGGAATGAAAATGTTCCATTTAAAACACCTCTTTCTGAATGAAAAGTGCTGAACTGAATGAATTTTCATTCGGTTTCACGGAGGTAGAATATTCCTTTCCCCAAACCGAACGGGGCATCATGTAAACGCTGAATCAGTAAGTTGTGAGGTTGCGCTCTTATAGCGCATACCTCGACAAGACGTCAGCATGCAACGAGTGACGTTTCCTCACGTTGACAGATGGCTGTGAACAACCTAATTCCTTGGACAGCAACAGAAAGTTTGGTTTTAATTCAAATTCTGTCTCTACGCCTTTTTCTCTTTTGCACAGCAGGAGCGCCTGAGGATCAGCTGCTGGATTTAGTCCTGCAGAAACCACAACAACCGTGATGATCAGTTTGTAGACCTTCGTCTTTAATAAATAACTTGATTTACATTATTCTGCGCATGTCGGACATGATTATTCTGAATAAATGTTGGCACGTGTACACGCCAGATCCGAATGAATTAGTTCCCATGTAAACAGCTGTCCTAAAATCCTCAATCAGAATGATTTCATTACGAAAGGGAAAAAAAAGTCTCCATGTAAACGTGCCCACTGACGAAAAAAAAAAAATTTATCGGGGCAAGTTGTCATATCCGAATGATGTAATAATTTCCTGTATCAAATTATCAGGGGGAATAGGAGAGAGCAAGTCTATGTCCGCAAAAAAATGGGTATTTTACTAAACTTGTTTCCTCCAAAGAAATCCTGCCAAAAAGGTAATGGTTACAAAAAAAATAGATTAAATCTATCCACATGAAAGTGAATGGGCATGACTAAACACTTGTCAGGGGCATGCTAGCCCAATAAGTGTTGATAAAGCACTTTCCCTTCTGTGCCGTGCCAATCAAAATGTGGGCATTTTGTTTTATCTAGCAGTCATAAATAATGTGTTTCACTTTTGGCAACATATGTCAAAATGGGACGAACAACTCTTTTTTTTTTTTTTTTTTTATCACCTGAAAAGGTATCACCTAGTGTTTCCCAATCCTGGTCCTCAACTGCTGGTCAAGTTCTTTGCAAGCCTGCTGATGAGCCTTTTATTTGAGTCAGGTGTGTTGAAGTATGGAAATACCCAAAACATGCAGGGCAGTGGTACTTGAGGACCAGGATTGGGAACTACAGAGTGATTATGCTAAAGGGATGGAAATGCAGACTTGTAAAACTTTGTGCACCAGTTCTTGAAGTGCAAACAAAGCATCACATCATTTCTGGCTCATCCACACCAAAGACATTACAACAGCAGTTTCATATTTCAAAACAGAAGACATGGTGCCCTTTGTGGCCAGTAAAAGTATAGTTCTGAAATTGAAAGTATTAAACAATTCTGTGATCAAACTCTAGATCAAAACAGTGCAGAATAAAATTGTGATGTTTTGCCATGTCATCCAGCCTCTTTTCAACTTATGCTGCTTTTTTTTCCCCTGCAATATTACTGCATAAATTCCTTCTTATTCTTTTATCTGGAGCAATCCAAGCACTACGGAAAATTGAAAGATTATCTCCATGTTTAACAGAAACCAGAGTAAAGCCTGTCTAGGAACATTGGCCTGGGTAAGCAGAATTAAAGCAGATGATTTACTTAGATGAGATGGGGTCTATCAGCCCTCTAACAAATGCTAATTTCAAACGTCATCGCATAATCCTGTTTTATTTTTGCAAAACTGCACTTGCATTTAATTTTTCTGAGTAAAATAAATTTTAAAAAACCATCACTGAGACCCTCAGATCTGCAAAGAGTGTAGCCAAGAGTGGATGTAGACAGTAAAATGCAACAGAGCTGACACTCACTGTAGTCACTGTAGCCACCCATATTTCCTTGGCTGCTGTACCCTCCAGAATACCCTGAGCTCAGCTGCCCACCGCTGTATGATGATTGGTTCCCTGTAGATGACAAATGTTACAGTTCAACAAAGCGACATAAGTTCTTATTAGATGATGCTGTTTTGTTTTTTTTAGATGCCCATCTGCCTGTGAAACGGTCAAACATCTAGGCCATTTCTTTCAATGCCTTCTTTATCCATACTTACCCATGCCACCCATCATTTGGCTGCCATAGGCTCCATTACTACCACCTGCTGTTGAGTTTAAGAACAGCTCCACATATCGGTGCTCTGAAAGACAGGCAAACCATTGTGATTATGTGGCTTTACAATATTAATAGTTACTTCAGAGGGGATCCAAAGCAAACTCACGCATGTTGGCTTTGTCTTTGGACATGGCTGCCACAGCATCTTCGTGTGTTGCAAACTCTACATCTGCCTCTCCAGTTACCCGTCCGTCTGGGCCGATCTCAATATGGACCCGCACAGGATTCAGTGGAGAGAAGAACTTAAAAGATGAAAAATTTGGACAAGTTTACTTATTGTGGACTTCTTACTACATGCAGAGCCCTGAAATGTACAACATTCACAGCAAAGGTTGCCTTTCTGTGATCCATCTCCATCTTACATTGTAGATGTCCGTCTCTGTAGCTCTGTATGGCAGGCCCCTCATGTGAACACAATGGCCTGTGGTGCTCTGGAAGGAAGAGCCACCATCACCATACCTTCCATCTGACACACCTGTATATACAATGAGATTAACACAAGGTCTTACTCAGACTTTACATCCTAATCTTATTAGTTCTGTTATGCAGCGTTTGCATGAAAGTACATAGGCTGAGTGTTTTAAACTAACTGCACAGGTTAAGGCCACTTAAAACAGATTTCCACTTGCACTCACCTCCTCCGTAGCCTCCACGACGCATTCTGTCATAGGATCCCCCTCTGCCCATCATGTTGTAGCCGCGACCACCAGATGGCCGGTCGTAGGGGCCTGGTCTCTGCATGCCCATAGGCTTCCGCTGGGGTTCGTAATGAGTCCGCACCTCAGCGCGGCTACTCTTGAAGATCTCAATGTACCTATGATAATAAAGATACCACACTTAGGGCATGAGGAAAGGATGAAAACTTCATTTGCTTAATACTGGGCTATGCAGATGCTGTCATGGTGTAGTCCATTGGTAGTAATATCTATGAGTACTCAATACTTGTAAATAAAGTAGATAAAACGAAAGGAAAGAAAAAAAATTACTGCGTAGGAAGGTTAAAAAAAAAAAAAAAAAAAAAAAAAAAAAAAAAAAGGAACTGTCCAAATCAACAAGGGCCTTGGTAACTTTGAACTTTTCTTATGGTTACCTGAGGCAAAATGGAGATTAGATACATATTGCTGTAAAAAGTGTCCTTTGTCCATGCCATGACAGCCAGTATCCTGCTTTTAAAGGGTCAGAGAGAGCTCCAGCCCCACTGCAACCCACTAAGCATTACCTGTGACAGTGGGCTCCAAATCCTTGTGTACAATGGCCCTCTGATTTTACCACCAGGGAGACTCCTTACCATCTATCATCCTGGGCTCATTTTCAATGCTGAGACACCATTTGTTCTTACAATTTGTTATGGAACTCCAATTTAAGACTCATATTACTGAATGGTGCCCAAGCACTAATCTACCCACTGAACATTGTGAATGTATGGCAAATGTGGATCTGACATGATATCTGTGTGGTAAATATAACAAATGTGCTTAATGTGGTGTTAGGTTTTCATTTGGTTCAGATGTTGAAGGTGCACACCATAAGAAAAGCAACTTATCCAGCCAACCAACCAACCATCCCCACCTGTGCCCTATTCTTTCCTTGTGTTTCTTTAGAGCCTTTTCAGCTATATCCTGTGAAGCAAACTGCACGAAGGCCTCCCCCGTACTCCTCCCCTGGATGTCCACCGGCAATGTTATCCCATTTGGCACGATTTCCAACCCTTCAACCCAAGGACAGATAACCCCAGCAGGGGACATATTAAATCACATGCCCAATCACAGAGAGAACTTTCTCTAAAGAGAGTTAGAAAAACTTATGGAAAACTCTATACATCACACATACACCAGTTCAGGCTTTAACTGGCCATTCAATGGAGTTACATTTATTGTATTCTGGGGATAAAGCAGAAATGACAGGATAGAGGAAGAATATGGAAAAGGGCACTGTGTGGGACACCAGGCTAGTATTGGTGTGTTGATGAAGAGAGAACAAGATTTTGGTGGGTGACATGAGTAAAATTACTGTTTGCCCATTAGGTGCCATTTTAAAATCTGGTGTAAACTGGATTTAATAAAAATGTATTCAAGAGGCGAGGGTGTGAGGAAATGTGGAGAAAGAAAAGACACTGGGGTATGAGAAAGAGGTTATATCAGTGATGAGGAAGACCCGTTCCATTATTTGTGTGTCATAATTAGAAACAAACAGCTTAGAGGTAATACCATATCATCAGACCCAGTTTAAAAGGGGGGGACAAAAGAGAAAGTAAAAATGAATGTGTGCTCAAGATGGATGTGATGTGTAAAGATGGGAAAGGTTATTTACAAACAGATTCCTGCCCTTGGAACAACCACCAAATATTAATATTTCAGCTTAAATTTCAACTGCCTTCCCTTTTTTGGGTGTCATTCCCTCATTGATAACTAATCAGAAAAAAAAAAGAAAAAGATATTTTACATCCTTAAATGTCAGTATAGCTTATTTTCCTCAATCGCACAGTCTTCTTTGTATATCAGAGGCAACAACTAGTAGGTGTTGGTAAGAAAAATTAAATGAGAAAGATGGAGAAAAAAGTTTAAAATTACAAACACTAAAAGGGATTGACTGACAGGAAAGTTATTACCTGAGTTATTACCTGAGAAAAACTGGACGATCTCCTCCTTGCTGCAGCCAAAGGGAAGACCTCGGAGCCGCACAAGCCCATCTCCTGCTGTCTCTGGGCAATTTGGGCCAGTGTGCTTCATAACCCAATCCATCTCGACATTGTTGGATTTAAACACTGCAATACAGGAAACAAAATAATTTACCATCACAGCTTCAAACCAAAACAACTGCAGAACTTAGGAGAAGGAGCTTAACATTTGTCCGCTGTTGTACACACCCTCTACGTATCTGTGACCCATAGTTTCTCTGTCTTTCTTCACCGCAATCTTCAGGTCGTCTTCTGTTTCCAGTTCCACAAATGCTTCTCCACTGGGACGTCCCTCTCTAGTGTAGGTGAAGTGGATTCCACCTCCACTGTTTAGAATTTTACATCCTGAAAAATAGTTTTTTTTTCTTTTAAATTAGTTATACAGTTTGGGAAATTGAAACTTGACTCATTGTTTTTAACTGATAAAAAAATTATTCACACAATTCAAATTTCCATGCAGCTCAAATGAAAAACATTGATGCAGAAAATAATAATAAATTTTATTTGTAATGTGCTTTACATTTGAATCCAAATCTCAAAGTGCTACAGGATAAAAAGAACTAAGGAGAATATTTAAACAAGGAAAACACATTAAAATACCCAAATGACAACAACCAAACAAATGACACCCATGTTTAATTTTAATCAATTTGTCCAACCAACAAGGTAACACCCAATTTTATTGGTTCTTGACGTATTCTGGACTGAATGCTATATGAAGCCACTGCACATCTACAAAGTCCAAAACTAAAATGAGACTCCTCTGCAATTATTTGTGTTGGATAAAGAAAGATATTCTGACATTCATTTTACAGTTTCACCAATCGGATACCTGGATTGGATATCAGATGAATGAGGCTGATCCAGCATTCCAATCCAGTCATTTTTCTTTTTTATTAATATCATACCCAGTTACAGCCAGCTAGTCACTTCAATTCAATGTTTGCAAGGCTAGTCTCATCATCATGCAGAGCAGAGAACTGGTATGTATTTATTTTTGCTGCTAATGTATACTTTGTTATCCGTTAATAAATAATATTAAGTACACATATCTGTGTTAATTTGATGCCTTCTCTCACGTGGCAGGGTATACGGTTAATTTATTCAATAGTAGTATTGGATCAGTGGAGTATCCACCGATACACTAAACCCGGGTATTGGACTGGATCAAAAATAACTGGATTGGTACATCTCTAATTCATTTTCATTTCAAGATAAGGGCCAGGCCCCTGTTATGTGAATAAGATGAGATCTGCCAAAGTGATTTTTTAGGAATTATTAATAATTAGCAATTTTTCAAATCTTTTTTTTTTCTTTTTTAAACTTAATCTTCTTAGAAAGAAGATTTGAAATCAGCAAGTTATATTGGAAAACTGATTAAAAAACCAAAAAATTTCAAGGGAAAACATCTAACCTACGCACCTGAGAAAAATCTCTGCACTTCATCCACTGAACAGGACCAAGGAAGACCCCTGATTCGCACAACATATCCCTCATCAGCCATGACTGGTCACAATGCCTGCAGAAGAGTGAAACCATGAGTAGATATTTCAGTGTGAAAAAACAAATACTGTTAAATATATGCAATCTTCAGTCATGAATTCAAAGATATTTATTAGTTAACGTCTCACATTCCAAAACTTTTGACATTCAAGCACTCTGTGCATTCATGAGCAAGTAACTCACTGGGCTCAAATATTCATGAGTAAAAGAATAATGTTTGAAAGTTAACCTATATTTTGGATTTTTTAAAAAGTGAGCCATGTTGCCGCAACTGTCCAGTGTTGAACTATTTCAGACAAGGCGGCGTTTTTTATGCACTATGATAAACGTTTTTGCAGTTTTAATGGCACTCTGAACAGGTCAGAATGATGTGTCCGTCCTAGGTTTGGAGCAAGTCCGTCTCGTGAACCACATTAAACGTGCGCCACGGTTTGGTAACAGCGCCATCTTGAGACCATTTTAGCGCACCGACTAGCTTATATTAAATCATAAATCTTATTGTGGCTTCTTCTCGTCGCAAAATTTGTATTACTGGAGATATAAGTATTATTAGATATGGCTGCAATGACCATATTTGTAACAATTCCTAACGACAGAGATCCACATATCAAATAGAAACGTTACCCAGCGTTGTTGCCCGCTAGCTATACAAAATGTGCTACCAACTTTATTCGATAATATATCTGAAGCTAATGCGTTTCGGCAAGTACGAAATAGTTCAAAGGACGGATATTTTGTCAAAAAAGAATAAAAGCTTTGTACGTTTTGAATAAGGCGCGTGGCCTCTAACACGCTCTCCACCGCACCCGGATACAAGAACAAAAGCGGCCTTTTTAGCCTTCGCCATATTCTTAGCTTTGGCGGTTAGCCCCTAAGCTAACATTGTTAAACGTTGCAGTATTGAAGAAAAATGTAAGAAATATCGCATTAATTACCCAGTTAACCTCAAACAACGTATCGTATTCCTGTGATAACCTCAAGAACAACGACAGATGAATTTATGTTTTTACCTGATCGAGCAAAAAATGCAACACGCCGGGGTTTGTATTGTAGGACCGATGTGATGCAGCTGAAACCTTACACTGTGTTGCCAGGATTCCCCGGCCATCCCCCATTCGGAAACGATAAATGGGCGCTTGGTCTGTACGTAAAATTACAAAATAATTAATTTGTATCAGATGAAGTTGTGACGTTATGCTTTGGGTGTAATCAGAATTATTGAAAACACTTTTTAAAAAAATATATAACAATTGGAAAGTCTTTTGTAGAATTTTGAAATACACAAAGTGGGTTTTTCATGTACCTGGCAATCCCGGCTAAATAACCAAACGCCTCCGACTGCCCTGCGTTCACGCCCTAAACTGATGACGTTGCTGCCCGAGGCTGTCTGGCCTGGCCTTGTAGAAGCATCTCTTGGCCTACAAATCAGAGTAACCCTATTTACAGCTGCCAATGTCTTGTACATTTCTTTGGGCATGTTATGTATAACAAGGCACCCTTGGCAACTTCTTACAAACCTCACGTTTTTCAGAGCCAGCTGATAACGTCAGAATACACAATAAAACAAAACAACAACAACAAAAACACTATTTGTTCCTCCAGACTTCATTTGACAAGCCACAATTTACATTTAAATTTTATGAGTATGATTTGTAACAGTATCTCAATTATGATGGTCTTCCCCTGAGGTTTTGTCAAAAACAGAACACATTACAAACATCAAATGCTGGTTTCGATGTAAGGCTATCATTATAAAGGGCCAAAAAAATCAGTCCAAAGTAGTCTAGCCAAAGGTAGAACCAAACTTAAAACATTAGCTTAAACTGCCAAAAACATTGCAAAGTTGTGCAGAAATTTACACCTCTTATAAACTTCTTGATATTGTTATAAAGTAAGTGCCAAGAAACCACAGGACTTGTACTATAATAACAAAAATGGCCAGCTCATGTTATAAATTTATATATGTCCAGAGGTACAGAAAATTATGTCATAAACTCAAGTTACTTAATTGTGTAAATTTTTCAATTACTGATTGCTGAATTCAGTGTTATTATTTTGTTGTCATCGCTGTTCTCCTTTTATAGTCATGCACTTAAAATACATTTGGTCATATTTAATATAGTTTAGCTCATGAATGTTGAATTTTACTTAGGGTAAACTATCAAGTGTTAATTCTGAAGTTTTTTTTAAACACTTTTATTATTTTAAAAAGTTAGACTTTTCTACAAGCACTTTCATTTGTAGTAATATATATTTACATAATAATAATAAGTAAAAATTCAATATAATAAATAATTTTTGTTGAGCAAAAGTAGGGCTTTGGCTATTTTTATTCAATGCTGATAAATATTGTCTTTTGCACAAAAGGGTATCTTTAATTATTCTTGCATCACAGAAGTTAGTGAAGTAACCACCCAAATGTGTTTTTCTGTCTTTAACCAATCGATTTATCTGAGTACAAACAACAGAATAACTTGGCTTTTTGCAGCAAAATAATTTGAGATATCTAAGAAGCTTATTTAAAACGAGATCTAATCTAATAGTAATATATTGCATCACATGGAATTAGTGTGTTATACCCTGACAGCCATCATGCCATGTAAAATCACATTAAATAAGAGCTGAAATTTTTAAAGAAGCTACAAATAAACTTAAACGTAGTCTTTCTAAGTATATGTTTTCCCAAACTAAGTTTAAATAAACTATTAAAACTAGCAACTAGTTAAGTTGGCCTACCATGTCATGTCTTGACGTTCGTTCTACAGCCTCGTGATATTGGTAAACCTAACATGACGTTGCGGTCTCATGTTTGACAAGCATAAATTTTGACCAATTGAAAACAGGGCTTTTTACCGCTAAACCAATAGCGTCAAGAAGTTTCCTTACAGAGGCGGTCCTTCTGAGAAACAGTGCGTATCGAGTTAGGTTGTTAGAAAGTTAATGGCTGGGGGAAAGAGATCCTCCTCAACCCTCGCTTCGGGAGAGTTTCTGGATTCCCTGAAGTAAAATCAAGCAAATATCTTCAAAGATAGCACCTGGACGGACGTTTAAGTCAACAACTAGCTCGTTAACACGCGTATCGTGAACATAAGTATGCAGGATGCAGTAGCCGGGACGGCAATGCTGACGGACGGCTTCGAGGACGAGATTGACTCGGTGACTCCTCGCTCCCCAGTGGCAGGGATGGGGGTAGGAGCGACACCAGGAGGAGTCGGACTAGGGGGCATTGGGATTGGTGTTGGTGGAAAGAAAGTACGTTTGTACGGTGAACCAGGCGGACCTGCAGCAGAAAGACTGGATTTTAAACTAGCGGCCGCGGCCGTCCTCTCATCGGGTCCAGGATCCGGCAGCGACGAAGACGAGGTTTCAGAGGTAGCAACGCTAAGCTAGTTAGCTAAGCCTAACCAGAGAACATTCCTCTTCTAGCGCGAGCTGGCTGCTAGCTAACGCATTAGCTCGCATTTGGCAACCACCCCCTCCCAGGCCGCTGAAATTACGTAAAATTCACCAGCACTGTAATGGAATAGCACCTCTTGTCAGTTCAGGTGCTTCTGGACAGTTCGATGTCGACAATGTTTGGTGAGACAAGGGTAGTTATTCACGCCAACCGGCTGAAATGTTTTATTTATGCAGCGCAGGCTGTGGCCACGGCCTAGTTCGGGTGGAAGCAACGACGGCCTCGTTTGGTGCTGTCGTCTCGCAACACCCATCACAAGTTCGCAGTCTTCCAACAGCTTTCCAGCCACAGCAAATGGAAGATGTCCACAAACCCACGGGCATATAGGGCTAGCTAATACCTGCCATTTCACAGTTGTGGTGCAATTACGTCACTTTTCCAAATCATGTAAATTAACTCCGATCGTCTCTTGGCTAACTTTTCTATTCGTTTGGATTATGTTTGTTGAAACAGAGCAGCTCGAATTGTCCACACGTGGTTCTGCTAAATAAGCAGGTTGGATTTTATTTTATTTTATTTTTATCTTAAGCCTCGGTCGCTTTCCTGGCCACCACCACTGCCAACTTGATTTGTCTCGTCATACTGGAGAGCAGCTTGAATTCATGTTGTGTCCAACTTTCCATGTCACACACGGGGACAGGTGTGATGGCATCTCCTCATCTCGGCTAAACAAGCTGTAGACATGTTTGTAATCAGTTGAGGTTAACAGTTTGAAGTAAGATTTGCTTTCTCAGCACGAATTGAATATGCTTCTTCACCTTTAGGGGCTTTTCCAAAACCAAAGAAGAGAGGAGGAGGGAAAATAACCTCAACAAGTGCCATGTCATGTTTTATTACTGCATGCTTAAGTTAATGTGAGCAGGGTGGCTTAGGATATTTGACTTCCTGGCCACTATTGTCATGTAATTGAGTTTTACCATATTAAATGACAACAGCAGACCCAGGAGTGGAAGTTGGATTATCAGATGGCAAAAGATATGATTTGAACTAACCTATCAAAGTTCTGTATTTTGACAGATGCATAATACCATAAAAAAGTTGTTTAGAATTTAGTGCAAAGAAATACTGTTATCTTGTTGTTATGTGTTGTGGAAAGTATCAGCACCTGACCATTGGACTTAACCTGTTGAGCTGTCTCTACTATACTTTACTAACAACTGTCCCAAAGATTATCAAACCGAATCGCTGCAGTCATGACAGTCGAGTAAGGATGTCAGCTGACACCGCTGTCAATATAATCTGGCTGTTTTTGTCTGGGCATCACCCTTGTAGCAGAGAAAGGGAAAAAATATCAGATTTGTCTGTTATACCTCAGGCAACCAATTGAGTCTGACTGCAGACATATGGCCTCTTCACCATGTTTTCTTTCTCGGCCAGTATATGGTACAAGGCAGATAAGAAGCATTTGTTTTGGTGTTTCACTCCAATGGTGAACTTGGTGCTCTGGGCAGTAGCTAAAATCTGAGCCCCAGGATTAAGCAGATGCCATTCTAGGCCTTTCCAGCTCTGTGGATACCAACGCTCTGGGAACTGTAGTTCATTAATAGTGAAGACTGTTATTCATTGTTGATTATAAAGGCCATTGTAGAACTACAGCTCCCATGTGCAGTTCTCTGTGGACCAGGGGTATAGCTGAATTTCTCCTAATTCCTGAATGTTTACACTCTCCCTGGTGTTCTTTGGGGTAGACCCTGACAGCTTGCTGCAGTTTATTTAAGGACACACAGCAATATTGTTGTTACTACTTTAACTGTCAGAAGAAGTTGGTTCTCAAACTGTTGAATCACAGGTCTTTGTGATTCATCCAGCTTTTCTTATTTTAGAGTCACACCTACAAGGTAGTCTGTTTGTTCAGGCTATTTGCAATATTTGTAAAGCGTAAAGGCCAATGATCACCTTGTACATGTCATAAGACGGAACTGTGTTGAATCAATACTTCATATAGGATGTCAGTATCTCCCTGAAGATTAAATCCAACAAAACATTTATTACAAGGTTTAGTTTTCACACAGGAAAATAGGAGTTTTATTGAAAATAAATTACCTGAAATTTTAATTTGACCTCTGTATAGATTATATATTCTCTTAGATTATTGTACTGGCAATTCTTATTGCAGGATTATGTTGAAATATTGGATGAAGTTATGAGACTAGCTGTGAGATTTAATCCACCTGTGCCCATGTAATTCCCACAACTGTGAAAACAAATATCCAGCTTTTACCCTAAAACTGATTCAGTGTAAACAAGTCATGTTGATGTTTGTTTCCGTCCTGTTTTTTAGGCATGATTTGGTTTTGAAGCTCAAACGATCACAAATTTAGAAATGAGCAGCTACACAAAATAATGCGTGTTGTTGCTGTCTATAGAGGAATGGATTTTGGTTTTTGAATTTTTAGTCCCAATCACAGAACATATTTTTACACTTTACCTGAATTTGGTTGTAAATGAAGTGTTTTTGTTAGTTTTGTTCGACATCATATCGCTGAGTAAACCATCTGAACTGCAGTCCATGACAACCAAATGTGTTAAAGCTCAGGTATGAGTCTCTGGTGCTGCAGATGACTCTCGGCTGAATCTCACTGTGTGCAGAGGTTATAATTCCTCACCATAACACTTCCTGTGGTCTGTTATCCCTGTGCACCTTTTTGCTTCCCCTCTGCTGAGAGAAATCCTAAATAAATAAGAGCCACATGCCAGGTCTCATTGTAGGTGATGAATTTGTGTTCCACATTTATTACTGGTAACATAGACAATACTGTTAACTATAATTGTTTGCATTGAGGGCTGTATTGTCAGTATTTCTCTTGCTAATTATGCTTTTCAAGCAGTGAGCCATATATTGATGGCCGTTTGACTTGGCCCAGGTCTCCTGCTTTATAAATATTATCTTGCTTGTCAAATACAGTGTTACATTGAATCATTTTTGAGTTGGCTTTTAAAGCAAAGTAGTAAAAATGAATTTTTAACCCCTCTTCTCTCTCTCTCAGGTGGAATCATTCATTTTGGACCAGGAGGACCTGGATAACCCCATCATGAAGACAGCGTCAGAGTTGCTTTTGTCCAGCGCCACAGATGGAGTTGATTTGAGGACTGTTGATCCAGAGACGCAGGCCAGACTCGAAGCTCTACTGGAAGCT
Source organism: Atherinomorus stipes (assembly GCA_023101725.1). NCBI lineage: Eukaryota > Metazoa > Chordata > Actinopteri > Atheriniformes > Atherinidae > Atherinomorus > Atherinomorus stipes. The sequence continues at coordinate 51,229 of JALJCO010013744.1, forward strand.
GCAGGTATGATTGCTGTCTCAACTCAGACCAAACTTCTGTTAATTTGAAGCTGAACCAGTGCCTCACTGGCCACACCCATTTTATATAACCTCTTTCAAGTTGTGCTTTAACATACACTAACTTTGGAGAAGACCACACCTTTTTGCTTGAGGTTTCCTTCCCTAGATCCTTAGAAAAGTGGAGGCTTTACATTGTCAAAGGCCCAAGGCTGAAACCGTAATCAAGAAAACCTTCTGGTTCTGTTGGTATCATATCGGAAAATAGTTTGAATGTGATTTGGATAAATTTGTTTAATTAGAACTTGTAATCTCTGTGTAAGAAGGTCTGTATAGATTAATCCAGTGGGCCGGGTGTCCTGGCCTCGTTTGGGCCTGTGAACATTACCATGCAGATTAACGCTGGAACACGCTTGAGCCTCCACAGCATGCTCAGAGCTTGTGTTGAACGGCTAATGGCTAATCTCATTCTAGTCCCCTTTCTCCCAAGCTAGTCCTACTGGACGACGGAGTAACTTGCATAATCTGTTTTCTTAAGATGTGTTTGTTTTTAGGAAATTCTTAAATTCTGTTACAGAGTTTAAGTTTATTAAGATTTATTTTCTTTATTTGTTGGATCCCTATACATTTTATGTATATCAGCAGAGACAGATGTGTGTTGTAGATAATCATTTTGGCAGGAACTTTTGGGCAGCCTCTTTTCATGCTCAGCATGAGCAAAGTGGCCAAATACCAGGCTTGTCAAGGCCATCACCAAGGAAGATGCCATACATCTGGTGTCTTCTGTCTGCTGCTGTGCACTTCAGACTGTTGTTTACTGAGGAAGCTAAATGTTAGTGTGACTTTTTTGAGTTACTTTTTTTTTTTTTGAGACTGAAAAGAGCAATTATTCCCACACTGTTGGATCTGGGTGCAAATAATACCTTGAAATTAAGTCTGCATTATGGAACTAAACCTCTATAGCTATAGTTGTGTCTTTGTTTAATTTCCAATCTTCTTTTCTCAATTACACAACCAAACTTTAAAAAAAGGAACCTTTATGCTACTTTATAATGACTGTTTAAAGTATTTTCATCATTTGGAGAATGACGTGTTAACGCATCTGCAGAATAGAGAAAGCCAGTTAAGGTGCAGGTTATAGAAGTCATTGTGTTAAAAGGGGATGCTGTTGTTTAGAAGAACTTAAGCCGCTTTTATCATGATCTATGGATATAATTTAGTGTTTTTCCAAGGTATTTTGAATCAGTTTAAAAGACACCAACAGAAATTATTCTGGCAGAAAGAGGATTTAACAACCGGCCTGTGTGATGATCTGCTGGATAAGCCGCACGATTTGGCCTTGCTGCAGTTGTGAAATAGGCCCCTCTGTCTTCTGTGTTGCTGGTGGACAACAGAGGGGCATCATTCACAGTGTGTGAGCTGAAATGTGGCTGAGAACAGTGGTCAGTTCTGAGTTTAAAACAAAACCTTGTCAGCTGACTCATCTGCTGGCGATGTTTTCCGATGGTCACCCATCAAGGGCTTCAGCTGTCATCAGGCTTACTGTTAAATTCATTTACTACATGTTCTACTAATTGACAAGAGCATGGAATCGTGAGCTGGATTTTCCTTGTTTTTCTTGGTTTGCATTGAGTTTAGCAAATCTTTGGTTTAGATTGTTTTTGCATGTTTCAGACGCAAACTTGCAAATATTGTCTGACTTGGCAAAGATTAAAATACCTCGACTTATTATCCCAACATGAGATACAAAAAGCTCACACAAGGGTGAGTGCTGGGCTACCTGTTTAGGATGCCAACCTCAGCAGGTATCAAATCAACAAAATGCTGGACATAGATGTTTGTAACAAAGTGTTAAGCTTTTTTTTTTTCAGTTTAAAAATGTAGTTAACGTTTAAAATTGTTGAGCAAAAAATGCACATTTTCAGAGAAAAACTTTGACATATACTTGGGATCTTATCTTACTTAAGGATAATCATATTTACATAGGTGTACAAATAAAAATGTGCATTGGATTAGTATTGGCGATCAGGTGAGACATCTTGACATTTAGTTCTTGTATAAATGATAGATTAAAGAAAATTCGTGCATATTCAGTTTGGATTCCTTGTTGGATTTATCAAACATTGAGTAAAATGATTAATAATGGCCTGCAGACTTAATTACAACACATGTAAGCTGTAAGACAGGTCACATGTGCATTATTAATGAAGGCTTCTGTTACCACTTGCCATACTAATGCAACCCAGACTGTTATCTTCCATCCTTTGTATTGGTTATATACAGTCATCCTCAAAATTATTCATACACTCCCATTAAAGACAGAAAAAAATCAGCTGTTAGTGAAATATGTTTAAATTTGACAGAAATAATAATAAATCAATAAAAAAAAAAGAAGTTATGAAATTCATGACACTGATTTTGAATTGTGGTTTAAACAGAAATATTAAAAACAAGCACAAAAAATAAAACGAGGAAAAAAGCATGATGTAGCTCCTAAGCTAAAATTTTGTTGAGCAACACTTTGAGGCAATCACTGCAATTAGATGTTTTTTATATTGTTCAATAAAATTTCTGCACCTGTTGAGAGGTATTTAATCCCTCTGGTTATGAGCATGGTTCACTATTTGGTCTGGGACAGTTTTTTTTTTTTTTTATTTATTGTTATTTTAAACTACAATTCAAAAGCAATATTTCAATTCACTAAATTATATTTTTGTAAATTTTTATTTATTATTAGTTTCTTGGTATTTGAATTACTATTGTGAATTTATCCTTTTCTTCATGAATAATTTTGAGGACGAATGCAGATGTGCTGCGATACAGGAAATGTCAAAAGTGGTGGTATTAGAAATGTACAAATAAATAACGACAGACAGCCCTAAATATATAAATCTTAAAAGGAATAAGATGATGCATGTCCTTTATAAAGTCCAACATTTTCAAGTAGTTTGATATTGACTCCTGTGTTTTATAAAGTGGACACTGATTTTGTACATCACTATATTAGTGCTTTTGTACATCGCTGTGTTGTTTTTTTGTTTTTTTTTTATTTACAATTTGGCTGCATCAAACCAAAATATATTTTATTACCGTTATATTTTTCTCAGACTCAGATGCACTTATGAAATTAAAAGAATTACTTTCAGACTGTGAAAAGGCAGTGGCTACATTATCAGAACACTGTTTAGGCCAAGTTTAATTTAAAATGAAATCGACAGTATAAATATTTGAGATAAAAAGAATTGGTCAGTGTCGGTGTACAGCATATTCCTGTAAAGACAGTGGTGTGCTTGCTTGTGTGATAGAAATTAGCATTAGAAACTGCTTCAACACAGGGCACGGTATCAGGAGTTTTCTTAAATGGACTAGACTTGAACGATCTGAATTCTTGCGACAGGGTTCCAACAAGTCTGCGCGGTCTGGTTGTTTTCTGAAACATTTTGAGCACGAAACCCTCGTCATCGCCAATAGAGGCAAATGGCAAGTGCCCCACCTTCCACCCCACCCTTTGCGGCTAACCGTTCCAGACTTGCAGCCAACTTCCTGCAACCATTCCGTTTTTACAACTGTTCTGAATTTTTGGCGCAGTCACATGTCGCATAAAATATGGATATAATCCCTTTTCTAGACTCGGAACGGTTTAATCGTGACAAATGTGACCTTGCTGTCAGGTTGAACTGTTCTCCACTAGACATGGTCTCTCTCTCCCAGACCTGGAAATGTTCAACATAAGTGGTGCAATGCCTTATTGTTAAGATTCTCAATTAACTTTTTAGAATACAAAAAAAGAGAGATCACATTAGAATATTGAAGAATTGTTTAAAACTGAGTTTGTATATTCAGAGAAACTTGGAAAGGTTGTTTAGGGGCGATACTGAAAGGTGTTTGAATACTATAGAAAACACTAGTCATAATTTGGTCATAATACATATAAAGTCCGTTTTAGAATATAACCAGTGTATTTTACTTCATGCAAAGTTAGAAACGGCAATTACTTCACAACGATGGTCACAAGTATTACAGTTCTCAGGAAAATTGTCTGTTTCTTTCTTTTCTGGAGTGGAATCCATTTTAAAGAGGGTTTACTCTGTGGCAGACGATGCTAAGTTTATATTCCAAATGAAATGACTAGTTTCAGATAATCATCTGACCATTGACAATAAAAGATGCAAGATGAAACTCACGTTGAATGATTTGGTTGCTCTGGCCCACATTTACAGTTCACATGGAAGCCATGTTGTCCATCATTTTACTGCGACTTATACTGGACTTATTGGGTGCCACAACTAAGAACAATAGCACTGTTTAAAAAAATAGTTTTCCACTGTTTTACATATCACATTGTGACAGGGATGTATAGTCAAATGATTGCCTGGGCTTTGACGTATACTGCTTTCACACACCAGCTTTGTATGTGTGTAAAATCATGGAAATCTGCTGAATGGTTTATGTTTTATATTTCTTTGATTCGGTAGTACTGCAGAAATTGATTCTACATGTATTTTAAGGGTTTAATATTTCATTACTGAGCATTAAAGTTCTCTTGTCAATATTTTAAACATTAATGGCATTAAATAAATATGTGGCCTGTGAAAATTTAGCAGCATAATAGCGAGAAGTCAAACACACTTGTGTATGTTATACACATTTAGTCATGTGCATGTTGCAATTCAAGTCTGCCTGTTTTTTTTTATTGTTGTGACAGCAAAGACATTTTAGTGCATTATGACTCCTCTACAGTTTGGAGCAGGCAAACTTTTAGATTTCCCTCTTGAATAAACCACACGATTCAGCTTTTAGCCTTGCTGAGATAGGGAGACCTGCAACTTGTTGATTAAAGGCTTTTGTTTGTAGGCCTGTCGCAATTTAAATTTTGCTGTGCGGTTAACTGTCTCAGAAATTATTTCGATGAACAGGAAAACCTATTACACTCATTTTTTCCTACCATGCAATTAGTTGACTTACTGGTCATGTCAACAGGCCCCATTGTTTTTTTGACTTGAGAAGCTACGGCCCTCATGAAATACTTAAGTTATTTATTGCATTTTTAAAGGTGTGAGTAGAGAAAGGTTAGTCTGACACATTGGCGGTCCAAAATTTACTGTAAGTCCTGCTTTTTTTTTTTTTTCTTTCTTATTTTTGTAGGTCAAATTCCAATATTTGCTTTTTAGGGACTACTCTTAGTGCCTCATTGAGTAGACGGCATCCAGCAGACTTTTGTAAATTGACAGATATAGGACCTGGCATGTTTACTGTCCATATATATGCACTAACAGTATTTAAAACAATGAAGATGTGGCAGAGCAATAAAAAAGTAGTGCAATGACGAATGTGAAGAATAGGGAAAAAAAGACGAAAGAAAAAATAGTCATATGAACACTAAACAAGTGACTTTAACAAGAAAACAATGACTCAAGCAAAGCAAGATGTCGGTTCTCAGACAGATAAATGTAAATCTGATTTACTGTTCAGCATTTTTAAGAACTGTGGCTCTTACTAGTTAATTTAATTTGATAAGAAGTACATTATACAAGGTTAGGAGGGCTTTTAGACTAATTCCTGTACGGTTTATTCGTCAGTGTAAAATGTGACTAAACTGGCTATGATCACCATGAAAAATTACATCCAAGGCTCACAGCTGCAACATTACTCATTGCCACAGCTGGGACCTACCACCCTGGTTTTGTGAAGTTGTTGCTTAAACGTTCTGCATGTGAAAATGCCCATTTGTCTGATGCATTTTGGTACACACACCTGCCCCAACTTAAAAAAAAAAAAAAAAGTAAATTTTATTGCAGTACAACTAGAATGAGGAACATGTTGTTTGTGTCAACATGATGGGTGGTTTTGGGTGGAGCAGAGAGGGGACATCTGCTTTTGGAATTTGTATTGTGCTTAACATTTTTCTAAAGAGAATTGGCATAAGCTAAGGACTTGATAATGCCTTGTATTCATTTTTTTAAAAGGTAATAACTAGTTTGACAAATTCTATGCAAAGTAAATGCTGATGTTCCCATGTTTCTCTCTCTCTCTGCTGTGCTGGAACTTATTTTTCTGATACGTATTTTGTGCTTTAATGTCTTTTTTTTTTAATCTTATTTCAAATACTGATGGACAAAATGTTAGCTGTGATTGCATTTAGCTTTTGTTGGGCTTTTGGTGCGTCAGTGGGTAGCCACTAACCAGCTGAGGCAAAACAAAAATATATGCAGTACAGCATCGCCTTATCCTCCGTGAGAACTCTGTGTCCATTTAGTTTTACTTAAATAGGTGAAAGCCACTTTTCATGTGTAATTTTTGGCTTAGCTGGTTAATTTTCATAAATATTGGAATGGATTAAATCCTCCAGTTCTGATTTGTTTTTCATCTGAGGTATTTTCTGAAATCAGTCCCCAATCTTTGTCCTGTCTGTTTTGGTTCAGTAAAGTGCTTGCTTTCTCTAAGTTGATGCAGTAATACTAATAATTATCAACTCCCTCGACCTCTTCTCCTGTGCCTTCGGGAGAGTTGTGAAATCTTGGTCTGTGAGACGTGCTAAGTTTAGCCCAAGTCGCAGTCCAAGTGGTGAAAACATAGGCCCTCAATGAAGGCTCACGTTTGTCTGGCTAATGGTTATGTTGAGCTGAGGCAAAAAAGTTCAAAGCCAAAACCCTTTTTTGGGCCTCTCTTTATTCATTTGTACATGTCTGTAAATGCACACCACCCCTTTTTCAAGCCAGAATGGCTTGATGGTTGAAAAATGGTCCTTATCTGTATTACAACGTTCTTTCAAAATAGGTGATTAGAAAAACCTTTCTTTTTTCTCACCGCATGCTCTTGCCTCTCATGCTCGGTCTTTGCTTAATTTCTCTTCGATAGCAAACACAATCACAGATATGTTTTGTCTTGTTTACTTCATAGTTGTTTCCTGCTTCTGAACACTGTTTTAAGTTTTGTTTCCCCAACATTCGCTGTGTCTTGGCCACCAGTAATTCATAGAAAATGTGGCATTTTTCTCTTCAAGCTGTAGTAGCCTGAACCTATTTTGACTTGCGTGAATAACTTACTACCTCCTTCACTACATTTTTGATAATTCTTTACACACCTGAGCTCATATACACACTTAATTTGTTGGATACTGTTTGTACTGTACTACTTCTTGAAAAACTTAGAAGGTGCATTAAAAGTAGTGACAGGATGTATTAAGCCTTATTAACAAATGCTGTGTGTGTGTGTGTTTGTTTTTGTGTCTCCCCCTCCCCCTTTTGTGTATGCTGCTACTAACACTGGATTGGATTGGCTGGACTGGACTTGCTTCTTCATCTGGTCTGGTGTGGTTATGCTCCCCTGTGGTTTGCATTGCCCTATGCACCTCTGCCTTCTTGGTGTTCGGCAGGCATCGGTAAACTGTCCACTGCCGATGGTAAAGCTTTTGCAGACCCCGAGGTGCTACGCCGACTGACGTCATCAGTGAGCTGTGCCCTGGACGAGGCGGCAGCTGCCCTGACCCGCATGAGAGCTGAAAACACACTCAACGCCGGCCAAGCTGACAAGTATGTATCCCATACTTTATTTAACACCCCCCCCCCCTTCTTTTTAAATCTCAGCTCCGCATGCAGTCAGTGCGTTGTGTGTGTTTACATATGTGAGGCGTATGTGTGTTCGCCTGTCACAGTGGCAGTAATTGTAGCAGTTTGGTTATTTTCAGCCGTAGTTTAGCAGAAGCGTGTTCAGATGGGGATGTCAACGCTGTGCGCAAATTGCTGGATGAGGGGCGGAGCGTCAATGAACACACAGAAGAAGGGGAGAGCCTGCTGTGCCTCGCCTGCTCAGCTGGCTACTATGAACTTGCACAGGTGCGGAGATGATGAGTAGGATATAATTTGGCATATTTACTGACACATTTTTAGTTGCTTGCAAAAACACAATTGCACAGTAAAGTCACTGTTCGTTTTTCCACTATGAAAAATCAACTTTTTTTTTTTTTCCAACCATGCCATTTTACTTTTCATCCTTAGGTGTTGTTGGCGATGCATGCCAATGTGGAGGATCGGGGCATCAAGGGGGACATAACACCGCTCATGGCTGCTGCCAGCGGAGGTTATGTTGACATCGTCAAACTCCTCCTGGTCCACGGAGCAGATGTTAATGCACAGTCCTCCACAGGTAAACTGTTGACCTATTTATTTCTCTTGTTGTAATAACTCCTTTTACTTTCTTGATGTCAGATTAAACCTGCTGCTATCTTACAGGTAACACAGCTCTGACGTACGCATGTGCTGGGGGCTTTGTGGACGTGGTTAAGGTGCTGCTGAAAGAGGGTGCAAACATTGAGGACCACAATGAGAATGGACACACACCCCTCATGGAGGCAGCCAGTGCTGGCCATGTGGAGGTAGCCAGGGTACTCTTGGAGTACGGTGCCGGCATCAACACGCACTCCAATGAGTTCAAGGAGAGCGCCCTCACGCTAGCCTGCTACAAAGGTCAGTGCTGTAAAAGGGTGTCAGCATGTGGTGTAAATTTGTCCTGTTAGTTACCACTTTTGTTGGCCATTTCACATTCTCCGTACTAAGTTTTTGTCACTTAAAAGATACATATTTATTTCTGTGTTGTCTGTAGGTCACTTAGATATGGTGCGCTTTCTGTTGGAGGCTGGGGCAGATCAGGAGCATAAAACAGATGAGATGCACACAGCACTGATGGAGGCTTGCATGGTAAGCATCTGATCCAAGCCTTTTTTGAGCTCAATGTCATGTTTACTGATTTTTTTTTTTTATGCTTTAGTTAAATGTCAACAATTTCTATTTTAATTATTAATATCATAATATCGTGATGTATAATTCCTCTTCAAGATTAATACAGTTAAGCATGTGGCTGAATTTTTGACCAGCTGTAATAAAGATAATATAATAAAAACAAATATGAAATTAGATAACTCTAAAAGAATTAAAGTCTTATCAGTATAAATATTAAATATTGATATTTATTCTGTAATGATATAAATTCTCATATGTTATTCAAAATTATACCCTACTTTTAATTCGGCCTTAAACAGTCCATATTTGAGCTTAATCAGAAAGTGATACCACATATTTGCTCAGGTGCTTATCTCTACTTCTCTGTGTGTCTCGCTGTCCCAGGACGGCCATGTGGAGGTGGCGCGGCTGCTGTTGGACAGCGGTGCGCAGGTCAACATGCCAGCTGACTCCTTTGAGTCGCCCCTTACCCTTGCAGCTTGCGGAGGACACGTGGAGCTGGCAGCCTTGCTCATAGAGAGAGGTGCTAATTTGGAGGAGGTATGTAAACACATTAAACACCTGAACACCAATACTAGTCTGGGAGAGGAAATGCGCAATAAGTAAAATAAAAATGCAGATCAGGATTTCTTGGTCATCTTTCTGAAACTGCAACAGTAAATATAAATTCTGCAACTGTTGTTAGTTTTGTTTTCTGAGATGAACTGCTGTCATACTGCACTTACTGCTGTTGAGATCTGCTGCACTGACTTTTAAACCAGTTTCAAACCTTTGTTGTACATTTTTTTCACAGTGGGAGTTCAAATTATGGTCTTTTTACATATTTGAAACAAATTGCCAACCAAAGTCTTACTTTTGGGAACAACTCAAGTTGGAGTAAAGAGGGGAAATGAGCTGATAATGTGTCAAAGATAACAATTTTTAATGACACTTTCTGAACAAGTAGAATATATTCTTGCCCTGCTGAGAGTGAACAGATTGTATTTCCACACCACATATTTATCTTGAGTGAGCCATAAGTTGTACTCTCATCTCTGTCTTCATTTTTCAGAATCTGTTAATGCCTCTGTTTTTGTCCAGGTTAACGATGAAGGCTACACTCCCCTCATGGAAGCAGCGAGAGAAGGCCACGAAGAGATGGTAGCACTGCTGCTGGCTCAAGGTAAGGAGCTTTGTTCTTACATCTGGAGAACAGAGTTGATGCCAGTCTTTAAATATTTTACAGTTTGGCCTTGAATTTTTGTCTGCTGTTTTGAAGGATAAAAGATCAAATACCTGAAAGGGAATGCAGACATGATTGTGAAATAATACTTAAATGTATTTAGCCTTTTTGAAAGCAAACTGCCTCCTCTCACTAGCTTTTTTTCTGTTGTCCAGGTGCTAACATCAATGCACAGACAGAAGAGACCCAAGAGACTGCTTTAACTCTGGCATGTTGTGGCGGTTTCTTGGAAGTGGCTGACTTCCTCATTAAGGCGGGGGCTGACATCGAGTTAGGCTGCTCTACTCCTCTAATGGAGGCTGCACAGGAAGGCCATCTGGAGTTGGTGAAATACCTACTGGCTGCAGGTGAGCAAAAAAAAAAAAGAAAAAAAGAAAAAAAGCTGCAGATCTCAGAACAAGGATATGAATTGGAGGCTTATCTGCATTAAGGATGCTATACTTGTATTTATGTGCTTACAATCTTTATCTCTTTTGCCACTCAGGGGCAAACGTTCATGCCACCACAGCAACAGGGGACACAGCATTGACGTATGCATGTGAGAACGGACACACTGATGTGGCAGATGTGTTGCTGCAGGCTGGAGCCAACTTGGTATGTCTTACTCTTCAGTCTCCTTGATCAGTCATAGTTGGTCTTGTGAGTGGAAATGTTTGGTAATGCGATTTATTGAACTTAATTGTGTGAAGCAGGGATTGAAGGGGCTACAGCTGCATGATGATTTGTGATACAAATTTTGTTTTATGTAAATGCTGAAGAGCTCTGCTAATGCATCTTTGTTTGTCAGGAACATGAGTCTGAAGGAGGGCGGACGCCCCTGATGAAGGCAGCAAGGGCAGGACATCTCTGTACAGTGCAGTTTCTTATCAGCAAAGGTGTGTTTTGATCATTTGCTCAGTTTAACTAATGTAAATGCCCTTATTTGTAGATGCTTTTTTATCTTTATTAACTAAATATGAATTTGATATCTTTGTTTACATGTAAACATGCATATCATTGGTTTTTTAAAAAATGGTCGTTTCAATGTAAAAGTGTGACTTAAGTTCAAAGTAAACAGTTGTAAAAATTCCAGAAGAACTGTTGATCATTAAATGAAGAAATACAAAGTTTAAATATTTGAAAACTGTTATATTGGTTTTTGAAAATGTATTGGATGATTCCTCATCCTGGCAGAACATGACTTTCTAAGCCACAAAATATTAGATTTCTGACATGTAAGATTTGTTTATGTTCTTGCAGTATATTTCCACTGTTTAATGTGTTTGCAAGTTTATCTTATATTAGATTGCATGTAAAATGTTTTTTTTTTATTTATTAATGATCCCATGCATGGCAAGTTCATTAGTTCATCTGTTTTCTTCACTTGTTTAGGTGCTAACGTGAACAGAGCTACTGCCAACAACGATCACACAGTGGTGTCCCTGGCCTGTGCTGGAGGGCATCTGGCTGTGGTGGAGTTGCTGTTGGCACATGGGGCAGATCCTACGCACAGACTCAAAGTAATGACCTCAGCCTGGATATACACCTTTGCGTTTATTAAAGCACAGTTATGGATATTAACTTGTGTTTAAATGTAGCATATGATGAAAAAAAGTTTCTTTTTTCTCCTTTTTTGTAGGATGGTTCAACCATGTTGATAGAAGCTGCTAAGGGTGGCCACACTAATGTGGTGTCCTACCTGTTGGATTACCCCAACAACATCCTCTCTGTCCCAGCCCCTGACCTTTCCCAGCTCACACCCCCATCGCAAGATGCCTCTCAGGTATGTATGACAAAATGTCTTTTTTTTTTCCACTGGATATTCCAAATAACAAAGAGGAGTGTAAAGTTACAACAAAACAAACTAATTATGTACATATACTGTACACCCACACAATTAACATTATGCATTTAAAATTAAAAGGGGAAAATAAAAGAGAGAGAGAGGAGAGGGGGGGGTGGGGTGGGGGTGGGTGGGGGGGGGGTTCAGGTTACTTAATCTGTTCCACGTCCATTTTTCTGTTTGTTTTCACAAAAATATTTCAGAAATGGGTCCCATGTCAAATAAAAGTCATCCAACCTTCCTTTTAGGTCAAATGTTTTTTTGTTTTGTTTTTTCCAACTGAACATTTCTCATTACATCATGTAACAGATTGATATATGTTGGAGGGTTTTTTTATTATTCCAATGACAAAATGTCTTTTTTAAAATTGATATTTAGGAAAATGATCTGCTCTCAAGACGTATCCATTGTCTGTAACTGAAACTTAATGTATTCCTGTCATGACAGGTTCCTCGTGTCCCATTCCAAGCTCTCGCCATGGTAGTGCCCCCTCAAGAGCCCGACAGGGCCCCATCAAACATCGTCACACCCCCACCTGTCTCCAGCAAAGGTAAATTTTGCTACAAGGTCTGATTCCCAATCTGTATGGCCACAAAATAAAGTTTTTACCAAGCTGTTTGGCTGTCATCGTATAGCTAACCTACTGTAACTTTCATCTCCTTTTTTCTTCCTTTCTTAATGAAGGCGTGTCTAAACAGAGACAGGCAGCCCTTCAAACCGGTGTCCCTAGTTCAGTAGGCCGGGGACCTGAAGCCGAGCCTCTACCACCCTTCCACTTGTGCCAGCCTCTAGAGTGCATTGTGGAGGAAACGGAGGGAAAATTGAATGAGTTGGGCCAGAGAATTAGCGCTATTGAGAAGGCTCAGCTACAGTCGCTAGAGCTTATTCAGGGGGAGCCGCTCACCAAAGACAAGATTGAGGAGCTGAAGAAGAGCCGGGAGGAGCAGGTAAAATCCATCACCCACTTACAGCCGGCTTTCTTTTTGCATCTTAGATAAGATGCACATTAATTAACACACTTTTTGCAAGTAAAATACAGAGGTTAGTCAAACAAGGATATGACTGTTGTTTGTTTAGGTACAGAAGAAGAAGAAAATCTTAAAGGAGCTGCAGAAGGTGGAGCGCCAGCTGCAGCTGAAAACACAGCAACAGTTCACCAAAGAATACATGGAGGCAAAGGGCTTAAAGGAAGAGCAGGAGGCAGGACAGAGCCAAGGTCCAGGTCCGGGGCCTGGGAGTACGACGACTATTCCGGCGCCCCTCTCCATCACACAGAGTAGTCAGGTACACACTGGCTCTGACACAGATGAAGAGGCCAACAAAGACGGTGAACAAGATGAACAGCTGGGAGAGGATGGGGAGGAGGTAAAATGATTTATTCTTTGTTAGCATAATGCCAGTTTTTTAATAGTATTTTTACCATCAGAACAGATTGGAGTTGAGTTCTGTGTGTTTTCAGGATGAGGAAGATGATGATGAAGAGGAGGGTTCAGAAGACGAGGCAGACGGGGAAGAGGATGATTATACCAGACTCCCTCAGGTGGGCACGATCCTCTACAGGGACGGGCCACAGCTGCCACAGCAGCCTCCTCTTCCTCCTTCACCACAGAGCCAACCTCAGCCGCCTCCTCCGCCTCTTCAGGCCGCCTTCGTCCCCATCCAACCCCTGCCGGACTACAATCCTGCAGACTACCCGGGAAGTACCAGCCCAGAGCTGCAGAGGGTACTGGTGGGGCAGCAGATGCTGGGCCAGCAGCAGGGTCAGGCTCAACAGCTACCTGGGTTAGCCCCAGCTATGATACCTCAGCAGGCTCCAGATGGGCTCATGGTAGCTACACCTGCACAGACGCTCACAGACACACTGGATGACATCATGGCAGGTTAGTGCAAATCTCTTGATCTTTTTTTTTTTTTTTTTTGCTTTTACTGGTGATGGTTCTAGCTGAACTACGAGACAGACACAATTAAAAAATACACGTTTGAAATCATTTGTTCTTTTCTCTGTGTTGCAGCTGTGAGCAACCGCGTGCCCATGCTGAACACTACAACATCACCCACACCCCTGTCCCAGCCACCCACACAGACGCCCACAAACATCGCCTCACCCCCTTCGGTCCTGCCCCTCTACCCTTCCGTTGACATAGATGCACATGTAAGACGGGAAGCTGGCTGAACATGACACATATTTTGACGTAAATACAAGGGCATACATGTATGCACCAAGTCATTTACCCTATGACGCTGTTTCCCCCCACAGACGGAGAGTAATCATGACACGGCACTAACGCTGGCATGTGCAGGAGGACATGAGGAGCTCGTGTCTGTCCTGATTGCACGGGGAGCCAACATTGAGCACAGGGATAAAAAAGGTATCGAAAAGGAGAATGATGGCATTAATTTGAATTAATTTTAACTCTTATCTCTGACATGGGGATAAATAAACATTGATCTGTCTATTATGAAATCCTGGGAGATTTGAGTTGGATTTTGTATTCCCTGTCACCCTCACAGGTTTCACTCCTTTGATCCTGGCTGCCACTGCTGGACATGTAGGAGTGGTCGAGGTGCTTCTCGACAAAGGGGGTGACATTGAGGCTCAATCAGAGAGAACCAAAGACACGCCCCTCTCCCTGGCCTGCTCTGGGGGACGCCAAGAGGTCAACAACATCTTAAACTGAATCATCACAATAATAATATTGCATTTCAAAATTTTTTAGTCTTAATTATGTTTTGTAACTTAAAACAGGTTGTGGAGTTGCTGCTGCTGCGGGGAGCCAATAAGGAACACCGCAATGTCTCAGACTACACCCCTCTTAGCTTGGCTGCTTCTGGAGGTTATGTCAACATCATCAAGATACTCCTCAATGCTGGAGCTGAGATCAACTCCAGGTTAGTCACAAGAGGTTCAGTAAACACCAGCCATGTTTACATGAAGACTTTTCCCCCTTTTAGATTGAAATCATTCTGGGATTCATGGGAACTAATTCATTCCGATCTGGTGTGTACATGCGCCAAAATCTAAGCAGAATGGTTCTGTCTGACATGTGCAGAATGATGTTACATTACGTTATTTATTAAAGACAGAGGTCTAAAAACTGATCGTCACGGTTGTTGTGGGTTCTGCAGTACTTTAATCAAGCAGCAGCTTGATACTCATGCGCTCTGACTGCAAACAACAAAGAGAAAAAGGCGTAGACAGAGTTTGAATTGAACGAACTTTGAATTGAACGAACTTTCTGCCGCTGTTCAGGGAATTTTGATGCTCACTGCCATCAGTTAAGTTGAGGAGCCTTTAAAACCGAAAGCAATCTGTATATTTGGATCCATTTAAATGCAGCTACTGACCCCTGTCCTCTCATATTAGTTTAGTTTAAATAATAAATTGTCATGATTTAGAAACCTGCATCGATGCATGCAAAACATTTTTAAAATCAATCGTGTTAGATTTCATATGGAAATAATGATATACGGGGGAGAGTTGAAACTGACCTTGAAGAGTTCATTTCTGAACACTGTTGGATATCCCTGAACTTGTGCCAAGGATTCTCTAGTGCAGCAAGGAATAGTGATGATGAGATCATGCCTGCATAGATACTCGGGAACTAGCAGGAGCAAAGCTGTACTGACTTTACACCCAAGTATCACCTGACCACCACTAGAATTAGAGGTATAGTATAAGCCCAACGTGACAGGACAAGCAATGACACGGTTATCTGCAGAGGAAACTAGGTTTACTTAAATAATGGGTGGGGGGAGATAACAAACAAAAAACGGTAAGGCTTGCTTTAGGCTCAGCATAATTGGATTGTATAAACGGAGAAGCAAAAGAGCTCAGCCCTGAGTCTGTCTCCTCGGATTTGGTTGATTTCTCTTTGTGGAAAAAATTCCACGTTGAATTACAGATTTTCTCTACTGCTGTTTTAACTTTTTCTTTTTTTTTTTTTTTTACTTCTGTAATCGCTTTAAAAAAAAAAAAAAAAAACCTTGCTTTATTCACTGCAATGATCACTAAGTGAATTTTGGTGTGAAAGTCTAGTCCTTTTCTGGTCATGAGTTGCTTTTTTTTTTTTTTTTTGCTTATTTTTTACTCAATTCTGTAAAGAATCCCTACTTGACATGGACTTCCTGTTGGCAGCATAGTCCTACACATACATGTGGTCCTATACATACTACTTTGGGTCAGCTGCACCAGAGCTTTCCATACATGGATATGTATTCTGTCAGTACATTGTAGAGGTGTTGAAGCACTGATTCTGCTGCAGTCTCTCTTCAACACGAGCATCTGTTATGCTCCTCTGCAAACTCAGCTTCATTAAAAACAGTTTGGGCTGCATGCAGTTTTCTACAGAGGGACTTAGTGGACCCTTGCATACAAGGTTTGCAGCCATGAAACCATGAATTTCTTTTATGACAACTTCAAAACTAAAGCTGCTCTTGGAAAGCAAAAAAGGCATGTTGTGATGCCAGTTTGTAATAGAATATTTACTGACATCAAGCCAAATCAGAAGTGATTTAAGAAAATTGTCGCCCGCTTTATTTAGCCCTCAGGCATACACATATTCCTTTTATGTAATGCTTCTGTATGCAGAGCAATTGATGTTGTATTTTGGCTTTTGGACTTAAAAAATGCTTTTATTTTCCAACAGGACTGGCAGTAAGCTGGGAATCTCTCCTCTGATGCTGGCAGCTATGAATGGCCACGTGCCGGCGGTGAAGCTGTTGTTGGATATGGGCTCGGACATCAACGCACAGATCGAGACCAACAGAAACACGGCTCTGACCCTCGCCTGCTTTCAGGGGCGGGCTGAGGTCGTCAGTCTGCTGCTAGATCGCAAGGCCAATGTAGAGCACCGTGCTAAGGTGAATACTCTTAATTTTATAAATGTATGTAAGCAGGTTGCTTTCCACTTCCTTGATTTTAGAACTAATGAATATGTTTTTCCTTTGTAAACAAATGCAGTCGGTATTCTGAATGTTTTCCGGGTGTATCCACTGACCATTTTGTAAACCAATTCCTTGTTCAAGCAGACTGGTCTCACTCCTCTGATGGAGGCAGCCTCAGGAGGTTATGCAGAAGTGGGTCGAGTCCTGTTGGACAAAGGTGCTGATGTCAACGCTCCCCCTGTCCCTTCATCCAGAGACACTGCCCTGACCATCGCTGCCGACAAGGGCCACTACAAGTTTTGTGAGCTGCTCATTAACAGGTGAGGGCTCCCATATTTCTATATGTAGAATTATGTTGCTGTTGGCTCCCTGGTGAAGATTGCTTTACTACTGTTCTTACTCCCACTGGTTTTAAAGAGTATTGTGCTTTTAAGATTCTGTTAGTGATGCACACATTTGGGGATTTTTAACAGGACATTGTCCAGAATTTCTGCTCTTTTTTCAATGATTGCTAACTAGTTCATTTCAATGCTGCTTTCTCTCCTTTTAGGGGTGCTCATATTGACGTGCGTAACAAGAAAGGGAACACTCCTCTTTGGCTGGCAGCAAATGGCGGTCACTTTGATGTGGTACAGCTCCTGGTGCATGCTAGTGCTGATGTGGATGCATCAGACAACCGCAAAATTACCCCGCTTATGGCTGCTTTTCGCAAGGTGTGTATTTCATTGAACCTGAGTGTTTCATGCTGTACTTTGGAAATTATGTTACTAACAAATGTACTTACATTTTAGGGTCATGTGAAGGTGGTCCAGTATCTTGTGAAGGAGGTCAACCAGTTCCCATCAGATATCGAGTGCATGAGATATATTGCCACCATCGCTGACAAGGTAGATATTGATTTCCTCTTCAGTCATTATTACTGCCGCTATTGACTTGACAGATGTGATCAAGATGCAAGCAGAGCTATAACTCCAGGTGTTTCCTGCAGGAGATGTTGAAGAAGTGTCACCAGTGCATGGAGACCATTGTCAAAGCAAAAGACCAGCAGGCAGCTGAAGCCAACAAGAACGCTAGCATTCTCCTTAAGGAGCTAGACCTGGAGAAGGTAATGTTGTTGCTGTGTTCTAGGATATTAAATCATCCTGAATTCCCAAGACAAAATTAATTTAAAGTCAAACAGAAATGGAAATGTTTGTAACCACTGAACAACAACGACAGGACACTTAGATGAGATTTACACAGGCAACAGTTATTTTGGTAATATAAGAAATGAGTCTTCTTATTACCAGGAACAACAGTTAAATAGCATTATGAATACAGGCCAGTTTTTTCAATCAATAATTCACATTAACAGTAGGAGTCTACGCCAATTTTGAGAGTATAAAGGGGTTTTTTTTGTTTGTTTTTACTATTTTAAGATCCCATTCAAGATCATAGCTAATATCAGAGACATTGATGGTAAAGATGTTAAATTTGATTTTAGATGGACATGAGATGTACATCCAAAACAGAAAATGTAAGAACGGAGGGGTAGCTCTGTATGTCGACAGGAGTTTAAAAAGCAAACTAATATCAAGAGGTGATGGAAGGTCTAACAACTGAGATTATTTTTGGCATTTATTGTTATTGGTATTATTGATCGTATTATGTAGTAGTTATTTTATGTACAGTATTTTTTAGTTTTGTGCAGCAAAGGGGTGGGATTAAATAAGCATTTGCTTCTTCCCACTACTTTTGACCATAAACTTTTTTTTTCTTCTTCCGTATTATCTTTCTTTTTTTGTTTCTTTGTTTTTTAATTGTTGTCTTATATTCAAATAAAAACTCAAACTCAGTGCAGTATACAGATTTTAGTAAACATTTTTGTATACAAATCTTTTATTTCCAATAGTCTCGGGAGGAAAACAAAAAGCAGGCACTGGCTGCCAAGAGGGAGAAGAGGAAGGAGAAGCGCAAGAAGAAGAAGGAGGAACAGAAGAGGAAGCTAGACGAAGACGAGGGGCAGAAAACTAAGGAGGAATACTCTGAGATGCAAGAGCTGAAGGAGGATTCAGCTGAAGGTAACATTTTACTAGCAACTGCTTCCTTCACTTCCAGGGAGTTAGTAAAACTTGAGTTTGTGTTGATCAGTTGATTGATATTCTGAATCTATGAAAATTTTTCTTCCAGAAACTGAAGTTCCTCTCGAGCCTCCGAGTGCAACCACCACCACCACCATTGGTATATCTGCCACCTCCACCACTTTCACTACAGCTTTTGGTAAGAAGCGAGGAAGTGTGGCCACTACCCCAAGCACCAACCGCAAGAACAAAAAGAACAAGGCCAAGGATTTGGCACCCAACGAACCTATCATCTTACAGGATCCGCAGGTACAGCTGCCGTTTTCACACGCCTCCTTTGCCGACCTAATATATCACAGATCCTGTGAAACCGTCATCTCATGATGCATGACATATTTTTTATTTTCTAGGTTGCGTTAGCGCAGCACAAAGCTGACAAGAACAAGATCCATGGTGAGCCACGGGGTGGAGGCGGGGGAGTGACGGGTGGCAACAGCGATTCGGACCCCTTGGATAGCACCGACTGTGCCAGTGAGAGCAGCAGCAGTGGGGGGAAGAGTCAGGAGCTCAACTATCTCCCTGACCTCACGTCCTCCACCTCCGCCTCCTCCTCCTCCTCTTCTTCCTCCTCTTCCTCTTCGGTCCCCTCCTCAGGAGCAGCGCAGTCCCAGGGTCTCCTGCCTGGCCCAGAGAAAAGACATTGTCCTCAGTCACAGTATGAGGGCAAAGTAGACAAGGTCACAGTCTCTATCTCAAAGCCAATGCAAAAGTAAGCTTTAGCTTTAAGTTTTTCTCTGTTAATTTTAAATTGGAGATCAAGTCTTTACCGCAAACTCATCCTGTCTGCTTTGTCACAGAGCTCCAGATGCAAGCGACTCCACCTCCAACTCTTTGCCTTCTCCATTCAAGACCATGGCTCTTCCCGTCACCTCACCTACAAGTAAACTCAGCCTCACAAGTCCAAAGAGAAACCAGAAAAGAGAAGAAGGGTGGAAAGAAGTGGTCAGAAGGTCAGTTTATAGATTGTGCTCATGCACACATCTCAAAAGGATCATACTGTGTTTTGTAAAATTTGTGCACAAATGCAAGGCCTACATGCAGAATTCCCTATTTAATTTGTGTGCTTCCATGCATTGTGCAAATGTAGAGCATGGTGACTACATCACACATCTAAGCACAAACCTATCGCTGTTTCTTTAAAAGATCAAAGAAGCTGTCAGTGCCAGCCTCCGTCGTGTCTCGGATCATGGGTCGAGGGGGGTGCAACATCACAGCCATCCAAGACGTGACAGGAGCTCATATTGACGTGGACAAACAGAAGGACAAGAACGGAGAGAGAATGATCACCATTAGGTAAAATACCCTCTGGTGGGACACACCTGCAACTGCAACTGTAGGAGAGAAAATAGAAAACTTTTTTTTTTGGTATTTCTAGGTTGCAATTCAAAATGCAACTGCTTAACAAATATTAAAATATTATACTTTGTACTTTGGCATTACATCTAATCAGCAAATGTGCTAAAATTGAAAAACTAATAGCAAAAAGGGCACGGCCTAATGGGCTTCCTCAAACAAACTAGACTTGATCAATCTGGCTTCCTGCAGCAAGGGTACAACAACTCTGCGCGAATTCATGGTTGTTTTGGAAACGTTTTGAGGACAAAACCGTCGTCATCATGACGCGATGCAAGTAGAAAGAGATGGCAAAACTTCAGGCCAGCTGGTGGCGTCACCACCTGTCAGAGTGCGATGTCCGTCAAACGTTCCGGACTTTAAAATCGTGCAGCCAGCCTCTTCCAACCGTTGCGTACTGAAAACTGTTTCGGACTTTTGGCATGGTCCCATGGCACAAAAAATACAGAACTAATCCCTTTTCTGGACTTGAAAAGATTGAAATCGTGACAAAGGTGTCCATGTGACCCTACCCAAAGAGAGAAAAATCTGTTTACTCAGACACTACATATGGAAAGTAAAAAGATTGTTTGAATTTGTTGATTACTACTAAATGTGCAGCCAACCTGATTTTATGAACTGTTTAATCAGCACATTTTCTATCACTTGTGCTTAAAACATTTCAAACATGCTGTAACATCAGAATCACAGTAGGAGAAATGAATACATGGATCAAAACTTGTACAAATCATCAGTAGTTTCAACAACTATGCAACACCAGCTAATAGAAATTTTTTAATTTAATTGTTTATTGTAATGCTGTTGAGTAAACACCAGCGAGAAATTTAAATATTAGCTGAAAAGCTTTGGAAGTGAGTTAGTTTTGATATTTACTGTGGAAACATTTTTTTCTGATTTGGTCTGAATGAATTTCACTGTGTGATTTCAGAGGAGGCACGGAGTCTACAAGGTATGCTGTCCAGCTGATCAATGCTCTGATCCAAGACCCAGCCAAAGAGCTTGAGGATCTGATTCCCCGGAATCACATCAGACCCCCAGGCTCTAAAACAACGTCAGCTTCCTTCCCCAGCACCACAGGGGTCACCAGTGGTTCAACCACTGGCCCGAAGTCGCTAAGTTCGTTGGTAACATCGACAGGTGTTTCGTTCCAGCCCGCCTCATCCACGTCTTCATCATCCTCTCAAGCCGGGGGAAAGATTGGCAAGGGGCTGTCATCAAATGTCAGACAGCCTTTCCCAGTGTCTCTGCCCCTAGCATACGCTCACCCTCAGCTGGCTCTACTGGCTGCTCAGACCATGCACCAGATCAGACATCCTCGTCTCCCCATGGCACAGTTTGGCGGCACCTTCTCTCCGGCTGCTAGCACCTGGGGGCCCTTTCCTGTGCGTCCTGTGAGTCCCGGCAGTGCTAACAGCTCCCCCAAACACAACGGAGGAACCAGCAGCACTGGGGCCCAGGCTCGACCTAACTCCACAAGTAGTGAGCACATCAGCACGGCCAGCTCAGGAACGTCAGCCACATCCACCAAGACCACAACTGCCAGTGCACCTAACACATGTGCAGCTGCAGTCTCGCCTCATACCCCCAATCCCACTCCATACAATCCCCAAACGAGCGTCCCTACTCCTTCTTCTGTCAGAAAACAACTCTTCGCCCCTGATCCCAAACCCACGGGTGTCACACCTGTGTCTGCCGCAAATGCTCCTAGCAGCACCAATGCAGTACACGGTACAGGCTCTCCTGCACATCACAGTTCCACTACAACGACAACTAATGCCTCTCAGCAGCCAGTCGGACCCGTTTCTCAGCCTCCTGTCCAGCCAACTAAATCAGAACCCAGTACCGTTGCCCCTCCCGGAAAAGACAAGCTGTCTCCACCAGTAGAGAACCAGCCCGTCTCTGCCAGCGAGAGCATCAGCTCTGTGGGTTTCCCCTCACCTACCATGGCTTTACCTCCCAAGGCAGAGTCTCGACAGCAGTTACCGCCCCCTCCGTCATCTGTACCATCTACAGAAGCTCCTCCACCCCTTCTGAACCCACAGTCCAGCTCCCATCTTCCTTCGGTACCCCCTCCTGTCTTCTCACACAATGTTGCACACCCCAACAACACCGTTCCCCATTTCTCAGCTCCTGCACCCAGAGTCTCCCATCGTATGCAGCCACCAGGGCCTTACTATTCCCTTCCAGAGCAGCAGCAACAGCAGCAGACGCAACAACAGCAGCAGCAGCAGTCTGTGTTTGTACCCTTCAGTGCTCAGCAAGAACCTCCAAAACAGACCCCAAATCAGACCTCCCAACCAACAAGTTTGCCCCCACAAGCCCAAGGTCAGGCTCCAGGCTCTATTCAGGTCTCTGCAAACCTGGGAATAATGAACGGTTCTCAGATGCAGCATGTCGCCAGTGCAGGCAAGCCTCAGCAGATACCCCCCAACTTTGGTCCTGCAGGTCTCTTCAATTTCAGCAGCATCTTTGATAACAACAACCAGGTGAGTTGAATTGCTTTTCACAGAACCATCCTGAACTTCACAATTACATTCAGACTTAAATGTTACAGATGACGAGACCACTTGAAGTTCATGTTTGGATTTTGAACAATTATGCAGGTGGGAAACAGTCAAGTGTGGGGTGCATGTCATCTGCCTGCGCGATCGCCCCCAGAGCAGTCTTACTCTGCCCCACCAGCCTACATGAGCATGGGCCAGATGGAGAATATGATGCCTGCACCACCTCCGGACAGCTCCAAGGCACCTGGCTACCGTTCTGCCTCTCAGAGAATAGTCAATAGCCCTATCGGTATGACTCATTTAATTCAAATACATCATCTCTTTGTTGTTCATTTGACTGCGTCAGTAACTTCTGAGACTAGTCTGTAGTTTATAAAATGTAAATTCAGGATTTCAGAAAGGAACATTGAAAACATCTTAGCTAGGATACAGTTTTGCTCATCTGTTTCTTTTGTTTATTTCCACAGCTTTGACCAGCTATGCCACCAGTATCTCTGGCAGCCCTGTGTATCTGCACGGTCACACAGGGGTTGGCACGCCCTCGTTCAGCCGACAGCACTTTTCCCCTCACCCATGGAGTGCTTCCACATCAGGTAAAAGATTCAAACTTGAATTTTATTTAAAAGACCCACAGCAGAACTTTTAGCAGTTTTTTCAGTGATGTGCCCCCTATCGATGGCTAAACTAGCATCCACCTTGCATCGTAGCTGTACTGTGATTCACTCCAGCCAGTAAAAGACAGTCTTATCTTGACTCTTGTTGTCCCTTCCACTCATCCTCCGGTAATGTTTCCTTTGCCAAATCTGACATGATGCACGTTCAAAACACCCGCTGTGTTCATAATTGTTTGCCAGTATGTGACGCGGTGCGCAACCCATAGTCAGCAATAATCTGCAACATCACAGCCACGTCCCGGATGAAAAAGTTACATAGTGCAGTTTGTGAACCTCAGGATCCCGTTGGACGGTGACGGCTTGACAATGTGCATAATGAATGTTGGTGTGCCATCAAAACGAGTCGGAAACACATAATTTTCAAGTATAAAAGTTACATTGTGGGTCTTTAAATCAAGTTTTAAGCCTTAATTTTCTTGGACTGCCTATCTTTTCTTGATACACTGATGCCTTTTCCACCAGGTGAATCCCCCGTCCCGCCTCCCTCCACGGTCTCATCCTCTGCCCTATCCACCTCGGCCGTAGCCCCTCCTCCCCAACCGAAACCAGGCAGCTCTTCGCAGCAGGACCGGAAGGTTCCCCCTCCCATCGGCACAGAGCGGTTGGCCAGGATCAGGCAGACGGGTTCAGTCAACCCACCACTCCTCACAACCAGCTACACAGCATCTGTTGGACAGGGTGGCATTTGGTCATTTGGAGTTGGCAGTGCGTCTGGTAATGGTAAATAAAAAAAAATGCTGCATTAACACATCCATTGCATCACGTTATTTTTGTCTAAGTCGTTGTAATATCCAGCTAATGCTGGTGTGGTTACAGAGGCCATGTCCGGTTGGTCCCAGCCCCTGATGAGCAGCCACATGATGCACCCACAGCTGCAGGCAGAGCAGTCAGCCTTCTCTCAGCACCAGCCCATGGAGCAGGATGATACAGGCATTGCAAACCCTGCTAACAGCTACCACCAGCCTCAGCATTTGCCCAACAATTACATGGACTTCCAGAAGGTAACTTAGTAACAGCTGTGTTGATAAGATGACCCAGTTTTTCTGTTACGTTTGTGATTGACCGCTTGAATGTTGTTTTCTTTTAGGGTATGCCTATGTCAATGTACGGAGGAACCATGCTGACCCCTCATCCTCCCATGGCAGAGGGTCCAGGGGGTCCGATGTACAATGGTTTGCACGCAGGCGACCCGGCATGGAGCCCAATCATCAAAGTGGTCCCAAACAATGCAGATAACTCTGACCCACAACAGCAGGTGAACTGAAATTTAGCCAAACTTTCAGGGTTTGTGCAGACTTCTATTTCTGGTAAAATGGAATATTTCATTTGCTCTTACACATTTTATCCTTCATCCTCTGCCTTACAGGTGTGGCCTGGTACCTGGGCACCTCATGTGGGCAACGTGCACCTGAACCACGTCAACTAGATGGCGCCCACAGCAATTAAACGCACACAGCATGACCCACAGTGCAAACATGTTAAACCAACTGACGAATATGACCGAACGAGACAAAAAATACAAGTTAACTTTAGTAGAAACCTGAAAATGCAGAGCAGAAGTTAAAGAATTGGAAGTTTTCATGACACCATTCTTTGATGTGCCTATCTCAAAAAAAGGAAGGAGGAAATTTGGGCTAGAGCTGATATCAGTGTCCTGATGATGCAAACATGCGCGATCACCTGTTCAACAGGATCCATTCTCTGCGTAGTTTAGCGATTTTTGACTTAAACCCACATACACCGTTCTTGGGCTGCAGGGGGCTCAACATGAAGTAGCTATTTAAACTTGGCCCAGAACTAGATGATGATGATTACCTAAAGAGAAAGAGAAATCAAAACCTTTTAGAGTGGTAAATACATGTATAATTGTTTACATACTAAAAAGGGTTAAAATGAGAGTAAATTTCATGTCGTATAGTGGCTCTACTTTATGTAGCCTGTATTAATGTGAAATATTTACCTTAATATTCAATAAAAAGATTGAAAAGTATTTGTTTTTTTTTATTATTATTAAACTGTGTTCTCTGCATATGTTCATATTGACTGATGCACTTTTCCTGAACCTTCAACTAATATCTTGGAATTGCTGACTTGTCTAAAGTGGTTTTGTTAGATGATTTAAAATTTGGAAAACACATTGTTCCAGATCTGTGGGGCTCTACTGATGAAGACTCTTAACCCCACTGAGGATATTTGAGCAGTTGGAGTGGGAAAAAGAAGAGGGTCTGAGTGTTCAGGGTGGAGTCTTGTATGGGGAAGTTCAGAAAGATGGGGGAGTAAGATTATGAAGAGCTTTAAAGGTAAGGAAAGTTTAGAAATCAATATGAAACAAGATGCCAGATGAGTTAAATATGTGATGTGCGGGAAAGCTGAGGATCTGGTAATGGTTCGCTTTAAAAATTCTGAGATGACTGGAGTTTTATAGATCAACTTGTAGGGTAACACAGAATTACAGTAAATAAGGTGAGAAGTGACTAGTGTGGATGAGAATTGTACTTTTTAGTTTGTATTAATGTTTTTAAATGACCTTGTCCAGTTATTTAAGACGCATGTTTGACTGGAATCTTGTCTTAAGCAAATTAATATACTGTAGGAAACTCCATGTTATCAGCGAGGCAAAACAAGATAATCTCCACTTGTATGGTTTCTTTTAGCCAGCTTGCTACAGAAGTGCTTTATAACATGTTTCTCATTCAGTCTTTTTGTCCTTGGAGCACTGAAATCCATACAACACTGCCACTTAGTGGTAAAGATGGTTTATAATGAAAAAATTAGTGGTAACTAATCATGCTAGTATAGCCTGTCTTGCAAACATATTACGCTGCACTGCTTGCATAATAAAGCGAATTTTTAAAAAGACTGGGGAATTATATACACACGTTTTGTAAAAAATAAAAAAAAAAAACTTGTGTATCTTTACTAAATCACCTCAAAATCTTGGTTTAAAAGGATAAAACTAATTATGACTTAATGAGGAGGAAAAAAAAACATTGAATTGTTTTTATGTTTTTTTTTTGTTTGTTTGTTTTACCAAAGTATCATGTGTGGACAATAAAACAGCAGGCCGGAGATGACGTTGTGTAACCGGAAGTGAAGTCTTCAGTTAGTCGGTCCTTCAAAGCAAACATGGCGGCAGCAACAACACCAGCGGTCCCTGAGCAACCACCTAAAGGACCGCCGTCCGCACCTGTCCCTTTTGATTTTTCCCAGCCTCCGGTCATCGAAGGCTTCAGTCCTTTGCCGAGGACAAAAGAGGAGACTTTCAAAGAAAAGTTTATGAGGAAAACCAAGGAGAACCCATTCGTTCCTATAGGTGAGTTATACAAGCGTGGAAACACTGGAGGGAAGTTACACAAGTGTAGTACACCGCGTCCTCTGCATGACATTTTTCATTCATTTCATCAGTTATTTTTTCCCTGGGACAGCATGAGATGTTCATTCATTATAAACTAACTGATGGGTTAGTATTTTGATCAAAAACATGAAAATGCAAAGCTAATGTTTGTAGCATTTAGAAGTGGAAAGGGTCATCCCTTTTATATTCAGGTGTATGTACCTTTGCGGCTACCGTATAAAGGGATGTGCTTTGTTTTGGTAAACGATGCCCCAATAGTTAATAGACTTATTCGTTAGTAAATTTACAATCTTGTAGCATTAGCAGTCCCTTTTAGAGTTTCCCACTCTAAATGACATTGCAGTCTACTGTTAAGACCTACACCTGTGCACTGTACTTGCAGATCTTGTCTAAGCGGTGAATTGTTTATTTTTCAGGTTGTTTAGGTACAGCAGGAGCGCTGATATACGGTCTTCGTGCCTTTCATCAAGGGAAAACCAGACAGTCCCAGCTGCTGATGAGGGGGCGCATCTTCGCTCAAGGCTTTACCGTTGTTGCCATCATCTTCGGTGTGTTTACCACAGCTTTGAAACCCAAGCAGTGAAGACGGACCAACCTCACCTCCAGTCGACAAGGAAGCAGATCCATCTTGGAATTGGACTCTGAACAATTTGAATGATGTGCAATATGTGCAGAGTTGTTCAGATACATACGTTGAAGTCATCATTATTTATTGTTTAGGAAGTGGGGGACAGAAAGAGAGTTGCTTGTCATGATAACAATTGTTAAAGACTGCAGTGTTTGCAGTAAAGTAGAATCAGCTCCTTACCAGACCAAGTAAGCAAGCTGGACTCAACTTTAATTGCTCATTTCTAATATTCCCCATGGCCAATGGTATAACCTAACATGTATCTTCTGATATAAACTTCACTTTGAATCTCATGCTTTTTGTTTTTTATAGAAGAGGAAAAAAAGACATGGAAGTGATCTGCTATAAAAAAAAAAAAAAAGTCACATTACGTGTGCTCCTCATACAGCATGTATTTATCTGAATGGAAAGATTTTATGAGGCTTGAACACTAATGTGAAAATTCCACTGAGACCGAATCAATTGTTGCACCAAGAATAGAAAAACTCAAAGGATAAACGAGATTTGTGTCTTTATGTGATAAAGAATTAAACAAAACTTGTTTCTAAACTTTACCTTTGAACACAGTTCTTGCCTCATAGAGAAATCACACAATTTTATTGCTTTAAAACATGCTAAAGGTGCCCTGGGCCCTACTTTTCTATTCAAGTGATCATAAACAAGGTTAATTTGACAGAAAATGTCCCTGAAGAGAAATACTTGACAAAACAAGAACAACAGAGGTGATCAGACTCAAACTTTTTATTTTCCCAGTTCCCTTTTCACATTCACTGTTTTAATATTCATTATGTCCAAATAGGCAACATGTGAAGCAATGTGCAGACATCACTTGAAAATGACACTTTGCTGTTGTTTTGTTTTTTTAAGAAAAGAATGTGTTTGTGTAACACAGAAATGATTAAAAATCTGAAATGAGAAAAAGTGTAAATCCTGATCTCCAAATTTAGACGATGCAAGTCTTTGGTTGAGTCTTTTTTTTTTTTTGTTTGTTTCTCCTGGAATCGCGCCCAATTGAAGAGTAAAACCATTTAGCATCATCCTCAAAATGAAGTAAGAGCTAGATCATAAAGGCCACAAGCTTATGTTTGTGAAAGAGAGACATGTTAGCTACCTTAAATATGATAAATCAGGGATGCCATGCAATGAGTGAGAAACGTGTATGATTCTAAGAGGCATAAGTGGTTACAATCTAATCTGTGTTTGACCTAAATGTTGATTTATAAAACTACAGTAAAAACTGGGCATTCAAAATATCAGCAGAGACATGCAATAAAGTTAACTTAATAATTTAAAAGTTAAAGGGGAAAGGAAAATGTTTAACTTACAGTAACAATATTTTCTTAGTATAGTTGTGATAATGCTGACCAGGTAAAATATAATGTAACAGAGCTACCCATCCTCTCACAGGAGCGTCAGGTTAAGTATGTTATTAGAATATAATGGGCCAAAAGATAGGCAGGAAATTTTTTATAAGGTTATAAAATATACTAGGGAATCGTGAAAAAAATGGGCATTCAAATTCTTTTTATGTGAGGTTAAAATCGAAAAGGCAATGTTATTAGAAGAAAAGTCTGCAAACGACGTCTAGCGAACTAGAGGTGTCTGTTTGAGGGAGATGAGGACAGAGCGCATTCGAGAGACGTCCTTTGCCTGCTTGTTGGTTTTTGGATTGAAGTCACAGAGACGAGCGACTCGCTCCCATTCGGACCCCGGACTGTCGCCATCGGCCTCCGCCAGGAAAGCCTCTTCTGATGCTCTGCACGTTGGGGGTGAAAGCCGAGAAAAAAAAATGAATAACTTCCACCACTGGAAGGATTTCAGAGCAGTAAAAACGTGGTGCTCAACTAAATATACATTGCACCTGTTTTCCAGATATGAACTAACTTCATGCATTTCTTTTAACACATTGCCGGATAAATATAAACTTTTGTGACCTAAAAACAAGTTGCAAATATTTACAATGGTTGATAAAATGCAAGAAACACTAAATTAGACCTTCAAAAACTAGTCACTTTAGGGTGGGAGCGTGCATCGTGCAAACAGATAACTGAGGGGAGGCAGAGCAGACGACATTAAAAAGCGAAAGAACTCTAAACCTACACAAAGCCTATAACATCAGAGTTGGGCTGTTTGTAGAAAGCCTTGTCAGCAATCCTAGTATGCAGGCAAGGCCAAGAAAGCAGGAAAAAGAAGGAGAGAGGAGAACAGTTTCAGTGTCAAACAAGCAGAGAAAAGTTAGGCTGCTATTTAAAAGGATTGAGAGACAGTTCTGACGAGCTCAAAATGTTCCACTAACTAGTGTGTAACATGGTTGCCAATGAGAGGAGCATTTCAGGCCTATGCTGTGGTGCTGAGGCATGAAACGGATGGAGACCGTGACGTTCGCTCCCTGCTTGTTTGCATTCTTTCTAGCAGGCACACTTCCTGTTTTGTTTTCCAGATATTTGAACTGGATGCACTCTGGATTAATGTCTCATCAGAGGACTGTCTCTCAGCACTATGAAAACAACTACAGCTACAGATGCAGAGTGATACCGTGCCAGACTTGGACAGAGTCTGTTGGAAAGTGTGAGAGAAGAACCGGTTAGCTTGGTCAAGAAAAGGAGAGGCTGCGATACATTTGTAGGTATAACATACTGTGTACAACAATCTTCATGTAGCAGACAGACTGACTTTGCAGGAGCAAAAATCTCATTCGATCACTTCTATGTGGTCAGTTGTACGATATCCATTTAATATAATATTTACATATATGAAAAATTTATTTCAATTCTAAGGTTTTACATATTGGGACATAGTTTCAAAACAACACTGCTCCTTAACTGGTCTTAAAATCAGACAGATTCTCAGATGAGCAACGACATATAATTACAGCATGTCATTTGATTTAAAACAAAAAACTAAGCCAAAATGTGGTACAAGTGTCTGGAAAACTAAGTAAATTCAGTGATTATATAGTTTTTAAAACCATCTTTAACTGCAATAATACAGAATCTGTTTCTGTATGTTTCAGTCCCTTTCATCACTATGGCTCACTCTTTGTAATGTTTCTCCTGTTCGTTTAATTTTGTGGTCCTTAATTATACATTTTGTCTTAAGTTCCCACCACAAAATTTCAGTTATGTTAGAGTCTGAACTTTGGACCAGTGCAACAACTTGATTGTGTTCTTATGCAGCCATATGCAGAATGAAACTTTGGAACAATCTGGATATCCAACACAGGCAAATGTCAAAATATTTAAACTAGGGATGCATGATATTGGATTTTTGTACGATATCTGATAAGCCAATATTTTACAACTCATTTACCTATACCGATATTCAAGCTGAAATGATTTAGTATTCACTGCTTGTGCAAACTTAGAAGAATATATCTGCTGCAGATCCAGTAGTTGCCGGAGACGACATAACGTTGCACAGTGGGTGCAGCTTTATGTTGTTCCCATACCCCATGGATTTAAAAAAAGAAAAGAAAGAAAAAACAAACTAAAAAACAGCATTCCATGGGTTCATCACCAAACAGCATCTGTAGTCGGGCCTGTTATATTTGATCAAATATATCAGGAATGATATCAGGTCTATACCGATATTCAGTTTTATAACCAATATTGGCCAATATCTACATCAGGCTGACAATATCATGCATCTCTAATGTTAACTATTATATACAAATATGGTCTCAATACACAGAGAGTTGGTCTTTAATTTACATCAGTACTAGTGTGTGTGCTCGTTTATCGTTTTCTTTCCATTGTTGGTATGTTGTCCATTACCATTGCTCGTAAAATGATATGTCCTGTGTTTTTAATCATTGTTGGTATGAAACTATTGCTGCAATGTAATAGTTATTTGTTACCTATGGTCACACCACCACAATTAACACTTAAATCATTTCAGTTACTGAGTTACTTACTATTGTTCAACATGTGGTTTATTTGCTTTAACTGTGGTCCATAGTTTGTCATTCTCTTGTAATTTTAAGGCAGTATGACTTTTGTGTTCATATAAACAAGAAATGGGGATTTAATAAGTTTTCTTCTTCTTACTCCCTTTCAAGCATCTTTGAAATTTATTTTGCTTGTTAAATAGCTATGGCTCTTGTTTTTTTTTGTGATGAGATGATAAACTATGTAATTGCTCATCTTCTTTTATGTTGTCTGTCAAAAGTTATTGCCTGAAATAAAATAATTAATAAATACAATAGTGATGTAGATCCGTTGCCGTGTTTTTAAATTTTCCTGTAGTATCACCCAATGTTAGCCAAGCTTGAGCTGCTGGATAGATGGCCTCACATAGAAGTCTGTCACGGCAAAACAGGCCCAAATCATCACCTCTCTACCACTATGCTCAATGATGAGGCTATTTCCTAGTAACCCTTTCAAACGAGCCAAACTTGTTCAGGCTTTTTCTAAATAAACTGTCGTGAACTTCAATACTTGGCATGCTAACTGAGGTCTGCGGACACTGAGATGTAGCTTTTGGGCTTTATGCACTCTTGAACGTTTTCAAACTTATTTTATAAAACGTGTGTTTCTCCTTTTTAAATGTAATTGGCTGAGCTGCGTTCCAAGCCCATGTTAAAACAAACTGTAACCCACAAAATATCCCTGCGCCAGCATAAACAGATGTTGCGTTGCCTAGCAACCAACTGCTCTGTGTTCAACCCACTCATTGGATTACATTTGTTTAGAGACTTTTGTAGACTTTGTGGTGTACAGTTAAAATTGATATGGATGAATAACAGAGAAAATGAAGATAAATGAAAATTTTGATATTCAGGGTGAGTGGTTGGAGATAACAGCACCAATTTCTCCGCGGGCATGTTGCCTTGCATTTGCAAAGCAGCTGTTCTTTTGAAATGCCACCGAGATGATCTAATCGCTGCATGAGAAGCAGCAGCACAGCCCAAAAACTGTCCGATGCCGCATAGAGGCAGATTACACCTGTGACGGGACATTAGTGTGAGACGTCTCTGCAGTCGTACTGGCATTTAATGACAGAGGGCTGTGGAGCAAAGCCGATATCATTTGTCTAGGGAAGCACGATATTGGAATTTTGAGCAGATATCTTATATGCCGATATTTTAAAACTCATGTGGCCGATAACCGACATTGATATCGATATCAAAGCTGAAAAAAATAAGCAGTCATTGAAAATAGTTTTTCTGTTTCTGACACTTCATGAAATAGGGGTGGGAAAAAATATCGTTACACTGAAATATCGCAATATTTTCATATGCCAATGTCAAATCGATGTCCAAAAATGCGGTATCGATCTATTTTACTTACAAAAACGTATAATATTTCATGAATTCTCGCGAGGTTTCGTAACAGAACGATGAAATATCGCGAGATTTTGTTTGTAAAATAAATCGATACTGCATTTTTAAATGTCAATATGACTAAATGAAAATATCATGAAATTTTTGTGAATTCTCGTGAGATTTCATAACAGAACGATGAAATGTTGCGGGATTTTGTTTGTAAAATAGATCGATACCATGTTTTTGAATGTCAATATGATATCATATGAAAATATCGTGATATTTCAGTGTATTGATATTTTTTCCCACCCTTAATCTTTAGAAGTTTTAAAGTCTGTTAAAAAGAAGTTTGTGTAAAAGTAGTTTTTTTTTTTTTTTATTTGAGTTTAGAAACAGCAGGCTGATTGGTTAAATATCAGTGGGATGGCCGATGTCAGATACTTAATTTTAAGGCCGATATAAGCCGATACCAATTGGGGGCCGATTATATCATGCATCCTTACATGTCTGCACAAAAACACCTGCCGCCAAACGCACGCCACCGTTTCTCCAAACATTAAACATCATTTAAACTTCAGTATGGAAGTGTACGAGCCCAGATAGCCTGAATTGATGAGGGCAGGTAGGAGGAATTTGCTGCTTAAATGGAGGGGAAAGAGTTTGCAGGTGGAAAGAGGCTTTAACAAAACAAATGAAGCATGGATCTTTGGAAGCAAAGTTAATAAAATGAAATAAAGAAATTGAATAAAAGTTAGCTAAGAAGGCCGTCGGATCTGAGCAGGTCATCTGTCTGATCGCTTGTTTTAAACAAATGAAAAATCGTCTGACCTGGTTCACAGCTTGTTTGCCTGGGCAGTAAGCGACCCAGTAAATACTGGTCGCAAATGTGATCAGAGCAGATTCTGTCGCAGGCAGTGATGTTTCAAAACTTAAAACTCTTAATATCCGCAGTTGCATAAACAAAGTAAACTAAATCTTCATTTTTGTCAAAGTTTTTGAAATGAACTTTTTTTTTAATGCAAAAAAATAAAATGAAATAAAATCTGCGTTTATGTGTTGGTGACAGGCCAAATTGTAGGAAAATATTTGTTTTATGAGATACCCTGCTACTTGTGGACAAGCTGAGTTGCTTAGCAACCATGCTGTCCACTCAATCTTATGTGGTGGGAGAACAACTAGTTCTCTGTTGTAATATTTCATTACTACCCAAAAATTGTTTATTTTTGTATGTGTGTTTATTTGTATTTTTTCTATAGGCAATATGTGAGGTAACCGTTTTATAAAAGCAATAAGCTCCTTGAATCTGTGGGTTACCACAGAATGACGGACTCCAGTTTGTTTGGAAAAGTCCCAATAACCCTTGCTAAAATTATGCACAGCAGCGATTACTTCACAAGGATCGTTGCGGATGTCTTTCCTCCTTGGCATTTATGTGACACTCACATAAATGCTTCAAACCAGCAAACTACCGAAACTTCTGCTTTTATAGAAGTGCTTGCATTTTCTAATTAAGTGTTGCTACTTACCTTTATGAGCACCTTCGATTGTCCTGCACATGAAAAATGCGACACAAATAAACTTGCCTTGCTTTAGGGGTGTCTTAAGAGTTAGGGTGAACTTGGTTTTTCACAGACTGTTTCTGCATTTTGCCTCAGTTTTCAGTTTTTGTTCATTAAATAGAGACAAAGTGTAATTTTTCATGTCATGTTGTTCATCTGAGGTTGTGTAATTCTAAGACCCGGTAGGAATAATAAGATTTCCTTTTTGTGAGATTTTTTAAAATAATTTCAATTAAAAACAAGAACATGTATCTGGCATGTTGACAGGGGAAATGTCAAAACCTCACCTGTTGTTGGCCTTATTCTTCTCCATCTGCTCGGTCTGATGTACATGCCAGTCCTCCAGCTCCTTCTTTGCTTTCTCCCTCCACTCTGCTTCTGCTGCCTTGGAAGCTGAGTCTTGTTAGGGTACAACAAGAGAAAATAAATGTTTTAACAGTGTCTTCAACTGAGTGTAAATAGAGGTAAGGAATCCACATGTGATTAGATCTGTGTACAGTGCAGGTAGATATGCTGCACTCCTGCTCTTACAGGGATTGTGGTTTGATACAGCTATAATTTAGAAGTGGATTAAATATTTAGATTGATAACAAAAAAGGGGAATTTTTGCCAACCTAATGCTTCGAGGCGTGTCTTCTGCTCCTCCCTCCATTTGCGTAAACTTTCCGGCTCTTGTCTCTGAATGTCTACCTGGGCGATGGCTGCATAGTTGTCTGTTGGGCCGTTGGACTCCTTTTGGAAGTAATAAAACATTTATTCTATTATAAGCAGCTGTTCAGTTCATTCATGGACTTTACAGAAAATGCAAAACTTTCAAAACATTACATCCCAGAAGGCAGCAATACAAGTTGTTTATGAAAATAGACTATTTTGTTGGGACTAAACGCAAAGATACAGACTTCACATACCTGAAACATGTCTCCATTTACCGCTGCGGGCTCTTCTCCAAAGTCGTCTAGCATCATGATAAGAGAAAGAAATACAATTTTGATATTCAAATGAAATTTCTCTTTTAGTTTGTTGGTCACAGTTGATCACAGTCTGCTGTAACTTCACTGTATGTCCAATACTATGTTAGTGTCACTTTCTTCCTGAAACAGTTAAGACCTCAGAAATGCAGCAGCACCTGTTTTGGGGAGTGTTTATCTGGTGGTTCGTCAACTAACATGACGGGATTTTCAGGTGTATGGTTTAATTTTGTGACCCAAGTGATTTTTCTGTTTTGATTTGACCTTCTAATTAAAATCGTCACCAAAGAACTCGCACCATGCCACTGTAATTTATGTTATTAAAGAAAAAAAAAACCTGATACCAGTCTTTAAATGTGACATGACTATGATAAAAAGTTTCTTATGGGTCACGCTGGCAGAAAATCTGAACCAGGTCACTGAATTTGAAGGTGTACAGAATTTGGCATAACACTGAAAAAAGTATTCCCTTGGGTTAACTCTCTCAGTCAAACGCCACATTTACTCTATTTATCTTAGATGAGATCAGCTAGTGAAAGGCTTCATGGTTTAACGCTGCTTGACAACTTCAGAAGGATGTTGGACGGAATTATTACCTCAAACCCTCAAACGTAGCCGGTGAGCAAAACAAACGCACGTCGTCAGCTAGTTAAGCTACAAAGCTAATACTCAAGTTTATTACAAAACAGCAGCATCATATTTATAAACTAATTTCACACACATATCACTCAACTGTATTGACCAGTGAACATATTTTCAAGAAA
This sequence comes from Atherinomorus stipes, assembly GCA_023101725.1. NCBI lineage: Eukaryota > Metazoa > Chordata > Actinopteri > Atheriniformes > Atherinidae > Atherinomorus > Atherinomorus stipes. The sequence goes on from JALJCO010013744.1 coordinate 87,080, forward strand.
TGGGGATGAGGTTTTTCCACGGTTAACTTTTATAAGCCTCTTGCAAGTACCGGTATGCATATTAGCTAGTTAGCTCGTTTGCTTGCTAGCTGAAACTGACATTAGCTCAGTCACAAAGTTACCATAGTTGGCCGTCTGCGGATGAGACGGCTGTAGATCGTCTGCCCCTTCAAGCGCCCCAAATCCCTCTCCGTCGTTCTCAATTCCCGCTATCTCACTCTCCTGCTGGGCTAAGAAAGCTGCGGCTGGGTCTTCTTCGGTCGGGTGTGCTCCGTTGTCAGCCATCTTTCACAAGAAGTACAAGTTTGACTGAGCCTTGCAGATTTAGCAATCCGACGTTAAAACCACAAAATTAACAGCAGCAGTTCTTTGGCGTAAAAAACTAGCAACTTTATATGTTAATCCAGCTTTCGCTGTGCCGAAGAAATGATTGCGGACGGCGGGACAGGTACTTAAACCGTCTGGTATTAAACAATATAGGCTTCGATTTTAAGGCCCTCACTGGTGATTCATGATTTCTGCACTTGTTCATCCACTATGATGATGGAACAAGGGCAGCACCCAGAGGGTACCACTTTCATTTAGTTGCAGTTTGTCTCCATCTCCTGGCCACATGCTTTGTCACGCGCTTGGTGTGTTATTGCAGAAGTAATAGTTATGATAATAACAAAGACTTTACTTTGCACAAAGCGCAGCTAAAAAAGTTGACATAAGCATGTTTTTTTTTTCTGAAACATGACCAAAGTTAAGCCACATTTTAGAAGACGAAGAGATCTTGTCAGTGCATACTTTGGGAAAACACAGAAGTTAGACTGTTATGTATTAACATCATAAATATTCTGTTATGTAACAAAATCTAAGCCAGGGTTTCCCAATTTGGTCCCAAAGGACCGCAATCCTGCAGGTTTTCAGTGTATCCCTGCTCAAACACACCTGACTAAAATTAAATGGGTTCAGCAGCCAATGATGATCAGGTTAATGACTCATTAATTAGAATCAGGTATGTTTGAGGATGGACACATTGAAAACCTGCAGGATTGCTGCCCTTATAGGACCAGATTGAGGAACCCTGATCTAAGCAGTATTTTAGAGTTGTACCTGTGGGAGGAGCTCATTTTAATAGGTTTAAACACAGTTTTAATTTTAGGAATACCAGATCAATTTAAGCGCTCTAAAGATGATTAATGGCAGGGAATATTGAAAAAAAAAGAAGCACAAATCTGCCTTCAGGGTTTGGATTATTCTTTCTCTAATTTCTGACATTTTAGGATAAAACAGTAGCACAGTACAGAAGCTATCAAAATTATTTAACCCCCACTGCAAATAAGGTTTATTTGCAAAATCAACAAATTAGCAATGTTTCCAATAAACAAATCTAACAAGAATATTTCAAATTGTTCAACACAACTAATATTACTAGTGGCTTCAGCACAAAACATCACTTTTAATGACCACTGCAGTCTCAAAATTATTCAACCCCTGAATAGAATTCCTCATAAAAGTACATATTTTCAAATCAAGTGTTGAGATATTAGTGCTATTAGTGCTCTTAGCTATTAATATTAGTGTTAAGCTATTTAGAATACTCTTGATTTTTTCATTGCACACAGTTGCCAATAAACCTTATTTACTGTTGGGAAAGAATCATTTTGTTTGCAACTCTAACTATGGGAGATGTTTAAAGGGGAGAATAATCACTACTATAACGAGCTTCTCACAAGAATTATTCTCACAGTAGGATTTCTGATTACAACATGAAAACAAAACTTAAGTATACAGGGGTTAGACAATGAAACTGAAACACTTGGTTTTAGACCACAATAATTTATTAGTATGGTGTGGGGCCTCCTTTTGCGGCCAATACAGCGGCAATTCGTCTTGGAAATTACATATACAAGTCCTGAACAGTGTTCAGAGGGATTTTAAGCCATACTTCTTGCAGGATTGTGGCCAGGTCACTACGTGATGCTGGTGGAGGAAAACGTTCCTTGATTCGCTCCTCCAAAACTCCCCAAAGTGGCTCAATAATATTTAGATCTGGTGACTTTGCAGGCCATGGGAGATGTTCAACTTCACTTTCATGTTCATCAAACCAATCTTTCATCAGTCTTGCTGTGTGTATTTGTGCATTGTCATCCTGATATACTGCACCGCCTTCAGGATACAATGTTTGAACCTTTGGATGCACATGGTCCTCCAGAATGGTTCAGTAGTCCTTGGCCCATCTAGCACAAGTCCTGGGCCAAGCGAATGCCGTGATTTGGGCAGCTGTGGTTTTACGTTTTTTGGATACAATCCGGGTTAGCACCCGAACATCACGTTCAGACAGCTTCCTCTTGCGTTCACAGTTAATCCTGTTGGATGTGGTTCATCCTTCTTGGTGGTATGCTGACATTACCCTGGATACTGTGGCTCTTGATACATCACAAAGACTTGCTGTCTTGGTCACAGATGCGCCAGCAAGACATGCACCAACAATTTGTCCTCTTTTGAACTCTGATACAATGTTGTATGCATCGCAATGTTTTGAGCAAAACCGTGCTTTTTACCCTGCTAATTGAACCGTCACACTCTACACCGTCATTACACCGTCACTGGTGCAATGTGCAATTAATGAATATTTGCCAACAGGCTGGTCTGATTTAGCTATGAAACCTCCCACACTAAAATGGCAGGTGTTTCAGTTTCATTGTCTAACCCCTGTATATCTTAATTTAATTTGATTTTAGTAGATTTTTGAGATGCTTTTTAAAAAATGTTTTTTTTGTGTGTGTGTGTTTTGGCTATTTTTCATTTTTTTTCAAGAATTATCGGTTTGTTTATATTGTCTGTTTGTGTTTTGGTTATTTGTAAGTTTTTTTGTTTGTTTGTTTAATTTTCATGAATTATTTCATTTGTTTATTTTTAGGCCATTTTTTAAAGTGCTTTTTCGAGTCCCCAAACTCTTCTTCTTCCTCTCAAGACGTGTTGGTGGGATTGAGGAGGTCTTAGAAATATTCTTTTCACCAACCCATAACGTCCCGAGTCGAGGTCAACAGCCCACCATTCCCACTATACACAGTGTTGACGGTGTCGACTACCAGAGCTGCGCGCCACTTGGCCCGCCAAAACCTGTCAGCTGTCTCAGGAGTTCCACAGGCCAGAAGGCCTAGTAGGACTCCTTCTTCAGCTTGACGGCATCCCTCACTGCTGGGGTTACCGCCACAACAGGCACCGACAACCTTACGGCCAAAGCTCCGACTAGCAGCTTCAGCAATAGAGGCGCGGAACACAGCCCATTCCAACTCAATGTCCCCCACCTCCCTTGAAACATGGTTGAAGGTTGGGAGGTGGGAGTTAAAGCTCTCCCTGACAGGGGGCTCCGCCAGACGTTCCCAGCAGACCCTCACGACACGTTTGGGCCTACCAGGTCTGACAGGCATCCTCCCCCACCATCTGAGCCCACTCACCACCAGGTGGTGATCAGTGAACAGCTCCGCCCCTCTCTTTACCCGAGTGTCCAGGATAAGGGGCCACAAGTCTGATGACACGACTACGAAGTCGATCATCGAGCTGCGACCTAAGGGGTCCTGATGCCAGGTGTAAATGTGGACACTCTTATGCCTGAACATGGTGTTCGTTGTGGACAATCCATGACGAGCACAGAAGTCCAACAACAAAACACCATTCGGGTTCAGATCAGGGGGGCCGTTCCTCCAGGTCTCACTGTCGCTCCCACGTGAGCATTGAAGTCCCCCAGCAGAACGATGGAGTCCCCGGAAGGAGCGCTTTCCAACACGCCGTCCAACCGGGGGGGGGGGGCACCCCTAGGTGTGGGAGGCTACCCTTTCGTCCACCAGGGTGAACCCCAACATACAGGCCCCGAGCCGAGGGGCAATAAGTATGCCCACACCCGCTTGGTGCCTTTCCCTGGGGGCAACTCTAGAGTAGAACAAGGTCCAGCCCCTCTCGAGGATGGTGTTTCCAGAGCCCGAGCTGTGCGTCGAGGTGAGTCCAACTGTATCTAGTCGGAACCGCTCGACCTCATGCACCAGCTCAGGCTCCTTTCCAGTCAGAGGTAACATTCCATGTTTCCAGAGCTAGCTTCTGCAGCCAGGGGTGGGATAGCCAGGGTCTCCCCCGCCCTAACTCACACTGCACCCGACCCCTGTAGTCGCTCTCGCAGGTGGTGGGTCCACAAGAAGGGGGGCCCATGTCATCTTTTTGGGCTGAGCCTGACCGGGCCTCATGAGCAGAAGCCCAGCCACCAGGCGTTCGCCTCCATGCCCCAACTCCAGGCCTGGCTCCAGAGGGGGGCCCCGGTGACCTGCATGCGGGCGGGGGACACGTGGCCCCGATGCTGTCTTTCTCCATGAGGGTGTGTGGGCTGCGCTTTGTCTGGTCCCTCCCCTAGTAACCTGTTTGCCATGGGTGACCCCACCAGGGGTGTAATCTAGCCCCAGACAACATAGCTCCTAGGATCCTCAGAACACGCAAACCCCTCCACCACGATAAGGTGGCAGCCCAGGGAGGGGGTGTTTTTTTTTTTTTTTTTTTTTTGTATTGTGTGTTTGTGTTTTAGGTATTTTTAAGTTTTTTTTATTGTTTTGTTTGTTTTATGGTTTCTTATTTAGCTTTTTTGTTTTGTTTGTGTTTTGGTCTTTAGATTTTTTAATTTCTGTTTTGCCTATTTTTTAATAAGTTTTTTAAAGCTTTATGTTTGTTTGCATTGTGTGTTTGTGTTTTGGCTGTTTTTAAGACTTTTGTTTCTTTGTTTTGTTTGTTTTAATGATCTATTTTTTTTTTCAGACCACTTTTTTTTTTTCAAAGTTTTTTGTTTGCTTTGTGTGTTTGTAGTTGTTTGTGATAAGGGTTGCATGAAATGCACTGAACTGTTTATTTATGTTTTGGTCTTTTGGTTTTTTTGTTCGTGTTTGGGTCTCTTTTAGCATTTGTTTTGTTTGCATTTTTGCTATTTTTTTTTGTTTGTGTTTTGGCTGTTTTTAAGATTTTTGTTTGTTTGTTTTGTGTTTTTAGTCTTGGTGATGCCTATAATAAGCTGTGTTTTGGAAAAAAATCCACGAACTGCACTGAACCATTTGTGAATTGGCCTCTTTTGTTTGTATTTTGGTTTTCTTTTAAGTTTTTTGTTTGTTTAATTTGTGTTTTGATCTTTAGATTCTTTATGTTTGTGTTTTGGCTGTATTTTTTATTTGTCTGCTTGTATTTTGTGTCTGCAGTCTTGGTGATGATTGTGATGAGCTGTGTCTATTTCCATTGAAATCAATTAAAAGTGTTGCTCTTTAAACCCCACCTCAAAAACATGACAGCCTTCTCCATTTTATTTCCAATTGCGGAAAAGAACTTTTGAACCATGTTCTTCTTTTTGGGTTTCTTAGTGATATATAAGTTGTATTTTAGCGATCGCATAAGGACTTTGTCAAAAAATGCATTATCTGCTGACTGTGCTGCATTCAGGAGGTTTTCTGTCGTTCTGAATGACTTATAAAGGTCTTTCGTTATAACCTTGGCAACATCTTGAAGGTTTTCTTTGTTTATGGTTATGACCTCATCATTCTCAAAGACTTCTTGACCAAATATCAAAGTTGAAAGCCTTTCCTTTATTTGCTGGATGTCAACCCTGGATTCTTTGTCTTTGCAATTGTATTTTGACAAAAGTCTCAAAAGCAGCGCAAAAGCAAGTTCTTCTGTCAAACCTTCTACTTCAACAGAAGGGGTTTTTGTCTCTGACAGTTCATCCTTTTCTTCCAGTTCTTGATCCTCTTCTTCAGGTTCTTCATCATCTTGTTCTGTGAGTGCTACTGCTGTAGAAATTACTGGTCCAGATTTTTCACTCACATCTGATGGTTGTTTTGAAATAGGTGCTGATATCACGTTTTCACCGACGCTCTGAGGCTGCGATCCAGTCTCAGAGTTATCCGGAGTCAGCGCCCCCTCCTTAAAAAGATTTTCAATGTCTGTGAGGGTCTGCAAGACTTTGCGGTCAACACTTTCTGCAGGTGGTTTTCCAATCCCCAGAAGAACTTGCTGCAGGAATTTCCAGACGGCATCTTCTGTGATGGAGTACAGAACTTCAGGGGCAAAGGTCCTTCGACTTCCATCTATATTTCTCCTCGCCATTGAAATAACTGAGTCTGATAAACACCTCCTTTCTGGTACTATTGGGATGTGATAAAAATCTGCAGTCATAACATGATCATACATCTGATCCGTTAGTTTCTTTGCAAATTTTTGCACTTCCTTACAACGTTTGATGTTGTCCAGTTTTGCAATCCGGCCCTCTGTTTGTTCTGACAGATTCAGCTCTGATACTACCTTGTCCAGATCAGAGTCAAATTTCTCAAAACATACCTGAGAATTTGTCTGTTTTATTACAGGGGACAACCTTTTCTGGCTTGGTACAGGTGAAGGTGAACTTATACGTTCAGCGGACTCTGGCACACTCCCCGGTAAACTCCCCGGTAATAAACTAACATCTTCAGGTGATTGGCTTGGGCTCTTCCTGATACGCACAACAAACTCAGAAGCTTGAGAGTGAACTGCTTTCTTCAAATCCTCTTCCATCTGGTCAAAATGCTTTTTAACAAATTGTGAGGAGTCTTCACTCTTTTTGAGTTCATTTTCCAGGACAGTTTCAGAAGATTTACATGAACAGCATGAACTCACAAAAAAACTCCTGATCTTTTCAGCAACTGCTGCTAAATTAAAGTGAGCATCAGGTGAAACTCTGCAGAATCCTGGAGGGTCTGCAACGTCTGAAGGGTCGGCAGTGTTTGCAGGCTCAGGACTTTTTATGTTTTTCAATATGATGCTGACAATTTCAGCTGCCGCACTTTGTGCTGAAGAAGGCCGGACGGGTGAAGAAGCCTGCACATTTTCTTCTTCCATTTCTGACCTTTTACTTAATATACTGCTCACAGTCTCTGTTGCTAACTTAATAGAGATTACTGATTTTTCGCTGCCAGGAGATGATTTTCTGCTGGCAGGAGACTGTGCATCAGTATAACTTGGTTGTATGCTTTGCTGTGAGGGTTCAGCCTGACGTTTTGCAAAGCATTTTCTTAGACATTCACCTGCATGGCGGACCATGCGGCCGAGGCATTGAATGTTTTTCATGCAACCACCTACATAAACAGCAGGTGATGGAACATTCTCTGTGTTAGATGCTTCTGCAAGAAGAGAATTAACTTTGCTTCCTATTTCCTCCTCTGCCAGTTCTTTCAGTTTTCTAGCATCCAAATCTTCAATTAAATCCAAGTTTTCTGGAGGGACATTCATGTATGATGATAAACTTTTGGAAATTGAATCTCCAAGATCTGCTGTAATGGCAGGCAAAGCTGGATCATCACTTTTTGGTTTCGTCAATTCATTTGTCGAAAGGTAAACTTTTAAAATCTTTGCTGATGCAGTTTGTACAATGTCTGCTAACAGACCTGCAAGAATAAACTCCATCTCTGCATCCAACTTTCCTGTGGACAGCAAGGCCCACTGGGCTGCTGAAACTTTGCCAAAGTGTTTATGCACCACTGGCATAAAATCCGTCGCTGTGATGGGAACGGTGTTTTCAGTTTGTTGCGTTTCTTCCATAGTTGTCATTTTAGTAACTTCTCTTGAAATAATGGCTTGAAATATAAATAATTGTCTCTGCTTGAAATAACAGCTCCTTACTCGCGTGTAGTCAAAGAACAAATGATTTAGGAAAACCTGTGGTATACTTACCAGCTGATAAAGCGTGCGTCACACTGACGTAACATGGAAGCACCTTCCTGTGACGTCATAATTCCAGAATTCCGACCTTTGATCCCCACCTTTGATTCAAACGTTTGATTCCATGAAAGACTTAAAGAAAAAAAAAGCTACGACGCATCCCCTACTCTCGCGAGAGTTCGCGAGAGTACATCACGTCACCTGCCTGACTGTACACTGCCATATCCAGGAGGTTTTCGTCTGGTCCTGCACTTGCAGAATGGATATTTCCCGCGCCGCGCGAGCAATTTTCAAACGATGTCCAGCATCTAGGTATCTTGAGTATTATGAAAACGTTACATTGTCCATACCAATGCCATGTCGTACCAAAAAGAACTTTTGTTTTCTCTGTTTGTCTCTAAAATGTAGTCTATTCCCAGCTAACAGAGGAACGTTCCGCGTACGTTCCCCGAACGTTGCATTAAGGTCGCGGGAACGTTCGCCCTAACCTGCAGCCAGCGTTCACTGAACGTCATTATGGAAAGTTTTCTAAAGGTTTCCAATTGGAGCAGTAAAGTAGAGCAAAATTAAATAAATTCAAGCAAAGATACAGGAATACATCAACTAAGTAGATGTTTACCTTTGGCATTTGAGATAGATAGCGTCGTCCTCAAAATTGTTCATACCCTCCAATTAAAGAAGGAAAAAATAAGCTGTCGGTAAAATAATTTAAAATTAAAAGAAGTAATAATAAATTAAAAATTCCATAAAAATCATGACACTTCATTGTGAATTAAGGTTTAAAAATAATTATTTAAAAACATACACACACACACAAAATAAATAAATAGATAAATAAAAGTAGTAAACAAGCTTGGGGCTCTGATGCATTTTTTTTTTAGCAACACTTTGAGGAAACCACTGCAATCAGGTGTTTTCTCTTATGTTCAATAAGACCTCTACACCTGTTGACAGGTAGGCTATGGTCCACTGTTCATGGGAAAGGTGCTCGAATCTGTCTGGGACAGTTTTGTTGGATTTTTTTAAATGATTATTTTCAACACTATTCAAAAGCAATATCCTATTTCACTAAATTATAATTTTGTGATTTTTTTTTTTTTAATTTTTACAAATAATTAGTTTCTTTAGATGGGTAGAAAACAGCACTGGCAACAACTAACTGATAAAAATATGTTCAACATTTCACTGCTAATATTAGCCTAAGAGATCTTGTATGACTGCACCACCTTAATCAGTTGGTGCATAAAAGTGCTTCCTGCTAAAATCAGTGATCTAAGTATTCAGGAGGATAAGACAGTGGTTGAAAAATAATACCATGTTTCTGTATTTTAAGAATTTTCAATACTGTATGGGCTACTCTGAACATGAAAATCTGAAAACTATAAATCTATGAGGAAATTATAGTACTTTTAAAATGACTTCTTGATTAAATCAATTGCAACAGAAATAAAAGGAACATGAAGCAATGGATTTGTCTGAGCATAGAAATAAATGCTGTAACTCTCATCAGAGGGGTTATATTGTTTGTTGAAACTCTGTTAGAGGCATTAAACGGACTGTGTGATGTTTTAAGGGGTTTAGTTTAACCTGTTGTTAAACTAGATTATTTTACTGACATTTCTCATACTTAGGGATATTTCTTGTCACATTGTTTATCAAGACAAACCTGTGGAAACAAATCTTGTTCGGACTCTTTTTGCTATTTATTAAAAAAAAAAAAACCTGCTGAGAAGAAACGCATAACTTTTGTGTTGAAGTGATGATAAGCTGGTTGTAGATGGTGTAGCTGCTCATACCAGCACAGCTTCTCCCGGTTCCCAGACCGAGCCTTGGTCCACGTGACCTGTGACGTTGCAGACGAGTCCTACTGAAGGAGTATTTGAGGGAATGAGTTTGCTGCTCACCAGGGGGATCTGCGGTGGCTTCCTGACGTCCGCTTTGAGGAAGTCCAAATAGTTGCCGACAAAAGACTTTTTTCTTTTCTTTTTCTTTTCTATTCGGCACACTAACTCACGATGTCTGCCGAACACACGGAGGGACAAGAGGTAAGCTAAATCATATTTCCGAACATCTTTTGAATGTGTCTGAGTTGTTACTTTCTGAAAACGAAGTTTTTCAAAGGGTTTTTAGTAATTGCAGGAGATACTTTTTGCCCCTTTTTGTATTTTTATGAAAGGTTGCCTTGCTGCCGTGAACTTCACCGGCTAGCTGTGCTAACTGATATGTTAAAGTCGAGAATTTACACAGTTTTGTACAGTTTCCTCCTCTGCTGAGTGTCCACCTCTAACACGGACTTCAATTAGTACTCCTTGTCCTGAAAACATTTAAAAGTTAACTAGATAATATCTTAACTCAATGTAACTGATGGCAAATTACAATCAAATGTGACACAGTAGGACATTACAGATCATAATTAATAATATATGTCATTTGCATAAGTCAAACACAGCTGGACAAAATTTGTTGTCATATCCTCAAGGTTTCCTTGACAGTTTTATACAGAAGGTTTAATTAACAACATTCCCTTCAGGTTCAAATATTTTTTGTCTTGATATGACCTGTTTAAAACAAGTGAATAATCAATTTGCTGTAATCACAAATGAAATCTAACCTCTATTACCTGTTGCTGCTTGGACATCAGTGTGGTTTTTTCAGTAGCAGCTTGTTTTCCTCTCATATCTTCATTTTTCTGCAGGAGGAATTATACAGATCAGTCCAAGTTTTTGCAATTGAAAATGCTGTTTGGACTGTCTGGAGAGTGCAGCGTCCGTCTTGCAAAAAGCAGATAAATGCAACAAGTGGAAAAAAGTTTTACTGACGTGATTATTTGGGGTATTTTGATTGGTTTCATTTATTTTTTCAGATTAGAAAGACTCCAGCGGTATTTTCATGTGATCTATGAGAACACTGCTGTTTTAGTTCTTTATCTTGGAGCTGTATTTTGGCTTTAAGATGTTCTTGTAAAAAATAACTGCTGGCTGGGTTGTAAGCCTCTTTCATGTACTTCAGGGAAAAAAAAAATCAAGTCTCATCAGCTTAACTTCAGTTTCGTCATTTGAGGCTGTCTGCTGTTTCTCCATTGCGCACCCCCCTCCCAAACCAAAAAAAAAAAAAAAAAAGTCATCTGACTTTTATGTAGTGGGCCTTTGCCAGAATTTAGGGGTAGTTGACGTTACCTCTCTCCATCTTCCTCCAACCCCCCCTCCCCTGTGACTCATGTGGGTGTTGGGCTGAAATAGTTTGGTGTAGTTTTACATTCCTTATATAGCCTCTGAGGAGTGAGCAGAGGCTAGGGCTTGCCTGTGTCGCACGCAGCATCGGGGTAGGGCTTGCCAACAGAGGCAGAATCTGCTTGCCCCAGCTCACTGACTCCTTAGCTCTCTCAGGTTTGGGCTACGAGCCGGCCCTGGAAGATAAGGTAGGTTTTGCATGATGTCATCTTGATATGTGAGTCATGATGACGAACAATGGCACCTGGTAAGGTTGTGGAGGAAGAAGAAGAGCAGCAAGGGCTGGAGTAAAGGGTTCGTGTCCAGAGGTCAGTGGTCAGGTCACAGTGAGAGCCAGTGACGTAGCCCTACACTCAAGTTACCTTTGATTCTTAAAATTAGCTTCTTATCAAGCGCCTTTCCTTTTCAATAACAGTAGTAAGATCTGGTGTGGCCATTACACTCAGCTGCCATAATTTAAAACTTGTATGTGAAAGCAAGACGAGGTTGGACATTGAGGACAAGGGGGGCACATTTCACTTAAACACACAAGTTGTCTATTGTTTACCTTGAAATGAATGACAACTGAAGTGTTGCTGCAATTCTTATTTTCCAATCGTTTCATGTTTCTAATGACTTTAGTGTTGTAGTATATGTTGCCAAATTCTGAACTAAGCTTTCATTAGAAATGCATTACAAAGACAAGGATGATGATGAATGCAGGAATGTTGTGTCCTAAATGCAGCTCAGGAATGTTGTAACCTCCCCAAAGGAGACACATGATTGGTATGGTTTGTCTGCTGTTGGCTCAATTGCTCAAAATTTTTCAATAAATTTGTATGACAGTTTTTAAAGAGGTGACACTTGGAAGTGATTAACTTTTCATGTTAAAGAGCATCCAGATTCGTCTGTTTCATATTCAGCTGTTGTGGGGGTGTGCAGTCTTGGACTGTGACTGCTGTCCTGTGTGTATTTAAAATGAGAGTGGCCTAATTCCAATAGTGAAAGGAGTACTTGTGCCCAAGGCATATTTATGGTATATGTTACTGTGAAAGAAACCAACTTGAATGCCATTTTATGTCTGGAATGTGTTCTTTTGTTGGAAATAAAAGCAAAGCCTTCTGGCTTTCTTGCTTATTTAAACATTTTTCTTTTGTCTCTTACTAAAGGCTATGAATATGTACACTGTTACCCTCAATGGCCCAGCGCCTTGGGGCTTCAGGCTGCAGGGAGGCAAGGACTTCAGCATGCCCCTCTCCGTGTCAAGGGTAAGAAATTACTTTTGTACTTCTCTGAGTTTGTCCTTCTTTTGGTGGCCCTCTTAATGATTTGCATGACTTTTTGTTTCCCAGAGCTTCTATTTGAAAGCTTTCGCCAATTATCGAGTATTTAGTCATGTTCAAGTATCTGCTTACTCACCACATAATGACTGCCTGAGCAGACACAGATCATCTCACTCTCACAATGGACATAGATCCCAGACCCTGGCTTTTATTTTCACATTACTCAATTTTTTACAGTATTTCTCTGAAACCTATCACAATTGGTCTCTATTCATCGCCTTTCCTTCAATACTATTCTCTGGTCACAAGAACATGCTTGTATTTGTGTCATGGTACTTTCTGCTCTCTATGTTTGGCCACCTCCTCTCAACAGAATAAATTTTAAAATAAAGTGCTGTTGACGAGCGCAGCAACCGTTTTCCAGGCCTTATAAGTGCAGTGCTGCTTTGCCTGACAAACGTACAGGCTCGCACATGCAGCTGCACATAAGTGCACACAAATAAAATAATTCCTGTGTTGCAGCCAGCTATTGCACACACAGAACTGGTTTTCCACTCATATTGTTGAGTTTAAGGTCTGACAAGCTATTGTGGCCCATAAACATTGGATACACCAGCATTCGTTAGTTCTTCAGTTTCATCTTGTACTTATTATTTCCTCCTCGCAAGATTACTTGGAGTCATATAGAACCCACATGAGAGAGCTGTTTTAATTTGGCATACATGGTGTATCACATTGAGGTATGTGTGATGTAATCCCGTGGTGATGGCAGCATTTATCCCACACCGTGTCAGTACATGTCTTGTTTTTGATCAGCTCTTGGGCAGGCATCACAGTCAGAAACACAGCATTCCTCCTCAGATTTCTGACAACAGACATTTTCTTCTTTCCATAAAAGACCAAACAGACATTAAAATCTTGTTTGAAGAATGTTCCTAGAAAAAATAGACAGACGTTTCGGGGTAGGATGTAGCTGTTGACTTAGAGGGATTTCTGTCTTGACAGACAAGGTGTATTGCAAGCTGAATATCAATGGGTGAGGGAGTAGTTCTTGGTAGGTCAACCTCACTAAACAAGTGTGGGAGGCCAGTTTTGATTCAGTCCAGGTACATTATGCATGCTGATTATTCTTTTTTTTCAGTTCAAATATATTTTTTTTTTATCTCACAGCATGTTAACTTTCTTTCTTTTTCTTTTCTTTTTTTTTACTAAAAATGCCCCAATCACGAGGCAGAGACAAGCCAAACAAAGATGTTGTTTTTGTAAGCTTGAAGCTGCATGACTGCATGGAGGCTAGTATCCGTGTTGCATCTGCAGGGAGACCACCAGGCCTCTGGGTACAGGAGTTATAAACATGTGACAACTTTTTCTCTCTTTTTGCCTGTCAGAGGCTGCTGGCTTTCATCCTGATAATCATAAAGAAGGGAAAGTGAAGCACAGTCACAGAGGATGAAAACAGTCCAGCACATTTATACCGTATCCCTTAGCAACAGGAAAACAAAGGACTCAGGCCTGCGACTGCTGGGGATACATTAGATGAAATAAGTTGGTGGTCTTTTTTTACTGGCTTGTGGCTGATGAGATAAGGATCCGATGAGTTAGGAGCCATTAGAAAATGAAGAACATGTGGAGTGACAGTGACGGAAAGGAGCTGAAAGTGGTAACTTCTGAAAGATCAAGCCAAATTTTGTGTGGATTAGATGATGATTAACATAGTTTGAGACTGGATGTAACAAAACAGCAAAAGGAAAAACTTTATACTTCATCTGTATTGGTGTAATTCGCAGCAGCTAAGTATTCTTCTAAACTTTGTATTGATTTGGAAAGCTGTGGGCCTAAGACTTGCTACCTCTTGTTAGGGAGTTGGTTTATGGCTTTCTGTGCTCTCCAAATGCTCTTGTTTCCTTCCCCTGTCTGCGAGCCTGGAGAGCTATGCTTTCTCAGCATTCCAAAGATTTTTCTCATATCCACCCTGCCGCTGCCAACAGACAATCCTGTTGTCTCCTCTCCGGCTGTCTTCCACACTCCCTTTTCTCATCCATATGATGAACTCCTCCAGTTTCAAAGGAATACTCTCCCAGTGAGATCAGAGGGATGATGACCATTAGCTATAAATCACTGTGAATGAAAAAGAAAAAAAAAGGGAAAGTATTTTCATCCACCAGTTTATAATAAAATAGACTGATCTGGACATCTTTGTTCTTCATTGGACCCGAGCTGATTAGCTTTAGCTATCTTGGCCAAAGCAAAAGTAAAGATGAAAAACAATACAATAATGTCTTATGTTTTCAAAGGGTGCAAACTGTGTAATAAAATGACTTTTTCATTGGGGAGGTGGAAAACCCTCCTATCTCCTAACATGGACTGTGTTGTTTGTTAATAAGGCTATGTTTGCTACTGGTGTCAGATATTATATCAGCTCATGTGTCATGGCACCAGTGCCAAAGGACACCTTGTGAGATGCTTCCAGTTTTTACAAGAAGTCAGTTTGATGCCGTGATAACGAGAACAGGTTGTTCGACACGAGTTGAATGTAGCCTTGCTTTGGTGAACATGCATTAAAATGGGGTTATGAATTCAACATTGATTTATATTCCAAGGGGTCCTCCTGGTAGTTGGAATATAATCTCCATAAAGGCAGGATATGCACTAGGGTGTGATTGAAACTTACTTTTTAAGTCCTTTGTGTGAGTCATTGACTTCTGCAGTTACCACAACATAGTTTATATCTTTGTTACTGCCTTAGATAATCCCATGTTGGTTTGTTTGTTTTTTTTTTGCAGTCTGCGTGTAGGGTTTCTAGTATACATTTGTAGTCTTTCCTAATGACAAGCTCTATCATGATAGAACAATTATTTTGATAATCGATTAGGCACTGATTATTTTGTCGATTAGTCGTCTAATCGAATCATGCGGAAATTGCAGGATATTCACAGTACCAGTCAAAAGTTTGGACACTTTCTCACTGAATCTAATGGGAAAACATGTCCAAACCTTTGACTGGTGGTGTGTGTTTATTTGTGTCAATAAACTATTCAAGGAAAGCTGACCAGACAGAAAGGCAGACAAGGCAGGGGAAGGTACAGTGGCAATTTTGGGTGGAAAAACAAAGCTTATAAACAAACGTTTTGTCGATTATGAAATAAGTCACTATTTTGATAGGCGATTAATCGACTAATCGTTGCAGCCCTACATGATAGTAACTTTTGTCTGATTAGATATTGTCCCAGACATTATTACACTAACTGCTGTGATGAGAGGGCTCTAAAGTGGTGCAGAGATGCATGATCCAGTTTTTTCTGATCCAGTCCGATACCGATACCTGGGCTGAGCTAGGGCTGGGCGATATGGACCAAAAGTCATATCTCAATATATTTAGGCTGAATATCAATATACGATATATATCTCGATATTTTTATCGCAAGGTGAGAGCGAATATTTTGTTACAGTCAGAGCCAAATATGACATTACAAGTAGTTTAATTTAAACAGACCGGATGAAATAATGCTCAGCTGTTCAAAGAATGATAAAATGTAAACAGAAATACTGTATAATACTGTATGTAATAATACTCGCAGATGCAAGTAAGGAACATTACACCGAATTAAATGTAACAAACCCTAGTAAGGTCAGCATTTATATACAAAGACAAAACAAACACACATTGAACTCCATATCTCGTTATGGGCGATATGGTCCAATTCCATATCTCATTTGAAAATATATCGATATATTTTCATATCGATATATCGCCCAGCCCTAGGCTGAGCGTATCGGCCGATACCGATCCGATACCACCATTGAATGAATGAACTGTATACCTTGCCATTTGAGTGAAGGCATCAAGCTTTTCATAAACATTTAGCCTTGTTAAAAACGATGTAACAAATTAACACAGATATAAATGTACTTAATTTTATTTATTAACAAATATTATTATTAATCAAAACAGAAATGACTAGATCTGAATGGTGGATCGACCACATTGATCCGATATCCGATCCAGCTAATTTGTCAATATCTGAGTGGATAACCGATCCGGGTATCAGATCAGTGCATGTCTACAGTGGTGTGGTGGTTGGCGCTTTCACCTCACATTACGAAGGTTCCTTCTTCGTCTCTCAGCTCGGTGCCTTTTATATATTCCATATTACAAGTTTAATGTTTCTTTTTGTTTACAAGTGCACTGTTTCTCTTTTATATATTTATTTAAAGTGCTTTGTTTCTTTTTTATCTTAAGAGTTTTTAAAATGAGTTTTTCTTGTTTTCCTTCATTAAATAAATTTTTGGGGTCAAATGCAGTATGGTCCCAAATGTCGGCAGGTTGTATCGGCCATCAGCTGTGGTTGGTGAGAAAATATCGGTATTGGTATCTGCCCTAAAAAATCTGGATCGGCTGATCCCTAGTCCCTTTGCATGCATGGAATCTCTCCAGACACTCCAGATTTAGATTCTAAAAACATGCATGTTCGGTAGGTCTGCACCATATATAGAAAATTTACCTTCATGGCAATGTTAGCCCTCGCAACATATATATTGTAAATAATGATAATAATGATACACTTTATTAATCCCAATTAGAGTGCCAATCAGGAAATTCGTTCTCAGCATTTCACCCATCTCAGGTTGAACCTGAAAGCAGTGGGAAGCCAATTACAACGGGTGGGGAGCAGTTGGTGGGGACTAAGGACTTTGCGCAAGGGTCCATGATGGTACACCTGAGTGCCAAAGACGGCCTAAACTGCAATATCCAATGGAGTCTGTTTATTCAAAGTAAATGTCATGACGTTGGTCCAGTCACAGCTGTGTGTGTCAATTGCCAATCTAATGGACTTTTCTAATATGACAATGTTGTAACGGAAATAATCTGTTTCCTGTTATCTCAATGGACCCTTTTCATAATTTATGAAAAGGGTCGCACATGCTCGCAACCGCCCTCAAAGGTCAGAAAGCTTTTGGAAGTCCCTTGAAATAGAATAAAGAAGTCTTTATGGAGTTAATTACAAAGATAAATAGAAAATTTTCAAAAGTCCGTCATCATTGTAACTTACTCCGTAAAGACCAGTCTCTATTCTATTTCAAAAGCGACTTCAAAAGCTTTCTGACCGTTGAGGGCCTGCGCGAGGGATTTATGCAAAAATTATGAAAATATTCCCTAGGCTACTGACTACCTGGTGTCTGTTTGCACAGAACCTTAAGCTGCATATCCAAGTATTTTATTTATCTCGAACCATTTCGTTATCACAAGCCTCAACAGTGTTATAACATTTAAGAAAACATAAGTTGTCTTAATATCGTGCAGTCCTAATGTTAGGTTGATTTGGTAAATTTACTCCAGCAATAAAATGTGCATGGTCTTTTTTCACTGATTGACAAAGGAAAATTATCCTTTAATTGTTAGAAATATTTTGACAAACGGATAATATGTCGTAGATGATATAGTAAAATGCTTATGAACAGAGCCGGTATCAAAAATGAAATATGAAAACAAAACTAAAGATAGTTTCCTCAGGGATTATATGACCCGTGTAAACACACAGGGTGATAATGAGGTTATCAAAAGAGACGGATGATACCAATGTGTTGTGTGGTAATTCAATAAGGTAATTATCATGACAAGCACGATGATGACACCCTCAGTGGATTTTCTCTGATATAACACAGCTTTCCCTCTGAAAAATAACCAAGTAGTTGTTAAAAAAGTCCTTTTGATCATGTAGAGCTTCTGCTGACTGATAGTCCTAAAATTCAACATTATGTGCTATTCGTTGATATAATTCTGTGGTTGTGTTATAAGCGTTTTGTTGAACTAACGACGGTTTGACAAAAATCTCTTCAGTGCGTCCGGTAACCTTCTGTCAGACAAACGTCACAGCTCAATGCAAACATGAGGAAATCCTGAGGCAGCCTGTTGAGTTGCTGTCTTTCTTTACCCTTCTCCACCCTGTCTGTGTGCTGGCTTTTACTGCAGAATTTGACTTTGAGAGGATGGAAATATACTTAAGAAAACTTTATCTCTCACTGCTTTTGTGCCAACATCCTGTTTCAAAAGGACAGCTGTAAAACGAAGGAAGCAGTAACGCTTCAGCGGGTTGGCTCTCCTTGGATAAGCCTGTCCGTAGAACTACCCGAGATCTCGTGCCTTTTGCCTTCCATAAACATCGTGATATCACAACGTAGCCTCCTGAGCACCATCTGGTTTTGATCGACAAACGCATGCCACGCCACTGACATCAAAGCTTGGGGAGAAAATTGCAGATGATGTCACATTAATAAGCAAGTGGAGAGATTTTCTTTCTTTTTTTTTAAACGGACTCTCCAGCCCACCACAGCTGGATGTGTCATCGAAACTTGTATTTCTGTTTCTGTCTGACTTGAAGGCCATCTGCTTCTTTATCATTGGCATCCTCTTTAACACCCCTCACACCCCCCTTTTCTCCCCCTCGCTCTCACACACAAACTCTGGGAAATGAGGCCTTGTTAGAGGGTTGAATTAATAATTCAGTTCATGCTGATAGATTGGCCACAGGGGGCATTTCTCCTGGTTGGATGTGTGCTGTGTTGTGAGTAGTGGTTTAAGGTGAGTTAGTGCTAGGTGTTCCACTGCAGCCATTACAGGGGCACAGAGGGGAATCACATACTTGCAGGTTTAGTTTTCCATTTCTCAGAGCGATATTTATGGCTTTGCATCAGCTGTGCTGTGTGAGTGATGTAAGGACAGACAGTCTCTTAGCCCCCAAATAGCCGTGGAAAGAATAAAAGTGATATGGTGCAGAGTTACATGGCCAATATATCATCAGCTGTAGATAAACTTTGATGCATAATTACCAAAAATCAAGCAGAGCTGGCTGAGAACTAACGTGGGGTCCTGGCCTACCTGTAAGGTCACTCAAGGGAAACACTTCAAAGGAGAATTCAGTGTTTTGCATTCTGAAAGGTTGGCTAATGCTTTGAAATTTGATAGCATACCAAAACAGCTTTGCTGCTGCACTCTGCCAAAAACCTTTGAAATGGGCACGAATGCCGTCATAGACACTGCATTCAAGTCAAATGTCTTGCTATTAATGTGACGAGAGCTCCGATCATATTCACACAAGATAATGTGCAACACGTGAAGCCTACGTACGTTTTATTTATGACAAGTGCTCGCCAAGAAGTCGCCGTTGATATGCCTGTGCAAGTATGCTAAATCCTTGCTCCTTGTGAGGTACAGTGCAGTGTGCTGCAAGTACATGTTTTCCAGTGTCCTTCCCTGTATTGACAAACTGCTGCTGGGAGGGGGGGCGACTAGGCAGGTATAGGGTTTCTGTCCACCCCTTACCAACCAAAGGTCTGAGCGCAGCAACTTTAACTGCTGCCTTCTCAAGTGAGGGAGCAGCTGCACTCTGAACCTGAGCCAGAAGCACAGGTGTCTGTGTCCATCAACACAACTCTCTCTCTCTCTCTCACACACACACCTAATATACAATCTATAAACCTTATAAGTTTATAGTTGTAGTACTGCAGATGTTTACCAAACCGTGGAAAGTGGTTATATGATGGTTTTCAAATTTCCCCCCATTAGATGAGTCATGCAGTTAGTTTATGTTTGTGTGTGTGGGTGCATGTACATGTGCGTGTGTGTGTGTGTGTGTGTGTGTGTGGCAGGTCTGCAGGGTTACTGTACAAAGCTCAAAGTTCATACAGAGCAAGATATTCTCCTCCAGAAGACACAACTCATGAGCTGCCTGAAATTACTCATTTATAGCCCAGGCAGCTTGGCTGATGTGTTTTTCTGAACTTTAAATCACGTGAGCTTGTTCTAGTTAGATGCCCAAAATATAATTATGAACTGGTGAATTAGGGTAATAAAGGCACTTTGAATCTCCTGTATTGGTGGTGTGACATGTCTGCCTAATAGGTAGGTAGGAGGTAGAGGCCTGTTGGCTATTGTCATGGCACTTACCTGCCAATACTAAAGGTTCATCAACAAGGAGTTTCTTTTTGAGAAATAACTGAATTTCACTGCAAAATATAGTGGTCTTAATAAGAGTTAAAAGTGCACATCTTTGCTACCAGTTCTTGAATTTCTGGTTAGTTTCTCTTGTTTTTAGATCTTTTCGCTCAAAATGAGAATGCAAAAACACTAAAAAGAAGCTTTAACACTAGTTTTAAGTGTTTTTTTTCACTTAATAAGAAATTTGAAATGAATGTTTCATAGCTTGTCTTAAGCTATTTCCCATTTGTCTAAAGTCTAGATATTTTTTTTTCTTATTACTCGAAACCTGTGTATGAACTGGTACGGGAGGTCTTAAAGGGATATTGTGTAAGTTCTCCTGTTATCTATTCACAAAAATTGATTATTTACAATGATTGACTAATCAGTAATCACTCCCATCAACAAACTGAAGTGCTCCTCTAAGTTCTGAATTTGCTGTTCGTATCATTTATATTTACATCAAACGGGTCGGTTTTTGAAAAGTCACGCGGTGCAGTGAGGAGGAACCAGCGTCACACTGATGCTGGGTTCATGTGCAGTCGGACAGACGGCCATCGGTAACAAACCATATGTCATTTTAATCACAGAAGCCAAGAGAAAGACAGTAAAACATGGGTCAGGGAAAACAATACGACATCGCCGTGACAACATATCAGATGTGGACTGAAGTCACTGTAACTGACAGACCACGTCCTCACATGGAGGCTTGTTTATGCCTTTACATGCAGCGGCTGTCGTCCGTCTGCCCGGTTTCACGTGAACGCAGCATGAAAAGTACGAGGGAGCTGCTCGCAATATGCAATTGTTACACAGTGTCCCTTTAAAACAAGTTTTTACTGCTGAAATTGGGAGTGAAGGACACAAAGTGATCTGAAACAGTGTTAGTGAGATTATTTAACTTAGTAAGCATATACAATAACCAATTTTAAGATTCAGGTACTGAGTTAGAAATAAAAGACATACTCTGAAAACGTGATTGAAAATCTTAGATATTTTGGTCTCCTCAAGTATACTCTCAAATCAAGATCGTTAAGACAGTTTTTGCTGAATTCAAGGCTGTAAAACTTGGTTAGATACTGTTTTTGCTCTGCTCTTCCCTGATCCTACACTGCATATGTATTTATTGCTGTGCTGGTTAACATTGTAATCCCCTTTTCATCTGAACTGAGATTAAATGGCATCCATTAATTTTTGACAACACTTTTATGGCTAAAGCTGATGAAAGAGTTATGAGATGCTTGGGTTTTACCATCAAGTAGAATAGAAATAAATGGAAGCAGGAGTGCATTTCTCTGTAATGAAATCACATTGGTTATTATTGCAGGCTGTGGACTCTTTGAGAATACATCACGTTTTCATGTCACACTTGTTTCTCTTGTGAAAGCTGTTAGAACTTGTTAAAGCTCTTTGTAAACCAGAGAGAGATGGAGAAAAACTTAACTAACCTTAGTCTAATTTCTTACAGTGAGTGCAAATCAAAGGCAGTTGAAGTAATGTTTGAACTTGGCCATAAAGTAAGTGTTATTTAAATTGCCTCCAAGGAATGCACTTTGAAGTTTTGCCATATTTTAGCTTAAACTTTGCTGTCTTTGTGGTGTGCCGAGTAGTTTTTCAGCCTGAGCTGTCATCAGTTTACGGTGCACATTATCTCCCCACTCATGCAAGTATTTATGTTTAATGTGCAGAATCAAAGCGGCAAGTGTGATGGCTTAGCTGAACATGGCAGAAAACTATTGAACTGCTGAGTCTTCTGAGCTTTTGATGAGCTAACATTTGCAGGGATCTATGACATCAGAGAGTAATCCTAATGGGTTTTTTTGCCAGAAATCCTGGCACTCGCTGACTTATCTGATGCTGCACACTTTGTTCTGTAGTTATCCGAGTATTTGACACAGGTCTTGGGTTTCATTAAGCCGCACGGGTAAGCTGACTAAGCCCTTTTTATTCACTATCTTCTAGGATCTTTGCTCTGTATATTAGTGTTTTGTAGGGGATGTTGCATGCAGTGTCGTATGTTCACATGTAGAAAACTATTATTCCCTGCATTGTGCAGAATATGTCAAGTTTGTTCTGTTGTAACAAGACTCCATCTCTGACTCCATCTCTGACTAATACTGCCTGCAGCCAGCCTAAAGCCCGAGAGGGTGATGTCATTCTCTTGTCAGTGTATGACTTACCTGTCAGGATGGGAAAAGGTAGATGGTTCATTCCAGTAAATGATGTGACTAATGGTAACATATGGTCCTTGTCTGCAGCTATCTAGTATTTTCCCCCCAGTCTCAGGTCACATCTGTGTAAATCATATGCTGTTGACTGATGACATCATGATAACCTTATAATGTGTGGTGCTGAGTGAAAGAGACCCAGACACACAGACTCCCCAAGTTAATTATTAGGTGTTAACAGACATTACAGCAGAGTCAACAGAACATGACTTTTGCTGTGCTGAGATATGTACGAGGGCCTAGAAGGTTGTGTAGTAATGACAGGGAGTTAAGGTACTTCAAACACATTGGTTTTTCTTTTGGAGACGTGACTGATGACTGTAGTAATGAAGCTTGAGGATTGTTCTCAGCTTTTATCCACCTTTACAAAAAAGAAATCAGATGTCACTGTCAGATATTTTGAAGGAGTGATGACATAACAGTATAAACTATTTCATGCAGTTTATATTGCAGCTTATGTCAATTCTCCAAAGAAAAATGTCACTTTTTTTCAGGGGAAGGGGGGGTTGGCACACCAGATTTCCTCCTCACCCAAGGGTTGGGTATGGTAATGATCTGCCCGGAGACCAAGTTGACTTCATTTTTGATTGGCTACAACCTTATTTAGAAAAACTGGTTCAACTGGGGGTTGCTTGCTTTTGTCTGCTAAGAGGCTATTTGTTAGCATCATGAGCATTTCAGACAGCGAACGTACGTTTATCAGATAAGACAGCATTTAGAATTTAAACAAACTTGCGGGTAATGACAACATCGTGGTCGCCTCCTTCAGTGTTGCTGCAGAAATTTAAATTTTTTTTTTTTTTTAAAAATCCATTTGTTCAAAACCCCTGAATTCACCTGTGTTCAGCAGTCAGACTAGCTCGGCTCACACAGGTGTATCAGCTGGGAGGAGGGGGGGGGGGATGAGAGCGGAGGGTGGAAGAAGAGGGGAAGAGGGAGGCTGCTTGCTTGGTGTGGTCCAATTGGAGAATATAAATTGCATAAAAAGCTGACGTAGAAAGAAACACTACTGTCTGACTGTTTCTGAACAAAGAAATGAAACCGACCCCCGCCATGAACGGGGATTTTGATACTTGCTCTTGACATTCACATGGCCTCATCTGTGCACAACAGATCATATTATACCCCCAAATCCACAGAAAAGTTACAGTGACATTGTTTTTAATCTGATACTTTTATGGGTATTTGTTCTAAACGTTTTCAACCATTTTTGGATAAATTTACATCGAGTGCAACTTTGTTCAGTTGCCTAAAGGTTGTTGTGGCAAACTTCAATTGGGGAGTAAATGATGTATAATCAATTGAATTCCCTTAAGTAATTTCACAACTGTTAATATTTTGTATTACAGCTGTTTCTCAAAGTCTTTTTACTTTAGATGTTTTTAGGCAAATTGTTATGATTATTTAACCAATTCCTCCAGGAAAATGTTACTTAACAATCACAACTAAAACAAATTCAAAGGGGTAGAATATATTCAATAAAGATGGAGCCACATTTCTCATATTACCATGAAAACATGGTTTGTTGCTTAAATAATTTTTCTTTGGCTGAATTTGTGTAATTATTTGCAGTTACATCAACACAACTTCCTGGATTGTTCCAGTCCCACAAAGGACTTTTTGTTCTTACTCAAGTTGTCCCTTTATATTTGTTTCCATTCTCTGGGTAGCAACCATCACCCTCTGTTAAGGTTGTTTCACATTGGTCTGTAACTTCTGCTTAAAGTCTTTTTTTGTGTTTTTTTCTCTAGCTTACACCGGGTGGCAAGGCGGCTCAGGCTGGAGTTGGGGTGGGAGACTGGGTGGTCTCCATCTGTGACACCAATACTGAGGATATGACTCACGTGGAGGCACAAAACAAGATCAGAGCAGCAACAGATTCCCTCACCCTGACCCTCAGCAGGTAAGTCATCTGGCGGTGCGTGATGCAACAAAATGCTCCTTTTATCTCCTGCTCACAGCAGCATAAATCTCCACAGAGCATATATCCTCCTCCTTTTCTTTTCTTTTTCTTTTTTTCCTATTGTGGACAGGATGAGATATCATGAAGTCTTAGATATTTATTCCAGTATAATATATGGTTTCAAAAATTATTTATTATTATTGTTATTATTGTTATTATTGTTATTATTATTATTATTATAATAATCAGTGAGGCGATAACTTGCTAGATTTATCAGGGAGAATGAATCTTAGTGAGTGGACTTTGTATTCTTTTACAACGTGCGCATGTTTTTCCTTCACTATATTTCAGTCATTTTCAAAGGAACCTTTAGTTTTGCCTCAACTTCTAAATGAAATAAATGACACTTTCTTTATATTACAACACTGTTAACTGTGGGCTAGGAATTTTTTTTTAGTTATCGCTGCATAACCCTCCTACAAGCAACACTCATACCTACTCATTTAAGTCTTGCCAGAAGCTCTTGACAAAGTGGCTTTGAAAAAAAATGTTTAATCAGCATGTTGATTATAAACTTAAAAGACTTGACTCTCAGAGAAAGATAAAATGTAATCATTCAAGAAGCTAAAACCTTTAGAAAATGAGAAAGTATCGACTGGTGAAGTAAGACAGATGAGCTTGCAGCAGTCAGCGGACTCATTTTGATTTATTTTTTTTATCCTTATAAGTAATGAGAGAAAAGCTGCGTTATCTTGTTCACCTCATTGTCACTTGCCAAGAGACTCTGCTTTTAAACTCTTACACATTGTCTTTGCCAACTTAGTTTGAGAGTGCAGCTGCAGGATATCGGAGTCTTTCCAGAAAGCAGAAATAGTTGGAGATTTTAGAGATCCTGCTTTGCTCTGTGTCATTCAACACATCAGAGGCTCTTATCACATTCACATAACACAGACTTCACTACCCGGAAGATTAAATCCAATGGGATTCCATTTTACTCCAGTTCCACTTTACATCCTGAGACTGGGAAATATAAAGCCAACAAAAAGCTGACATTTATTTACATTTTTTATTAAACTTAAATCTTCAACTTTAGCTGGTTTCAGCTTTCAGTTATGTGTTTTTGCCTTTCTTTAATATATCTTTTATTATATCCAGTGATCCATTAAAATTTTCTTTACTTTCAGCTTTATAGGGGTACAGGGAATAATGTTGATAGATCTTTAATAAGCTGCTATGTGTGCTTAACATCAGCCATATTTTCCCCTCACTCTGTGGTTTGCCTCCTCCGTTTCTCATCTCCTTGTGGATTGCAGCAATTGTAAACATTTCACATTCTTCCACTCCTCATTTTTGCACCAGTGACTCCCTACCTATAAATCCCCAGTCTCCTCTCTTGATCTCTCCCTGTCCTGTTGTTGTTGTTATACTGTAAGAAAAGCAAATGTTGTTTTCCTGAAATGCCTCTCAGAGAGGAGCTATTGTCACTTTTATTTATTTGTTTCTTGGCTGCAATTCACTGTTTTATGTCAAGGAAGGAGGACAGCTGCACAGTGATGAGATATGGTCTATAGTTTGGTTTAGTGTCTCATTTTGTTCAGCACCAATGATCATCTTTTGTCTCTTTTTATGGTTAAGGTTCAAACTTTATTCAGTGCCTCTTTTATAGGGAGTGAAATCAGAACATTTACAGAGAGCAGATCTTTGGCTTCAGAGGAAGATCATGCAGCATCTACAGAAAACGCAATATTTCTGTGTTTTAATGTCTGCGATTAACTTTTTGAGATGTGGTTGGATTATGTTTGATGCGTGCAGACTTGATTCCAGTATCATTGGAGATTTCTTTGTGGTTAAATTTCTGACTTTATCTGACATTAGCTTGAAAGCCAAGTATGCCTCAGCTGAAGTAAGTGATCCATGAAATGAGGTAGGAAATGATCTCATGCAGTGTTCGCATTCAGTTCAGGTCAAACTCGGCCGCAGCAAACTAATTTCTTCCAAGAAACTGTGATTTAATCATCTCCATTCCTGCGCGCCAAAGTAAATACAGTCATAGAGCAGCCATCATACACATTCGTGATAGCTCTGCTTCCATTTTACTCATCAAATTGTGGGTTGAGTTGAGCTCAGGCACTACGAATGTCGCATTCATTTGTCTTCCCAGAAATATGACATATACAGACGTGTCAGTATGCCTTCTCTTTGCTCCTCTATCGCTCAGCGGCGTTGTCATCCTGTCTTTAACATTGCTTTATCAGTGGCAAGGCGGTGACAGGAGCTGTTATTCATTTCTCATTGTGGCAGGAAGGGCTGCCATTGTTTTGTATGTAGCTGGAGCCTGAAACAATGTGGGCGACTTCAGGGCTGAATTATTCTTACTTAACCCTGTTAAAGCTTTGTAGAGAATACAAGCAGTGGTCAGGTGGTATTTATGCAAGGAGCCAGCAGCAGTGTGAAGCTGATTGCCTTCATGTTTGATGTGCAGATGTTATAATTGGCAGCTGTGTCGCTTCAGTAATGCAAGTCCGGGGATTAAGCTGAAGACAAGTACATTGTTTTGACACTTGTAGTACTTTTGTGGATAAATATTTTCCAGCCTTTTTATTTATTCTATTTTTTGTGGAAAGTTTCTCCCATCATTTCTTTTGTATTGTTTTGCTAATTAGCCTTGTTTTGAGACGTGCATGATCTGGAGTCCCCAGGGCATCACAGATGTACACAGTATGAGAAAACAAGTTTAGTTCTTCCCGGTTATCTGAACCACATGTTTGATCATAAAACCATTTGGGACATTTTGTCTGACTTATTATATTATGGTTCGGAAATGTAGTTTTCTGAAGCAAAATGAATACCACTTTTCTTTTAGTTGCTTATAAAAGGCATCATTATAATCTAAATAATCTGATTGGAAAATATTCAAAGCATGCTGATAATAATTGAGGCTTCGAGGATGTAAAACAAATATAAATATTTTCTGCAAGTAATTATTAAAGTCTCTTTTAAAGTATCTTATATTATTTTGGATTTTAAATTTTAGCCATATTTTTACATGTTCATGATGGTGACTTCAACAGTAATTTCTAATTATAAACTATTTTAAAAATAATAAATTATTATAGCAATGCAATTATAATAAATGATTTATCCATGACAGAAAATTGTTGTAGTTTTTCTTTCATTGTATTGGATCAGACTAAGCCATGATACAAATTTTGTTTGTGTTAACTTCTCCTTTAGTGTTCAGTACTTGCAAAACTCTCATTTCAGGAATTTTGCAGCAGTATTTGTTATAATTTGGAATAAAGTTGATTTTGAAACTCACTAGCCACAGCTAGTTACAACTCTGTGATAAACATCCTGTATATCGGACCCTACATACAAGTTGTTAACATCTACATTAAAGGAATACTTTCCTTTTTTTTCAACCTGGACCTTATTTCTAGGAGTTTATACGTGCATTTAGTTACCGGTAAAATTTCTGCATCACTTTGACTTCTTCAGGGGAAATGTTTTTGATAGGTCAGACTTTTGTGGATTGTGATTTGTTGATGTCTAGGTAGTGAGCTGCTCTTCTCAGTCTTACTGAGGTGGTGCGTGCGGCCTGTAGAGTTTAGAGAAAGCTCCCAATAACTTACGGGGGGGGGGGGCGGAAACAAAAACGGCAGACGTGGCGGAGAAAAGGAGGTAGTCCGCGGTAAGAATTTCAAGATAGTGCATGTTGGAAAACCAGGGTTAATATTGGTTTGGCTTTTACCCGCTTCTGAGTTCTGAAGGAGTCGTTGAAGTTGAATAGGCTGAAGAACGATGCGGCCATTAGTCCGAGGGGAGGAGCTGGTGGTTTGAATACTGTTGTTTACAAACAGAAACAAGGAGGAACTCCAGACTCTACCTTTTTAAGTATCTGTGAAATAAAGGAATTTTGCGGCTGATAATGCCTTATAGAAAAGCTGCCCCGTCTCTCCCATTATATGCCGGAGGGCAACTTAATCTAAATATCACCCGAAGGAGTCAAAGTGATACCAAAATTTTATCGGTGAGTAAATGCACATATAAACTCCTAGAAATAAGGTCCAGGTTGGAAAAAAAAAAGAGTTATCCTTTAATATCAAAAGAAAAATGACCAGCATATTGGGATTTTCAACAAGCTGATCACTGCTTACCTGTTTACATTTTACCAGTCTGGTTTTAATGCTGTAGCTGATCATTATTAGAGGAACAAAGAAACATATCGGTTTTTCTAATTACTGTCCCTTTTTTTCTCTCTTTGTAGAGCTTTTAAAACGGGCCAAGACCACAAGGTAAGACTTTTTGTCTGAAACTGTGTGCACCTCTTTGTAAATACCTTGATGGTTCTCTGTGTTGCGGTGCCAAACTACAGTGACTTAGTTTTGAAACGTCCTTTAATCCCTACTTACTACTGGACTGAAAACTGTGTTATGTCACTTTGTGTTTGAATTATTCTGAATAACCCAGATAGTCTTTAAACTGCATTAGCCTAGTACCGGTGAGTCGCTGAATGACTTGTTTGCCTGATCAAGTGTTTTTGAGTGTTGCTTTAGGAATTTCCTTTAGTTTCTTTTGTTCCGTCTTGCACAGTCTCCGAAACCAGGTAATTACTGATGCATCCAGTTTCCCTGTCAAGATTTTTGGCAGCTTCTTGCGCAACTGATTGTAGTTTTCATAGTACAATAATGTCATGAACTTCTTTGTTCTGTACACTGTTATTAGCAAAGCAGCTGGCGCATACGAACACAAAGAATATGTTCCTTTTTAGTTGATGTACCTTTATAGTCGAGGCGTAATGCTCAGTGAGAAATCTCATTAGTGAGGGATGTCAGTAATACATGACAGTTTCTCACTTTGAGCGTTTTCATTTTTCTGCAGCAGCAGATTACTTTGGCCAGTTGCTGGCTGAGTGCCAACACAAGTAAAATAGCAGCGTTCACACTTCTTAGCATTTCTTCTGTGAGTTGAGAAAAGCCTGCAGGCTTTCGTAGAGCTGCTACTAGAGCGCTCTGTAATCATTTGCTGTAAGAGACTGGAAAAGCTTGGGATTGTGCAACAGCAGAACTTGTATGTGTGTGAGTCAGATGTCTAACTGCATGTTGTGCCCTGTGCTGCATTGTCTCCCTCTCCAACAACCCCACAGGACTTGCATACTACGGCTTCTGTTCCAAAATACTCCTTTGCCCCAAGCACAACCATTAACAAGATGGCGAGGCCATTTACAGCAGGTGGTGGTGGTAGTGCCAACTCAGGACCCGTTATTAAACCTGTGGCCTACTCACCTAAACTTAACACTCCACGCTCACAAGGCCCTGCCAGCACACAACAGCCACAGAATGGGTAGGTGGAATGATAAACACTATTCCCTTTTTTCGAGCTGCAATGTAACTAATGTCTTTTTAATGGCGGGTTTTTTTTTTTTGGTTTTTTTTTTTAAGTCTCGCTTTTCTGGCTCCTCATTAAAAAAGAGAACATAATCTCATCAGGATGTAGAAGAATTAAGTCCAGTCACTGCCAACATTATATCAAAAACTAAGAAACATTACAGAAAAGAGAAACATGCTAATGGTTGCTGACTCACTGAGGAGAACAGCGTAATGACTTTGCCACAAGATGGCAAACATGGGATGTGTTGTAGATTGATGTGATATATCCTACAGCATAATAATCTCTGGAGTTCTTAGCTTACCTGAAAATACATGACTGAAATATGAAATCCAAGCTTCAGATTTACACCTCTATAGTGGAAAATATGGGACATCAAAATGCTGATTTGACAAGCATTACTGACGGATTGATGGATGTGCAATGTTTGAGAAAATTAAGATGAAGATTAGGCAAGCGGTAAACGTGACTGGTAAAAAGGCAAGCCACCTTAGAAATTAATCTAAGTCAATGTAATGCCTTTGAAATGACGAGGAAGCCTCCTGTATTACTTGTAATCACCATACATTAAGCTTTTGTGTTGAATTCACAGTAAAATTGTATTAAAACTGCATTTTTAAACACTCATGCAGCTCTGATATTTTCATATATAAATGCCAGAGGACGTCTGTAGAATATTGGGAAATTCATGAATATTGTAAGTAAGAAGCAAAATGTGGGAAAACTGAAAAAGGAAGCAGCGGTTTTAATCAAAATTACCTGCACTGCTTGCTCATTTTTCAGACTTTACAAGGCAGTGGATGCAGGAACACCAGTGAAACTGAAGAACTTGTAGGATTAAGCTATTACAGGGTTCCCGCGGATCCTTAAAAAGTCTTAAAAGGCATTGAATTCATAAATCTAAAATTAAGGCCTTAATTGGCATTAAAATGTCTTAAATTCATATTTCAAAAGTCTTAAAAATTTCAACACATGATTAGAAAGCTTTCATCATTGGAAGTAGTTTCAAATCTCGAAAGAAATAGTAATATTTATTTATTTTAAATAATTTACCAAATGACACCTGTGGTAACATTGCGCAATCACAATAGCAGAACCAACAGAACAGTGACGGTTGCAGCCGGGACTCTAAAATCAGGTGCACGTTGTTCATGATGCAGCTGCTTTGGGGGATGAGTGATTGAGTTCTTCGTTAATAGACTAAACAATCTTATCTTATTTATGTGGTTTACATGACTGCATGTCATCGCTCCTCTGTGTCGCGCTCAGCTCTGTTTCTCTGTGATGTGACACGTGTCTGCGGCGCGACCGCAGGACAGAGCGCGCTCAGAAAACACGTCAACTACCTGAAACTCAGACACAAATATCAACGTTTTAAAGCTCTGCCAAGAAGGTGGAGATAGAAAGACTCGCACTCCTTCCCAGTTGTGTAATATGCGGAAAACGTTGTGTATGTTGTGGAAACGCGCACAGCTGGAGCCTCCATGGCTTAGATGTAGGCAACAGTAGCTGCGTTTACATGGACCCAAATAGACCGATTGCTTTCGGTTTAAAAGCTCTTTCGGAATGAAAATAATCCATGTAAACACCTCTTTCCGAATGAAAAGCACAGAACCGAATGAATTTTCTTTCGGTTTCACAGGGGTAGAATTTTCCTTTCCCCAAACCGAACGGGGTATCATGTAAACGCTGAATCGGAAAGTTGTGAGGTTGCGCTCTTACAGCGCATGCTTAGACGAGACGTCAACGTGAAATAAGTGACGTTTCCTCACTTTGACAGATGGCTGTGAACAACGTCATTCCTTGGACAGCGAGAAAGTTTGTTTTTAACTCAAACTCTGTCTCTACAGCTTTTCCTCTTGGTTGTTTCCAGTAGGAGCTCATGAGGATCAGCTGCTGCTTCATTAACGTCCTGCAGAAACCACAACGACTGCGACGATCAGCTGTTTGTAGACCTCCGTCTTTAATAAATAACGTGATTTACATCATTCTGCGCATGTCAGGCAGGATTATCCTGAATGAATATTGGCGCATGTACACGCCAGATCCGAATGTATTAGTTCCCATGTAAACAGCTGCCCTAAAATCCTCAATCAGAATGATTTCAATCCGAAGGGGAAAAAAGTCTCCATGTAAACGTGGCCATTGTGAGATCCCTCAATGTGCACCAAAATTAGGCTTTTAAATATGAAATGCTTAAAAAAAAAAAAAAAAAAAAAAAAAAGTCCGGGGAGCATGCCGCTGGACCCCCCTAGACAGGCTGTATCCTTCTCACCTTTTTCACCCCTGACCCGTTTTCATGTCTGTGAAAACAGCGGTACTGTTGTCTCTGAACACCATCATTCTTATTCACTTATTCTGTGAAAACACTTAAAAAGGAGCTGAAGACTTATTCTGTGCAACGCTCCCAGACTCTGACATTAATCACTCGTTTGCACGCGGTTCTGACAAGACAGACATGAAAAAGAGTAAACACTAATGATTATGTGTTTTATGATGCTAGATTGCGACAAAACACTTCATGAATGCAGCAGAATAGTTATTTGAAATGAATACCTCTCTTCCTGTACTGTTTTTTTTTCTGAGGATTCATGATAAGTACATCCCTCTATGTATTTTCCATGTCTTCAGCTTTGGAAATGTTTTTCCAATTGAAAGTTTTTCACTGGGTCAAAAAGTCACGTTTTATATCAATATAATCATTTGGGTCAAATTGTTTCTAACCCTGTGTAAATGATGTAGTGCCCCCCCCCCCGCCCCGCCCCGTCAGTCTGTGTTAATTGTGAAGTTGGTCTTAAATTTAATTTCAAATGGCATTAAAAAAGTCTTTAAAAAGTCTTAAATTTAACTTCCTTTAAGCTGTAGGAACCCTGTATTATCTTATTATAAAAAACAAAACAAAACACTTTGTTCATTTTAAAATAATTTTAAGCTAATGTAAGTCATTCCTTTTTTGTAAATTGATTCTTCTTTAGGGGAAAGTGAAAAATATGTCTCACTAGATCCAAGAGAAACATGCAGGTCTTGGTGTTAATTTTTGAATTGTTTCTTGGAGTCTGCTTTCAGATTTGACAAAGTTTCTTGGTACAGACATCTTTTAACCAATGCTGAAAGTGGCCGTATGGCTTGAATAAGCCTTGGAGAATAGGCCAGGCCACTTCCTGTAATTTGGGTAATGGTAGTGCTCCAACTGCAGTGGATAGTAAGATGTGGTCTGTCGCTGTATTTAGCTTCACTCATAAATCGTGCCGAGTTCTCACACAGCTTTTTCTTGCCCGCTCTGAGTCTTCATGTGTGTGAAGTTTCTGTGCACATCTCCAAATGCACTCTCAGAAAAGATGCAAGCCTCATCAAAAATGTGGAGTCTTAGTTGTTGAAGATTTTTCTTCCCTCTTTTTATATCCACATAAAGCAGTGGAAGCGGCGCATGTCTGATGTGTCCAGGATGGACATGTTAAAGCAGGTTGTGTGATATGTTACAGGATTATATTGACAGCTCATCACTATTGTAACATTTATCATTAATGGGGCTTTGAAGGACAACAAAGGTATGAGTAAATGGAGTTGTGCAGGATTTATGCAGTGGGTTTCTATTTTTTTCCTCTTTATTTGGCACAAGCGGCATCCATTTACATAACTAAAGTATTTGTGCAGAGGGGACGAGGAGAGCGCAACAGCAAAGGTTTTGTGCCAGTCTACTGAGTCATTTTGGGTCAGGGTGACAGCAGATGACTTGACAGATAAACAATGCGCCCTTTCTTCTGCAGAGCTTGTTGACAATAACAGCACGTCTCGTGTCACCTCATGCCTGCTGTCTGCATTTTGCTTTATCTTCAGCGATTTTCTGTTGTGCCCAACCTTTGTCACATATTGACATGTTCTGTTTCTTCTTTTCCTCAAGCTGAGCTCTGACCTCTTTGTCTCACTTTGTGTTTCCCTCCTTTTCTTTTAACTCCACAGATGGAAAACCTTGACAAGTTAGTAGATTTCTCTCTCATTTGCAGTTTAGTGTAAAATATAAGCTTTTTTTTGTTTGTTTGCCTGTTGAATTGCCTTTCAGACATCTCATTCTTTGTTTTTGATCATTTTGTATTCCAATAAGAGCACATGGATTAATAAATTAAACTCCAATTTGCTTATTTACTCATCAAAATCTTTTTCTAATTCTTTACAACTCCTTCCATCATCTTTTTTTTTTTTTATGCATGCTTACTTTGTACAGTCTTCATTTGGTCTTTGGTCTGTTTCACAGGGGTGAAGCTACTTATTATGAAGATATCTACCAACAGTCCAAGTAAGGGGCAGCGGCATGCTGGCCGCGTTGTCAGCTTAGCAGCTTTTTATGGTCAGGCTGTGACCATGTGTATGAAAAGAAAGCAAGGAGCTTTGGTAAATCTAGTGATTGGGTTTGCAGACCAGAGATGGCAGCCTATTAGCAAGCATTCATCCCTTCTTCTTGACTTGTCGGTGAATGCATGCTGCAGTTGACCTTGAGCTGAGTTGGAAAAAGCTGCATCTGAAACAAAACTGCGCTTCTTGTGCTGCTTGAGTTGTTTCTCAACATTAAACTCTGGAGTATTTTTTTTTCCACAAGCAGAAGTCTTAGCAGCTTTTCTACTATTTACTCCAGCAACAGTAATTAATGTGGTCTTGAATGTAATGTGTACATATGCTGGACGCCCGTGAAAAATGTTGGTAATATGAATTGGGGCTGGATGATAAATCAACAACAATATACACTATATAGACAAAAGTATTCGCTCACCTGCCTTGACTCTCATATAAGCTTAAGTGACATCCTATTCCTAATCCATAGGGTTCAATATGACATTGGTCCACCTTTGCAGCTAAAACAGCTTCAACTCTTATGGGAAGGCTGTCCACAAGGTTTAGGTGTGTTTATGGGAATTTTTGACCATTCTTCCAGAAGCGCATTTGTGAGGTCACACACTGATGTTGGACAAGAAGGCCTGGCTCTCAGTCTCCGCTCTAATTCATCCCAAAGGTGTTCTACTGGGTTGAGGTCAGGAGTCTGTGCAGGCTAGTCAAGTTCCTCCACACCCACACCAGACTATGCCATCCATGTCTTTATGGACCTGCTTCGTGCACTGGTGCACAGTCATGTTGGAAGAGGAAGGGGCCAGCTCCAAACTGTTCCCACAAAGTTTGGAGCAGGAATTGTCCAAAATGTCTTGGTATGCTGAAGCATTCAGAGTTCCTTTCACTGGAACAAACGGGCCAAGCCCAGCTCCTGAAAATCAACCCCACACCATAATCCCCCCTCCACCAAACTTTGCACTTGGCACAATGCAGTCAGACAAGTACCATTGTCCTGGCAGCTGCCAAACCCAGACCCCTCCATCAGATTAACAGATGGAGAAGTGCGATTCGTCACTCCAGAGAACGCCTCCGTGCTTTACATCACTGCATCCATGCTTTGCATTGCACTTGGTGATGTATGGATGGATGCAGCTACTTGACCATGAAAACCCATTCCATGAAACTCTCTGCCACTGTTCACTGTTCTTGCAATCTGATCTGAAGGCCACATGAAGTTTGGAGGTCTGTAGTGATTGACTCTGCAGAAAGTTAGCGACCTCTTCGCACTATGCGCTTCAGCATCAACTGACTCCGCTCTATCAGTTTACGTGGGTGACCACTTCATGGCTAAGTTGCTGTCGTCCCAAACACTTCCATTTTCTTATAATTCAGCTGACAGTTGGCTCTGGAATATTTAGGAGCAAGGAAATTTCATGACTGGATTTGTTGCACAGGTGGCATCCTATCACAGTTCCACACTGGAATTCACTGAGCTCCTGAGAGCGACTCATTATTTCACAGATGTTTATAAAAACAGTCTGCATGCCTTGCTGCTTTATTTTATACACCTGTGGCCATGGAAGTGATTGGAACATCTGATTCCCATAATTTGGATGGGTGAGCAAATACTATATCGATCAATAGCTGTGTGGTGTGATAGAGGAAAAAACAGCTGATAAAAAGTTAAATGGGAAGTTGCCTACTTCAAAAAAAAAAAAAAAACGGTTGGTAATATTTAAAAAAAAACTCTTTTTGCCGGGTTTTTTTTTTTTTTTTTGGGGGGTCCTTGTTCGGACCCCGCGGCGGTCGGGGGGGGGGGGGGGGGGGGGGGGGGGGGGGGGGGGGGGGGGGGGGGGGGGGGGGGGCCCGGGGGGGGGGGCGGGGGGGGGGGGGGGGGCCCCCCCCCCCGCCCCCACACGGGCGCGCGCCCCCGGGGGGGGACCCCGGGGGACGCAGACACCGGGGGTGGGGGGGGGGGGGGGCGGCGACCGAGCCCCCGCCGCGGGCGACCACCACCGGGGGGGGGGGGGGCCGCGGGGGGGGGGGGGGCGCCCGCCGGGGGCCCCCCACCCCACCCCCCCCCCCCCCCCCAGGAAAAAAAGACACCACCCAGGAGGGCGCGAATGCGGGCCCGCGGGGGGGGGGGGCGGGTGTGGGGGGGGGGCGGGGGGGGGGGGGGGGGGGGGGGGGCGACCGGGGGCGTCCCGGCGGCGCCGCGAGGCGGCGCCGGCAGCGCGCCAAACCGGGCGGCCCCACCCCCGAGACCCGGAGGCACCAGGAAGGAGAAAAAACCCAGACAAGACAAAAGAGGGGAGAGAACAGGAGGCCTCGCAACGGGCACCGAGAGGGGGGGGGAGGAGGGGGGGAGGAAAGGAGAAGGAAAAAAAGAAAAAAAGGCAAAGAAAAAAAAAAAAAAAAAAAAAAAAAAAAAAAAAAAAAAAAAAAAAAAAAAAAAAAAAAAAAAAAAAAAAAAAAAAAAAAAAAAAAAAAAAAAAAAAAAAAAAAAAAAAAAAGAAAAAAAAAAAAAAAAAAAAAAAAAAAAAAAAAAAAAAAAAAGAAAAAAAAAAAAAAAAAAAAAAAAAAAAAAAAAAAAAAAAGAAGAAAAAAAGAGAAAAAAAAAAAAAAAAAAAAAAAAAAAAAAAAGAAAAAAAAAAAAAAAAAAAAAAAAAAAAAAAGAAAAAAAAAAAAAAAAAAAAAAAAAAAAAAAAAAAGAGAAAAAAAAAAAAGAGAAAAAAAAAAAAAAAAAAAAACACGGTTTCTCTTTTTAATTATAAGATATCACATGGCTTGATACTACAGTCATAACCTCCTCCCAACCAATCACAAACGCACACCCAGGCATGCTTTGTCACCAAGCCCCTTTCAAACCACATCAGAGATCACATGTAGAAGACAAGGGAGAGGTGGAGAAAACAAATTTTGCAGAAGATTTGTAAAAAGCAAGTCTGGCATCATCTAAGCTGAACGCACCCAGGCCAGACCTACACTTCATTTTTTTTTTCATAAACTTTTGGATAATTATTTATAATATGATTTCTTTTTTTTAAATCAATCTGCCCTTTTTCTATATCATCCATCCCTAATGGATACGTTGTCTTATTGCATGATGTTGATGCTAAGCCTAGATTACTGCATGATTTGTTCAGGAGGTCACCGATGAGCTGGGTCGCTGTGAATGGGTAGTCCCAACAGTAGATGTGACTGTTAACCCCGCCTGCCGTGTGCTGCTGCTGGGTGTGTGTGCAGGCACGGCCTCAGGGTGGAGAACGTGCCCTGTTTTATCCCCAACGATCGCAGCAAGAAGAGGCTGATCGAGGACACTGAGGACTGGCAGCCCCGCACCGGCACCACCCAGTCTCGCTCCTTCCGCATCCTGGCCCAGCTCACAGGCACCGACTTCAGTAAGTCAGGGCCTGAGCCGGGCATAATGGAGAGATTGATGGTCAGGGTTGGAGGGGGGGGGGGTATCTGGTAGTCAGGATAAAGTATAGGATGAAGAAGAGGTGGGGGGATTGCTGCTGATCTATTGTGATCTGATCATAGTGACTGGGAGTGACAGCTGAGTGAATGACACTGAAAGGTGGATAACAGGTTTGTCCATTTTTCTTTTGTGCAGCTGTGCCTCAACTTCCAGATGGCTGCTGTCTTCAGTAACAGCTGGGCAGTTTTTTCATGCATTTTCCCCCTTACAACTGTCACCAGTCCGACAAATCAGTTAGACAAAGGACAGAAGAGCTCTATTAGGCATAATGTTCAGTGCATTATTCTTTATATTTTCTCTTGTAATCTGCTGGGTGCATGTGTGAAGCCCGATGTGGGTGTGTGGTACCTCATTAACCAGCGAGACTATCTGGTAACGGCATCTCTCCTGGATCTTTCAGTGCAGGACCCAGATGATGAAATTATGAAGAGGTCAAGGTAAAAAAATGAGTGACACTGGTTTGAACTGTTACAAGTGTTTGTGTTTGTGCACGTGTGTATTTGTGTGTGCAGAAGCTTCAGTTTGGCTTTTGTTTTTATTTTAGAGATTATCTACATTCATAAATCTTTTTGTAGTTTTAGGTTTTTTGTTGTTTTTGCTCACTGGAATGGCATTTTATTTTGTGTGCCGTGAACATTAGTGCAAGACTTTGCCAGATGACATGACGCAGTTTTGAAGTTTTTATGCATGTGATTTGCTACTAAAATGTTTTGAGGCTGTAAAAGCCATTCTCTTGTCTTAATCTTAATTATATAGCTAGAACAAGAAGCCAGTTAACTCAGTTCAGGATGAAGACTGTAAACACAGTGATGCAGTTAAAAAAAACAAAAAAACAAATACAATGCATATTTACTCTTCAGTCTTTTCTTTCAAAGATTAAAGAGACAAAGCACGGTGCAAAAAACTCTTTTTTTTTAAATAGAAAAACTTCATAAAAGATTGTAAAGCAGAGAAGGTGTTTTACCTAAATATTAAACATGATTATCTGTAATATGTTAAGTCATGGATGCTTGTTGGTGGCATGAGTATATTAACATGTACTTTTAGGATTAGCTGTCAATCTCAAGATGTCATGACATCTTTTTATCATTATCAATAAGATTATTATCAGCTGTGATTAAGTAACATTGTATTTTGTTTTAAGAATGAAGACCAATCATTTCCGTCTTTTGAGGAAGAGTGTCATGTCTGCTTATGAAACATGTCTTCCACTTGGAGGATATTTTCAGTCTTGTTGCTCTTCTCTGTAGCCTTTACCAACAAAGATCAGTCCAAGATGTGTAGTAAGACAAGGTCACAAAGCCCTGGTGTTTTCTGGCCCACCATGCAAAAACATGACATTGCTGCAAGAAGAAAAACACACAAAAAACACTGCACTCTAAGAACATCACTGCTTGTCAAGAGTTTTCTGTCACAAACCCATAAGAAGGATGTTTAGAAGGAGGAAAAATGATGCATTAATGCATAAGAATCTTCGCCTATCTTGACAGTATTATAATGTTTTTGGCATATTTTGCAGCATTTGGGACAACTTAAAAAAATAAAAAAATAAAAAATAACAGCCCCGCTCTAAAAATAAAAACTTGAGGATGTCTGTCTGTAACTGACTCTGCATAGAATTGGTCATTTTGCAAGTTACTAAATTAAAACCCACAGTTAATCTTATTTGGAAAGCTTAAGTCAGAGTTTTGGCCATACTAATAATCATTTTAAAAAGTTTGGTAGACTTTTCTTAAAACTCACAAATTTAAAATGCTAAACAATTTTCCTCTGTGAAGAAAGTACAAATTATGTTTACATTTGTTAAAGTTGTTAATGTGGATTCTCTTAATATCTTATCTTTACTTGTTAAACTGTAGGTTAAATATAATGATTAAGGTAATATTTATGCACATTTAAAGGAAAATGTGGAATTGAGACTCTGAACCCTGACTGCTTGAACAGAATCAGATTTGCTGTTTGCAGTATTTGTTAAATATAAAGCGGCACTTTAAAGCCGGTTAACTTTTAAGAATAAACATATCGAGAATCAGGCTTCTCATCTGACTCTCAGCAAGAAGTCAAATGAAACACATCTTGAATAGATCAGCTTCTATTTATTTTCTTAATGGTTTTGTATTGAAATATTAATATTTGTTTTGTAGTATGATTTTTCTGTCTGTGATTTTTTGCCTGCATCACTTCTTTTAGCTGCTCTGTCATCTTGTCAAATTGCACACTTTACCCCACTTTCTGCTCTTTTGCTCATTTCATTTATTCTCTCCTGCAATCTATTTCCTCCTTGTCTCTCTCTGTTTCCTATCTATGTTGCCTGCGGTCAGGGAAAAATTCCTCACTGAGATTCAGAGTCCTCGCTACGCCCGTCTGAGGGATTGGCACCACGACAGGTCTGCTCGTGCCCTCAATATCAAATCCTGAGCAGCTAGAAGCCCTGCGACGCAGAGCCTGCAAGCGATAACCACAATGACTACGTGACAACGACGACGAAGATAGCCGACTGACTAATGGCAGTAAAGAAGTTCACCTTTCACATACAGATTAGGTGGAAAAAAAGAAATGTGGGGAAACAAACGAAAAACAAACCAAAAAAGAAACATAGCGTTGATGACAAAGCCCAAAGTGGAACCTTGCATACTGAGCCTAAGTGTTAGATCTCCCTCTGTATTTCTAACTTGATGATGGTTTTCCATTTCACGCTGCATTACTTGGAGTAAACTGATGGGAATTCTTCTTAAATGATGAAGTTCAGACCCTCCTTTGATCTGTCTCTTTCTGCTTGTTTACATTTATTAAGCTCTTTATCCTTAACTTTTCATTTCTTGTCTCTTCATTTAATGGGCATCTCCAAATGTAAAGAAAGAAAAGGAAGACAAATTTTTGCCTTTGTTTTTTTTCTGCTGTCACCACTAATATCTAAAATATAAACAATCTGAAAAAGCCACTCATGTTCTTCTGTCCTTTCTTCTGTGTTTTTCATCTTGTTTACTCTGCATTCAGTCTTGAAAGGATTTATCTCTTGACAACTGACAATTTACCTCTATTAATCTGCATTGAAGTCAGCTCAGTTGCTTCAGCGCACTGAACAAAAATGATTATGCAGAAGCAGGGCTTCCTCAGCAATTATGCAGGTTCGATTTAATGGGGTATCTTCGCAGAGATCAGGGTTCAAGGTTTACTTTCATTGCCTCAGAGAGAAAATTGTTGTGTAGTCAGGCATAAAAACAACAAATGGCCACACACATGAAGAAATACTCATCCATAAAGGGTGGAGGTGAGCGATGAGCAAATGCAGCTTTTTGTCCTTTGCTCTTGCCTGAAATAAACATATCCTAGAGTGTTTAGAGTGTAATAAAAAAAGATCAACAGTACTGTATTCTTGTTTCATCAAGGTAGTTGGCGCAGTGCAGCGGCCTTGCCCCAAAGAAAGGGAATTATTCATGTATTTATTTCTTCTTCCTGCTAGTCTTTAAGAATCCTGTACCTGATTTCAAAGTGTGTAAAAAGAAATGACCTGTGAGGACACCTTGCAAGGCTTCTGAGAAGTATTCCAAAAATGTGTCCATGGACAAGATAAAAGGAGTTTTTTTTTTATGAGGTGACTCGAGGAAAAGGGAGGAGTTGGTTGAAAGCATTGGAATCTTGAGACCTAGACGGCACTGTGTTTATGCGAATAGCCCTTCATCTTACAAGCAAATAATGAATAAATGAATAAATTCAACTTGTTGAGACCCATCTGCTAATTAGCTAATTCAAGATTTGGTGGGTTTAAAGTTTGGAGTTTAAAATGATCCCTTGTCATATAATCGATGCAGAAGCTGTGAAAACAAGTTCGGCCAGCTTTTGAGATTTCACAAAGCCTTTGTTAGAGCACAGTATCTGATATCCTGTTGCTTCATAAGATGTCAACTGAGTGGGTGGTGCCCCGAATGTTTCAAGATGCTAAAAACGCCGCTGGTTAGTAGCTGTAAAGTGATATTGCCAAACAGTTTTTTTTTTTTTGTACAGAGATGTCAGGAACTTGGCTTGTAAGAATAAAACTACTAGTAAGAAACAGAGGGGCCAAATGAGAAATGTTTTGTCTTATTTTAATGGAACTAATGAACTGAAATTG
Source organism: Atherinomorus stipes (assembly GCA_023101725.1). Taxonomy (NCBI): domain Eukaryota; kingdom Metazoa; phylum Chordata; class Actinopteri; order Atheriniformes; family Atherinidae; genus Atherinomorus; species Atherinomorus stipes. Next base: position 128,685 of record JALJCO010013744.1, read on the forward strand.
GTAAATGACATTAAAATGAAGGAAAATGGCATTTTCTTCACTTTCAGGAAGATAAAACAGGAACTTTTTCTTTGGTCTGAAACGTTTCTGAAAAGTACATTTGTGAGACATCCACGTGGAGAAAAATGATCAGAAAATAGTGAAAGATTTTACTCTAAATGCAACATTTAACAGATCTACCAGCATAAATGCAGCCTCTCTGCCCTTTTTGGCATGTTTACATTGAGGCTCTTGCAAAGCGGTGTTGCCTTTTACCTCCTCAGGATGACACATGTCAGTGGATTCTTACTCCGAAGGAAATCAAAACAATCTCTTCCTCTGCCGGATCCTGAGCTGCCAACAAACTCCTCTGCTTTCCTCATTGCTCAGCTCGTTGCTTCCCACAGGAGAGGAAGCTAGACAGCAGAGGTGAATCTGAAATCACAGGTGCAAAAAGCGAACAGGAAGAGTGAAAGGAAACATCCCATTTCAAAGGCAAAAAGTCTTTTTGGCTTTGTGTCTGATGTAGGGTTCATGCTCCAGCATCACGTCATTCCTCCGGCTGATCAGAGGAGAGCAGAGAGCAGCAAAAATGTAAAAAAAAAAAACACAAACCAGGTCGCTTCAGGTGGGAAGAAGCCACTGAAAAGGATGCACTCCAATTTGCACCAGCAACCTTCACTATGGTGAGGAGCAGCTTATGAAACCTCAAACTTGTGTGAAAGCTCTGAGCTGCTGGCTTGTTGCCATGTAGGGCAGCTCGGCAGGGAAGTGTAGCCGGGGTCGCGGCGTTGACGAGGATGCTGTTTTGCGAGTTGTTAGGTGGAGTCCCACAAGGCCAGCTTGCCAGTGTGCAGAGAAGAGGGCAGCTGACCAGGGGTGTGTGTGTCAAACTGACTGAAACGGGCTCTGCCCTTCGTTTAACCCAGACGCTAGAGATCCTTCTCATCTGGCACTCTTTCACTCCACTTTGCTGTATTTTCTTTACAGCGACCAGCACTGTCATCCACTCACAATAGGATGCTGTTTGGGAAATATTTTCTATTTTTATTTTTTCTTTTGCTAAATTGCTCCCAGCTTTTAGTCTCCAACTTTTTCCTTGTCTGTTTAGACACATCAGGCATAATTGATATGCAGACTTAACCTTATATAAACTGCACAAACGGGGTCTTTGCAGGGTAAATCATTTCACATTCCCTTTTTCTGTGCAAATGAGACGTGATTTCATCATCTTTCATTAGCGTGTTATAGATGGCATGATGATGTAAACATGAGTGATGCCTAAGGGGATGTCATATATATGTTTTTTTTTTTTTTTTCTCAAGATAAAACGTCTCCAGAGTTCACTGTCTTGCTACAGAAGTTGTTTTTCTCTCTCAGTCGGGGTTTTTGAAGATTTTCTGAATATAGTGACGCTTGCTTCGGGTAACAGAACTTTGAAATGAAGAGAACTCTTTATTTCAACACTTGTGCACATTCAGGCTTGAAGCAAACTCTTCTGCATCTAAATTTGACAGCAAAACACTTCTGATGAGCCCTTCTTTTCCTCGCTTTTTCCTGTGAGTGATGTCAGTCAATTGAGGACGATGTTCAGGTTTCTTAATGCTCTCATTAGAGAAGACACTCTTGAACCGTTCTCATGAGAAGTTGACGTGTTTATTGGATGCACATCTGTTGTTCAGCATTGGTTTATTGAGTTGTATTGATTTTATCAAACAAAAGGCTCTTATCATTTTAAATGGTCTGCAGACATCTCTAGCTGATGGAAGGAGCTCACTATATTTCATTACTATTAAATAAAAATCAATTTTCTTTGAAATTCATCGAAATGTGTCAAGTAAACAGTCTTGTTTTGCTCCAGCTGTTGGGATCCTGTTGATACTGATGCTCAGAATCATTCACACAGAAGGCGATTTGTGGTACAATTGAGATGAGCCTGAATGCTGATATCCAAACATGACATTTTGAGAAGTAACCATGGTTACTGAGGTGTATGCATCGTGTGTATCTTTTCTAATTAGTCATTCTTTCCCCACAGCCTTGAGCCAACTTCCTCTCCTGCCAAGGCCCAAACTGCAGATAAACCAGATGGTGAGTTTCCGCTCCTGCTGATGCATGAAACGAACCCCAGCAGCATCCAGTTGAGGTTGTGCTAATAGATACTTATCCTCAACTGTCAATACATGAGCATCAGCAGCAGGAATGTGACATAAAAGACCACCAGAAGACATTTGAAGGGGGGGGGGCGTGTATGTAAAACCTTTAAAACTGTCCCATCGTCTGGCTCAGGCTCCAAGACTGGAGCTGCAGCTGCAGGCGGCTCCGGTCCATCCTGCCGACCGCCGTGGGTCACGGACCCTAACTTCGCTGATCGCTTTCGGCCAGACAAGACCACCACTGTGGTGACCCAGCACCAGCAGCCTGTGCAGCCGACACCCATGCAGAACCGCAGCTCCATCCTGCAGGCGGCTCAGCAGGCGCCCGAGGACAGCGGGAGGACCCCATTATGTGGTGCCTGCAACAAAATCATCAGGTGAGACGGCACCGCTGCTTCTACACCACCACGCTGATTGATTCCTTTTGCTGCAATAATATAATGTCAGTGTTTGCTCCTCTCAGAGTCATGATGCATATTTTAAGATGTTTAATATGCACAACGACAGACTGTATGTCTGCTGCAAATTAAGTCTGTCAGCATAATTCACACAGTCTGGAGACATCTTTTATCCAAGAGGACAAGCATTATCCTGTCATTTCACTGATAAAGAGAAACCTTAGTTCTTCGTCTGATCACTGTTGCAAGCAAAACGAAGGCGCAACGTTCTAAGAAAGCTAAAAACATTTCGAGTTTGTGTTCATTTATCACAAATGGGTCAGTGTGAGTTTCCTGCTGGGCCAGTATTGGAGCTGTCGTATGAAGTTCACAGCCATGCGGCAGACTTCAACAATGACTTTGATGTGTTGTTATTCAGGGGTCGGTACCTGGTGGCACTGGGACGTTCTTGGCACCCGGAAGAGTTTACATGCTCACAGTGTAAGGTGGTCCTGGAGGAGGGCGGCTTCTTTGAGGAAAGGGGCTCCGTCTACTGTACAAAGTGCTACGATAACCGATATGCTCCTAACTGTGCCAAGTGCAAGAAGAAGATCACAGGGGTATGAGCTGCCTTCTCATGTACATCAAAATGAAAACGTATAGCTATAGGAGATTTTATTTTGTAACAAGAATTCTGTTTCAGATCTGGGCTTTTGTGAGTGTCTCAAGATTATTGACACTCTCCAATTAGAGAAAAGGCTAAATTCACAATAATTCAAATGACAAGAAACTAATAATATATAAAAATTTACAAAATTATAATTTAGTGAAATGAAATATTGCTTTTGAATTGTGATAGGAATAATAAAAAAAAAAAAAAAAAAAAAACAAAACTTGCCCAGACACTTTAGAGCACCTTTCCTATGAAATGTGGACCAAAGCGCCTGTCAACAGATGTAAAAGTGTTTTTGAGCATTACAGAAAACACCTGATGGCAGTGATTGCCTCAGAGTGTTGCTCAATAAAAGTTTAAGCTTCAGAGCCCCACCATGCTTGTTGGCTTGTTTTATTTTTTGTTTGTTTTTAATATTTATTTTGAGTCACAATTCAAATTCAGTGTTATGATTTTTACAGAATTATTTGTCATTACTTTTGTCAATTTCAACCTATTTCACTGACAACTGATTTTTTTTTTCTTTAATTGGAGGGTGTCAATAATCTTGAGCACGACTGTATGTAAAAGCAAATGAATGTCACATCCGAGGGTAAGTAGAAAATAAACCAAAAATGTTTGCTCTTTCTTTCTGTAACCAGGAGATCATGCATGCCCTGAAGATGACCTACCATGTTCAGTGTTTCAAGTGTGCAGCCTGCAAGTCTCCTATAAGGAACCAAGCCTTTTACATGGAGGAAGGTGAACCTTACTGTGAGAAAGGTGAGACTGCACTCATTCAACACATGCAGTCCTCCCTAGCTTACGGAATAACTTATAACAACCAACTAAAAGCCAGTGAAAATGAATTAAAGCCTGAAAAAGCCCCAACACTTCCAGTCTTCTAAATCTTTACAGAAGTAATTCCCAGCATCTGTGCACAAAATTACTCAAAGCAATCTGAGACGATGTTTACAGTGCAAACATTATATTTAGTGTTTGCATCATCAGCTCAAACCTTTAGGTTTTACTGTAGATGGTGAAAGTTACAAAAGATGTTGACTTAAATACAAGAACCGAACTGAACAACCGTAGCAACAGGTCTTAAGGAGGGATAAATCATCCCCAGAGCTTGGCCTTCAACATTATTAAAGCAGTATAATTGTCTTGACATATGATAGAATGAAACAAAATGCAGCTAACATCCAGAGAAGATTTTTGAAATATCCTTCAGGAAGCCTTAAGAATACTTAAAGAAGAGGGTTCAGAGTGCGTTTAATGATGAATGAATGAATTAATGAATGACTCAATGAAAATTTATTTCAAGCATATAAACAAGAGAAAGTAGAAATTATATATCAAGACAAAAGAAAACAATTTGAAAGACCCTGAAGAAAAATAATAATACTGTATCATCATCAAATCATAAGATTAGTTCAATAAAGGAGTGTGAAGAAGTTTAAACTTTTTAATTCTCACACCTTCCTGCACACATCATGTTTTATACTATATATTTATTTATAACATAATGTTGACATTACGACATTACTCTGTGTGTGTGCTCTGTGTGTGTGTGTGTGTGTATATATATATATATATATATATATATATATATATATATATATATATATATATATATATATATATATATATATATATTTATGTACACACACACACACATATACTTTTGCTATGAATATTCATATCACTAGAACTATATATTACACCCTTTCAGCTACGTTAAACATATAATCTATCAATAAATACCACCTTCATATAGATATAAACACATAAAATAAAGTTAATTTTTTTACCTATTAGAATCATACAAACTTGGTAATTCGCTGCATCTATTTCCCTTTTTTTCTTGCAAAATCTAAAGAAATGAGGGCATACTCAAGAATTTTACATATTGTTGTAAGTTTTGACAGATTACAATGACCAAAAATAATTAAAATAGATGCCCCCTCTAAAAGAAAGGAAGGGAAGCAGGCTGGTTAGGCTTTAAATGAAATGTAACCTCAGAAATAACTAAGCACCTTGAGATGTCTCTGGATTTGAAAGTGTATACAAATCAAAATGTATAACTAAGAATTATTTTTCTCAATCCTGACTTAATTTTTAGTTCGAAACATGTTTTAGGACTTTTGTGACAAAAACCTGATTATCTCAGATAATCTACATATGTAGAAGTTTTTTGTCCAAGAAAATAAAGCCAGTATACATTTGCTGCCTCCACAACCTTGCCTCATTTAAACCTTCAGATATGCAAATTGGCACCACCCAGCTGCAGCTGTTCACTTTCACCTCAGCGCAAACATTCTTAAAGTGCACTTGATAAAGTTTCACTCTCAGTTTTGGCTCCGTTTGTTTTGGCCAGACTCTCTGCTGCTCTGGTGTGACACTGGTTTTTAGGGCCATATGCTGCATCTTTACAGGCAGCAGTGATCTTTTCCATCAAACAACCCCACAAATGGTTAGAAAGTAGAAAATGATCATGTGTTTACTGCTTATTTGTCCTTTGCTATGTACTCATGACATCAAACAGTCCCAATAGTCGGGATCAGTTGTCACCTGGTCCAAACAGTGACACCCAGAGAAACTCGAGCTGTGATACTCAGTCTAATTCCAAACCTGAGTTAAAGCCAGACGCTATTTAACGGTGATGCTTGAGCAGAAAATACGGAACACTGGCAAAGGAAAAAGCAAGCTCAATATCCGAGTGTGCAGATTGATTGGTTCCACTGACAACCAGGAAACATCTCAACCCATGTAAGAGGCCCTGTAACTTCACGCATGGCTCTAGTCTTGCATATTTATTATAAATCTGCAGAGGCTGTAAGCCCATAGGTGAAGAGAGGGGGGAGCTGACAACCCACCACACTGTTATGTTTGTGATGGATGCCTGATCTTTTTAGTCCTTGATAGAAACCAGAAGCTACAGAAAGAGGAATACAGTTTGCTGTTGAAGTTGTGTCCTTTTAAATACTGACTCACTGCAGTGCATCTCTTCAATTTTTCTTCAAGCAGTCTCTATGAATCAATTTTTTTCTTTTAAATCAAGCTATTTGTGACAGTTTTGTGAAGCATTGTTGCAGCATTGCTGTGAGGCTTTGTGAATCTGGCTGTGCGGACCACAGTCAATCACAGAGTGTGATGTTTTCATCTGCTGTAATCTGTTCAGCTCCAGTTTGCTTCGTACATTTCCACGTTGGGTTTTATGAATGGTATGCGCACCTCTATTATGCCGTAAATGATTTAGCAGGGCAACGTGCGTCTTGCTCACTACTGAAGCTCTGACGTGCGCCGCTGCTTTATCGGAGGCGAAGCCGGGAACCACAGTACTCATATTCTGAATAATGCCTTTAGCTCTGATAAACATTCTGCTGCCTCAGCATCTTGCAGGGATTGTACAGCTCTCACCCACTCACTCTGGAGAAGCGGCATTATAACCTGACACTTTTCCTGAGTCCTTGTGATGAAAGAGACCGGCAAATCCATTCAAGTATCGGGAGCAATTTCCCCTCATCCTAATCCTTCCCTTAAACCGTGGAAAGGCCCTACTACTGCACAAATATCTCAAACAGCCATGTTATCAAGTGGACATTGAGGAGAGGAGCCAGTGTTTGGCTTCATCCATCATTATTGCCTCTTTTTAGCCACTTAAGTGATGTGTAGTGAGATATTACATCCTTGACAGCAGAAACCTTTAGTTTTTAAAAAAGATAGAAGATGGGGAAGCCGTGTTGACATGCTGAGCTGATAAAGATCTCTTTTAGATTAGAATATTTAGTCATACTTCCCCTCATCTTGTTGCTTCTTTTTTTCCCCCTCCAGACTACGAGAAGATGTTTGGCACCAAATGTCACGGCTGCGACTTTAAGATTGATGCTGGCGATCGTTTTCTGGAGGCCTTGGGCTACAGCTGGCACGACACGTGCTTCGTCTGTGCTGTAAGTCATCTTGATTGATTTGGTTTCTCGTGGGCTCTCTTTGCCCCATATCTTGTGTCTGTCCCAGCACAATGACACCTGAACAATCAGCCTTCATCTCTGATCCTCGAGCTTCCCCTTCACTCTCTGTCTTTTAACCCATCACCTGCTGTCTGCCTCCAAATCTCTCTCATTTTGTCAAAAAAAAACTGAAAGTGAATCCAGTCATCCAGATAATATGTTGCCAGCTCTGGCCAGCACAGAACTGTGCAAATTCACATCGACAGTGGCGAAGTCTGATATCTTTTCTGCCACGGTTTCTCAATCTGTCTCTCTGTCTGTCTTCTTTCATCTTTAAAGCTCTGCCAAATCAACCTGGAGGGTAAGACGTTCTACTCGAAGAAGGATAAGCCCCTGTGCAAAAGCCATGCTTTTGCTCCAGTGTGAGAGAGCCGGCTACATCTTCAGAGGAAGGAGCACATCTCCCTCCACCTCCTCTTTACCCTTTTTTCCGCCCTCTGACACACTACATCCCCTCTTTGCCAACCACACACAGAGTTAAGCTCTGTCTTCTTTATTTTTTTGTTATCCTGCAGACTTTGTTTCTACACTCGAGGCTCAATGCTAGCTTCACATACTGTCACTTTACTGTGCTGTTAGGTCAGTTCTGACGTCACTGCCTGTAATTAAAAATGCTGTGTTGCAAAACTGGAAGTAATCAAGGAATTATTTCACAGCATCATCAACTTCTTTTTAAGTTGGATTCCTACCCACACCAAAAAGGTCACCTTTAATTAATCTGGGTTTAGACTTATCAGAGTTGTTGACGAAGAAATCTCACGTCTCTTTAGTTCTCGTCTTTCATTGAGACGTAACATCAAGGCGATATCCTCCACTTGAAAGGAGTCATTGAGCCTGCAATAATCGGGCATATTGCAGTAATGAGCTGGCACATCTCCAGCAATAAGTACGCAGAATTGGTGGCCCCCATGCAGGACCCTCGGCCCACTCGTTTGCTCTCTCTGCAGTGCCCTTTAATGTAATGGAAGCCACTCTAGTAGAAAAGGGGTTGTTGCATTTCTGCTTGAATGAATCCCCCCCTCTTCCTCCAGAGCAAATGCTGCACATTTCACTTTGTCTGATGCAACTTGGAGTACATATAGCAAACATAAGGAGTTTTTCAGTCATGTAGAAATCTTAAGTTGGTCAAATTTTTATCATCACAGATTTGATTGATGGAGAACATTGTGCCTCAAATGTTTTACCTGCCCGCAGTAAAGAGATTAGCTTTTTAGATTAGAATTTTGAGTCATTTTTATGTTTAAAGACATGAAATGCAATATATTTTCCCCTGATGTTACTATGACATTGTGATTATTCCTTAGAATACTTTCCATCTGTTGTTGATTATGTATTTATATTGCTTAAGAACTGGCCTGTAAGAGTTTTTATAGCTGCTGAAATTTTCAAATTAAACAAGCAACACCACAATATGAGCCTGATATGCTGTTTTTTTTCTTTTACATCAATCCATCTGTACTCGTTGAGACACGCTGACATGTGAGTAACTTCAAGTGATAGAAACTGAATTTATATACTGATGTATAATATATGTAATATGTTTAAAGATGAGCTTTAAAGATACAGAGAGGGTTTTTTTTTTTTTTTTTTTTTACCACCCTTAAAGAATAGCAAGCTTAGTGTTGACCTCTCTTGACCTGTAAGTCATGTGATACATTTTCATTATGAATCCTCACAAGTTGGTTGTGGTAGTCCGTGAAATACTGGGGTTTCATCAGAAGCACAGTGGCACTTGTGATAAAATGATCTGAGAAGGTTCGGAGAATTTTTTGTGTATTTCAGTGACAGTTGGTTACTGCTACAGAACGTTTTAAGGCCTAAAGCTCCAGGAAGTTCAGTATTTTTTTTCGTGAAATGAAGAGATGCAAGTAAACAATGAAGAGGATTTATAAATAAACTGTTTCCATTAGTGTAGAATCACCTAATAATATAATATATGGGCTATTTTTATCTACCCATCCACCATGCTGCACAGTTATGTTTCTACAATAACCCACCATGGACAAACTAAGGTTACCATGTGCTTGGAAAAGGAAGTTGGTTGCAACTGCCAACCTCACCACCAGATGCCACTAAACCCATAACATTTTTAAAATTGTAGCATGCAACAATTGCATTGCAAAAGATATAAAAACATTTCAAATAGCATCTACATGTTTTGCTAAATCATTAGGTGTTTATTAAATTGGAATGAACTGTGCAGTTTTTTCATGGTTTGAAGAGGAGTACGGTTTAGCTGAAAACAAGGAAATGAGTGTTCGTTTTGTTAAAAAATATGAAGATGCAAAGTCAGTCTGCCGATGAGTGAGGGCCTGAAAAAAAAAAAGATGTGGCTTTTCACTGATGAAAATCTGTGATGAATAACAAAGGTCCTCATTCTCAACAAATAAACGTACCTACCAATACCTGTATACAGTACTGCAGAGGTAATTGGCTGTTAGATATGTGATCGAGTCCTTTTAAAAGGGTGCTATCTTCAACTTGACCACTAGGTGTCCCTAAATCCTACACACCAATCCTTTTAATGTAAATGGCAGCAATGATTTAAACTTTAAAGGTACAGCGAGTAACAAAATCAAATAATTTTTCTTTAAAAACTTTTTTTGTTTTTGTATCTATTCCTTTTACTTAAATAATTAGTTTTTATTCTTAGAATAAGATTATTTGTTTTCCATGGGTCCACAAACATGGCAGCTGCCATATTTGTGCCACCATTTTTCCAATGGCGTCTCTGAATGAACAAATAACTGTGTGTGTGAAGAAAGAACCCTCTAAGCTTTAAAACTGCATAACCGGCTCTGTTTGATAGAAGCTAGAGCACCATTTGGGATAAGTAATGCCTTAAAAGGAACATAAAAGAAGACGGTACACAAGTTTGAAGTATTTACCTGTAGTGCAGTCATCACTACACCTGATGCCACTGGATCCACTTGCAGATGAAAACATGTTTGTGACATGGTCACTTTACGATAATGTTAATTTTGTCTTTAATATAACAATCCAGGTATTTTTTCTTTTTGTAAGACAAACTTCAAATCTGATCTCGCTGACAGTTTCGGCTGTGACTTCAGCCCTCTTCAGAGCCGTTGGGGTTTCCCGATCAGACACGTCACACCAGGATCTCCTGAAAGCTCTGAAGAAGACAGAAGTGACAGCCGAAACTGTCAGCGAGAGGAGATCATTTTCAAAGTGTCTTTAAAAAGAAAAAAATATCTGGCTTTTTACAACTGCGATTGGCTTTTAAAAACCTTCCCTTTGCTCATCTTTACCAATTAATGTCAGAAATTCTTACACACTATCATTAAGTAAAAAGATGAACGATTGTTTCCTAAGAACATCTTTTTAAACACAGGTCGTAATCTTCCAAGAAAAGAATCTAGCCCTTCATTTAACAATATATAATTTATTTACAACAATTTCGGATTGAATTACTATACATACCTTTCTGAAATGTCATAGATAGATATATATACATAAGGCCAAGTAAATACTTGAAAGCACTTAGAAACGAATTTCCAAAATTCTACCCACAAATCCATATCATTGTCCAAAAAGTACAGAAAATCTCCCTTAGCAGAAGTTTTCCATTGCCACAAAAGTTTTGACAACAATTTACATTGACAATAAGGAACACAAAAAGTTAAAAAACAAAGAAAACAATAGAAGGATTATACAATTGCATAAGCGCTGTGGCATGTAATAAATACAGCATTTTTGACTTGCAGAAAGGCAAGGAACATTGAACCAAGGAACTAAATAGAAAACCATTCACAAGTACAGAAGTCTATTGTTCTCAGTTCAAAAAGAAAACAGTTCGTTTAGTGACAGGGAGGCACGCACACACCCAACTTCACTCGCACACACTTGAATACGTCCTCGACACTGAATAATGAGCGACAAAGAGTACAGTGTTGGGATGCAACAGTTTTTCCCCGCAACACAGGGGTGAACCTCTAGTATAAACCGTGAACAAAGCATTCACGTGTGTGTGTGTATTACTGACACGACTCTTGCAGAAAACTATTAGGCCCAGATTTTATCATGAAGAAAACAGTATTCATACCCACACACACACACACACACACACACACACAGAGTAATTGCAGATCTGTTAGATGAGTTAGACGTGAAGATAGATGCTGAACATCCTGGCGGCTGGTGAATTACATTACTGAAATGTGCTTAGGCAACACATCCAAGACAATGACAAGGGTGATAAAATTTCACATACAGTCTGACTGTACAACTGCCATGGCTCATCTAAACATGCTGTGTCAACACTGGCTTGTCAGTGTCCAAGAACTGATGTCCTCCTCTTCCTGATTAGCCTCCACACAGTCCCAGAGTGGTGATTCACTAAGCGCTAGTGGCCGCTTCCACCTTGTTTTTAAATGCTTACAGTTAAGAGAAAGAACCAGGCGGACGTATGCAGAGTAAGGACGAACGAAATGTGTAGAGAAACACGCCTTGTAAAACTTCCTCTAAACCCCTTAACACTGCAAATCACTGCTAGATCGCCAAAGAACAGTATATAGGCAAACACGTCACGGTTTAGACTTGACAAATGCTGCGCCAGTTAAGTGTCTTTTTTTGGCTTCATATTAAAATATAATTTACATTTGTTTACAAAGTGATCAAATAAACGGACACATATTACCGCTTCAACAAACAGCATCAACTCGCAAAAAGGACAAAAGCAAAGAAAATCAGATAAACAAATGATTTGAACTTAACAAAAAACCAAAAAAAAACATCTGCTGTTTAGACAGAACAGCAACTCTGACTTATTCTACGCTAGCGGCAAGTAGAAACTGTGCTGAAACTATGATGTAATGGATACAATATGAGGATGGTGTGGATTCAAATGATATTCATAAAACTTTGGTTACCAATTCTGCTGATATACAGTATGCAAAGTGACAGCACATGGCTGGTATAGAAAAAGTATTTACATATTACATGTGGCAATGATTCAGGGCGATCATCGTTTCGTCGGATAAGGGAATAATTCAAGGGTTTCTATTTCTAAAAAGGTAACAATTTATTTTATGGCATCTCTGTATAAAATACTAACAGGAGCTGCAAAAGTCTTAATAAAGGGGGGGAGGGTTGTCGTGTTTAAGGAGATGAGGGTTATTTTCCATGAGAACAGCTGCTGAGATGCCATGTAAAAAGAAAAAAAGAAAGAAAAGAAAAGATAATTTTCCCCACGAGAAGAAAACTTAAATGTACATTCCAAATATCTGACAATCATAAACAAGGCGTCGCTTGATCTTAAAGGTTGAACTCACAATAGATGGTAGCACGGACTGTCCCAGCTGTGAATGAGAGCTAATTCAGTGAAAGGGGGCTTTCGTTTACAACTTTAAACAGACAACTTCACATGCAACCCTGAGGCAGACAGAACTATGGCTAGTTTGGGGGATTGCTCACACCTTTTACAAAGTACACCGCTGAACTTTAATAAAACTGTATTTGCGTTGCCTGATTGGAGTGATCCATTAGTAAGAAATCACTGTAAATGAAGGAAATGCAGCGAAAACATAATGAGAAAGTTATGGATGGTTGCTTGAATCTCCCAGATTGCGTTTCCCGCCTTCATTAGGAGACGAGTGACTTTACGAATAAGCCACTTCCAGTTGTATCTGAGATGCGGGCTTCTCTCTGATGTGGAAATACTGTTTGCCACACAGCAAATATTGAATTCCCACCAACATTGCTTTATAAATAATACAAACAAAGCTGCACAATTACCCCTTGCAACATGACTAATCTTGTGAAGATTTTGAGGAATTTGTTGTCAGATTTTCAGTAGCAAAGTGTTCTGCATTATTCATGTTATAATAACCCTTTCGGCCGTGTTCTTATAGGGGGGGGGGAGTTAATGTAATCAAAGAGAAAATGTCATATTTGAAATGAGTTCTGACGACATTCAACGCTCACATATTTGTGTCTAAGCCTTTCGGCACTATGGCTCCTTCATTAGCTGTAAAATCTGAAACAGAAAAACATCACAATGAAAGAGTGTGGTGATATACTTGAACATATGATTTACGCTGATGGAGCAAAATCAGAGGTTTTAAATAGAAATGGCTTCTGAAATATGACTTCATTGAAAGTACAGTATTTCTCCCTCTTGAAAAAAAAGAAGGTTCAGAGAGCCTGAACCCCACATTTATTGATTTAGGAGCAGAAAAAGCTGTGAAGCGTCTCACTGAATCAAGATGTCAAGATGTTACATTCTCAGCAGCGATTCGGCTGGACTAAAAAAGCAAACACGCGAACCAGATGAGACGGATCTCTGTGGCTTTCGCATACAGTCTGTTTCAGACTTGCACACAGGTGCAGGATGTGCTACAGGCCGTCTGCGTGTTCCACAGATCATTTACACGTGTGGCAAACGTATCCGGGCTGATGAGAATGTGTCTGTGATAACGTCACGTTGCAAACCCGCCAATTGCATATGTCGTCTTTTATCTCTCACCTGAAGTGATTGGCACCGTTTTTTGTGAAATGCAGAATCTTTTTAATCCAAGACCAAAAGCGATTGGATGAATCTGCAATATGTGGTGTTAGTTATAGCGTTACGTTTGCATATTGCTCCTTCTCAGCCGTGAGCGGCCTGCTGAACAAAAGGTGTGAGGTTAATGTTTAAAGCAGGACTGGTGTGGACTGATCGTCAAATCTTTGATGGGATATTAAGAGTTGCCTTTCCTCACACACCTAAACTCTTCCTAATTGGGTCGGTCATGTAAAGATTTTTACTTGGATGGGATAAAGGGACTCAATCCTACATAAACCTTTAACAACTTGAAGAAGAGGGGCGGCTCCGTCTTCCTTCCGGCTGCTTTTCGTGTTGTTACAAGTGTTTGTTTGTTGTGTTGTGGACTTCTCTTCTGCACCAGTCTCTCTTTCTCTCCTTGTTTTCTGGGTTAGCACTCGCCATCCGAGACCAGGAATATCATAGCTTCCTGTTTGCCAATGTCAGCCATGACCGTGGCCAGCTGGTTGATGTTGCCGTTGTGGAAATGTTGCGCCTCCCACAGGTCCAGGATCACAGAGGTTGGGCTCGCTTTGGATGCAAAGAAACTCATGTGTCTGCAGAGAGGAGAAAGGACAAGCAAAAATTAGAGTGAGAGGATAATGAGGGATCAGGCGACGTGGAAACATCAGACGGGGCACTTTCTCATTTTCTCTCCGGCAGAAGAGTCAGAAAAAAACCTTTTCTGCTGATGTTTTATTGTGCGGCTCCTTCTTGTAACTCTGCCACTGTCAGGTTTTATGGTGTGTTATATTGCTACATCCGGCTATGCTCTGTTAAAGTAAAAAAATGATAAAAGGTATAACAACACGCTCTAGCTCTTGAAGCTGCCATCAAATACAAAATGGCTGGCAATTTTCATTTGGAGCTTAACTCCATAACCCTCATTCCTCTTTATTTGAAGTTGAAATTGGCCCTAAATCCCATATAGTAAATCCTATATGGACTTTCACAGTTAAGTCGGAAGTGACCTTTCCTGTTTTAGGAGCGCCACCTTCACCATCAAACCCAATCAATGACAACAAAGCGGCGGCCCCCGCCAGTTGTATATTTGATGTTGAGTGGGAGCTGATCCCCGCAGCACCTGAAGATGCTTGTTTGATTTAATGGCCTTTTCCTGTTCTCCAAATGTCCGGGGCCTCAACTGTTCTGTAAAAGCATGAATGCGATTTAAAAAGAAACGAAACAGAGCAGTGCACACCTCTGGCACAAATAGAGATTGTGCTGTGTGAGTGTTTTGGACAGAAGGGGGGGCAGACAAAAACCCCATCGTGTCCTGTTCACCTTGAGAGGCTGTTATTTCCTTGTATCTTCTGTTTGCCCTCTGAAGCATCCTGTGATGGCTATAAACATGTGACTACTTTGGCAGAGCATGCAGCACAGAGGAGTCGCTCGGCCGCTTTGAGCTGGATTATATAGCACTAACAGCTCTCCCTCTGTGCTGTGAGAGTACGACAAAGACAAATGTTGGTCAGAAAAAATAAAGGAAGTGTGGAAATGAACATCCGTGTCATTATTCAGATTAAAAAAAGAAAAGACTGAGCGTGGCGTCCGACATGTCAGCCCAGCCATTCACCTCGCTGCGTGAGACACCAGCTTTATCTCGTATGGCTCAGACGCCGCTGTTTGCACAGTCTTGGGGAGAGAAAGATCAAATAAAAGGTTCTTGGCATTTTAAGTTTTATTGATCGGCCTCGTTCCACTAGGTCTGAACGCTTTACGCAGTCAGAAACAAACAGAAATGCAGCATGACAGAATGCCGAGCAGCCGCTGCCTTTTCAGGAAAACATGTTGTTAGGGACAGATCAAACAAGAGAGAAGTTGTTCCTTCCTAAGGCCTAAATGAGAATTGATTATGTTGAGCCAAACATTGCTAATTAAACCTGTAGTGCATCAATTCAATTTGGAATTAATTGGGGTAAATAAAGTTGATTGGACAAATTAAGTGTTCCTATTTGATTTCATTACGAGGTAGAAATTAAATTGGAGGATGAGGGATCAATGCATGGCTTCACTTTGTTACAGGTACTCTGGTGATAAAGTACAGTGACTGAGAGAACCAATTGGTCCGAGGTCGGCACAGATCCAAACCTATTCCATCTTTTTTTGCTGCTGATAGGCAGCTAGCTTGCAGCCTTTCCAATTACAGCTGTTAAGGAGGATGTAGCAGGTAGAAGTTTAGCGGCAGACTTTAAGCTGCTTACCTGTTTCTGAGGGGAAAGGAAGAAGGGGGTCATGTTTTTCTTGCAGAAGTGATAGCTGTATCCATCAAGGCCACATTAATCCTATAATGTTAGCTGAGTAAAAAAGAGGATTAGCTCTCTAAGGCATTACTTTGTTTACTTGAACTTCAGGACAAACCCTTTTATTTGATGAAGTAATTCATACTGACTGATGGTCAAGAGGTTCGTAAATGTAGAGGAAAACATATGAAATTCAATTTGAACGCATTACGACTTCATGTTCTGTTTTCAGGCAGCGCACAAGCAGCGCTGCAACCTCTCCTCACAGGGAGTCTGGGCAACTGGGGGCTCTCCAGAGCTTTAGTATCTAAGCTGCCTGCTCTGCCACGCTCCACTGACGATCAGATCTGCAATCAGATGAGGCATTATGTTCTTGTAAAGTCTGTATTTACCTCTCAAGTTTAAGTCTTTGTGCTAGCATTCTCCAGTCGGCTCCGTTGGGACAAGGGGCGTCCAGGCTGCTGCAGATCTTCTGCCTGATGAGGTATGGGATCTGAAAGGCGCTGGGTCCCGCAAGAGCTGTTGCATTATTGTCCATTAACAGAAACTCATAGTCCAGCGCCCGAGTGTCCTGGTGGGGGGGGAGGAGCGGCCGTGAAGCATTGGATTAAAACCTTCAGCTCTCAGCCAGTGATAATAATAAAAACGCTGAATAGGTGTGGTTGCATAATCGCTGAGTTTTTGCTCTGAGTGAGCGGTTACGCCGAACGTTACCTTGGCAATGTTGAAGTCCAGGCCGAAGCTCTGTCCCTCCCCCTCCACCTGCCACACGCACAGCTGGCAGGTGAGCTCGCAGGTGCTGAGGCTGAGGCGCTCCAGAGTGAACGTGCAGTGCAGGTACCGCTGGGAACCGTTCCAGATGTGGTAGAACGGGATCTCCTGCAGAACAAACGCAGTCAGAACTACATGTCTGAAACAGACCACAACACGACCCCCTGCCTGGAATACACCCAGATTATCATTAATTAAACTGCCATTATCAGGTAAAAAGCGCTACATAAATCTAAAGCAGCAGACTAACTAGATTTGAGGAAGTAAAAGAGAATAAATGGATTGCCACTGGCAATTACATTCTTTAATGGGAGTTAAAGGATGACTAAGTGGGTAAGTATATTACTAAAGATATCAAATTTGGGATTTTAAGAGATTGCACAGGGTATCTCTTTTACATTGGTCTTATCTATTTTTCTCTCAGCTTCTCCTTGCATTCATGAACTGTTTTCTTGGAAAAGCTACAAACGAAGCTTCACATCAATACTTTGAATCAAAAGGATGTTATGGAACAAAGATACTGTATACGCAAGTATACCGTTTGCCTTTATTAGAAGTATCTTAATATCTAAGATTCAGCTACTATAGGGCATTTCCTTGAAATTTCTCAAATCTGACAATCTCAACATCTTTTTCTGTCGCTGCATATTCATGGCTAATTTGCATAACCCCAGAGAATTACAGCAGCAACGCTGGAATAAAGGGGCTTGCCAAACTTCCCACTTTACCCTGAGTTCAACTGTTAACAAGACCTGAGTGTGAGAGGAAAGTGGGCCTGCAGCACATGCTGACAACCAAATGGGGGCACTGTTACCCAGCCAGACCTGCAACAGGGGGAGCCGGGTGAAACGCACAAATGTCTTCAAGGGGCTCCAGGGAGACTAAAGGCCTTTTTGACTGCACTGCTGAGAGGGGAACAACACTTCCAAATGAACAGACACAGTCCAGAGAAATAAGCCTCTGCTGCGGGTGCATTGTTGTTGCTGCTGCTTGCTTGGCACAGTCTGTGTTCTCTCTTTGGGGACCTGGTGCTCAGCGCTCACATAGTTACAGCCAGAACATTTTCTAGTCCTCTTTGAATAGCCCTTGTGTTACAGTTGTCGGGCTGCAGTGTTGTTGGCCACGCAGGTACGGAGAGTCGGGTAAAAGGTGGAGAAGTTCCAAAATTCAGGTTGCAAAGTTCCAGATATTTACATACTGCTCTATATTTCAGCCGAGCTCCCAGAGAGCAACAGCTCATACAATCAATCAGCCTGCACCTTTGGCTACGTGCACACAACTCCACTCCAATATGCACACGCACACACACACAAAACATGTAAAGTCTATGCACAGACACTGAAAGAAAAGGGTTACCATGGCTCCGGTAAGTGACTTAAAGCTTATTGGACAAAGGAGTGTTGCAGAAACCGACTGGAAAAAAACCCTTTGTGTTAATCTTTAAAGTGATCAACTGAAGCCAAAGCAAAGCATGCTTAATTAAAACTAGAATAAACACAAGTTTCCAGACTGGCTAGCAGACCGTGAGTCCTCATTAACAATGAAAAGGTGTTCCTGAAAAACTTTTAAATGATTTCATATGCAACCATTTAAAAACTTCTTTCAATTATTCAGCTGTTTATTTTCTCTGAATAGCTCGTTTTAAATAACTTGTGACAGCGGGGATTTTAAATTAAGCATCCCAACTAATACATTAGAGGACTATAGGAACCTGGTGCTGATACACTAATTTGACAGATCCAGTCAGGCACTTGTCTTCCATGTCTGTGCTCCTGTTCTGATCTGGTGTGACTCCCTGCACCTGAAGCCCCCTCCCCAAGGGCCGGCCAACACACCTGGTAGCCGGCTAGCAGCTTGCTCCTCCAGTGCGCCTGGGGCATGTCGTGGATGGACAGGCGTAGGTTGTGGTAGCTGTCTTTGAAAAGCAGGACGTGAGGTTCGTCAATCAGCCGGCCCCCGAGCTGCTGTTCCATCTGCATCACCTCCTGAGGAGAGAGGAAGAGGCAGCAAGATGCGTCAGGTCTCAGAGGAAGCACGTGCGCTGTCACAGTCGTAAAGGTAAGGAAAAATGAGCGCAGCGGTCTATAAATGTTAGCTTTTTACAGTTTGTGTGGTGCATCGCTCGTGTATAAAATGACACCATTGGGGACAGGAAGATGTCAACACACACAGGTAGAAAAAAGAAGAAATTCAAGCAGACATGCAGCATTCAAAATTTGGACTCTCTCACACATACACACATAAAAACAGCAGGGGTGCAGTATATCTCCGGATCTGTATATAGTGTCTCTGTATGAAGCTGCAAAGGTCTGGAGCGACCCGTCTCCACAGAGCTTTTATGTCCCCATGAGGCTCGTCCCCTGCCTCGGTCTGTGCATGCCCAGCTTCCAGCAACTGCATTTGCATGCAAATGCTGCAGCCATCCCTGCTGACCAGCTACCTGGGCTGTGATGAAGTAACTGAACGAGCCATTAGTCAACTGCTCATTGTTCTCGCATGGCGAAACTCCTTAATTTCATTTTTGTTTTTGTGCCAGGAAAGATTTGTAAATGCATGCTTAATATTTTAATCTCTGTGGGACTTGCTCAGTGGACCATTTGTTGCCATCCAAATGACCATCTGGAATCGGGTGATAATATCCGCCACATTTTCCTCTGATTTATCAATTCAGTTTGAGCTGGATGCTGCACAAATCCTTAAAAATCCAGTTCTTTGGATAACATTCACATGTGCTACCTCACACTCCAAACAGGCGAGCATATTACAACACAGAAAACAGACCTCTGAAATTAGCAGTGTGAAAAGACCTTCGAAATAAGATATGTTATTTTAATCTGTCTGAGGAGAGAGAGGGGGGGCATGGGAACAGAAGGAAAAGCAGGCAGCCAGAATACGTCTCAGAGTCTAGGAGACGTATCTTAAAGCACCAAGAGGGAGACACATGTATAGATGGCGGCCATATGTTGAGCGCTGCATGCCAGCATGGTCGCCCATAGTATGATTTCAGCAAAGATATCTAATTAAGGAGGAGAATGGTTGTAATCTCTATGTGCACAACACTGATTGAATTTTCTGGCCTTTTTCCCCAGGAATGAGCCAGACTGATTCCAATTATAACGGGAAGGAAGCTGTTAATTATCCATTTGGAATCTCTACCTGCGTTGTTTGATGTGCTTCCCTCCTTCACTGAAAGAGCTCCTTTAGGTTCAGCCCGGAAATTGAATTTCCATGTTTACTCAGCGCATTGCTAATTTCCACATTTGCTTTGTGCTCATCTACCTGTTAACATGAATATTACGCCTCTTCTGATTATCTATCTCAATTCCTGTATTTGCTTTGGTTAATTTATTCCACCTAAATGCCACACAACATTAAAAATTTACAATTGGATTGGCTGAAGCTAGCTGGAGTATAGCACCACACTAGAGCCTTGAGATGTTATCCAGCCCAGTTTCTTACAGAGGGAAGGTCAGACAGTGGGTGTGAATTAAAGTGTCGGGGTCTAATGAGTTAATAACAGAGGGCAGTGCATTCTCTGCAGAAAAGCCCCCTGCTATTATGTCTCTTAGAGATACAAAAGGCACATTATGTGGGCTTTCAGAGAGGTTCATTTAAACAGTTCTTAAGCACAATTATTTGTTGGAGGCGATTAGCATTGCAAATTGGCTGGTGGACTTTGATCAGGTCTTTGACCTATAGACACAGATCTATAGGTGTGCTAGCAAGAGAAAGAGTGCAGAATGCCAATTATCTTATTATCAACATCTAGCTGCTACACCGAATACTAAGTGGCCCATCCAGCAGTGTGTCAGGTTCGAGGCTGACATGGCAGGATTACAGTCAGACAGGGTCTAGGACACGATCCCTCTGCAACCCTGCAATGACACTGAGCTCACAGAGGAAACAAACACAACACGAGACGCAGCGCTTCCTCCCTTTGAGAGTGAACACATCCCTGCGTTCAGAATGACACTGCGTCGCAGGCGTGCTGGTTATGTGTGACAAGAGCCTGTGAGTGTGTGTGTTGGTGTGTGTTTTTTGTACAGGATTTCAGCATATGTTCTGGACTGAGAGAATAATGGCCCTCTTTACGCCCCATTATCCTGTTAACAAATGACAGTGTGAATGAGCTAATAGATGAGAAGCTAAATTTGACCGTGTTATTTACTCTTTCTGGGGGAAAACAATGCAAGCTTTTGAAATTAGTTTATCAAACCACGTATTAATCATCTCGGAGCAACGTTTCGTTTCCGTTCGGCAAACATAAGAAGAGCTGATCCTCTTAAGGCACCTGAACTATGGAGACATTAAGATGCATGACATGGGTGAGAAGTTCAAGTACCGCTGGAGAAAAACCCCTTTTGTTCTGACGGAATTCAAGATAGCCCGTGGTGTGTGTGAAGACTGTGAATTTAAGAGTCCGGCAGAGCCAAGACCACCCCCTGACATTCAATGAGGCTGGCTAAAGAGAGCGGGACGAAGCGGGGATGAGTGAAAGGAGCGGGAGGAAAGAAGAGAGACAGAGGCAGCTTAACATTTGTGTCTCCAGGTCACTAAAGTGGCCAGCTTTAGCAGGAGAGATAACAGGATTACTGCAATCACGGCCACAGTTTTCTATGACTTCAACACCCTTTCCACCCCACTCCTCACCCATCCCCTCATCCTCTTGGCATGGACCAGAGCTGGGACTGTGATGGACTGGGGCCGGGCTCCACTGGGAAACAAGACACACTCATACAGCTAATCTCCTCAGGCTGGTGCTGACAGAAAGAGGTTAGTGGCTGCACCAAACTCTCTTGCAACAAAAACAGCCTGCTGTCAGAAAAAGCAACACAAGCTAAACAAATCAAAGCATTAGCCGAGGCCTGTGCATTAAGAACTGGACGACTACAAAGTAGCAGACTTTCCTCCCAGCAAGGTCAAGCTCTTCCTCCTGGTCTTCTCTTGAATCAGCTTTGTGTGGAATAAACTGATGAACTTAACTAGCTCTGATGGGGATTATGAGCTGCGTTTGATCAGTTAATTAGTCAAGCTACATGCTGTCTGAAACATACAGGCTGTAATATCCTCATAAACTCACCCCTTCACTATTAGCAATGTGGTGCCCTCATGTTTAAAAATGTGCATTCATGGGGACGATCCATTTTCAGTGCTGCTCTTTTCAAGCAAATGCATTTGTTTATAGAGAGTAGGCTGGCTATGTGGGCTCCATAAATCTGTGTATTTGTCAGCAGGATGTGACAGGCTTTTCCTCTCTGACTGAGAGTCTATCAGTCTGAGCTCCAGTGGCCGTGCCCGCTACAGTCAACTCTGATTAATAACTACAAATAGAAGGGACTTGTCTGCTCAGTTATAAATGGAGACTGTGTTTGCAAGGGAAAAGATGCACATTCTGCCTGATAAATCACAGAGCAGGACCTGAGAAAACACAGCACACAGGAACACAGAAATATAATATGGAAGCAATTTCTCAGCTGGACTCAGTGATAAAGCTGACTGTCTTGTTTAACTTAATGCCACCAATTACTGAGCTGTGCTCCTCTGGTTTTTTTAAAGCTAGGATTTCTTGCCAGTAACTTTTCTGATGGTGGGATCAGAAAAACCGTTTGTATTACACTGTGCACATGCTGCCTTTCCCGCATCGGCTAGATAAAAGCAAAAAGTTTACGCTTCAGATGTAGCTGGCCGCTCCAGAGGTCGTGGAGAAATGCCATGGTGGGAGCATATAAACAGTTTATGAGCCATTTTAAGCACAAATAAGAATCATCTCATGAGGTCAAACGCTGTGCAAAAGAATCCAGGAGCTACTATTTAATCAGCAAGACATCCAATTAAACACCCATTTAACCCTGGAACATACATTTTTACAATCAAGAAACAAAGAGCTGGCTCTATTAGCCTCTTTGCATGAATACTGATGAGGGAGTCAATCTGCTGGGGGGCACAACGGGAATAAACTTTCCACAGTTTCTGCAGATTTTGAATTTTGTCGCCAATTTAAATACACTAGAGTAACGGTTAAACACATGTAAAAGTCCTTCATCTATGCAGCACTGCATATATATGAGCTGAAGCTAACAGGAATATCAGTTTTGCTGGAAATCAGCTAATAAGAAAGTTGCAGACAAACTAAGGTGTGCAACATCCTCTGGGTTCCATTAGTATGTTTTTAAGAAAATATGAACATTATTTAATAGATGGGGAGATAACACAGAATTGCGCTCACCACTGCCTTGTCACTAATATGGCTTAAAAAAAATAAATACAATTTTTAAACAGAAGTTTATTGCAAACTGTTAAATGAGGAGCACATAATGGTCTTTTGTAAGTATAAAAGTCTCCTGCTCTATACAGAATAACTGACTCGTGCATCAACCTCCAAAAGATTAAGCTGACAGATTGTGGGTGGTTTATAAATCAGTCTACATTTTTTTAAAACTGCAAAACAACAACACTGGCTTCACAAAACACAGACATGTGGGTGTATGGGAGGAACATTTGGTTATCAGTAAACACAGAGATCTTTTTTATTATTGTTCCGCTGTTCAAATGTAGATTTTGCTCAGTGCAAAACATCTTTCATCCCAAAATCTAAAAATACAAAAACTAGAGACACTACACTCTGGTTTCCGTAACAACACCTTTTGTCGGCACCTTTCCGGTTAATTAGATGTCGGTGATGGGTGTTGGAGGCTTGGCTCTCTGCAGGTGTTTTAGTCAGCTGTGAGATGGCAGAACATCAGTGATGATCTCCCACTGGTCGAGCTGGGAACAACCAAGTGCACAGTGAGGGTGCTACCGAACGGTGATTATGTCTCCTCTGCCGCTGTGCCAGCCTTGGCTGGGCCAACCAAGAGTGGGACACACATTAAATATTAACTTAATTGGTCCCGGCAGAGGCCCACTAACATATGCCAAACATCAGACAGAAATGTCACTGTTTCCCCAGAGCTCCCGTACACTTAGGATCAAAGACAATAACACTGGTTCTAATCTGCTGTAATAGGGAGATAAGAGATTCCATGGTACAGCACGCTCATGTCTGCGTGCGTTTCTGTCTGTCATCCTCTCTGATGGAGACTTGTCAGAACAGATTGATGGCAATTAATGGAGAAAAAAGCTCAGCCTCTTTTCTGGTTTCTATTTTTTCATCCTGCTTCTGAGTAGCCCATCTTGCATCAAAAGTAGAGCTTGTTTAATTCATGAAAAGTTGCCTTCTTGAAAAACAAGGTGCACCAGCACAAGCTGCATGTGCTGTTATAAAATTCACATGTCCTGAAGGCTTACTGTATATTAATATGGACACATCCTCTCCACTGAACCACCCCATGCTACTCCACCACTGTTCCATACCACACTTAACTCTAATAGCAGCCACGGTGAAAGTCTAATCATAAATGGTGCCATTTTAAAGATAGTGATTAGTGATTAGGCCCAACCTCTCCAGGGAAGTTTAATCTCCACTCAAAGTAGTGGAAGCACTTGCTAAATGAACTGCTCCCTCCATTATAGCACCAAGAGCAGCGTGGAGTTGAGATTACTAAACAGTGACGGCCACGTTTTAAATCACTCGCTAAAAACTACAAAGCCCTGGAGACGCCGCGGCTTACCACAGGACCAGGTTGTGTGAGAGACGGGGAGCTAATGCACTCAAGGGCGTCGAGGGAGCCGGAGAGTATGGTAGCACGAGTGCTGGAGTCAACAAGCTCAGATGTCCTTTTTACTGGCTATGAGAGACAGAGAACAGTAGCACAAGGGCTAGCCAGGGGGAGAGGAAGGGAAAAAGGGTTTTTGTGCACCAGAGGCCTTCTTGCAGCCAACACAGTGCACAAGGTCATTTAAACAGTGACACTGCAGCAAAACACCACCGGCTCAACTCACGATCTGAGCGCAAGTAAACATATAGGTTGAGGAGAGCAGTTTGTACCTCATATATGTCGCATATGTGGCACAGTATGCCAGACAGTAATTTAATGCAATAGTTGTAAGATAATGAAAGAAAAAGAGGCAGAACTGAGCTACAAAAAAGACAAATGCCCAATTCTGTAATTCCCAGCAAACACCCAGAGCCTGTGCACAGTTTTCATCTCATCATCATCATCTCTTGGAATGTGAATGGGCTAATTTCAGCATGACCTCCCAGTGACTCCCACTGTTCATGTCCCACAGCCATCCATAGATTGTGTCGGCGGCGCACCTCTGCATGCGGAGGTCAGCCATTACAGCCGGCAAAAGTGGATTCCAGCGGGAAGTGGCCCTTGTGGCTGTGGGTGGTGTCAGAGGAAGAGGAACGGCTTAAAGAGAGACAGAGAGGTGTGGAGAGCACGAGAGGGAGCACTGGGGGTTGCTGGGAAAAGATTGGGACAGACTCTCCTTTTAATTCACTAATTAACCATGCAAATGAAATCTTAACAGGCTACTCAGAGGCAGTCCTCGAGGGAGGGAGCAAGGCATTAGCGCTTGATTATACTCTGTCCATGCGGAGGGGGAAAAAAGGGAAGTGAAATATGCTGCCGAACAAAGTGATAGGGAAACTTCTTGGCCCATGGCAGCCAAGCAGAACCTCAGATGGCATGAAAGGAATGATGCATGTCTGTAGGGATGCACACAAAACACACACATACGTGCATTGTTTCAGTAGAGGAGGGACCCATCATCCCTGCAAACCGCACACCCGAGTCCCATATCCTGTCATCACGCCTGCAGTGTTTTTCAATCTACCATGGCTGTGTGTCACTCCACTCACAAACCCTCCGTGTGGCAGATAATGCATTCTCATTAGGGCTGTAACGGTATGTGTATTTGTGCCGAACTGATCGGTGCACTACTCTCGGTTCGGCACGACCCTGTACCGAACTGTTGGACGCAAGATTTGTTTATTTAGCTATTTATTGTTTCATAAAGTTCTTGCATGCCATCGGACATAACTGAATGACGGATGGTGAAACTTTGCCTCCACTTGGTGCAGCGTGCTTACCATCCTGTTTCTAGCAACTTATAACAACATGGCATGGGAGCTAGTTGGGCTAGAGGAAGCGCCGTCAAACCTCAAGTCCTCCGTCTGGGAGCACCTCGGTTTTGATGAGGAGGGAGGAAAAAAAAAGCCGCCAAAACAAAAGCAGGTTGCCGACTAAGTCGGGTACACTCTCAAAAATAGAGGTACGAGACAGGAACATTTCTGTACCTGTAGGTACATTTTTTTACAAATGTTCTCTCAAAAGTACACAATTGGTCTTTATGAGGCCAGAAGTACCTATATACTATGAAAAAGGGTTCAAAGTAATATAAAGAACAAATTTGTACCATTTCAACTCTAGGGGTACCTGCAGCATTGAAAAATGTGTGTAGCTTGTACAATAACTATATTTAGCAGTACTTCTAAACAGTAGTATAATTAAAGTTATTATATTATGATTTTCCTAATAATCATAGTAATAGTTATATGTATAATTATATTATATGTGTTTGGCCCAATATTTATATAATAATTATTCATTTATTATTAGCATCTTTGATTGTTGTCAAAATCTCTATTTTATTAACCTTTATTCATCGTTTTTAATTGGTTTAATTGTACTTTAACTGGTGCAGCTGGATAAGGTTACAAAAATGGACCAGGACCGAAGGGTACAGAAATGTCTTTCAAAAAGGAACACCCCCAGCGACGAGCGTTTGTACCCTTTTAAGTACAAATTGGTACCTCTATTTTTGAGTGTGTATGTACACTTTCAACATGTTAACACATCGAAAGCGACACCACACAAGTTTGAATGTTACTGGTTACACTACAAAACACTAATTTAGCGCAAACACGTGTAAAAACAGCAGCATGTTACTTATTTATGCATTTTTATGCAGGCAATCTGACTAGAAGAGTAACCTGCTGTGATGTTTACTTTTGTGATGAGCCAGAGTGAAATGAAAGTGGAGCTGTTTCTGTTAAAGGCTGCTCTTAACTCAGATGGTGTCACTTTAGATGTAAAAGCATTTTTTTTTTCAAAATTTCATTGAAAAGTGTAAAAAAACAAAACAAACAACCACCAGGATTTTCTTTATTTATGGTTATTTTTTCTTATTCAAACAATATGGCAAAAAATTCCAAAATAAACAGCTTTGATGTTAAATTTTAGTGAACTTCTTCATAAAACATATTTGTATTCTTTTCCATTACTGTACCAAAGAAAAACTGAACCGTGACTTGTGTACCGTTACAGCCCTAAGTCTAATATATCACACTGGGCTGAAGTTGGTGCAATGTTTGCCGCAACTTACCTTGAAGACGTCCTGCGTGTCGTCCATGCAGTACACCCTGATGTTGTACTCCAGCGTGGAGCAGTAGGTGTCTGAGAAGAGCACCAGCCTGAGGCGCTTGGCTGCACCCATGTGCAGAGACTCCCCCACCAGGGCAAACGTACCCAGCTGCTCCGAGAACAGTCTGCACGTCTCAGCCTCGAGCTGGCAGTAGTAAGGCTCCGACACCATCTCCTCCCCCATCAGCAGGACGTCCTGGAGGAGGCAAGGGGAGGGGGGGGCAAGAAAAACACAAGGTGCGGATGGAAGGTCAAGCTCCCAATTTATGTAGCATGGAAGGGTAATGTGTTTGCCTGAGTGCATGATGTGTGTACGTGTAGCTGCATGTTTGCAAAGGGCTCGCTTGGAAAGTGGTGCTGTAGCAAGACTCCAACTATTCTTTCTGCTGAGTGACGAGGAAGCTAAAGGTCTTTAAGGTAATGTTACACAAGTTTCTGGGTAACAGTTTAGATCAGGGAAAAAGAGAGCACTTTGTTCTTGCTTCAAATTTCCTTTTCACCACAGTGCAGCTTACTACATACTGACATAAAGCCACAGATTCCCCTCATACAAAGACATTCTATAGAACACCATCAATTTACTTAATAATGCATGAATGAGGTACTCAATTGACATGAAAGGAGACTCGAATAGATTCCTGGCAAGAATAGATGGTTCTGGAGAAATAAAAGACTGGAGGTGCAGTGATTATTGGATTATTGGGATTTCCAGAATTTCCTCCCGTGTTTGTTTGAGATTAGTCAAGAAAGGTGGCAAAAGCTTGACAATTTATCTGGTAAACAACAGTCTACCTGATGAAAAAAACCTCAACAAACAGTAAAAGAATTAAATGGTTCTTTAATTTGCCATGGAGGGGAGTAAACAACAGATTTAAAGGTGTTGGAGAAACAACACCTTAAAAATTTCTGGCTTTGTTCTGTATCACAACGGCTTCCTTAATGAGGACAAGACAGATGTGAAAACAGCCAATCCCATCACAGTTCAGAACTTGTTTTATGAGATAATTCCCTGCTCTCTCGGCTAATTTGATGGAGACAAATTGGACCCAGGGTGACAACATTTTCTCGAAAATCCCATCATGCCAGTTGACTGACTCGTCCCATTAGCCAATCACGCTGAAGAGAGTATTTTGCCTGCCAAATGCCCAGTGAGCCCTTCAAGGATCGATTCAACCAGACACCATCAACGTCAATAGAATTAGTATTGACACGATTCATCTGCTATGCAACCACAATGCAGTCTTACTTTTTCATCATCTTAATATTTCTTCGAAGTGGAGTGGAGAGCGAGGCGGCTCAATTACGCCACTGAGCGTGCCTTCATTTCTCCGTCTGCTAACCTATTCTCGCCTCTTTTTACATCATCCTTTCTTGCAAATTTCTACACCCGTTCTGAATTACTTGCTTGTACTTTTCCTCTCCATCTGTCCCTACTTTCTTTCCCCCCTCTTTCACTATCTGTCACACTCTGCTCTTCTTTCCACTCTCATTCTTTCGTCCACCTGGCGCTTCCTTACTGTAGTGGCCACGCAGTCAGGCCGTTGGGCTATATTTGGTCTGGCGGATGATTAAAAGTGCTGGTCTAACCTCTGCCGCAGACAGGCCAATCCATCCCACAGACACCCCACCGCTGCCACACGGAGGGGAGGCTGAATAATTTATGCACAATATCGAACATGAAAGAAGACCTAGTAACACTCCGAAGCCCACCAGCACCCTTTCCAATCTCTCTGGATTGTTGAGATGGGTATACTGCCTCAAACCACATTTGTTTGTGTGTGATTGTGCGAATGCATGTGGACACGAAAAAGGTTCTTCCCAACGCTGTGCTACTGCGCTCTGGCAGCTCTGGTTACTTTTGAATTTCATGGGTAGAAACACAGGGAGGGGAACTCTGTAATTGGAAGCAGCAGTCAAAAATGGTCAAGGAGCACTCAGAAGAGTACTTTGAGGATCAGTAATTTGCTTAGAGAATTTCTGTTTTCAGAAACATGTTGCCTAGCAACCCTTGAGCTGGAGAGCCTGTGCTCCAAGGCTTTTGTTCCAGCCCAATGAGAAAACACCTGATGGTCAATATAATTTAAACCCTGTGGAGGAGTGCAGGGCCAGATCTACCTGCGATACCCAGCAGCGAGTGAACTGCGGTCTGGGTTTCAACGTGCTCAGTAAAAGTTTGTACGTTCCTCACAGAACCACTCAGTAAGTTCAGGAATACTTTACAGGTTCACTCACTGGCAACTCTGTCTGTCTACAAAAGGCTTTGTGCTGGAGTTATAGTGCAGTCTCACCTCCCAGGCGCCTTCGTAGTTCTGCTTCTTGAGGCGGACGGCCCAGTTATCGAGGCATGCATCAGAGCAGTGGTCCATGCTGAGGATAACTGGCCGGCTCAGGATCACCCCAGGAGGGCCGCAACTCACCACGGGGCTCAAGAGGGTCTGGCAGCCGGACAAGGGTAACCTACAGCAGAATGAATCCAGATGAAGGTCTTATAGTCATTGAGATATTAGAGAGAATTTTATATGTGTCTTGAAAGCAGGATATGATACCGTCACCTCTGCAAATTATCCAGCAGCTGTAACAGAGAATAATTAAAGCCTGCTGGACTCACTGACTACCTGGGCCAAGATGTGAGGAATGAGTAATAGTATAACACTTTCACAGCTCACTGCAATGACTGTGCTTGGAGAGGATGAATGCAGCAAGCCAGATAAACAGTGCTTTCCAAACAATTCATTTAACTTAAATAGTGCACATCCTGGTAAAAGGCTATGTTATTTATTTACATCCCTCCTCCGCGGTACTGGCACAGACTCTTAAGCCTTTCCTAATGGAACAGAAGAGCATCAAAACAAACAGCCTAGTTGCATTCAGGGAAGCCTGCCAGTTAGACAGTGCTAAAGAGACCCACCTTAAATCTTCCTTCCTCTGAACAGTGAGATAAATCTCATAGATCTTTCCTCGGGGGATGGCCTCGGGAGGAATGAGCAGGCTGATTCCTAATGCAAATAACGACAAAGGCAGGGAAAGGCGGGGGGGTAAGCAAGAGGAGGACAGACTCATTTGTTCTGACTGAACAACGCTTTTGTCGTTTCACAAAAGGAAGCCGGCCCACTCAACAAAACTGTACGGCTGCAAAAACAAACAAATAGACAAAAAAAAAAAAAGAAGAAAAACCAAATCTATTCTGAAGGTCAGAGGCAACCTCCTTCAGGTGCAGCAGATGCAAATCTGCGCCGGCACACGTCCCCACCGTCAACAATTAGCTGAGACAAAGGCGCACGTTGCATCGTAGTTTAAATGTCCTCCGTCTGCCACCAAGTAGATAATTGAGACCATAGACTACTCTTGGAAAATTGCACTTTCCCAGGAGGATGTAGGAATGCACATCAGAGACTACAGAGAGCTGCTGAAGTAGCTGCAGTGTTGTGGCATTTATGTTGTGATTCTCTCGCTAAAATTACCCACTCAGAATGCTTTTAAAAATGTAGGCCAAATATTGACGCTAGTTCAACAGTGTCTTGGATATAAACAGAGCCTGTTAACTATGATAAAAACTTCTGTTTGAATAAGGCAAAGGTGCCTGAATGCTCACAGCCTTGTCTGTATCTAGAAAGCATGGCTTCAATGTGCCTGCTCTGAAACTGTGATAAATGACAGTGGAACTCCTTTGAGTGGAGGCACACAAGTGTAAAATTTTCTTTATTTTTTTCCCCCTTCCTGTGTCCCTATGACAAGATGGGTGCCAGTGCGTGGTATAGTCAATATGGCTTTGAGTTAATCCATGCATAAAATATCTGCAAGAGACATAGAATGAAAACACACACAGAAAAGAGGAAAACCCTTTTCTTCCATAAGATACTGCCGTGCTGGCATCAGCTAATCTGGACAGCCCATTATAAGCCAAGTGGAGACACTGTCCTCTGGAATAATTATACAAGCTCCACATTTGGCTGCTGTAAAGATGAGGAGAAAAATTGGGGAATAATAATGGTAGACTTCTTTTATTTTCTTTTTTATTTTTATTACAAGTTGGATGAAACAAACATTTAATTTCAGTGTCTTTATTTTTCAGGCAGTCTTTGCGGTGCTCAGCTGACACTTGTGGACACTGACTACAATTTCAACCATCTCTGTCATTAGTCAGGGGACTAATTGGAATAATTTGTTCCAGGTTTCATTCCAGGGATCCTTCAGAGTGCAGCGTATTTGGCACACAGTCATTTCATCTCATCTCATCACAGCACTGAGCATCCATTTTAACTATTCATGCCATGTCTCCATGTAGGTTACTGACAAAGCGTTTCGCAAAATTATGCATTTCAGATGCCGCCATTGCAAAAAATCCCCCTTTCTGTGTGATTTTGTGATAGCGATTCATGACATGTTGGAATACCTGTTACACAGTTTGAGTTTTGCTGGGAACTTTAGATCTTAATGAGTTGAATGAACAAAAAAAGATGAACACAACCAATTAATCACCTCGCTAAAACAAACCTTTTATGCTTTATTTGGGGCCCTATCTTTTCCCCCTTAAAGTAATTTATACCCAAGTCAAAAATACAGCTTGTATCTGATTTGTATGAAGTCCTGAAACACTTTTATGCGTGTGTTATCCTGTTGCAAACCTATTAGAAACCCCTTTATGTAGGAAGTTTAAGGCTGAACAAGACAGAGAGGTTTTTATAGGACTCAGCTGTTAGTGATAAATTCTCCTTGTTAACATTCAGCCGGACACATTAAAACAGGTGTAATAAAGCAAATATAAGAGCCTTGTTCTCCAAGTATTTCTCAATATAGTAGGAGATGGTAAATTGTTTCCATAGTACTTGTTTGAAGTGTAGAAGCAAACAGAACAGCCTACAGAGGATTACTGAAATCTCACTTCCATTATCCAACACAGGCTCACTATCTGTAAGGAGAAATGGTGAGGGAATAAAACTACTGTGTCTCTACAGTCCAGTTTATATATCGAGAAAGCTTTTACCCTATTTTCATGAATCACACTCACATAAATATCCCCTTAAGTTTGATTCAGCTCTTATTACCAATAAGCAAAAAGCTGTAAAACTAAAAACATATAGGCTGGCAGGTAGCATGCTCACTGCACAGAGATGGCGACTGCTACCCTACATAGACAATGCTGCACAGAACCCCAGGGCAAAATCTAATTTCAGAGACTGACATGCTGCACTTCGCTGCGCCTCATATGTACAGTGTAGTTATCTTGTCTGGTGTCACAAAGAGCTCACAAAGAAATAATAACAGCAATGTATTGAGTGCTCCTCGATTTGACAGCAGCTAGATGTCAGGCCATAAATAATGATGGACAGGGTGGGAGAGCATGAGCTTTTATCAGCCCAAATGAGCTGATATAAAAGCACCCCTGGGGTCAATCGAACTATGAAGCGGACAAAACAATTGGACCGAGACTGGTTGGAAAGGGTCGGCTTTTAATAGGACTCTAGTAGCTTTGTTTGATGGTGGAGGAGACAAGAAGAAGAAGACGATTTTAAAGTTAATCCAAAAGCTGAACTGTGGGTAAATCTGCTGATTTCTTTTTAAAATGTTCACAAGTTTACAAGTCAACAACCAAAAGTCTAAAGTTCAGGTGATGTATAGTAATAGTATTACATATCCAAACATCAGGGGCATTGTTAGACATACTTTAGGGTTCTACTGGGGCACAGGCCCCCATTTCTTAAAGGTACAGTATGTAAAAAATCAAAGATGAATGGCAGAAAAATTTAATATACAATTCAAAACTGTGTTTCTACTGATGTGTAATTGCTACACTAGAATAGCTGTTATATGTTTATTTTCTTAGAATGAGTCATTTATATCTACTTGCCAGGTGGTGCACATATGGAGGCTGCCATATTTGTTTCAACATTTTACTACGGTGTCCCTGAATGGACAAAACAATGTGTGTGAAGTAAGAATTATCTAAACTTTAAAACTGCTTTACCAGCTTTGTTGAATGGGAGTAAAACACTGTTGGAGATAAGTAATGCCTTATAAGACTACACCTGAGACCACTGGATACACTCACAGATGAAAACATCTTTATGTCTGGGAGAATTTTGGCCACTCACGGCCACCATACATTCACAACAGTGCTTGGAAAATAAATCATTTGAAAGAAAACGTCTTTTCTTTCAAATACCCAACTTTGCCACTAAATGTAAGTAATTCTTACATACTTTAAATGTAAAATCATTTTTTCCCCAAAAAAGACATGCTACATTTATTACATGGACAATGGCTACACTTACATGATGTTTTTTAAAATTCCGAAGTAACAATTCAGAATTAAATAATTCTGAATTAAACTATTCTCCTTTGTGTTTACATGGAAAACACATCCATCTAATTCAGCTTTAGATCTGGGAGTTGGGAAGGGTTCTGACAGCACAGGCGAATGTGACGTATTTACGGCCATTTACATCTGGTTTACCTGGAAGTAAACAAACCCCGGTTCCTGATACTTTTTGTTTCGGCTACGACATGGAAAACCAAATAATAATAATACAAATTTTCACTTTGATTTTGATTGTAGTTTTGATGCTTAACACGAACATACTACTTTATTTCCACCAGCTGGCTTGAATTCAATGCTATTTTTGTGCATTTTGATGTGAGCCTTTGCAACAGGACAAGGAAACAAGCATGCGCAGAACAACAGAGGAAATAAAGGTTTATATGACAGGAATTATTAAATTCTGAAGAAAAGAGGAATAAACCAACTACTTACATTGAAATTAAGTTTATTTGGAATTATAGTTTTTAATTTTCAGGATCAGCAAAATGAACTTTTATTTGGAATCAAAGAAAAATTAAAACTCTCATGTGAATGCGGCCAAAGTTATCAATGCTACGCCAACATAAAAAAACACACACACAAAAAAGAATATGGTTAATAAAATAAGCTTTATGAAAAAAATCCTCCCTTCTGTTTGCTGTCAATCAAAAGTGAATCATACAGATAGAGAATCTATAATTTAATTAGATGTATAAATGAATATTGATCCAAGTTGGAAATAAGTTTAATTGAATGTCTGGTTATAAATGCAGTCAGAGTCTGGTGAGATAACGCTCTTTTGATTTCTCAGCTGACTTTAAACACAGTATAATCAAGTCATATATTCAGATTTTACTCATCCTTGTTTTCATTTGCAGAAAAATAAGATCATTAGCGGAAATTTGTTTGGGATGAATGCAATTCTTAAATAGCAGTGTAGGAATTTATTCTCCAGAATTTTCACTCAGTACCTTATAGCGTGATGATTGGACACCTTTCTGATGGATAACATGTCCTGAGAACCTTGATATTTCTAATTAATGAATTTAATTATGAGACAGACCTTTTTCAAGATCTATTAGTTTTGAAAAGACATTAAATCTGACTCAAATGCATCAATAGGTCTCATAATAATAAAATAATTAAAGTTGGAATATTCTCCTTTGTTTATTTCTAACTTGTTAAATGATAACAGATCATTTCAGTTTGAAATCTGTTTCCCTCAGGCTTTCAGCAACGACAGTAATGCCTTAACAAGGTTACAAGGAATCAGCTGATACTAAATTTGTTTTAGTTTATTACCGGCAAAGGGCTAAAATATCAAAACAAAGTTGAAAAGTTTTTCATCTAGAGGTTTATGAAATCTTAGTGCACTGATAACAAATTTCTGAAGTAGTTCATCTGTGTTGTCTCTAAATGAATCCTAGTATGCTGCCATGAAACAACTATTGATATCAGCTCAGACTGTGAAAGCCCCGTTTCCACCCGCGGGTCTGGGTCAGGTCGGGCCGGGCCAGGCCGGATCGGGTGGGTTTGGGTACGGATGTGTTGATTTCACGCTGTGTCCCCACAGCAACCTGTACCCTTATTCTGGAGGCGGAGAATTAGCTGGACAGCGCTGCTACGTGATTGTGTGACATCATCGCCGTGTAACGCCGTTTAACCAAAACACCGCGCCACACGTGACAGAAACAGAAAGGAGTCACCCCGGCTTTGTTTTTACGCTGGGTCACGCGGGAAGTGGCGGATTTTTCAATGAATCAGCTGATTGCTTTGTATTAGCTCCGCCTCTTTGGTCCGGATCGGTTAGGTCAGTACCCCTACAGAAGGGTGCCAAAAAAGTAGTCCGGGTCGGGTCGGATATAAGGGTACCCGTCCCAGTTTTTATCTGTGGAGACGCAAAAAAACGTGGACCGATCCGGCCCGACCCGACCCAGACCCGCTGGTGGAAACGGGGCTTTAGTTCAGGTGTGCAACTCACTTTTCTTCTCAAAGAAATCAGAAAGCAGTTGCTTCCCCTTTCCTCTCCTCTCCTCTCGTTTCTTTCTTTTCTTTTATGGTTGCCTACTTTTCCATTTTTGGAGAAAAACATGACTTTCCCCGCCTCCTGTAGCTGTCTGATCAGTCCATACACAGCCTACATAATTCAGATGAAAACCCTGGTGCAGGTATTGTCTGTTTTAAAGGGTGAGAAGTGTTTCAGAGATCATTCATTATTATTGTTAATGTAAATGTTGGAACAATTTCAAGCTCAGTGGAGCTTTTATTTTCATGAAAATGCTTTATTTGACTTTATAGATTACCGTCTTCCTGTTATATCACCATTTCCCTCAATGCTGGATGGTTAACCCTTGCGTGAGATGTGGTTCACATGTGAACCACATTTAGCTTCCATGTGGACCACATGTGATTCAAATGTTGCTCCACATGTGTGAATCATATGTGCTCAAGTGATTCACATGTGAAAAGCAAATGAGATATAAATGTGCTTATGCACCACATGTGGACCAAGTGTAGGTGACATGTGAATCACATGTGCATCACATAAGCCCCGCATGTGATTCACATGTGAACTGTATATGATTTACATATGATGTATCACATGTAAATCTGCATCACTGATTCACATGTGATACATCACATGCGAACCACATGTAAACCAAATGTGAACAACATGTGCATCACATAAACTACCCATGTGATTCACATGTGAATTACATATAATTTACATGTGAGTTTCAGGCAATTCACATGTGAAAAATGTTTAACCCCCATTTGAATCATGTGTGTGAACCACATCAGCATCACATGGAGTTCACATGTAAAAAGCATATGTGATAAGTATGCATCACATGTGAACTACAAGTAAACCAAATGTGCATCACATAAAATCACCATGTGATTCACACGTGATCCACATGTGTAGGCCTATCACATAAAACCTCTATGTGATTCACATGTGCTTCACATTAGGGATGTAGAGATTCACCGGTTTGAATCGGTATTCCGACACAGACGTGTGAGATGCGACTGCACCGGCAGCTTCAGTGCGCATCGGATACAACTGGCGGCTAATTGCGCAACATATCTTTCTTGATGTGTCAGAATCAGTAAAAACCGATGGTTACAGCGATTATTACATAGTTTGTCTCCTCTTCACACATATTTCCGAGGCTCCTTGAACGCACCATCACCATTTTTTAAGTTTAGTTTTTAAAACATCAGAGCCGGGTGACGCAGCTGCAGTGAGTAAACAACAAACACGGAGGGAAGAAACAGCAGGTGAAGAGGACATATTTAGCATCTCTGAGGACACACGTCAAAAGTTTGGTGATACTTGGAAGATGGAAAACTTGACAAGAAATCCACGGTTTAAAAACAATATCGCGCTGCTATAAAAGGCGTCAGTAGCATGACAAACATGGCAAGGTGGGTGGCATGGTGTGGATGCTCCCCCCACATCTTCCTCAGATGATTCTACTGATGAACATTAATATGAGGTGAGCAGAAGCAAAACTGGTGAGAAAATTATCTAGTACTATTCTTTAACAAAACTAACACTTCCTGACAGCAATCTCTGTCTGTACCAGAGTGAAGTGCATCAGTTTAAGGTAGATTTATTGGTTTGATTAATAGAAACAATACAAAAAACATAAGTATTAAAAACATCCTTCACAGGGAAATGGAGAAGTTAAAGTAATTGTGATGATGTTTAGAAACCAGATGGAGACTTGTAAAATTTTTTGATTTTTTTGAATCACAGAATCATATCAAGTTGAATTGAAAAGCATTATATAGAGTCAAATCGTTGTCAAATCACTGGTGAATCGCATCGGGGGGCTTCACTGTATAATGAATGTATCATATCGCTGGCAGCGTATCGAGATGCGTATCAAATCGGCGTCCTTGGTGGAGATTCTCATCCCTACTTCACATGTGCGTGAACATGTGGTGTACATGTGGTTTTTCTGTAAAGGACACGCCTCTTAAACCCTGTATGAGGTCAAATTCTGGTGTCACCTATGCTGAACTTGTACCTAGCATTCTTTTCTGCAGCCAGCATCCTCGAGCTGCTATGCCAGAAAATGCCTCTTCTTTGTTATTCAGCTCTTATTGTATTTTTCCTCTCATCCAAAGTGACACCCAGAGACTATTTAGGAGAACCACAGCAAACATTTTCATTTTTTTCTTCTTTCCTCTCAGAATCAGCTGAATAAGTTAACAGGTGGAACAAAGAGAAACCTTGAAGGAGCAATATAAAAACCCACCTGTGTTGGGGATTGTCAGTCTCCCACCTAGGAAGTTGAAGGTCCCATAGGAGGTGTTGGCTACATCGCGGGGGAGTGTTTTAAAGTAGCTCTGAGTGGACAGCCTGCTCACAAACTCAGCGGGGTCTGAGTTCAGCTTGCCGTTGTGCAGAGTGTGCGAGCCGTTTGGGAGCGGGTCCAGCAGAGGCCCGTTGGTCATTGAAAACTTCCCGGTGGTGTCGTGGCGAGAGCGCAGGGTGCCTTGGTAGCTGGTGGTGGTGGTAGTCAGATCAGGCTGGATGGTGAGCAAGTGGGAGTTCTCTGTTTGAAGAATGAAAATGGAGTCAGACAAAAGCAAATGTGAGAATCTCCATGAGTGACAGGTGGGTGGGTGGTGGTGGTGGGGTCCTACATCACAGAGACAGACCTCACACTCTCTGAAGCTGTTGCAACACACACAGAAAACCGAAACAAACAGAAAAAGACACATGGTGCTGAAAACCGAGCATTCACACGCGCACACGCTTGACGATACACAAACACAAATTGCACTCAAAGCCAGTCAGTTCCCGCCCTCCTCCTTCTCCCTCTCTATCACTGTCTGTCTTTTTAGCAACCACACAATCAATTCCAAACTGAACTCAGATGCAGCTTTGCATCTAAAACGAATAAAAGCTTTTTTTTTTCCTCCACGGTGAATCACAGGCACAGGAAGCCAGCTCCCCATCTCCATCCACCTCAGACAGTTGCATTTCTATTACTCGCTGTTAAACCTCACAGACTTCACACAGGCAGTAAACAGAGCAGGTACATTTCCTGACAATGAGGTGGTAGCAAAACATAATGTGTCAGGCAGGCAAATAAACACCTCACACGCACACGCACCCATCATAAATCTTTCTTGGACCACAAACCACTGTAAACACATTCAAACCACCGCCGCAAACACAAACTAACAGGTTTTGGTGTCACATGTAGATGATTGCTGCACAGTCACGGTGGCGAGATGGACAGATGAGGGTAGAACAAAGAATAGTGTCCTACTGCTGTGGGGAGGCCTGCGTGGCCGCGGTGCCCACACACCTGGCTTGCTGGGCTTGATGCCCATGGGCTGGAAGCCAGTGGTGAGGATGGAGGAGTCGGCCACGTCGGCATCCAGACCTTCCTTCTTGCGCCTGTAGACCAGGACGACCACGATGAGCAGCAGAGTCAGACACAGGGCCACCGCCACCATGCCCACGTAGAGCGCCACGTCCTCGGCCCCGCTCACGGCTGCAAACGCAACATGATGAGACAGGATTTGTTTCATTAGCTACGGTGATGTTTCAAGCAACTTTTTCAATATTAACAAAGACAGGGTCGTAGTGGAAGACTTAAAGGTAAGTTTGTTTTTTTTTCAATCTGGACCTATTTTCTAGCATGAAATATGTTGATTTACTCACCCACACAGTTTTGGTGTAACTTGAATTCCTTCAGGAGATATTTAGATCCACTCCAGATCAGCGTATGTCCAATATAATGGAAGTGATGGGGCAACCGTGTGCAGCCTCTAAATAAGGCATTATCTGCCACAAACTCCTTCATTTCACCAATGTATTGTTACAAAACATTAGTCGGACCCCCCCTGTGAGCTCGAAGCTGCTTTTTACTGGTGATTTGTCCTTGTTTACAGACATTTACTTGTGATGGTGTCGTATAATAGTGACGTTATCAAAGCTGCCGCAGTAAAACTGTCTACAAATAAGGACGAATCACCACAAAAAAGCTGCTCGAGCACACAGGGGGGGGGGGGGGGGGGGGGGGGGGGGTCGGACTAATGTTTTGCAACAATATATTGGTGAAATGAAGGAGCTTGTGGCAGATAATGCCTTATTTAGAGGCTGCGCAAGGTTGCCGCATCACTTCCATGATATCGGACATACGCTGATCTAAATATCTCCTGAAGGAATTCAAGTTACACCAAAACTGTCTGGGTGAGTAAATGAAAATATTTCATGCTAGCAAATAGGTCCAGATTAAAAAAAAAACTAACTTCCCCTTTAACCTGAGGTCCCCCAAATGGGAGGTGTTAAAAACAGGAGGCCAAACTGAGCCAAAAAGGTTTAGGAGACATTATCTGAACCCTTTATACTAAAAATTTTGTTCAGCTTCGCTTTATCAGAGTTGGCCTTTGCAGAGATAATGTTCACACATTGTACTAATATTTGACAGGTGTAGAGCTACAGGGAATGACTGTTCCAAATATTCATCCAGGATGTGTTTGTTTTAGGCGACTCTGAAACCTGTTTAATTTGCGCTACAGTATGTGTCTTCATCTATTCTTCACCAGTAACACATGCACATTATTTACACGTCTTAATAATTCTCACACGTTTTATTTTTATGACTTCAAAATTAGTCAAATAGACCAAGTGGTTAAAAAGACATTACCATTTCAGAATTTGTCAGAGGCCTAAAAAGTAGACAGAGGGTTCAAAGAGTTAAACCGCATATACTATGTTCTCACATATGTACAGTAACAGTGATGGGGATGCTGATGGTAATAATGATGACATACAGTGGTCCTCAAAATTATTCATACTCTCCAATTAGAGATGGAAAAAATCAGCTGAAATTGACTAAAGTAATAATACATAAAAATTCTATGAAAACCATGACATTGATTTTAAATTGTGGTTTAAAAGACATATTAAAAACAAACACACAAAAAACAAAACAGGCAAACATGCACAATGGGGCCCTGAAGCTAAGATTTTATTAGCAACACTTTGAGGCAATCAGGTGTTTTCTGTAACGTCCAATCAGACTTCTGCACCTGTTGACAATTTTGGTCCACTGTTTAGGGTAAGGTGCTCTAATGCACGGTGCCCAAATCCGGTCCTCGAGAGCTACTATCCTGCAATTTTTTAACATACCCTTCCCAACACACCTAAATCAAATGGCTAATTCCCTCACGCACATGTCATTCAGATCTGCAGAGGCCTGGTAATGAGCTTTTCATTTGATTCAGGTGTGTTGGAGAAGGGATGCAACCAAAATGTGCAGGATAGCAGCTCTCGAGGACTGGGCATCCCTGCACTAATGTGTCTGGGACAGTTTGTTTTTCAAATCATTATTTCCGACCACAATTCAAAAGCAATATTTTTTACTAAATTATAATTTTGTAAATTTTTTAAATATATATTTTTAGTTTCTTTAGACTTCTTGTTATTTGAATTAATATTGTGAATTTAGCCTTTTCTTTAACTGGAGTGTATGAATCATTCTGATGACGACTGTATGTACCTTACTGTTGTGATCCTACATTCCAGGATTAATGGCAATCATAACCTGAATAAAATAATGGCCTTTTCCCCTCCATCACACAGACATTCCTTTTCAGGACAACAAGAGAGGAACTGACCTTCGACCCCTGCTGTGCTAAAGGCACCAGTCTTATCAAACTATAGCTCCTAAAACAGCTACTCTCCCCCGAAGATGAACATCTGCCCAAACTCTGACCACCTCTAAATAAACAGAAACACAGATGCTCCCCATAAATGTTAAGAAGAAACCCCGCAAATGGCAGAACTTTCTTCTAAGTGCTTGTTCGACTCTTCAGCGACCTGAGATCCCTTTGTCTCACCAAAGCTGGTCTCCATCAAAGTTGACACTTCTTATCTCTCCCAGCAAACTGTGGGACCAAAAGCAATGTTCTCCTCACACCAGGTTCCCTTTCTCCCTCAGCTTCAAAAGGACATCAGAATTTCAAGAATGTGTTCCTCTTTCTTGTATTAAACATTTAACTTGGATTCTTTTACTTTGAATTAATTTGGTTTAATTCCATATAATCTGATTTATATGCATATAACTTGATTCCTCTTTTGACATGATCCAATCTGTGTTGAACTTTCTAATCTGTTTCCAAAATTTAGAATGTGATGTTTTGAGATGTTTCCTTTTCAGCCACACAGATGACTTCAAGCTCCTACATGTCATTTTGTATGTAATCAAAGAACTTAATTATTGTGTGCTTACATCTAAATGAGAATGGAGGAGAGAGAAACAGATG
This sequence comes from Atherinomorus stipes, assembly GCA_023101725.1. Taxonomy (NCBI): domain Eukaryota; kingdom Metazoa; phylum Chordata; class Actinopteri; order Atheriniformes; family Atherinidae; genus Atherinomorus; species Atherinomorus stipes. The sequence continues at coordinate 170,323 of JALJCO010013744.1, forward strand.
CCTGTGTAATGTGATTCTATGAGCTCCATGCTGATGCTTAGTCACTCCCTGTAGTGTGCTCGCGTCACAATTGGTTAAGTTCCCCTTCGAGGCGGGCCTTTCAAACCAGAGGACCGCTCTCCAATCTTGCTTTTGCAAAGAGTTTGTGCCAAGTCTTCGTCCTGTGAAGTCTTTGTTTTTGTTCCGTTTCGTTCGTCCTTTTTGTTATCTCCACGTGTAATCCCTTTGTCTGCGCGCGAAAGATCTTAACAATAGACTATAGTCCAACTAAGAAAGTTATTTTCCCTTTTTGTTGTAATCGTTACCTAGTATCTCTAGAAGCCTCCACCAGTCATCAGGATTGACCTTTTTGATTTTTATAGACTTTTCTGAAGATTACTGCTGGACCCAAACGAGTAGCCCGTAAAGTCTAGTTATTAAGTCGGACCAATTCGAGCAGCTGTCGTCAACCACCACGTCTCTCCTTCTGGACTCTGCGGGACAGATTCCAGAACATCAGGGCAGCTCCAGACCTACTGTCCCGCATCACCATCCTTCAGAACACACCGTTCGGATTGGCCACCGGACCGGGGTTGCTCCAGAGAGGACCGGCGTACCAAGACAGTAGGATCTACCCAGCACCTTGAACATATACGTGGTGTCTGACAGTTTCATCTAAATTATAACAAATTATTTAACTTGAATGTTACCCAAATTTAGTATATTCATCCAAATTATAGGTTGTTTGCGGCTCCGCTTCTCCTCCATGCGAGAGTTCATTAGCATTTAAGTATTCAGAACCATTGTTTTCCATAGCAATAAGTTTACAAGTTTCTCTCTCTCTTATTCTCATCCTACTTTCACATCATTCTCATTATCACAAGTAAAATCATCTTCTCCTCATGGTGCTTTCATCCTGCAAGCTCAACTGATTTGATGTTGTTGGTTTATCCATTCTTGTTAATAAATATGTGTGATCACCTCACCGTTGTTCATGATTTCTGAACGCAAAATCCATGAAACTGACTTCTGTAGAATTTACTTCCTCTCAGATAGACTGATTTAGTTCTGATAAGACATTTTCAGGCTTTCTCATTCAAGCCTGAGCTTAAATAGATATATTTAAGTTATTATGAATGAGTGGTGCCCCAAGCAAACCGAGGTAAATCACTACATTACTAAGCATTATTATGTTGTTTTTCTGTTTAATTTCTATGTTTTGTTTTATTTCTCCTATTTAATGTTTCTTATGCAACTTGCTTTGATGCTTTTGATGCTTCATGCACTTATCTTGCAGTTGTCTTGCACATGAGATGCACTATAAAAATAAACCCACCTTGCATCTGATTACTAAAACATTTCTCTCTTTCTTTAGACACAGAGTTAAGAAAACCGAAACCAAATGTTAGAAAACATGTCTATTTCTGAACTATCGAAAGAGAGTTTGGGTGGTAGACTTTCAGTGGTACTTTACATCATTTCTGCACAGGATAAATATATCTTAGACCAGCATGTTGCTTCTCACTATTGTTTTTTTCCTCTCCAACACCCCCACGTGAAGCAGGAAAATCAAGCCTTTACTTATGAAACTCTGCCACCTCTTACAGCACATCTCTCTCCTAAAAGCAAAGAGGGATCTTCCCTCTAAAGTACAGTATGAGGATCAGAGCAAAGCCCACAAAAACATTAATGTCTGTGTGAGCATGTGTGTGTGTTTTGCAGGAGAGTGGGATTTGCTACAAATGTCTCCCCCTGGACTGGTGGAATTTGGTGGCGAAGGTGGAGGATGCTCCTGGGGGCCTTTGTGGAGGGCCATTGTGCCCAGGAGCCATGGGGGCGTAGAGCTGTCAACCGAACACAGTCAAGGAGGGGACGTATTGAGCAGCGTAGCTTTGAGGGACAGAGAACAACAGCAGAGGTTAAAGTGCTGCAGGCTGGCGTGTGCTGAGTTGACAACAAAAGGAGGAGGACAGAAGCGGGAAGAGAAGAGCAAACGTACCAGGAGGAAAATTAGAATTAAAAAGACAAACGGGAAGGCGGAACGTGTCTGTGAATGACAGATTGTGAGCAATTTGCATTTTAGCAATAACAAGCCCAAAAGATTTGTGTCAAAATGAGTCTGATTAACATTTGATTCATCATATTTTGATTAATATTTGTAGACTGTCGTTTCGCTACTATTGTGTAATCCAGCTGCTTCGTAGAAGCTGAGGTGAACTTGGAAACATCTGCCACATTTTAGCAGGTGTTAGTGAGTCTGTGACACGACAACCGCTCGATTTAAGCAACCGAGCAGTATCAGACAAATGAAATAAAAAGAGTCTTTGCCTCTGCGTTTCTCACACATATATTCATCTTTTTGTTTCTCCTTGCTTTCTCCTTTTGCCTTGAAAACTCAGCTTGTTTCGTCAAAGCTGCCCGACTTACTCAAGTCTTTAAGAGAAACGCCAGAATCCATTTCATTGGTGATTATCTCAGTACAATCTGATACTTTAAGTAGAGGGATTATATGCAGCTAACCTCCATTGCAGCTCTGCATAATGCCAGAGATCTCTTGACAAGTAATCAATTGTGAAGGACCTGCTGAAGATAAACAAGATTGTTTTTTTTTTCTTTTTTGTTGTTGTTTTTGTCTTCTAAGCACATGTGCACGGCACACACTTGTAACATGAGGAGTCTTGTGGAGTACATACACCCTCCCTGCACCTCTCATATTGTCCATTTACATATGTGTGTCTCTTCTCTGACTCTCCTCACTGTCTCCTCTCCTCAGGGAAGCACAGAGGTGCTTAACTGTGAGCAGCCTGGTTAAACCTCCAATGAGCTCCAGAAAAAAAGGAGGGGGGGTTGAGGGGGGGATGTAGCAGAACCTCTCGTTAAAGTTCCCAAATCCAATTGTCTTGGTGAGTCAAAGGCCAGATGACGCAGGGTATTTGAACGACTATCGCTGAGCTCTACTGAGAAATGTGCAGCCTCACAAAAAGACAAAACAACACCCGTCAGCGAGGAGACGAGCCAGCTGCTTCCCACTGATTGGATAAACACAGCCTCAGATTGGCTGGTTGCTGTTTACTTTCTAAGGACACACCAAAGACACCTGGATAACCTCAAATGCAAAGATCTAGTATCTCCGCTCTTGCTCACCTCCCATTCTTGCACCCAGACAATAAAGCCAGTCAATCAGCTTCCTCCCCTCCCCCCCCCCGGCCTTTCTTCCCCTCCATCCACCTCTCTCCTCCTCTGTTCTGACTGTAATCTCTGATGGCTTATCGGAGCATCACTAAGTGAAGTTTTATCTGACCCACCAGGTGTCACAGCGAAACGATCCCAACGCTCTCTGCAACTGCTCTCAGCTCCTCCTGGCCCACGCTCATTGATTTCCATGATGCCAGCCAATAATTGAAAGGACATCCATCACACTTTAATTGACATAGCTAATCAGGTTTTATAATTGGATGGGCTCTACTTTAGTCCCTCTCCAACATGCCCTCTCTTTTCACACACACTCCATAACAATTTACCTCTCTTCCTCTCTGCCATCCGTCACTCCACCCTCCATTTCCACTTGACTTAATTGGAGGCAGAGAACTTTTGATTCTCTTTGTATGCGACCTCTCATCATGATTGACACCTGCCTGCGGATCTGGAGATGTGATGAGCTTTCTTTTCTTTTTCTTGAGATGACCGCAGGCCAATCTCTGTTTGCTCCCCTCTCCCTGAGCCTTCACTTCATCTCCTCAGACTTGCTCCAGGGCTGGCTGGTTAGGGATCAGTTTCTGACTTGAGATGGGCCGGTATAATTTATCTCCTCTGAGGCAATGTATCAGGCCTCTGTTGAAGTTTGAACTCATGCTGTATTGACAGTCAGCACAATGTCCACACCTGATAGTCCCCAGCTCTTTTTTAGATGCTCCTTTCTCTCTGCTGCATTGATAAATAAGAGCTTTGGAGCCTCCCGCTCCTCTTCTCCAGGCATTTATCAAGAGACCTGAGAATATATTTCATCCCATGGCCAATCCTAGTCACTCGCCCGAAGATGAATAACCCTGGAGTTCTTAAGGTCAGGGAAATATGGCTACTAAAACTCTCAAAGTGAACGTGACCATTACTATCTCCACAATACAGTTGTCCCATCCCTCAGCAGGTCCTGGTGAAATATGGCCCAAAATATATGCTTAGCCATTTTTCACACTGCAACGTGACCCTGCGCTGACAAACAAACCCATGACGAAAACATCATCTGCTTTGAAGCAAATTAGCCTCCAAACTGAATAGCGGGCTAAAAACAAATTAATAGTCTGATGTGCTTTACACAATCATTTGTGACACCCCAAAATGGGATGCTGCTGGAAATTAAGTTCATTACCTTCATTACACGCATTACGCCAAATAATTGTTTTTATGTTGTTTTAATTTCCTGTGCCGGAGAATACGAGCGCTATTATGTTTCCCCGCTACCCTTTCTGTGCCCTCTAACACCTGTCTGCCATTTTTGCTTTGGCATGCTGCCTGCACATTCATCACTTCCCTGAGCTGATTTTGCATGGCTACATCTCAAGCATCACTTGTTTGCTTTATGAAAATGATCCAGCTTGGATCAGATGTGTTGGTTTTGCAGCTGTAGCACAAAGCCGGGGCCCGCGAACAGACTCTCATGTGTGCTATGCCCAAAACAATAACCTCATCTAACATATGTCATTTCTGGCTTAATGAGGAAGATTAGAGATGTTCGCGAGGTAGTCAGACGGAGGACGGCTTTCATTGCATCGCGACTCCCTCTGCAGTTGTTTTGTTCGATTACACAGGAAGAGAAGGCTGTCTTTTGTTTCAGGGGGAAGTTTTCCATCTTAGCTAATAGCCTGCAGACATGGTTGAAGTCTGGGAGTTGCTGACAAGCCAAAACTGTCTTGCTGCTTTGCTTATTTTAATACTTCACACAGCAATTGTCTATGGAAACGCATCTGCTAGGAACAGATTGGGACAGGCATTCTTCAGAGGCCGGTGCTTCGCTCTGCTCTGTCAGTGTAAATACTGAGTGACTGTGTGTGTGTGTGTGTGTGTATGTGTGAGTAACAATGACTGGCATCCTTGTGTATATATCTTGCCTCTCTGAGGAGGAGCTGCTGACCTTTGATGATGGGCCGACTGAGCTTGCTGGTTCACTGCACCAGCCAAACTGAGCTATCTCCTAACACACACACACACAAATTTGCACATATACCCACAGAGCGCTAACACATATTCATAATGCAATGTTCACATAGTGTTGATCTCAGCAGATATTCTGCAACGCTATCCACCACCCACCCTCCATGCATCGGTCCATTTGATCACATCAATCAGTGTAAGATACATAATTCAGTTTATTAATTCTCATGTCAACTGAATCCCCATTAAGACTCCAGTGTTTACAGCTCAGATCAGCCAAAGACCACACTATTTATAGCATTTTCTCTTCGAGACGCCGCCCTCATTGTCTCTGGATGGGAAGCTGCAATATGTTTCTGTCTTTGATATCTGTAGGGAATGACAGAGCTTGCTCTTCATGTCCATCTGGTCAGCAGTGGACCCTGCGGTGCTTCTTTCTGCCTGGCTCCTGGCTCTGACCTGAAGAACTCTGTGGTTCTTAATCCTGACATAATAAACATACCCTATTAATGACACGCAGGGGAGTGTCCAAACCACTCTTAGCTGCATTACATAAAAAGTGGTTCCTATTTATGAGTCAGCCAAATATAACAGATATAAATTAACCCTGTAAATGTTCCCAATGCGCACACACACACACACACACGTGCACACATCCAGCTGGACCTGTGGTCTTTCATCTAGCAGGTTGTGTTTTAATCAGTTGAGAGATACTTCAATTCTCTGCTCTATTAATAGGTCAGAGAGCAACGTGGCACCAACCCACGTGGTAGTACAGTGTATTATCTTAGCAGCAAGTGTTGCACTGGTGTTAATTATAAATGATCAGCTGAAAAGGTCACCCAGGTGGAGATGAGCCAGCAGTCAGCTGCAGCTGAGTCTTAGGTGTGAACAAGTGCCTGATGTGAAGGACAGTTTTCCTTCTGAAGCCCTTGTGGGATGAACTCAGCATTTATCATTACAAGCTGATGCCAGAAGGAGGCTTAAGATGTTTATTTGATGTGATAAAAGGAAGAGACGAAAGACTATTTTCTAAAATGGAAAACATAAGAAATAAATGTCTTTACTTTCCATCTTTCTCCGTCAGCCTTCCTCAAAGGGCTAATTGATGCTAATGCTGTATAACAGGTCCCCATGCATTGTTTCTGATAGACTCGTTTTTTTTGATGACATTTTCCGAGCAATGTTTTTCAACTTTTGTGTTCTGTTATGCTTTAAAAACATAAATTTTAGTGTCAATTTTAATTTACGGTTTATTGTCTCATTCATTTCTTGAAAATCTACAAGATTGTTGATGCACCTGATCACTATTCGTTATATTTTCAACAAATAATGTAATAAGGTGTAACTCTGTGGGATGAACTGTGATGGATAGCCAACCCTTTTGGTGATCTGATCAATGGAAGTTTTTATATTTATATCCTGTCCAGGAGATTTATAAACCAGCGAAAAACATGAAGTGTTTATTCTGAGTCACAATGGTAAATCATTAATGGCTAATTCATGATAATGCCATTATTTATCACATTTTCATAATAAAGAGATCACAATCTTTACTATGCTGCTAGGAGACCTCTATTTTTATTTGTAAATTATAATGAAATCACTTCATGTCAAACGTTTGACCAGATCAGATTACTTAAACTGATGGCAATGTCCAATCAGAAGCAGCCAAAAATGAATAAGTGAAAGGAAAGTTCTGTCTGTCAGAAAATAACAAAAAGTAATGGTCCTTTATGGCTGGAACAAAGACACATCCCCCCCCAAAAAAAAAAAAAAAAAAAAGAAAGAAAGAATAACAAACAAACAACAAACAAACATGCATGTTGGATTTGGTTTTGAGAATAGGGAAATAGTAAGATAAATAACTGTAAGGCAAGGCAAGTTTATTTGTGTAGCACTTTTCATGTTCATGATAATTCAGAGTCCTGAAGAAGGATGAAGTGTAAGTGTTAAAATTTAAGAAAGTAAATAGTTTGAGTTGTATGTTTGTATTAATTATTTAGCAGTTCTCTCAGTGATGCCTCCCCTATCCACAGCTAAACAAGCATCCGTCTTCATCGTACCTGTACTGTGATTCACTTCAGCCAGTAAAAGACAGTCTTAAGTGACTCTCGCTCTGTTCCTTCCTTTTTTCTTTTCCTCTCTCTTCCTCCAGTAACGTCTCCTTGCGTTTCTTTGCCCAATCTGACATGACGCGCGTTCAAAACACCAGCTGTGTTCATATCTGGTTCATATCTGTTTACTTGTACGTGACGCGGTGTGCAACCAAAAGTGTGTGTCTTGATCTGTGTGTTTTGTGTATTATTTGTCTTTTGGTTGGCCTTTAGGGTGCTATATCTATCGGCACATTCGTTCTACATAATTCCAGCATCATTACTAGATAACTGAGGCTGTCCTGAATAATCATGTCTGTATGTCGAATGTTAAAAAAGGGTTGAGCTTCTGAGGACATTTTTACATTAAAAACAAAACAAAAACAGGTGGACCAAAATGACAAAAATGGCTTGGAGGTTTAGTCCTTTCATGCTGTACGAATCATATTTGATGGTTAAATTTAGCTAAAGCCCTGTTTACACAAGCTGTTACTGCTCCCCTGGTGGATACTTTTTACCATAATTTTGACGTCACACAATAATAAATGGTAAATATACAAAAATTATCTTTGGCATGTTTTTCTTTTAAATTTTGTTAAAGAGTCAAATAAAATTTCAGATACAGAAAGACAGAACTTTCTACCCATTTTTTTCTAGGGTACGGCTTTAAAGGTTTACAGGTTAAGCAGCTACAGTCCTGATTCAATGGCCAACAAGTGTCTGAAAGTACACTCAAAACTGCCTCTTTTCGATTGTTCCACTGAGTTGAAGCCTTTAGGGCATAGTTTGCAGTGTGTGGGTGGGCACTTACTCTGCGGACACTGCTCGCTGGTGCAGTTTTGGGACTGGAGGTCAAGCCCCTGGCAGTCTTTGCCCCCTGTGCCGGGTGAGGGCTGGGTGCACTCCCTGCTCCTCCACATCGAGCAGTCTGTGCCGCACGCTGACCACTTGCTCCACTCGCTCCAGCCTCCGTCCACTGGAAAAACACATTAAATGCATGGGTTAGCATAAACACACACATAGCAGCAAAATCTTAATTATTCATTTTACTTGTGCTCTAGTTCACATCACAAGGAAAAAAATATTGATCAGCAAACATGCAAAACAGTTTAGATTAAAAAAAAGTGAAAAATTTGAACTACACTACAGAGTTCAGATGCAGCAGTGGAGTAAAGGCTGTTGTATTTGCGTGTGAGACGACAACTGGTGTAACGCTCTGTTGCCATCTTGTGCAAACACACTTGTTACAAAGTGCAAACTTGCCATCGCAACCTTATAAAGACATGCAAATTGGCTTGTGCATACTTAAATCCTGCAGCTGCACAGGGAAACCACAGTGTGTAAAACTGCTGAGGAGAGCCACATTGTCTCTATTCTGCTTTCTTTGTTTATTTTCAACATGGAAATGAGATGCAAGTAAGTTAAACCCCACTGGTGTGAAGGTGCAGCACGTGTTGCTGTGGCTTGGCTGTCCCAGCATTCAGAAAACCGAAGAGTACTGGCTAATACCTGTATATGTCCAATTTGTTAAAGTTTTATAAATGAATGAACATTTGTGAGAAGTAACAGACCTGGTTTGACTCGATTATTTTGTTAAGCAAGATGCTACTTTTACAGCTGTGGTGTTGTCTGCAGAGTTACTGGATACAGGCGGTGTAGAAGAAAGAGTATTACATCTGCAGCCCTGCTTCAAACATCCCATCATCAGCAGAAGCAAAATGAAACAAATGGAAATGGAACAGTTTTATTTCTGAGCTCGCCTGGCTGTAAGAAATATCAGAAGGTTTTCCATGCACAGAGAAGGAAGCCATTTTGCAAAGGTGGGGGTAATTTGGCATTGTGGCCAGTGGGGGTGGTGGCGGAGAGTGATATTGAGAGTGACACAGCGCTGGGCCTGGGGAAGGTTACCGTTCGGCTAATGGGAAAAAGAGCAGTAATGAGCTCTCATGGGGGTGAAAAAAACACCACTGTCTCGCTCTTTCCAAACTGTAAGGGTAAAGGGAAACCAATGAGGATCACCTGCACACACACACACACACACACAGTCTGCGCACACCTCTCTGACTGCAGCCACCCTTACCCTGACTGACCACTGGGCAGGGAAACTTTAGTGCTCATTAATCCTGGCGATAGAGGAGACATGACCCCCAGAGAGCAGGTCATGAGGCTGCGGTTAATAGAACATAAGTGAGGTCACCTATTATTGCATAATTGCACCCAAAATTGATTCCATTTGGTTTTCAGGCAAATCCCCATTTGGAAACTCAAGTAAAAGCCACCACAAGTAAATTAGACCAAGTGTGTGAACTGAACTCTGCTCCCACACAATCCCATATGTTTGTCCATGAGTGTCCTCAAATGACTGCGGGAGAACATGAGCATTCGAGTGTAAGCACATGTGTGTGGTGGGATGCTGACACAGCTTGGGCCTTTTGCAGTCTGATCCATTTGGCAGAGAGAGCAGAACCAATCAGATAATTGTCCTTGTTTGGCAATGAGTGGACCCATCCGTGGGCCAGTGGGCTGATTATCCAGGCTGGGAATGAAAATGATTGAATAGCGAATTACATCTTAATGAATATATTATGTTGCCCCTCAGTTTATCCACACCACAGTGAAATAGAGAGATGAGATCAACATCTGCCCTGATGAGGTGATGAAATCCTATTCCTCCCTTCCACCACAAAGCAAGACTAATGGCCATGCAAATAGCATTTTCAAACAAGGAGATTGGTGTGGAAACAGAGGTGCTTTTGAGAATCGGGATGCGTGGCAGGTGCTGTGACCCAAGGCTGAGGAGAATCAGAGAAAGATGAGGATGTATAAACACTCTTTGATTGCCTATTCCTGAGAAGCTTTCCACCTGCTCACGAACAACAAACATATGGATGGCATAAAAGGCTCTTTATAAAAGGTAGTAAGAAGTAACAATAAATGCGATAAAGTAAGAAAAATGAGAAGTTTCCCTCTTCTTCTAATAGAAAAATTTGAACCAAACCTCATCCTTTCACGTTGTGACTCCACACAAGAAAATCGCAAACGACAGCCACGGCTTTCCTGATCAAATCTCCCCCGAAAGCGATTGTTAGAAACACGGCAAAAAGCACCACATCTGATTTTCAATCATGCCGCACCACAGGTTTCAGGTCAGGCAGGTCTCTGAGGAGGGACAGTAATACAATAACCCAGTGGCAAGCCCCCATTTGGACATGTTGCCAAGGGGAGAAGCAAAAGGAATCCAACCATTCTTTACAGGTCAGTGGGAGGGCCTGTTTGAGGCTCCGCTGTTCAAAACGACAAAGGCTGCTGACGAACACGGTCCGAGATCATCGAGCACCTACGGTTTCCGTGTCCTTGAAGGAAACACAAGGAGGTGGACATACCACTGGGACCAGCAGGACACCCCTCTGCTCCCACTGTCCTGTCAACACACATGTGCACGGTAGCCTCTAATCCCAGTGTTCAAAGGATAAACAACATCACAGAAGTGGGCGATGCAGCAGAGATTAATCATCAAACCAGTATCTGTAATACTGGCAAATCTAATATGGACAAATTAATCAGATTTTTCTTGCTGATTCTGTTTCAGGCTATAATCAATAACTAAACAAAGCGGAGTTTACTCCCTTGTGGTGACAGAACAACTGAAACAAACCAAAATGAGACAGAGTGAGATATGAAGGGGGTGGGCAAAAACAAATGGCACCAAATGATTAAAAATGATGCAAGGCTGTCACCAGATGGCCACCATCTTTTCACTGTGAACTAATGTGCTTTGCTGCCACATTTATTTTTCACAGCCTTCATTTTTTTCCCCCTGTAGATAAAACATGCAGTCTACAGAAATATCTATGATAATATCCACAAAAGTACGACTGCGAACTTCCAAATTCGAATTAGACTTTTGCCTTGCAGTGCATAAAATTGACATATGGGTTCATATGTTCAACACAGCCATGCACAAACACACACTTACTAGCATGCGCGCACAAATACACCAGCCCCAAGTCTGTTTATTTTCCATCTAGCTCAATTCTCATGACTCCTCCGGCAAGCCAGAGGGATCAGCGCCATATTTATACAACTCGCACAAGTTACAATTCTCTTCAGGTTGTTTGATCTTTCTTTCTCATTTCAGACAAAAGCTGAGTTCATTTGTGTGAAGCAAGTGTTATCGTGCTGCTTCCAAACTGGAGACTCACCATTAGCTTTTGGCTTAGACGTGATCTGACATTTTGCCATGACTGTTGGCTCTGACCGCGTCAGTGCAGAGTAAGAGTCAATATGAGGGCGAGGGATGGACTTCAGAATTATGCTGGATACCTCACCCGGATATGCAGGGATGGAAAGAAAAGAAAAGAAGGCAGAAAGGGGAAGGAGAAATGGAGATAAGCTCTTGCGTAGTTTGGCTACTCGCTGTCTCAAGTGCTGATCTGCTCTGCTCTCAGCCTCAGGCTTTAGCCTCAGCCTCCTCCACAGCTCCCTGCGTCTCTCGCAGCATGGAGCCCATCTGATCTGCCACACAGGCCCACGCCAACTCTCATTAAACACTTTGGAGAGTTAGACAAAAATACAGATGAGCCTCTCTGGCTTCACACTTTTCCAATGAAAAGTGGGAGCTTGCATTTAGATACAAGAGTCATCGGCATTGTGGATAGCTGAGAGGAGAGTTTTGTTGCTGATGTTTTGCTACTGTCTGCAGAAGCTCATTTAGTGTATCTGTATAAAAATATGCTCTCGTGCTATTCTGAAGGAATTCTGCTACTTTTTAAATGTAGAGCAGCAAATGGCCGTCAGCATTTTATAAAGAAATATGTGTAAGTCCTTGGCCGGGCAATGCAGAGGCAAATTACAGCGTTTAGATGTAGAATATAAATTTAAACTGATTTGCTACCAGTGAATGCTCTTTGAGCTGACAGCATCTTTGATCCCTAAAGGATGAATACGGCAGAATTCAGGCGACCGACGCGTTGAAAACAGAACAAATTACACAGAATCAGGAGCTTAACCCAAAATCCAGTTCCCTCCCACCCGGTCTCAAAGCCCCCGATGCTGAAAGTTAAATGCACTTGAGAGCTATGAGCAGCACAGAATCTCAAGTTTAGATTATTAATGAAGTCTTGAGACAAGACCAGTATTAAATCATGTAATTTTTAGAACAGTGCAAAAACAAAGGCGGGGGTGGGGGTGGGGGAGCCTCTCAAGGCTGACATAAAAAACAAAGAACACTACTTCTGAATTCAAATGTCAGCTGTGTCTGAATGAATAACGTGATGATGTCTATCTGCAGCATTAGAGCTCTCCATGCATTTCCTTCCTCTCAAGTCTCTTTTTGAAATTGAATCAAATCACCATCTTGATGAAGGACAGACCGATACATTGGCCGGCCGATATTTTCAGCTCATATTTGCATTTTTGCTGGTATCGGCATCAGCCAATACGTCAGGTGTGTTGGCCAATGAAGAAAAGGCTAAATGCACAATAGTAATCCCAATAACTAGAATCTAAAGAAACTAATAATAAACAAAAATTTACAAAATTATAATTAAGTGAAATAAAACACTTATTTTGAGTTGTATTTGGAAATAATTATTCAAACAAATAAACAAATAAAACTGTCCTAGAGACATTAGAGCACCTTTCCTGTGGATCAAAATACGTGTCAGATGTTTTATTGAACATTAGAGAAAACCCCTGATTGCAGTGATTGCTTCAAAGTGTTGTTCAACAAAATTTGAACTTCAGGGCCCCATCATGCTTGTTTTACTTTTTGTTTGTTTGTTTTTAACATTTCTTTAGAACCACGATTTAAAATCAATGTCATGATTTTCACAGAATTTTTGCTTATTATTACTTTAGTCAATTTCATCTTATTTCACTGACAGCTGATTTGTTTCCTCTTCAATTGGAAGGTATGAAAAATTTTGAGGACAACTGTACATTTATCTATCTAAAATATCGGTATCTGCCCTTAAAAAGTCTGTATCAGTCGATCCCTAATCTTGACCCATGACGGCTGCATGCAGAGGCTAAAGTTGTTATGCAGTAAGCAGCGATGCTCTCTCTGCATGGTGCCCCTTGCTGATTGCGACGATGAGTCTCTGCATTCATGCTTTCAGGCTGATGAGTCATACATTTGTAAACCATATTGGTGATGAATCAAAAATGAGGACTCAAACGTATATGAGGGGTGTCATTGCTGAGTTGTGACGGATGCAGGAGCAGCCCATGCTTCAGAAGCATGTCCTTGGCTTTCAGTACCGCTTGTGACTGAAAACAACAGCTTATCATCCCCAGCTTCTGGCATGGGGGGGGGACTTTGGCCTTGAGGGGACCCCTCTGTAGGTGCAGACAGCTGCGGCTGTCTGTGCCACTGATGTTACAGGTGTCAGACGGTGAGGCAGAGACTGCACTCTGTTGTCAAACAACGGGACTGACAGGTGTAAGTGGGGTCATGTTGTTCCAGCATCCTTCATCAACAGACAGAAAAAGAGTTCTTTCTCTCTCCAAATCTCTATAAAATGTGTTCACAGGGCATAAAAGAGTTTTTGCCACAGCATCCCGATGGCTGGAATTACACACTTTTTCTCCTTGTGGAGTAAGAGAAATTGAGGAGGGAGGAGTTTGGTCTAACAATAGCAGCTTGGACTGACATTAATCTCTTTAAGCTCATGGAGGTCAGTATCCTGCTTTGCTGTGGAGGAATGTCAAGCATCCCTGGGCACCCCTCTAATTCTAATTCCATTACCAGTTGCCCCAGCTCCAATAATTTCAACTCCTTCCAGATCCCACTGCTGCCTCGTGCATTTCTGTTTCTTTTGTCTTCCTCCTGCTGTATTCCAGTGGGCCATGTTACTTACACTCATACTTGACATCTAGTGATGTCTTTACATGAGAGATGAGTAACACAACACCCTGATTCACTGAGGAAGATAACCTTTGTTTTAGGCAGGGAGAAGCTGCCACTGCCAGAGGTGTTGTATTTCCTTCTCTGCTATTTACCGAGCGTGGGAGATTTCTCCTGCGGTCAGCATGGCTGCAGCGTCCCGGCCGTCTGTCCTCACACTGATCTGCTCACAGCCAAACATCCAGCTCAGGCTTTCTCTCCTCCCCTCTCATTCCCCCTGTTGTCTCTCTCTTTGGCTTGGCTCTTTCGTACCTTGTATCTGATTCCATCTCTCTTTCCCTGCTTCCACCTTCCACCTCCGTTTTCCTGTCCTCTCTTCTCCTCATCTCCCCCCGTCAGGGGGCTAATGTGGGACTGCAAATGAGGCAGCTTGACTTCCATCTCAGGCTCCCAAGGATCAATATGTGTTGCTCACTATCAGGCAGGACAACTCTCTGCCTCTTCCATGCTCTCACGAGGGAGAGCGAGCTAGCAAATGAAATGCCCTTAACTCCTCTCACGTAAACATAGCATGCAAGCCACCATAATTCAGCTTTTTATTGCCCGTATTTACTACGCAGCTTGAGCAGCAAATAATAACAAATGTACTAGCTGGTGTGGTACAATACCATAGCTGGGACCACGTCTCTCCAAGCAGAAATGTCTCTGGGTCTGCACACGGGCCGATGATGAAGAGATATGTGAGCAAAGTGTGATAATAATAAATCACCTGTAGGATGACGGCTTATTTAAAAGACGTTAGGCTCTGACACTGCAGTAGGAGCGATCTAATTGCAGTAAGCAACAAAACGCTGGCATCTACTGAAAAAAATAAATAAACAAGAAGGCGCTGCAGAGTGGCCAAAGTAAAGATGATTTGATGACTTTTAGACGCAAAAAAATGCAAAAAAAGGAAGCCACAGGAAGCCAAGCGCCGCAGGACAAACAGGGTTGCCTGGGAGTTACCTGGACAGGTGGCCACGCAGGCACTTTTCTGGACGTTCTGCCCCTCACAGGATGTGCCTCCATTCAGTGGCGTGGGATTGGTGCAGCTCCGGCTCCTCTTCTGCCAGCCACGCCCACACACAGCACTGCAGGACGACCAGGTGGTCCACGTGGACCAGCCGCCGTTGACTGTCAGACCGGCGCCAGGGAAAGGTGGGGAGGGGAGGGTGGTGGAAGGAGGGAGGGGTGGAAAGGTGAGGTAGAGGGAAGGTTGGAAGGAGGGATGGATGAATGAGGGGACAGAGCAGCCAGGATTACCCGACATGCAGAAAGGAAAAGACGTGCGTTGCGGTAGAAAAATCGTGACTGCTTTTACACTCCTTGGTTCCGCACTGCAAGGTGAACACATGGAAGAGCAGGAGCAGAGGGGGCTGCTTCCTGTGCATGAGCTGGAGTTACAGCCAAATGCAGTGGAAACAAAATGGCTTCAACAGGGAGCAGAAAATAATCTGACAGCTTGCCATCTTTCACCTCATCTCTGAGGAAACAAACAAAAAAAGGAGTTGCTGCAAAAGAACTTAACATCCCTCCTAATCTTGCCATTATGCAAAAATATCACACAAAACACTCATTATAAAGTCAGAATATAATCACTGTAAAGCTGTGCCCTTTAAAGCCACTGCTCATGGTCATACATGCATAAAAAAATAAACACCTGCTCCTTGGAAATACCAACACACTACTGAAAAATAACTACTCGGTAACATGGTTTTTCCAGCAAATCGAATTGTCCTTCACACATCCACCGCTGATTTCACACCACTACAAGTCATTCTTCAAACTCGAGTGTGCCTTGAATGGTAGAGAGCACCTCTGTATAATTTGCTCCTCTTTTATGTTTGAAACTGAAAGTTGAGGCAGTTAAAAACTCTGCATGCTGAATTTTCTATTATTGCAGCCACTTCCTGAACCAGCGCTCATGTTCTAAACCTTAACTATCAATTTGCACATAATTGGTGCTATACAGTGTCTCTCAATCGTGGCAGGTAATTACATCAAATCATGCAGGTTCCGTCCCTGCGTCTACTGCGCTTCCCTTAGCTTATGAGGTACAAAGATTCCTGATTTATTGACCTGAATAGCACTGTCGTTCCCTGTCTGTACATACTCCCTTCCTAATTCCCCCCTCCTAACTCTCCCATGTGCTTGTCGTGGCTGAATCATTTCCTTGCCCTCTCTATGCGATTGATTGCTCGCCACAGCGAGGTAAATTGCCAGGCAACTCGGCCCCTGATTACCTCTTAGCACAGAGTGCAGTCACACCAGCCAGGTCTTGTTAAAATGCATCTCTGGCCCCCCGTTGAACTCCCTTTGAAAAGTAGCGGTTATTATGACTTGCTACAGCTAGGTAGATTAACTAGCATGCTAGACCGTGATGCTCCCAGTTAAATTATTTTTTTCTTCTTAGAACAATTCTCCTTCTACCTCAACTTAACCTCCATAACACACCTGCCACCTCGTCACACACATATCAAAAAAGGGAAGAAGTTGCACACGTGAGCCCCTCAGCCATTTCTCTACAATGTAATGTATCATTTGCACGTTACAATATAATAAAGGCAAACAATAGGAGAGTGCTCTCTGCAGTAAATTCAACTCTAAATTTCTTTTAATAGCAAACTGATTAATTACAATCAACACAAGGCATAATTTAGCTTTTCATATTTTCATGCTCGCGGCTTAGAGGAGGGATGATAATGCATGTTTTGACCGAATGCTCCAAAATGACACATTTCAATTGTTTACAGTGATAATGATCTCCTCAGCTGTGAACTACAATTACTGCAATATAACACTCAAAGTTTGCACAGTTTGACAAAAAAAGAGAAGAAACAGACAGCTGAATAATATGCAGTGATATAAGACACAATCGCTGCTGGTATTAGTATAAAATAAACCACAATTCAACAATTCCCTGATCATTTAAACCCTATACTTACTATAAATGTAGAAAGACAACTTGTCATGTTGAAGAATCTAAATCTGCTGCCAAAAAGTAAGCACTTTTTTAAAGGGAGACACGTGGATGCTGTTCATACTGTTCAATTTTCCTTCTTTCTTTCTTTTCTTTTTTTAAAATTCATTATTTTCTGTATGCATGTAACTCCAGTAATACTGTATGTTTTAAAAAAGTTGGGACCAAGACCGCTACCACTAGGACTAGGACTACTGTTTACGACAGTATTGCATCAAACTTGACTTCAGTGGGGAAAAAAGTATTAAACACATCAACATTTTTCTCAGAAAATATATTTCTTGTAGAGTTATTGACATGAAATTTTCACCAGATGTTGGCAACAGCCCAAGTAATGCACACATAGAAAGAAATCCAAACATTTATGTCCATTTATATCTAAAGTATTGAACACGTTAACATTTTTAATACTTTTTTTTCCCTGCTGTATCATCAGCATTTTGTAAGCATGTCAAGACTTCTGGAAAGGTTGTATAAAGATTAAAATTGGGCCAATTCATCCAGTGACATCTAAACTTAACACAAAAATTAAGGAAATTTGTGTTTGTGCTGTATCGTTCATAGTTGGAAAACATTATTAGTCAACTTGAAAGGGTTGTGCATCTGTGGAATGAGCAGCACAGTTAAATGTGTAGATAGTGTAATGCAAAGAAAACTAAGAAAAAAAAATCATTCAGAAAGCACAGACCTCCGTCGAAAAAGAAATTCCAAATTGGAAATTTTCCACAAGAATTTATGGGAAGTATTGGGAATTAACTGTAAATTGAAGGTAATTTAAACAAACTGGATCATATTCAAACATATAAGATTGTGTGAAACGCTTCCACACATCAGATGGCAAACGTGGCATTTTTCTGTGGAAGAAAATAACAAAAAAAGCTTGTAAAAACACTAACGCAATGGCATAAACAGAAATATAGTTGGCTAAATATCTGGAATGTCCTTCAAAATATTTGAAGGACAGATATCAAACAATTGACGTGACAATTCTTATATGGTCACAGAAAACTGTCTTGCAGGAGTCAGAGGAAACATCACATTTGAGGTAGTTATCACCATCATAGTAAGCTAGCCCCTTAAATAGCGAATGAAATGAAAAATAGTTCACATTTAGCACCTATTTTCATTTAAGAGGTGGTTTCATGTCATTATTAGGCACATAATTCCCTTTTATGGCACAACCAAACAACTGTGTTACCTTCAGTAGTTCTGAAAATACAGTAAACATAAAAAAAAAAAAACCCTAAAGAAATGTGACATCACTCCATGTCTGTATCTGACGCCTTAAAAATTTTACCACTGTCGCTTTAAGAAGCCTCCTGCTGTTTCTGACATGCCCTCACCACTCAACACAACACTCTCACGCTCTTGCTGGGCGGAGCTCAGCAGGGGAGGGGGAGGGGCTTCATGGTATGGGAGGTGCTCTGTGGCAGCAGCTGTTCTGGCAGCCATGTAGGTTTCAACAGGAGATTCAGGGATTTCTCAAATATCCGTGCATGAGTCAAAATAACCCCTGGGGCATGTTTTATGGGGAGAGAATGACATAATAACATAGTAAAAAGCTCATAAAAGTCAATTTTGCATGTTACCCCCCCTTTAATGTTTCCAAATTAAACATTAATATTCTATTATAGATCAAATATATTTACCCCATAATATTATCAAAACTTATTTGACTTTATATACTGTAGTTCAGGGGCTCAAATGTTTGGGTTCATGTGCTTTGGGCTGAAAAGTGTGGCCTCCAGAGTTCCAGAAATCATCTGTGCATGTGAAGGAGGAATGCACGGTGCATGCAGCGGTTGTGGTCTTAATGGCCCTGGAGTACGCAGTGTGCTGTGTACATAAGACTGAGGAGTGTACTTTAAGTAAATCTGGTTGTTTTAGCCAAGATTATGCTACAATATATTTTCCAGAACTATATTTAAGTTCCCTGATGAGGGCCAACCTCCAATTTTGTAAATTTTAGATTTACTCTCTCGGTAATTTCCGTTAATTCCCATATATTCCCGTTTATTCCCATATATTCTTGTTAATACCCATGGAAAATTTCCAACTTTGAAAATTCCCGTAATTTTCCAACCCTAGCAGATGCAAATATGCCAACTGCAATATTCTCCTGCTGGGATTCACTTTTGTTTTGAGATTTAAGTGCTACCAGGGCTGTATCAGAATAAACACCCCAATTCCCTATGGGATCATGGCATTTTGTAGGGGTGTCTGAATGTCCAGAACAAAAAAAAGTAAAAAAAAAAAAAAAAAGTAGGGCACTCAAAATCCCCCACAAAAAACAAACAAACAACAACAACAAAAAAAAACAACCTACAATGCATCTTGAAAACTAGTGACCATTGCTGGTCCCAAGACGGGTCAATATGGACCACAATACAGTACATTGTGAGCAGGAGAACTGAATGGTGGAATGAAGCGAAAACATCAACTGGCAGAAAAAAAAGAATAAAATATAATGTAAGTAAATCAAATATTTTCCACATACAATCATGGATTTGATTTAGAATTACATTATTTCATGTGTCGTGGTTGCCGCCATGGTTGCCATGGTGACAGCTGGTGATCATGTGAAAAAAAAGTCAGCTCTGTGTCCGAATTTCCGGCAGTATGAGTGCACTAGATAGTGTGCTTTATAGTGCAGAGCTAAGTAGTGAATTAGGGGTTAGGGAGTCGGGTGGACATTTGGACACAGCCCAGGTGTGCCAGTCACAGATGAATTACTGACTCCTCATAATTGGTAGACAGATATATTAGAACAAGATGCAGCAAATGGTGATCCCATATCTCCAGATTCTGGGACCTAACTCCATCCTCCAGGATGACAATGCTCTCCCTCACAGATCCAGGATCATCACAGAGAACCGCCAGAATTTGGGAAAGGGGAGGATGGAATGGCCTGCTATGAGCCCAGACCTCAACCCAACTGAGCACTTGTGGGATCAGCCTGAGTGTTCTGTTTGTCTAAAAGTGACCAACACAACCCCACTGGTTGACCTTCAACAACTCCTGGTTGATGAATGGGATGTCATCCCACAGCGAAATGTGACCAGCATGAGGGGGAGGTGCTGATCTGTTGTGACTGCGTATGGATCTTCCACAGACTACTGAGGTCCCTGACAGTATAATGGACAATATATGTTGTTTCTTTATAACCGTGGGTGAGTGCAATCATCCAATCTACCAAACAAGCATCAGAGGAGAATATTGCAGGGAATTTTGAGGGCACCACCCACATGGTTAGTTGTGTTGCTCATTCTACAGAAGAACTACACCTTCAAGTTATAACTCATTGTAAAAGTGACTAATAAGGCTTTCCAACAATGTACAGCACCAACTGGTGTTATTAAAGGGAAGACAGACATATTTGCTTGTGTCAAGATTTCTGATTCCTTTTTCTTTTTAATCTAATTTTATTTATTCTACATTTCATATACTGTACATTACTGGTCAAAAGATTAGGATCTCTTTCCCATAGGATTAAATGGGAAAGTGATCCCAAAGTTTTGAGTGGTAGTGTTTTAACAATTATGCAGATCATACAATATGATCACGCATTTATAGATTTTAGTTCATCTAATGTTCAAAACAAAAGTTTCATTGATCTTTATTGCTGCAAAATCCTCAGTGTAATAACCGTTCAATATGACTATATGCAAATGAATCAAATAATTTTGACCTTACAATGTCCACAAATTGAGATATAAAAGATACACCTTTCAATCAGATCTGTAAACTCACTAGAAGCGAACGGTGGTGTAATTCTCTGCAGAGACTAGGGCTGTCACTTTTCCTAAAAATAAAAATGGATTTTAAAAAAAAAAAAAAAAACAGGCACATATTTATTTGAATATTATTTAGAATAATATAAAAAGCAGTAGTGCTGAGCATGTACACAAAGTCACTGTGCTGCCGAGGATATCTGCAATATACAGTATACTGCTTATATGCTCTGAGCTCCTCAGTATGTAGGACACAACAGTCAAGCCTGTCTATAATTTCATTTTTCTAAACTACACTGATGTTCTGCGCAGGTTTACATGTAAAATGGAGATTCTTAGTTAAATTGTTATCTTTGATTGTTACTCCACCATTTATGGGACAAAATTCAAAATGTTACAACAAAACAAAACACTTATCAAGCTATTTGGTGGTGTCCCCCCCCCCCCCCCCCACACACATTTTAAACAAATTTTCAGACTTCAAAGCCTGAAAATTGATTCTTTTTTCGTTTTCTGGAAATTTCTGTGAGTGCAATCTTTCAGCAGAGGGTGTGACATCTGCCAGTGACAACACAAAAGTCTAAAAACACAGCCATCAGTTTAAGTCGATGTCACCGCTTTGTGAAAATGTTTTTCCCACACACACATTCACACTCCATCAGCAGAATGTCCATTTTCACTTAAAATTTTACCAAAGCAGCACCCTTGCTTGGAGTAATGTAGTGCTGAGGAATCGTTTTCTTAGGCTTGAAGATGAAACCCTCCCCAACAATCCATAAATAGGTCTTGTTTCTTTCATTTCTTGCTGCGCTTGGTGACTGACTGCAGTGTCTCTCATTTCGTCGAGCACGACTTCTTGCAAAATTTGAAAAACTGCTTTGAAAAGGGTAAATGTTCAGTATACACTTAATATAAAACTGTAACTTAAGTTTAGACAGATAATCATACACCATCAGTAGGTTGCTAGTTTGTCTGCTATATTACAATTGCACAAGCAGAAAAGGAGAAAAGATGTGTTTCTGGGATACTGTAGCTTTCCCGTCTTTACAGACCACTGAAGAATCCCTTTTTTTCTGGCAACCACAACAAAAACAGATGATCTGTCAGACATTGTGCCAAATTCCACATTCTACTCATTCACAAAGTGGTTTTCGTGAGTCATCCCCGTGTGATTTCTGTGTCGTTTGCATGCAACTGAGAATTAAAGGAGGCTATAAGGCAAGGATGCTTTCATAATGCCAGCACCAATGGAACCCTCTGTGTTAGGAAATATGGCGTTTCTCTGCATTTTAATAAAGGTCAGTGCACTTATCAAGCCAAGTCATGATTTACAGTTTTATTTTAGTTCCTTTTCTCTTCTCTAACTGGATCCACAACAGAGGAGGAGGAAGATGGCAGCCATGACATCAAAGATTGCCAGTGTTTTCAGGGTGGCTGCTAGTATAGATTTTAAGTTGTGCAAACCAATGTGCAAGACGTACAACTATAATTCATTGCTTGGGGAAAAATAAAGCTAATGTGTGCAAGCTGTAATCATATACCACTCACTGTGTTTTGCATTTTGTGCAACTGCACTCAGACATTTGAACATAATAGCGGGAGAAGATGTGCATCCAGATTTGTCTCATAGAAGAGAGCATGCAGAGGTTAATGTGGAAATGAGGAATAACAGATGCAAGCATAAAACTGTTCTTCTGAGCTGTGAGGTTTGTATATTTTTCAGTTAAATGAAGCCTGGACCTTTGGTGCACCTCTTTGACATCTGTTAAAAGAAATTATCATCACCTACCATAGACCAGGACCGTGGCAGAGGTGCTTTTGCGGCGAGCAACAATGTTTTTGGCCACGCATGTGTAGTTGCCTGTGTCTGCCAATCGGGCTTTTTTGATGACAAGATTATGGTCGGCCGTGATGAAGAAATTGGGGTCACTCCCTGGGTCGATCAAGTCCTCGTTTCTCTGCCACTCCACCTGAAAATAAATATATAGGACCAGTCAAATTTCCCTGAAACTCCACAGAAAGACCAAAAGCAGCAAGGTGCATTGTTCATGTGAGACTTGCGTGGATGGATTATTTTCCTCTCTGATGCAATCAGACTGAGAAACAAAGGAACTACATCAACGTATTGAGTTTACTGATTTGAATATTTATCACTTTACAGTAGCAACTTCTACTCCATAGCTGCTGGACATCTCTGCAGCTGTTGGCGGTCTGTGAACAAAGCTTACAATGCTTTGTGTAGTTTGTGCATTTACTTCCAAAAGCCAAAAGTGATGTTACTCCTTTCCCAGTGTACTTTCAGATTGGCTTGCTTGTTTTTTTGCTCTCGCTTGACCTTGTGCTGTCTCAAGAGAAGCAATGGTATGGCAGCATTGTTGTTGGTATTACTGCCAGTTGCGATACCGCATGTAATTGGGCTTTCTTCCTTTTGTGCACTTTCTCTGTTTTCTCCCATGGTGACTTCTGCTCTGATGTTCTTTTCTGCTGAACCGCAGTTGGCACCTTCCTTCCAATTTCTCTGCAAACTGTCCCTACCCTGTCGAGCTGTGATTGGCTCGTCTGCTGTCTCTGGTCTCTGGGCTGTCTGAGTGGCTGGCCTGAGCTCCTGTTGTGTTGTTATTAAAGCAGTTAGTGCCTATCTGGGACTGGGAGGATGCAGCACACGAGGTAAAACAGCTGGTACCACTCTGGTCCTCTAAGCGCAGGCACACAAGCGAGGGACGAGGAGAGACGTCAGCAGAACAAGAGCGCATGAGAGACACTGCGTGTAAGGACAGCAGAGACACAGATGAGGACAGAGAGTGAGGAAAATAGACCCATTAATTATGAATAGGTCTTTAGAGATGCCAAACGGGGAGCTAAACCTCCAAGACTTTCCTGAATGATGCGACCAGATGATGTGATGTATGGCTTCCCAGAGATGTAAGAGAGATGATAAATCAATAATGGAGAATAATTAGAGGTGTAATTTATCCGTACAAGGTTGTCCGTTCCCTGGTGGCATGCGGAGACGTTGTGAATCTAAACCCAAACCACTTTTTAATCTTTGTCCTCCTGGTGGAGAAAGGGTTAATAGAATTTGAGATATGAGCCTATAAATATCTTCTGGATCTGTGTCTCACCTCGGCTTGTGGCACTCCCTCGGGGGGATGGCAGCGCAGTAACACCTCCTGGTCCAATGCCACTTCTTTACCCTGCGGCTCCTCCTCAAAGTTCTTCCTCAGGTCTTGCAGAAGTAAATATGGAAGAAGAAACATAACCAATTAGGATATTTGTAGGAGCTAGTGACATTTGAAAGAAATCCCTCCTTTTTAGAAAAGCTGGGCCTGGTGATGTTTCTAAATTCCACTCTTGAAATGTCCACCCATGGCCTCACCGAGCATGTCGGACTCTAGTTGGCCCCTAAGCCACAGTGGGATCGGTGGCACCAACCATGTTGCTTATTACAGGCTGCCTGGCTGGTTCAGAGATGTTTGTCTGCTGCCAGAGGGACCGGCATCGAGCAAAAGCAATTGCATTACCCCTCACTCCCACCCACCCTGCTCTCTCCGGCATCCGCCAGCCTCCAGCCTCCATCTGTATGACGGCTTGGAGCAGCCACACGAAAACAAAGCCCTGAGGCGGCTGGACAAGAGCTCCTGCAAGCCTGGCTGACTGCATGGGGCTTCACATTACGTCTCATTGAACACTCTTACTGTTGCACCAAGTCCTGCCATATATTCGTCTGTAAGCCCCGGCTGTGAATTACACAGGTAAAAGTGGCAGTCTTTGCCCCTTGTGGGGAATATAAATGCAGGTCTATTTGTACTAGATTAGCCGGGCAGGCTGCTGATAGCTGGCGGGGCGGTGCAAATATGATGTGCTCACCTCACGTTTTGCCTCAGAGGGAAGCAATGTGTTATCGTTTTGGGTTTTTCTGAGAGTGAATTCCTTTAAACAGATGTTGAGCCTGTCCTGACTAATCATACCGACAGAAATATTAAAGAAAGCAGATGGTTTCACAACACTGGTTTTAAGCAAAGCAGATACAAAAGAACTGGGGAAGGCTTTAGATGTAGCCGTCTCAGAGGGCTCCAAAGCATGAGATTATTACAGGGCGCACATGAATATCAGGAATGTGTGTTTATACGCTGCTATTCGAGCCTGTGTGTGTCCTTATCTTACATCTATCTGATTTTTTCTAAGCTCCCTAACAAGGGCAGATAATGAATGTGTGTTTTCAAAACGCCTGGTGGCTCAGAGACTGCGCTGCATTTGGCTCTGTCTAGAATAATACATATTTATGTGGGAATTAATACACAGAATGCTTTAAAATACTCAAATGTAAAATGGCTCCTTCTAATAAAGCTTTTGAGGCTGCAGCGAGGGATGTGTCTGTGTTCCCCCGACAGATTTATGATTGCTGCACAGCAATAAATTTCAAATCTGTTTTTATTCTAGTTACTTTCACAGGGATTATTGCTGATATACTGTAGCTTGTGAAAAATATGCTCATGAATACCCAAATTCAGTGTTACACTTTTTTTAAACTGCCTTCATGCAGATGCATTATTTCCCACTTTTTCTTTCCATGGTGTGATATTTTTGTCTTATAAGTAGAGACACAGGAAATACTGTGGTGCAACAGATCATAAAGCTCTGAGTTAATTGTTAAATGGAAGTCAGTCCCTCCCTAATCTTTCTCTTTAAAATGAGAAAAAAAAAACAATGCTAATACCCTTCTTATAAAAAACTGACACACAATATGTCAGCACCTCGTTAGGCAGCTCAGAGATCATTTTAAAGTTACTTACAAGCGATCCTGATGTACGCTTTCTGGCTCTTCTGGGTTCCAGTGGTGCTCCAGGCGACGCACTGACACCAGTACTCGTCGAGGCCGAAGATCTTCTCCACCTGCTGTCTGGTAATTTCAATTGTCACCTGCATGACTGGGAGCGCTGCAAAAACAAGCAGAGAAATAACAGTTAAAAAGGTGAACATGGGGTCTGAATGAGGCTCATCCTCGTCCGCTTGCATGCCCGCGAGAAGAGGTAAATGACACAGAGAAAAACAAATTAGCAGAACTGAAACCTTTGGAGCATTTTGTACCTTGAACTAAACCAGCTAAGTAATTTGGAGGTAGGAAAAAAAAAGAGCCTGGCAGAATAAACAGGGAACTGTAATCATATATAAACAGAGTGCTTGTTAACTGAGGAAAATGAGATGAGAGCCTCACAGTTATCCTTGGTGTAAATTTGCAGGGAGTTAAAACGGCAACAGTTGGGAAGGAAAACGGATGCGCTAAACAAACACTGCAAACAAAAATACTCAGCAAAGCTCGCTTTTATCAAATCCAGAAGGAGGAGGGGAGAGTTCGCAATCTGCGATGCAACAGGGTTGATATAAGAGATGCTGCTGAAATGAATGGTAAAAATAGCTTCATTGCTCGTCTAGAGGAAGAGAAAGACAAGCCTCAAAACCAAACAAAACTGGGACGAAATTCATTCTGTTAAACCATCCAGACGATGCAGCGTTGTCAGTCCATGTTTTTTTTTTATGTTTGAGAAGCAATTTCTCATTTCATTTTCCTTTGCCCCTATATTTGAGATTTGCAATCTACAGATATTTCTTTATATATTGAGCTGCGACCTTGCTCCACTCCACATGCACCTCTGTGTCTTCACTTTGATAAAGAGATTGAGATGCTTTCCCTGAGCTTCCAGCTTCCTCTCCAGCTCATATTTTCTGTTTTTTTGAGGGCTCATATGACCAGAAAACGTTTTTAAGTCACAGAGGACGCATCCTGGAGACTGACGGGAGAAGCGAACACAGTCCAGTACATTCAAATTCAACCGGGAGCCTCTCTTCAACTTTCATTTGCATAAAAGCACTTTGTGACACTCTTACACTCCTCTGACACACTTGATCTGTCTGCACTGATCATTTCCAGCGCCAGACTGAAGCTTGACAAAGTGGCACCTGCCGCGACACCAAACCTATACAGCAATTACTGTACATACAGCTCTTATGATGCGTCAAAGCAAACATGATGTTTTTGTTTTTGGAAACAATTTCATCCAAAACCTCAGAGGCTCTGCAGAGGCCTGTGTGAGTGCAGGCTGGCCGAGCGGTGACATGAGCTGTCGGGGAGGAAAGTGGAGCGCCTCCATCGCCAGCGGCAGCCACACACAGTGATAAGTAGCTGTGAGGGTCACTGGCAGACCGCCATGTATTAGTGTCTAAGTGCGGCAGATTTTGCTATATGTGATCACAGCAAATGTGACTACATGTGCTGCGAATCCAGCCCTGGAGCGCCACTCGGAGCATCAACAGCACCTCGTGCTGTGTGCGAGGTTTCACCAACATGTTCTTGTATGTGCTTCATGAGCAGCTCATTTCAGAGGTAAAAAAAATAGTGAGATGAAAATTGGCTTTAATTAATTTTATATTTTTCTACCAAAACAGGTCAGAAATTGATTAAATTCAAAAACAAGGCTGGGCTGTAAGACCCCAATTTACTCCTTTTGTCTCTCCAAAGTCAAGCTCTTTGGTTAGGTGTGCTTGTGTGATGATGTGTATGAGGGTGCGCTGAGTGGTGAGCACCTAAAAGCTAAAACACATGGATAAAGTAACAAAATGGACACAGTAGAGAAGGAACAAATGGAGCAGAAGAAATCCCTCTTTTTACCCCCCTTCAAATCAGCAGCATGACAGATTTGGCTTTCTCCTCAAAGGATAAAAAACTAACAAAAAAACCCGATTGTATTCACAAGTGGAAAAACATTAACAGTTTAGACATACATTGTTAGGGGATAAAGCTTATTCTTCATACATTTTGTATACACATCCACAGAAAATAATAAAATTATTTTTACCCATTATGAGTCATTATTGGTCAGCTATTTAGAAATGTGCCAATCACAACTTCTGCACAAAGGAAAAGATTAAGAGCAAATAATTTATTCATTTTTGTTCTTTATGTTTTACAGTACAAGCATTGTGTTTTGGTTGGTAATTCCTGAAATGCACATGAAGAATGCAGCACATTTACAGAGCGTAAACTTTTTCCTCGGCATAAAGCATGCCCCTAAACCTGAAAGTGAAACTAAACTCTTGAGAAATCCTTCCATGTGAGGGGCAAAAAACATCTGATGGGCATGCTTCAAGTTCACAGCAGTTTGTGCACAAGCTGTGCACAAGATGAGGAAATACAGACGAATACATACATCTGAAATCTGGCAGTAAGTGGTGTCCTGGGCTTAGTTTGGCTCTTCTTACTGTAAGAATTCATGTGATTAATGCAAGCCTCCTTTCCTCTTTGAGCTAGAGGGTAAAAGGACTAAAGATTTGTATGGAGATGCAAACCATGAACAATAGCAACCTGAGGTGAGAAATCCAAAGAAGAGCAATATGAAACTCTGCTTGCCAAGCTAATTGCATTCTGTTTCCTTATCTCTTCCTGTCTCTGTAATTACCTGCTTTCTGTGTCTGACACCTTCCAGTAGCACTCCTCTGAGTCACTCTGTCCAATTTCACTCCAATTAATAAGTAGGACAAAATAATCTCATCATTTTGTGAAGAAAATACAAATTTTATTGCAGTTAACAGTGACAGGGTAGGTTGTCAAATAAAGTTTGTCTTATTTTTAAGAGGGTAAGTAACACAAAATTTGATGATCGTTTAAAAAAGATTAGTGATTCGTAGAGAACTATCCGTCTGGCACAGTTATGCCTATATACTGTAGACTTAGCATGCTCAGCAGCCTCAGAGGTGTAGGCTTAAAAAGAGTGAAGGGAAATTTATGCTTCCTTTCCTGCAAAACACCAATCATGCACTAAACATTCCTGTAAAATAATAATTAAAACATGACACAGATCTCTCAGCCTAAGGTTTGATCTGCAGCCTGTTTATAAATGAGCTCATATCCCAAATCTCAGTAAAATTACCATAAAAAAATTTAAAGGGTAAATATGTGATTGACATGATATGAGTCTCACACTTACAGCTGGAACCCTGGTGTGTTTATTCTTACTGGTGCACAGTGGGGTAACTTTGCAGGCTGTGGTTAAATATAAGCATATGTTCTCTTTTTTTGTTTTAGAAAAGAGCAAATCTTCTTTGTGATGTTGCAAGGAAATTCCGAGGGACTGATGAAAAGAAAAAAATAGATGTATTCCTTGGCCAATATCAGTAAAAAGAAACACTTTAGCTGCTATTTCATATCGCAACTCTGCCTGTATGGAGATAATAAAAAAATCCGGTAAAATGAAAACCTTAATGCGTATTTTGGATTTTTCTTTCCATTAATCTTAAAAGAAGTCATGTTTTAGAATGAACAGGGTGTCCAGCTCTGGTCCTCAAGGGGCATGATACTGCAGGTTTCCGATGTATCCCCGTCCCAGCACAGCTGATTCAAATCAATGAGTCATCGTGCAGAAAAAGTCGTAGGCTGTTGGATCCATTTACTTTGAGTCAATTGTGTTGGTGCAGGGAAACACTAAATACCTGCAGGATAGCAGCCCTCGAGAACCGACTTTGGACACTCCTGTTGTAGAACATAGTACACATGGTGAATTTTAAAATTGTTTTTTATAGAATATGTCTTGTAGATATAACTTAATTTTAACTTATTTGTTAGTATTACTAATCTTAAATAAGTTGTAAGAGCTTTGGAGGGCAAAATGCTGGATAAAATTTACATAGAACTTTTCCATCCAATATTATTACATACCTTTTATTTAAACAGCTGCATTCATGTCTTTTTATTGTGTTGAGTTAAAGCAACCTTTACCGATGTTGCATTCTTACACTATTTTTCTAACAGGGTAAAATGCTATGAATGAGGTAATGGAACTCTAAAATACAAGACAGACCCACCATTAATCAAAATAAAATATCATTCCAGTCTCTAAATATTCAATGAAAACTCCAACCAATCCTTGAAGTGGGGTGCACCTCTAGGATTGTCCAACGGACCTGCCTGTCAGACCTTTGATTCTGCATTGGGAGGTGGAGGGAATGAAGGGGTGTGTCTTAGGAGTGAGGCGGGACTGTTTATATTCAAATAATCTTGCTGTGCTTTCTGAAATGCACGATCGGTAAAGGTTGCTTTAATGTGAATATATTATATAAAGTTAAATTGGATTGAATAAAGGAAAGCCAAAACTATACTGTACATACACTTGATGTATATGGCTTCTAGCTCACAAATATGCATTGAATGTATGTATAGTTTTGTGTTTCCTTTTTTCAATCCAATTTAACTTTATGTAATATATTCACATTAACTCAACAGAATAAAAAGACATTGCAGCTGTTAAAATAAAAGGTATATAATAATATTGGATGGAAAAGTTTAAATTTAATTAATTACATAAAGTCACCTTTGGGGTTTGATCCTTTTTTTGAATGAATATTGCCAAATTTTTGTGGACTTTTTGTTTCAGTTGCCGGTGAACTCCATTATATGAATGTCGGTGGATAACGAAAACCTTCCCGATCTCCGGCTGCATTTAAAATATTAAAAAAGTGCCCCACAGTCTTGCTCAGCATGAGAGTGAGTAGAACATGAAGGCACATCATTCTGTGGGTGTACTATCCCTTTAAGTAAGATGAAATTGAAATCATCATGTTGGTAAAACAAGATGAAGTTTGTGTGAAGCATTGCATCTAATTTATGTAAAATTAATTATATCAAGTTTCCTCCACAACCTCATTCACATACAAATTAATCAGATTTATCAAGTTCAAAAAACTTTGACAAACTTAAACCATTTTAGTTGATTCTACTTAATCACTGCCATTACTGAATACTTCATTTTTCCTAAGGCAGCAAGTTTGCGTCATTAAAAAAAGTAAAGCCAACTAGTTAGAATTTAGTGTAGCATTTAATATTATTAAGAAACAATGCATAAAGAACAAACACACACAATGTTCTCTCTGAATGATAAATATTATAGAATAGATGTACATAAGAAATGTGTTGTTATCACACTATCAGCATAGTGATGGGTGGGACAAAGTTGGGTGACTACAAATAACCCACACTCACTCCTGCAGAAGCAGCTTAACAGAATGTACAAAAAAACATGTGCATATATTGTATATTCAGCGCTTACATATTGAATCTTCTCCCAATATTCCTCCCTCATGGAGAATTTCCATCCTAAATTCTATTGTCTTTCTCAGAGGAGAAATTTTTTAGCTAAATATACGTATATGTGGGAGGTGACAATAACCTTGTCAGCAGTGCATGAACAAGGTTGAACACATACTCAATTTGCAGTAATTTGGTAGTGCAAAACAAGGTTTTCTGCTCAGTGACATCTAGGAGGATTAAAAGTCCATCCAACTGTGAACTGAATATGGAACAAAAATTTCTGAATGTTGACTCAGAAAATGTGTGTTTGGCTTATTTCCTTTTCCTGACTTGGAAAGAATAAATTTGTGTGTGTAGTGTCACCAGAATTAGGCGTCACTGCACACGGATGTCATAAACAGAGTAGTGGCTGGTTTCTGGAAATATAAAGGTTGAAACAAAGAAAATGGAGAAAAATCCTCAGCTGGGTACACTTTATTCCTTTGTTCACTGACTGATTATTGGCTAAATCTTGTATTTTGAGGAAGAAACAGATGATCAGTAATGTGAGAGAAATGTTCTCTAAATCAGACCTGACCGCTAGACGTTCAGCTCTCCTTTACAAAAGACAATTACAAGAGCCGTTAAAGGTTTCTTTTTTATGTTTATCTTTCCCCCCAAATTACGGGAGTTTGAGAGTTTTCTTTTGTTTAATTTAACTACATCCATTTAACTTTTCCAATATGCAATTGCAAAACGCCCATGTCTGCAAGTGCTGCCTGAAAAAATAAACAACAACGAATTAAAGGAAGTGGGAAATGTTAAGGGGAGATTTCTAATAAGGGAAATAGGTGTTTAGAACAAATGCAACTGTCAAAATCATCCAGTTTCCTAATGAAAACTACACATATAATTTCCTGTGATTTAGATCTCCTAAATGCACAATTCTTGTCTGTGCTTAAAGCAAACTCAGAGAAACTGTGTCCATAAAAGACAGTACGCAAAGGCATCCAGACTGCTGGTTTAACCTCAGAGACACAACGAAAACACTCTGTTCTTCCTCCAGACTTCCAGAGTTTTAAAAAATGAAACACAAGAACTGAGAAAAAAAAAATATAGTGGAGCAGAAGCCAAGGGGCTGAGTTCATGAATAACCTGACCTTACTTTTGTATGATGAAGCTTGTTGGAGAGTCTTCAGGCAACGGAGTACAATACAAGCTATTACACGATCCATTCGCACACACAAGCACGAAAGACGCATCCGTATTTACTGTGTTGCATTTAATCTGTGGCAAAGACAAAATTATTTACACATGCGCTCCATTCAAATGTTCAAGAGGAGGAGTAGCAGTTAACAAAAGGAAAGAGGTCACACTGTGAGTGCAGAGACATCTTTTGCTGGACGTGTGTGTGTGTGTGAAATGTATGTGTGGGTAAGATGAATCTCCCCCTGAGCCAAGAGGAGCTCAACACACACAGGGTAAACATCACTGGACTCAATCCCGGGTGAGTCGATATTGGGCTTGTCTGAGTGCAGGACTTTATTTTTCTCCCCTTCACTCTTGTTTTTGCAGACTCTGACCTCAATTCCATAGGGGTCATTTGCTTATCAAAGGCAAAAGACTGGAACTTGCAGGTCCTGAGTGTGTGTTCATTGTGGGCAAGGAAATTCAATTAGGCAGCACCCCTAGCGTGTGTGTGGCTGGGATTCATCAGTGGATATAGGAGGATTAGGGTTGGGTGACTCTACACCAGGGGAACGCGCCATTTCAAGGGAGAGAGTTCACAATGGTTGAGGGGATACATCTCTGATGAGTGCTTTTTAAGAATGCGCCACCCACACACCCGAGCAACCGGTCAAAAGAAAGCTGCAAGTGTTCCTGGATATTCTTTGTGCGAGATGGCATCAGTGTCATCACCAATGCCACAAGTGTCCAAAGCTTCTTTTCAAGGCACTCTTTCTGAGACAAATTTAACTTTCCAAGATGAAAGAAATCCAGAGAGCAGGTCAGGGTGTCACAAACAACTCTGGGAGCTTAACAGCTTGTCAAATGACTCCAAAAGCACACGTATGTACAATCCTGGCTGGTACTGCCATGTGTAAATATTAAAAAGTTAACCTTAGGTCACAGAGTCAAGGGCGTAACTGCCTTATCATCAAGTCTTCAAACTTCCATTACCATGTAAAGTAGCACAGTGATGGGTGGCCTATGCTGGCTGAAAAGGAGAACTGAAAATGGCAGGTGCTGTCATAAGCGTCTGTCTCCTAACAAGGATAATGTGGCCTTCTAAGTGAAGCATGGCTCTATTAAATGGCAAAAGAGACATGAGCAGAAGGGGGGGAGGAGCAAACGGGAGCGCTGGGTTCACGGAGAAGACACGAGGAGTTTCCATTCAGGGATGTCGGTGAGACTGCATCTCCAGTCAGTGGGACTGAGTTCTGGGTCAAGGCGCTGCCTCCGGTTATGACCAGCTTTTCAAGAGCTTCTTTTGATTGAGCTGTCCATTTTCCACAATGAATGCACACTGCAAGGCCCCTGCTGATGCACTGAATGTCGTTACAGATTATTCATGGCTGACAAACAGGCAAGCAGGTAGTGCTCCAATCAATCCGGCTACGTTCAGTCCAATGCCACTCCAAGGAGACCAGGGAGATTCAAGTGTGGAGTGGGAAGAGGAAATGGTGCAGGATAAGAGAAACACAAACGGTGCAATGCCTGATCTGAACTTCGGCTGGTATTAAATATCAGATGCCTGGGTCTCTTTACCTCTTTCACCATCCCAACAAGCGAAAAGGTAACAATCTTGATGGGGGAATGTTGGAAAAATGTAATCAGACTGTAAATCAAGAACGACAGACCAGCAGGATTGGTTAAGAGTTTACTCATGAGGAGCTTGCATGTTGTACTGAAACAAGATACAAAACTAAAGCAACAATGGCCTAACAGACAGCTTAAACCTGCGTTATCTTCAAGGCAAGGTCATCTCAGCATCATCCGAGCTAGGAAAGTTCTCAAATGTATCTTACATGAAGCAGAAGGTCGCATACAAATTCAGTAATACAAGTGTTTCTTTGTATTGCAAAATAAGACATGCACTAATCAAATTCCAGAAGACAATACAACATAATCAATCAGTAATCAATCAGTTTGACAATTAATGATCATATCAGCAATAATCAAAAAGAATACAGAATAAATCATCATAAACTACAGAAAATAATAATATGACTATGTTTTTTTTTAACAGGAAACGTGCATTTTAATTTAAACCATCAAGTATTTTGCGCATATAAACACAAATACCCTAAAATATGAAGCCATAGCAAATTTTTAAGGAAAATGCAGTAAAAACATATTTTCTCCTCAATGTGACTACCTCTTAGACAATACATGTCTCTGTTTCTATAACAGTTCAAACTGGACAAATAATTAAATTGGAGTTTGCTGAACAACTGCAGTCGGCACCGAAATGGCAAAAGGGGTGGGCTTTGGTTAGATGTGATAAAATAATGTTTCCATCACTGGGACTAATGTAGTTATTTCATTTAAATTTGGGGGAAAGAAGAAAAATAAGCAAATGTGTGATGTAGTGCCAGAAAAAAATAAGAAGATGAAAAATGTAAAAGAAAAGAAAAACAAACAGAGAAAACCCCCAAACCAAAACAAACAAACAAAAAAAGACAAAACAAAAAAAGCACATGTTGACAATCTGATACCGCCCAGCAAGTCAATATGAGATGATGTAAAAACAAATAAAAAATACAAAAGGCATGTATAATTGAAGAAATTATAGAAAAGTTTGGATCTTTCAGAAGTAAAGTTTTCCATGTAAACTTAGTTTCAGGGCAGCAACATCTGGAACACTACCGCCAGTAATAAGAGGAAAAACAAACACACATGCACCACTTTAAAATCCCACCACAAAAAATGGCTTTTACCCAAACAATCCTGTTCCCACAGATAGATCGGTGCACTGGACAGCACTGCTACACATAACTATGTACGTGAGTGTTCTGTACAAATCTGCCTTGCTTTTGCATTAGTGTTTTATTCCTGATATAACAGGTTACATACAGGATATGTGTACAAGTGTATGTGCTGCGCTGCCTTTGTATACGGTACCTGTGACTGAATGGTAAGTAACTGTGGTTTAACTGAATTATAGTGTTTGTGTTTTATCTTTGTTCTCTTACAACTAAACTCCAACCTCATGTACTGCACTTGAAGTATGCATGCTAACTTTTGTACTTTAAATCATGTGTATTATGTTTACCACAGTTTACACTTTACTTTTTCTGTCTGTACCTTGCTATTATGGATTGTTGAAGTTAGCAGGAATGCTAATTCTTTAACTTTATTTTTTCTTAACGTTGTGCTTATTAATGTGCAGCATGTACCTGTACCTTTTAAAAAATAGAAACTAAAAACTTACAAGCTATTCAGGAGTTTGAAAGTTTACAGCACATATTAGAATTCTTGAATGTTTTCCGAGCACAGAAATTTCTATGAATAAGAAACATGAATGAAAACCAGCATTAACAGCCTGATCTTTTCTCACTTATAAGAGCCAAACCTGCCAGTAGAAACCCTGCATGGACTCAGGAATGCTTCTGATAACCATAGACTGTGGACAGCGTTTGTTGTTGCATCCACAAACACATAACACACACATTTAGATAAACTCTAAAATGCTGAGAAAATTATTTAAGTTAGCAAGAACCTGAACTTATGTAAGACAGAGGGGAAATGAAAAGGAGAAAAAAAAAACTGTCCTGTGATCTGACAAATAAGAAAATTTAATTCTTCAAAGAACTCATGGACTCTGCATCCCCCAGGCTAAAAAGGAGAGAGAATATCCAGCTTGTTATCAGCACAAACTTCAAAAACCAGCATCTGTGTTGGTGTTGAGGAGAATAAAAGGACATGAAAAGAATAACTTGGACATGTGAAGGCAAAATCAATAATAAATTATATATACAACTTTTGTAGTAACATATAGTCCCATCCAAACACTGAACAGTGAACTGCTTATTTCTGCAAAATGACATTCAACTACTTTCTGCCTCTATTATCAGTCAAAAGGGGCAGGATTAATGGTTAATTTCACATCGACATGCTTCAAAGTAGACCTCACGATAGATAGAAAGAAAACAGTGCGCCTCTGATTGAAAGAATTTTCACTTAATCTGAAAAGATTTAGCAGTGAAAGAAAAGTTTAACAGTATAAAATAAAGCTAGAGCTGCTTATTATTCATCATTGATAGAAACCAGGTTTCTTTTCAGCACTGTAACCAGACGAGAGTCACAGCTCTGTCAAGCCATGTTTGACTTAATCTTCTTCACAAATAAAACTGTTTCTATTCGAGAATAAAAGTTTTTATGAAGTGGATCATAGGCTGTTAGCTTTATAAATTGGACTCTTGTGGATTATATAGTAGATCTGTTTTAATTGCATTATAATTGCTCTACACTGTAAAAATGAAAACCTTCAGAAAATGCAAAATTTCAAGGCAACTGTCTGGCCTACATTTTCGAGTTTTAAAGCCAACTCAAACTCTTGTTAATGTTGGCTGTCAAATGATTGACAGTCTGAGCTAATCAAGCTAACCCGGAGCTATTAGAAGCCAATGAAGATATGCAGGTTAAAGGAAGGGTACACTCGGACTCGCTGTTAGCCAGCTAAAAGACCATCGTTGTTACTCTGCTACTGGCTGAGGCCTTCCCGGGAGCAAGCTAGGCGCTAGCCACTATGCTAATGCTGGCAGCTGGTCTGCTGCCTGTCAATCAAAAAGGACATGCCCCCAATTATGTGTAATTTCAAGATTAAATAACATCTAAACCAAAGATTTTAAAAAAATTGGACGTAGTTTTGTCTGAAGAGCTTAAAGTGAAGCCAGTTGGGTGTTTCCCACCGTCGCCAACTTGCCGTGCCATGTGTGTCGTCACTCCTGGAAAATACTAAAATGGGCAAAGACAGGGCCGCTCCAAGCCGGGGAAAATGATTGACAGCTAAGCTACAGTAAGTGCTAACCAACCTAATCCAAAGTGAACAGGAATGAATGAAGGTAAGGCACGCTCAGACTTGCTGTTAACCGGCTAAAAGCCACCGTTGTACAACTCTGCTACAGGCTGAGGCCTTCCTGGGAGCAAGCAGGGAGCTAACTATTAGCCTACACGCCTGGCACCCAGTCTGCTGCCTGTCAACCAAAAGGACATGCCCCTAATTATGGATAATAAACGTAAGAGTTATAAGAAAAATTCGCCCACCTCACAGTTGACATGAATATTAAACATAAAATGTTTTTTTCGAACCAGGCTGTAAACAAGTTTATTTCTGCTGTGAAGTTTTCGCTATGACATTACAGTACATTATCAATTCACATCTGACACTGACAAATTTTTGGGTAAATGCTTAAAACAAATTCTGCAAAAAATAAAATATAGAGTTCCAGTGTTTGTGCAACTTTCTAAATATCAAATCTGTTGCTGAGATTTAAAAAAATTTCAATTTAAAAATTATTTTTGCTGCTGAGAGACAGTTCTCACTGACCCAGAACATTTGGTTCATCTTTCACATCATTAACTCAGTGAAAACATCCACAAAAAGCCCCAGAAAAAAAAGACCTCAACACAAATATAACAGAATACTGAAGCATCATAAAGGTTATAATAACAAAAATACAATACAAAATGAATCAGTTTTAAAGCAATATTTATTCTATAAATAAATATGATGGAGGAAAATGGCTTTAACAGGGAAGAGCAATTACTTCTTAAACAGGATTTCACAGTAGAAAACGCACTAAATGCTGCAGAGGAGACGGCAGCTGGATGTGAGAGGATGAGAAAACGGTTAGTGCTCAATAGCAAAGATCAGTAATGACGTAAATACTTTGAATGCCTCTGGAGAGTGAGATTTTCACTCTGCGAGAGACTTCGCTGCTTGTTTGTCACAACAACAGGCTACAGAATCTCACAACCGTCCAGGATGAAGTTGTTTTTACCTGCACAGGTGTTCACAAGCTTTGAATGTGATAATGAGTTGATTTACAAAGCATCAAAATAGATTTTCTGTCACAAAGCGAATACATCCCACTCCAATCATTAAATTTGGGCCCTCTCTTATATGTATCATAATTATTTCCTTGTGGTGAGCTACCAAACAAAAGTCACCACTGATTACATCAAACCGACATTAATTCAATGGATTTTCTATTTACGCTGTCCCTCAATAATTAGTTAGCATAACCTTTCTGTAATGGCACGCACACACAGAGACAGTGCTGTGATTTACCACAGTGCCCTTACCAAAGTGCCCTTGTTGTAATTACTCTCCATCCAATAACCTGACCCTGGTGATTGGCAAGAGCAGAATGTTCTAGATGCCACAATCTTCAAGCTGGGAGTGACTGGGACCTGCTCCTTTATCTCCCACACACACCTTGTCCTGCTGCGAATGAGAACACGTCGGAGGTGAAGGCCTTGAGCACTTTGCTTCTGCTTCCATTACACTTTGCGGAGTGGGAGGATCTGATAGAACGTTACTCGCACGAAAGCTGTGATAATTTGCTCGGGCTAACGTGTTTCTCTCCCCCTTGTCTGACATGGCCTTGGGCGCTGAGGTAAATAAGGGAGGCAGCGGAAGGTAAGCCAGGCAGGCTCCCGTCTGGTTGGAGAGCGCCTGGTGCCAAACAAATTGCATTAAGGCTTTTCCCCTCCCTCCTCGCGATTGCGTGGTCCCTGCTGGGCCTTTGGCCCGCAGTGTTGTCTGGGTTGGAGGTTTTGGTAATCCGGTGAAGGTGTGTAGGCGAATGTAAATATTGAGCACAACAAACAGCACTCAGTAAACAGCCTGAGGGTACACAGAGGCTACGAAGGTCTTTCTACCAAACTCCAATGTTTTTTCTTACTATACTTCCTCAAAAATACTTTTTTGTTCTTATCATAACTTGCACTTTATCGATAAAGACTCATTTTGTAACTTCTGTAAAATGCGAAAGTTGTAAAATAAGTTTTTATACAAATATTTCCCTGTGTTGAGTCACATTTCCTCAACTCACAGCTCACATTTACAGCAAAGCGGTGAATGAAACACACCTTAGGAGGATGTTAATCTCAGCATGAAAGGATCACTGTAGGTAGAACAATTTCCCTCTAAGTGGATTTAATCCTCTCATTTTTTTAGATTTTTAACAGAATCCAAAATGCATTTAAAAAAAAAACTATTGTTCTTCACTGTGACACTGAAACAAGACATTGTTTGAAGATGTGCACAGAAATGTGCCAAAACAATTAGTTCAAATAAAAGACAGAGCTATATTTACTCTGTTTTACTTACATATGTGATGCAGAACTGCTACAGGAAATAAAACTGTTAATAAATGTTGTTTTTTACAAGACTTAGCACAAGTTATAGATGTACAAAATGGAGTTTAAAACTTTCCTGTGAAGGTGAGTGGCTTAGCATGAGAGAAAACAGGTGAACATATCTGATCATTAGGCTACTTGTTTTTTTATTTTTTTCTCTCAAAGCTATGTATTAAAGAGAGGCCGTAAAACAAAAGGGGACGAACCTTCCGCCACGTCATCCGTTAGTTTTTGAAAAGCTAAAAGTGAACCCAGTCGGATTCCCATTGTTGTCATCTTCGCTGGTCGCGTGTGTCATCGCTCACAGAAAATACAGTACAAACAGTAGTCTCGTGGCAAATGATTGACAGCCAATGTACTCTGGGCTAAATACTAACCAAGCTAACTCAAAACAAACAAGACCAAACGAAGACTAGCCCCTGAAGTGGTGGGCTAAAGGTAAGACATGCTT
Source organism: Atherinomorus stipes (assembly GCA_023101725.1). Taxonomy (NCBI): domain Eukaryota; kingdom Metazoa; phylum Chordata; class Actinopteri; order Atheriniformes; family Atherinidae; genus Atherinomorus; species Atherinomorus stipes. Next base: position 210,021 of record JALJCO010013744.1, read on the forward strand.
GGTCTTGCTGTTAGCTGGATAAAAACCGCAATTTTGCTACTCTGCTACAGGCTGAAACCTTACCGAGAGTAAACAAGGAGCTAATAGCTAGCCACCGGCCAGCAGGTGTCAATCAAAAGAACATGCCCCTAATTATGTGTGAACTCAAGATTAAATAACATCTAAACAGATTAGTTATATAAAATAGCTACTAAAATGGTATTAAAAAAGGTATAAAAAGGTAAACTTGACCTGTTAAACCTGAAATGATTTTTGGACCAGGCTGTTAACATGTTTATTTCTGCTGTAAAGATGGCCTTTTTAACATGAGAGTCTACGGGGATTTGATCTGTTTTGCAGCCAGCCCCTAGTGGATGAAGAAGGAACTACAATTTTTTTGCACTTTTCCGGATTTCCGCATTAGCAGCTGACAGTTGACTACCACAACCCAAAGTTTGGATGTGATTGTGCAGAGTTTCATCAGGTAAACTCAGTAGTTAGGAATGAGTTTGACACTCACATTAGAACTTGTCAGCTATTTCCAGGAGATGAAGCATTAAAAAAGGAAGAAAAACATTTTCAACTTCAATCCATCTATTTCTTTTTCTGTTTTGTTGGTGATGAACTGACGAGCGTTTTGTGCATGGGTTATTTAAAAACCTGTCAGACTTAGGTTCATGAACCATCGGCATGTCACATAAAAGAACTCACAGTAATCTTTTACAATCTGTAAATGTTCTTGCAAATGCTTTCAATACAGGCCACAAAAGTTCTTCCATGGTCTAAATGCTCATAGAGACACAACCCTTCCTGCCTGACGAAGACCAGAGACGGCCTACAGACAAGGAAAGAGCCAGACCACCCTGCCTTATGAAGGAATTATATTTCCAAAAATCTGAGAGTTATATTAGATCTGGCATGAAAACACACTAAAAGCATCATGAGAAGCCTCTGGATAGTGAGCGGAAATATTGTGGTATGACAAATACTGAGATGTTGTCTCAGAATCAATCTTGGCTAAAGATGCATGGGGAAAAAAACAAAAAAACCCTGGAGTCTTACTACCCTTACCCTTGACATGAGCACAGCAGACAGCAGCTGCTGGAATATGACAAACTCACATAAAAGCAAAAACAAGATGAAAATCTTTCAGTAGCTCGCATTATACTTGGAATCTTTGTTTCTTGAGAGTGAGCCTGAAAATGGGACAACAATTAAACCACATTTTGTAGTTGCAACATATTAAACGGGGCAAGAAATTGAAGTAACAAAACTATAATAGCTGGAAAATGCTCAGAACTTCAGTGTGTAATCTTCTGAAGTCCTCCACTGACAGCAGCTGTCGCATGATGCTGAGATGACAAGCTTCTCGTTTGAGTACAGACCATGTTGTTGACACGAGTCTCAACTATAATGTGATGCACCAGAGGTTGAAGTGCTGCAGACTGAGCACAGATTGAGCCTTTAAATATTCATTTCTTTGTTCAGATATGACGGTATTAATTATTAACACAGTAGATGCAAGACAGACATTGCGGACTTTATAAATAACCCGACGCTGAAAATTGAGAAAAAGGGGTGAAAGTTTAGAGTTGACCCCTGAGCTAGTTCTGAAACCAGAAGCAAAGATGTTGCTGGTATTACAACACTTAGATGTAGCATAGATACTGAGCACTGATTCACTGAACCAAAGACAATGTAATGCAGGAATGGCTTAAAGAATCAAATCTGTAAACATGAAATACACCATCCAAGCCCTGAAGGGACAACAGGTAAGAAACTAAAGTGACAATAATGAATGAATGAATGAGTGAAAATGATTTATAAAGCACTTTTCATACCATTGTAGCACAAAGTGCTTTACATACTAAAATCAACATTTCAATAAAATGACAATTAAACAAATAATTACACATTAAATATCTCCCCCACACACACATACACACACCTGCCCTCGCTATTAGTTGTAACTGTATGATAATGACCTGGCTTGACACTGCTGTGAGGAAACAATGTTTTGGGGATCCGTCCACACACCCCAACAAAATCAATAATGAATAAAATGAAATGAAAAATACTGATTCATCCAGAGGGGAAGTTAGATGAAAAGCTCACTTTTTTTAAATAAAAAATAAAAAAAATAAAAAAAAAAAAAAAAAATAAAAAAAAAAAAATATAAATATATATATAATAAAATATATAAAAATAAAAAATAAAAAAAAAATAAATATAATATATAATAATATATATATATATATATAAATAAAAAAAAAAAAAAAAAAAAAAAAAAAAAAAAAAAAAAAAAAAAAATCAATCAATTATAGTCATGCCTATGAGGAATACAATTATCTAATAAAACAGTGAGTCAAGTGTTTAAATCCGTTTTATGTGCAGTTGTCTGAATGTGGTTTGTTGTGTGCTAGTGTGAGCTCTCGGGCTATTTATGTTAAAGCTATGTCATATGGCAATAATTTGCTTTGAAGGCTATTGTATGCTACCGATCTCAAAACAGACAGACCCTGAAGAAAAGAGGAGTAAAGTGAGGAGGTTATGTCATGCTCCAAAAGAGGTCGGTGTGAATAGAGGTGTAAACTGATGGTGGAAAAAGGATGTTGTACTGCCTTTCTGTGAAATGGGATCTAGATATGTCATTAAGTTTTCAGGAAATTGTGTCAATCTCTAAAAGAAAAAAAAAAGGGGGGGGGGGGGGGGGGTGAGTTTGTCTCCTTGAATATTTACAGCATGCCTACAGCTACTTCTTTAACAGATCCCCTTTATTATTTTTATTTAACTGACCAAGTTTAGACTGATTTAGTACTAAATCTCATCTGGTTCAACTGCGCTTTGAATGAAGCTTATATGGAATCTATGAAACTCTAATGAAACAAACACACACACACACACACACGCACACACAACTCAAATTAATTATCTATTTGTATCATTCAAAATCTCATGGACTCCTTCAGGATGGCTTCCAAGCCCAGACCACTGCTTTGGTTGTCTTCAAGCTTCATCACCTGCTTAAACATGTGTGCTCCATCTGCTGTATTTTCTTTTTTTTTCTGGGTTTTATTCCTTGAAACGTGAGCCAGAGCATATTTGCTTCCTTGCTTTTCACTCTGTAACCCACCTGACCTGAAGTCAGTCTCTATTTGAGGTGCACAGTCCATCCTCACATTCACTGTACGCTAACTTGAGACTTTTAGGGGCTTGAAAGTGCAGTGAGACTATACCGATTTGGATGCCTTTGGTTATGAATGCAGCATCCCCATTTCATTTCTCATTTGTGACACTTCCTAAGAAAATTCTCTCTGCTCTTTTTTTTTTATATCTTACACAGCACTTTGTGAAAAGATTCAAGCTATTCTTCTTCTCTTCCTGTATGAAATAGTCCTTTCACTGTAGTACCGCTCTCCATACCCAGGACACCCTGCAGCTTTCAGTTTGAAAAAGGAAGAGAACAGCATCTTGATGTTTGTCTGAGGACTGTGTGAAATCCCCATGCTGAAAGTCTCCTTAGGGCCAAACACACAAAGCATTAACTGTCAGCCACCGAGTTCCTCTGCCTATCAAAAAATCTCCAAGGACTATTTAGCTGTCAGCCACCTAACTACACCTCCCAGCCCCACTATTTTTAAAATGAATTTGAGCAGAGCAGGTGTTGATTGACACCACAAACTCCCACTCTGCCTCCCTCTGTCAGCATAAACACTCGCGTCTTTCATTTCAGAGGGGATGTGGAGGTAAGTTGAAAGATAACGTTACATTACAGTAAATGCAAAAAAAAAAAAAAAAAGACTGAACCAAAACTTCAAAGTTCATTGCTGATAATGGAAACAGCGAGGCGGCAAAGGCAGGACGGAAGTTTACCAGCTCCTTTCAGCTCCAGCCTGATTTTGAAAATGGCTGATTTTGAAGCACATTGGTAAGTTCCAGCAACTCTGGCCTCTATTTGCTCAGCATAAGTGAAGTAAAATGGGTCTCGGCAATGAATGGGTGATGCCTTTAGCGCAGCATAGAGACCCCAATTTATTCAGATGTCTTGGCTTAAGTGTAGAAAAGCTCAGAAATGCAGTTCTGAGACAGGACTTCCTTTTAGCTTCAACAAGCTGGCTGCTTTCAGCTCTGAAACTCACTTTAAATGCATCATTCATGCTGCAAAACTGAAACACTGTTGAAAATTATAAATTCATCATGATCTCATAGACTCTTTTTAAACACTTTTAATGCTTTCTGCACACAAAGTGCAAATGGAGGCTCCAAGGACTGCATGGTAGCATGTCTCTAGCACAGTAGGTTAATAAATAAAGCTTCTGCAAAAGAGAAAAGAAAAAAAAAAAGAAACTATTAAGACTGCTGAATGCATTCCAACTTCCAGCAAGGCCACAGCTTTTGTAAGACTGACAAATGTGAAATTACTGGAGAGAAAGCGAAACGCGAAGCTGACGTGGGGTATGTTTTGGTGGGAGGACAAAGGCTGTGCGTGTGGGAGCGCAGAAAAGCAGCGTTGTTGTTTGACAAATGGTAATTATCTTTTTTTTCTCCCACTTTTGTTCCACTAATTGCAGTTAATTTCGAAATTCATTATTCCTGCATGTCAAGACCAACTTCAGAGGAGCATACGCCAAATTTCCAAATAAATACACATCTTACACAGAAAGCGGAGACACCAAGATGCATGGCCCTTGTATGAGTCGACTAGTGAGATCAATCAGCACAGCTGGTTGGTTTTTAATTCTGCCTGCCTCACTTTACTCCCACTGCTCCAAACACACTTGCAGTTATCTCAAGGCCAGACAAACACAGGCTTCCATTAAATCCACTTTGACTCCCCTCTCAGTCTGAGGTGTGTTGCTGTGCTTTGAGGAAGGGCTTTCTCCACGCACATAAACACACACACGAATGCAGGCTCTCGGCTGACCTGCCTGAGAGGTCTAATAGAACGCTCTGGCAGATGTGTCACGGGAACAATTCACCTTGCCATCTGTTTCTCAGTGCTTCATTGCCAAATCCTTCCCCCTCCATCCTGCAATCAAGGACAGGATGAAATACAAGTCCCATTATAGGGAAGCAGCTAATAATGCATTATCAATTAGTCCCTTTGGCTACTGATCAATGCTTAGCAGGTGGTACAAGGCCATTTTGTCCATTTAGGACTATATTGTCCTCTTCCCCCTGATTCTCTTATTTCCTTCTGCTCATTAGATCCTGGCATGCAGACCTATCAGGTTCTGCTTAAATTGCAGCGGGGGCTTTTCTTCAGTATTCCATTTAAGATCATGTTTAATCACTCTGGTGGGGCTTCAGCGCCGTGAAACTGACTCCATTCTGGATTCCTCCTAATTTCTGTCAAAATGACAGCGAGCTTGTTGCTGCTTTCAAATAAATGTCATTCAAGTGGAGTTGCCTGTAAAAGCAAAGGCATTTGTGTGCATCCTGACCTATGCAGAACTGAGAAAATGAGAGAAAAACAAGTGAATAAAAGTGTGCAGAGAGAAGGGAGTGTGGAGTGGGTGGAAGTTGGTGAGGAGGAAGTGATTGGCTCCTATAATACCACAGATAAGTACAGTGGTATTAAAATAAAGGTTAGAGATCATTTAGGCTAAGCCCAGCTTATCTCCCCCTTAGATCAGAAATTAAATATGTCATTACATTACAATCCAGGACCTAGTCAATCAGGAAATACATATTTTATAGAAACGCATTCCCTCTTGCTTGCAGACATTAGGCTTAGCCCTGTGGTGGCATAACATATTATTAGTTCTATTCAGAAAGCGGTGGCTTTAAAAGATTTACTGGCTGCGTCATGCGCGGTATTTAAACTTCAAAGGATTGACAGAGGACAAGAGCTGATGCTGATAAACCTGCAGGTTATAGAAAACTGGTTGTATTTTATTCTCATATGTGGTTTTGAATTCTTTTTTCTAGTCAAGAAAAAATATTACTTTATTAATATTGTCCATGTGATCGCACTGTAAACTATTTCATAAAGGACAAGGCAAATGTGTCTCCGCCGTCTCCTGCTTTCATGGAGAAGCCTTGTTGACATCCAGTTCAATCAACAAAGACAAAATATAATCTCCCATCTTTATAAGGCGGTCGCTGAGATTTATTGAAATAGGAATGTGAAACGCATGCATTTTCCACCTGAGAGGGTTTGCTGCTGCGGTGACAATACGGAGCGCGGATCAAAATCGTTTCCATCAATACCGGCAGATGAAATGCAAACACAATCAAATCAGTCTGGCCAATACGAGGAGTCTCCCTTCAAATGCCAATCTCCCTTCTCCTCATCATGTGTCTGATGAGAAATCATAGAGTGGGAGAATCTCCTAATCTATGCAAACACACTGTCAGCATTGATTTGTTCGGGGGGGATGTGTCTTTATTAGGACTCGCCAGACGTCTCCTCTCACCGACCTGGGAAAGACACGGAGCTGGCCGGGGCCTCGGAAGCAGTCACAGCCATAACAATTGAGATAAGTTACTGTAGACAGGTAATGAGAAGGGATAAACTGGAGGATAGATCGATATTGGACATTGAATCCAGGAGAGGAAGGACAAATTGCAACATCTCTTCCCTTTTTGATGTTCAAAGGAGTTTCTGAATCAACTTTCTGTGTGTATGTGTGTGATGGAGTCTGCTGCGTTGAATCAGATTAGATAAACAAACCCGCCTGATGACATGTGGAAATGTCTGATAAAAAGACACGTCCACATGTCATGTTCTCGGCTGTCTGAGCTTTCAGTACTGAGTGCTCTGTCTGAAACTTGCCTGCACTTCATTCCTGGGTCAGTTATTTATTCACACCCTTCCAGTCTGTTTGGGCATTTGACTGAGCTTGCCGGGAATCGACACGCACACAGTTCGCTGAATCTCGCCTGCGCTGTGCAGGCCTCGACAAGCCACGTATCTGATATTCCTTCAACTCTGGTCTGCAGTGTGAAGGTGAGGAGCTCATCGATTGTGGCTTAGGCTCTCTTTGATCACTTTGTTTTCCATTTGATATTCCTCAGTAACAACACCCTGCACAAAAGTCATTAAGCCTGGGAACCCCTTGATGTTCCCTTTGCGTAAAATACAACAGACTATAAAAGGCAGCTCTACAGTAAGTCCAACATTCAAACACTTGGAAGTGGCGTGGTTTGAATCACAAGTTGTGTCACAGACAGAGGTAGCAAACTCTGCAATCTTTGTTCTGCGTTATCACACAGCCAATTAAACACTCAGGGTGTCAGTAAATTAAATAATTTGAATTATTTTATCAAGATAATAAGGGGGAAAAAACCCACGTGGGATAATTCTTGGCTGAAAAACAGAGGACTGATTTTGATATTATCACTTTAAAGTCTGGCAAGTATTTTATCAAGGTACTTTATCACACTGAAGAAAAACTAATGAAAAATCCTAATCCAATTCTTGCTTAAAGCAGTCTTTTTGAGTCACAAGATTATTGAGATTTTCTTCATTATAAAAGATATTGGATTAAACAAGGCGCTAGATTCTACATCACTGTTTACTGTAACATGCAGAAGAAGCCCTTTGGCCTGCAAATGTCTGCACTGATACTCTGATCATATATGCTGACTTAAAAAACAAGAAATTAGACACTGCACACAAAAAGAATATTAGCTCTTTCTATAAATACTCTGTGCACGGATAAAAAAGGAATTTTGGTCTGTTAACAGGTTTTGTACAAGGCTGTTACTTGTGATTATCCCCAAAACTCTGTGTAATTTCTCTGCTTGTTGTTTTATTCATAATGCATCAAATGCAATTGATTTGCAAGTGTCTTTTTATAATTTTTTATTTCACATAATACTTCAATCTTCACCTTTTTTTTTTTACTAAATTGCTTTCACTGTAGCTTGTCAAACCCTTAAGGTGCTATTTTTATTGATTTTTCTCTGAAAATGGTTTAAAAAATAGCTGAAATATCGTACTCTCGTTATTTTTTGTCCTGTTCTATTTGTTTGAAACTTGTTCTTAGTGTTTAGTTTGAACAACGCAACCTTACAGAAGAGACTTTTGTTTTGATGGAGCTTGTGTTTGGAAATGCATAAAATTTATCTGAACTGCAGCACCAAACTGCTGATTAAAATGTCAAGAAAATGTACAAAAATATTCAAAGCTGTAATATTTCTCTGAGTGATAATAAATTCTCTTCATAATAACTGAAATACGTACATTTAGTTTATTCCTTACTCAAATAATACTATATGTTTATGATAAAAACATCTCCTTTTTCATTTGCTATATCAAAAAAAGATTTTTTAGGTGAGTTTTATTATCAATAGACTGCAAACCATATTTAAAAGAGAGCATGGAATGTGCACAGCAGCCACATGTGCACATGCAACCTCTTCTTCTTCATGCAACTTATCTAATTGTTCAAATTGAGACCAGAATTTCTCTTCCACATAAAGCCCCATGCTCTTTAATGAGATTTCAAATGAATTTAAATACATCAACCGGTGAGGTTTTGACCATGACTGTCTGGTCACATTGATCCAGGATATTTACATCCTGTTGCTCTGACCGGAGAAGACAAGCATGAGCAGACGCTTCTGCTCAGGAGAAAAAGAAAAGTTATTTTGAGAAAGTGATTTTATCTGTCTCATCAAGGATAAAATGTCAATTAATTTTTTCCCCCAACTTAGGCCCATACTTCTCAATCCTCCACCCTCAAGACGTGTGATGTACTGGTGTGACAGAAGCCCTGGTTGCTTGGCAACAGGTACGAGTTTAGAGTCCAGTGTGACTGTGCTGACCAGGGTGAGAGGACAGCCTGACAAGCCTGTGCTGCACACACTCGCAGGGCTTTGCTGCAGTTGGATGTGTGCCCCTCACATGTTTCTTGCAGGGATGGGGATTAGACCGAGCTGTCAGTAAACTCCTCAGGGCAGCCGTGACATTAAACAGCACAAGTGTTTGAGAGATCGATGTGGGCACAGCTATACCTCTGGACAACCGCATGTCCTTCATAGCCGGTCAGGTCTACATAGGAAACATGCGATATCAAAGGCACTGAAACCACAAAGTGAAGTCAAAAGCTGCGAGGAAGCTTTGGAACTTCACAGGCTTTTCAAAGACGGAGGCTCTCGCTGCTGCAGGGGTCCGTGGCAGCCAGCATGACAGATTTGTTTCATAGACAAATAAATGCTGACTGTAACAGCTCATAACCACACATGGCAAATGGTCCATCATCATTAAACGTTGGCAGAGATATTGTATTTGTAATGTTATGTTCCCATAAACTCTGCACTTTATGGGGCACATCATGTTCTTAAGCTATTGACAAAACATGATTCATATTCTCCATTTCAAAATGAAGGAGCCGCTTCTACAACGTCACCCATTTGAGTGCTGCATAAAACCCAGCTTTGCAAGTAAAATAACAGTTTACAAAAAATTAACAACAACCAAGTCACCGTTATGACTCACAACTGATGCCTACAACATATTGTTTGAGTAGAGTAGAAATTTTCCATCTGAAGGTGGGGTGAAAAGCCCCTCATCATACTGAAGTAAAGGTCTTTGAGAGGCAGTACTAAATAAAACTTGGAACATTTTTTAGAGCAAATCTCCAGCGTGACATTGACAGAACTGCAGTAAGTTGTACACATGGAATATGTCAGAAATAATTGAGGAAAAAGAGCTAAAAGCTAAAGTGCAACGAACCTCACCAGTAAAAACGCAGCATGAAAAGGCCTGACAGCTATTACATCATCACAGTTATTTAGCTGACTGCAGCGACTTTGCAGAATCATCTGAAAGAATGCCATTTGTTTGAACTATCAGAGAGGTTTTTCCATAAGGCTCCTGTTACTTAAATTAAAAGAATAGCATTCATTTTTGAGCCTTTTTTTCCATTCAATACATTCATTTTTCCAACATTGCAGGAGACCAATTGTGATTCTTTCAGCACTGTAGACTAGGGGTGTCAACGTTTACAATTTTTTCTACACGTGTAATCAGGACTACTAACCGTTGTGTACATGGTTACACATCAGAGATTAATGATCTGTTGCAGATGGTGACGTCACCTTTGCATTCCACTATACTGCTGCTGTCATAATGAAGTCAGAGCAAAATACACGGTAGTAGAGCTGAAATAAGGTTGTGGATATGTATCATTTTAATCCACGAGAACTGAAACGATTCAACGGAAAAAATCTCTTTTATTGGTGCAATCTGAACGGAGTTCCTGCAGAAGTTTTCACACAGCTGACATCAGCTGACCGGATTTTTCCTACATCTATCAGATACATCATAACCCGTCTTCATACACAGGAGAAAGACAGTTTTCACAAGCAGGGATGGCTATCGATGTTTCACGGCTGAGCTGACCCGAAAATATGGAAATGTTTTATCTGAGAGAAGTAAGTCGTGTTCTGGTGATCAACTTTATTTAAACAGCGGCTAACACGAGCTGTAGATCTTCTGCTTAACACATGCATTTGTTACAGTAAGTGTCCTCTATGCTCATAACTTAATTTTCAGATAAAAAAATCTGTACATCAAACTCAGTTAGCTGTTAGCAACAACCAAAGCTAGCTCTCTCTGGTTGCTCTAATTAAATGCATTTCAGTAACCATTAGGGTGGGCAGATTCACTAATACATCGATGTATTGCGATGTCACACATGTTGAATCAATTTGGTATCATAAATATCCAATTTTCTTCTTTTTAAGTAATAATTAAATGACCAAAATACAACTCCAAAGCCTGGCAGTAACATAGAAGTTGCGTATCCTGCTTGGACATTTTAGAGGTCAGACCTCAGCCGGGGGCCGCTCCGTAATGTGAAACAAGTGAAAGCTGCTCAGAATAAATGAGCTGAACAACCTCATAGTTTGTCGATCAGATCTGCTAGGACATACATTTGTAAAAACTGCTAATAATGATTTTGGTTTAAAGAAGTCTTCATTAACTTTAAAGGCCAGTTATGTTTTTCTCAAAAATCCACACTGCAAAAACTCAAATCTTACCAAGTATATAGTTCTCATTTCTAGTCAAAATATCTCATCACTGAAGCAACCCCTAACAGAATTTTATATTTACACAATATTTATAACAGGGGGAAAAATATTAAAAATGAGAAAAGGAAACTCAAAAAAAAAAAACAAACCAAAAATAAAAAAAAAAAAATAATAATATAATAAAAAATTAAACAAAAACTACAACAGGACTACCGAGGGGGGGTGTAAAGGATAAGGCAACAGGAATGTGCCTGACAGATTGGAAATTGATAGGGAGAGGGGGGGAATGAAAGGGGGGGGGAGGGGAGGGGAGGGAGGAGGTAAATTTTAAAAATATCTGGATTTTCTGGTCGGGCAAGGATGGTAGAGTTAAAAGAAGACAAAATTACCTAAAGAGAAACATTTCAGTGAGATACAAGAACTTGTATTAAGACAAATGCATCTTATTACATGAATATTATTAGGAAAATTTCACTTGTTCCATTGGCAGAATTTTTTGCTTATTACGAGGCAAAAAAATCTTCGTCACTCTTAAAATAATAATAATAATAATAAAAGTTGCTATAAAACAAGTTCTTATATCTTACTGAAATGTTTCTGTTTAGGTGATTTTGTCTTATTTTAAGTGTGATGAGATATTTTGACTAGAAATGAGAACAATATATTTGGTAAGATTTAAGTTTTTGCAGTGCACCAATGTTTTTTAACAATATCTCATACTTAGATTCTCTCTCTCTTTTTTTTTTTTTTTTTTTTACTAAAAATGGAAACTGAATGGATTTAAAACTGTTAAGTGGCCACTCAATCAAACAAAAACATGGAAAGGGCAAAATGATGCTTCCAATCTTATGATAATCATTTATATGTGCTAATCATTTAATAATCAAATTGCAGCACCCTGAATTGAAATCTCATCAAATCGTGAGGTGCTTCAGATTGCACACTCTTAAGTAACAACCCGCTGACCAATCTAATGATTGCAGGGCTAAATAAAGCACATCCAAATGAAAAAGGTAAGCTAAATGACTTAAACTTGTACTGGATTTGCAATGAAGCTGCTCATCAACGCAACACAAACCACTACTGAAAACTGACAGGATGTCACAGATCCTGACCTACGCAGCCTCATCCCTGATCAGATAGCTGAGAGGAATGAAGAGAAAAGATTCCAAATCAATCAGTCACAGCTACTTTTCTCAATTCTTCTTGCCTGGATTGTACAAATCTGACCATTTTAGACCCTAATTTCACATTTAAGGGATAAGGTCATGCAGGTAATTGAGAAAACGCTCTAATGCATACAATCGTGTAGAAGAAGAGCTTCTGTAAATTTGAAGGTTTTCCGTATCAGGATATAAAAAAAAGAAGAAAAAACCCTTACCAAGTCTTAAAATTTGGCAAAAACAACCTCAGAAGAAGAAAAACTCACATGTTACACAATGTCATTATTTGCTGAACAAAAACTAAGCCAGGATGAAGTGTGAAGCTTCCTTTTCATGACTCTACATATTAAAAAGAGACCAATAGAGAGAGTGAAGCTTTTCCACAAGGCTTCAAGGAGTATGAATTTTAAAAATGCATTGCAAGCTCAGCTGGCTTGTTTAGATTTCTAGAGGCCACTTTATAATCTCTAGAGTCCTTGTATTAATTTCAATTTCACTTGCATTTTAGATGGAATTATTCTAATGAATTGTCTGCTGGCAGCAGTGCTCTTTCCTTTTGTCATTTTTGTCCTGCACTGTGATGCTAGGAAGCTGCATAAAAAGTGCAACCCATACACACAACACAAAAAAAACACTTTTTAAACTAGCTCTTCATGGGAAAGATGAGTTTTTCAAATCTGTTCTGCATCTGTCATGCTCACAGAAAACTAATAAAAGGTGATTGTGCTTTTACTGTTTATAAAGTCAAACATAAATTTGTATCAGGCAAAGTGGGTGGAGGTGTTAATAAAAACACAAAAGATGAAAAATTACCAGTGTTGCTTGCTTTAAATTCTCAAGATGCAACTATTGTCATCCTTTCATACGCTTTTATTGCTGTTATTGACAGGAGTCTGACTCCAGCATCCTGAACTGTGCCTCAGCCATGAGGTAAAACAAATCAAACAACTGAAGACTCTGTAGGTGACAGCAAGGTTGCAGGGCATGACATGAGGAGCTATAAACACGATGTGAGGTGCATTCAGTTCTTTTTTCACCTACGGTCAAATGTTAACACACACACAGACACAAACAGCAATGACTCAAATGAAACTCTATGAAAGTACAGCTGCAATCTAACTCTGCAGAACAAAGACGTGCAGTTAAAGTTTAAATTCTCCAACTTCTGTGTGCATGAACATATGTAGTGCAGAAGGTGCTTCCTGCAGTTGTTGCTTATTATTCTATCTTAAACCTGTTTGGTATGCATATCTGCAAATCTGTGTGCATATTTTGGTGCGTGTGCTCCTCGCCGTCCCAGAAAAACCTGTCATTTTTCTGTTTCTCATTCCCAATCAGTCAGGCTGTGAATGGGTGGATTGATTTTGCAGATCGCTTCTGAATCACACCACATCAGTGTCATACATGTTTATGACACTGATGGCGGAGGCGGGGGATTGCAGAACGACAGAGGGAAAAACAAACAGGTCTCCAAGGTGATTGAGGGAGAAGATTTCTGAGGCTGAAACCAATGTGCTTATTATGAGACTGGCAGGCTAAATAGGCTGGAGGATGAGCCAAGAGTCTGATGGAGCACAGTAATCACTGGCAAATCACAAACCTTAGCTTCACCACATAAACACTTTAAATAATGCATCAGCAGAGGTGCATATTTATATCAGTCAATGCCCCCAAAACAGGTGAAAACTCTTTTTATATGGGAGAAAAAACCCTGAAGAGGTTTATTTGAGTCAAAACTGAACAAGAATTAATTACCTAGATGAAAAATACAAGTTTGTTTTACATACCTGTGGCTGGATCAACAGTTCGCTCAATCAGGTGGTCGTCTTGATGAACCCACTCGCCGTTGCACTTGAAGTAAATCTGTGTGGCAGGTGTGGAGCGGCAGGTCAGAGTCACCGGCTTGTTCTTTACAATGTACTCATCCTCCGGCTCCACCAAGAAGTGAGGTAAGAGGTCAGAGAATGCAGCGGGAAGTGCTGCCGTGTCAGCATGCTCTGAACCTTGGAAAACCGAGAAATAAAAACAAATTCAGAAACAGAACAGGCAGGGTTCCTACACGTTTTAACAAGTTAAATTCAAGACTTTTTTAAGATCACTTGGAACAGAATTTGATGCCCATTTCACGAGCACACCAGCAAAAACACAGATCACTCTATATTTCCAAAGATAATGTAAAAAAAGATAGATTGAACAACAACTTTTGGCCATCATTTCCTACGTCTATCATTGGTACCCAGTTTGAAATTTCCCTCCAAAAGGTAAACAAGATGTTTACACAAACCTCAGGCTGACAAGACCCGCCCTGATCTCCTCCTGATTGGCTAATATAAAGGCTCTGTCAAGGTAATCTTTTTTTTTTTGTTTTTTTTTTTTCACTGTCATTTTTCTATGTGACTGAAAAATGTCAGAGTGTAAGATCATTTAAGACCTACCATATGAAATGTAAGACCACACCTGTCAAATTTAAGGGATTTTTTAGGTAATAAATGCAGATCTGTAAATTTAAGACTTTTAAGACTTTTAAGCCCCGGCGCAAACAGGGATGAAAAAAAAACAACTTTTTACTCTTATGACTAAGAAAATATGGGAAATTTGTAATGCAGAGATTCAGCATCTTTGGTGAAATTCAGCTCCTACATATGCATGTGGACCAGCTAGAGAAGGACAGATGGACAGACAGTTTAAGAGGCAGACGGAGCTGGCAGTAGCAGAGCTTGGCCTTGTGTGCTCTTGGGTGGGTCAGAGGGGGTAGCGGAGTCCTTTACTGTCTTTACTCCAGCTCTTAATCACAGCCCTTTTAACATCACGGCTGATGGACCGGCAGCCATAAATCCTGCCTCAGCTACTCAACCACTTCACACTGTGTTTTACTGCTCTTCAACCGGGACTCTAACTCTCCCCACATTAAGCACGACAGAGCGAGAGACACAGAGGTTAAAGATGACTGACAGCTAAACAGCCTGTTGACTCAAAAACACTTCCTGTGTACTTTTGTTTTACTACTCCTCCACAAACTGTCATGAAAAACACAACATGTGGAGGGGGAGGGGCGCCCATACGTCTTCGCTGTGCAGGGATTCAGGAGCTGTCTTTGCTTGGACAACCTTACATTTTACAACAGACTTCTGCACTACCAGAGAAATGTTCAAAACAAACGCTGGATGACACAAAAGAGCCTACGGCGCACACATCCTTCCTCCGTGAACACAGTTTCTCTCTCTCACTCTCTAAACATATTAGCCAAGTGCGAGAGATAGCGAGAGGACATGGAACAGAGCAGAAAGAGGGAAATAACCTCTTTAAACTGCCAATACTCAGGGGAGATCAGTAAATCCCAAAATAAAACCCTTTTAAAAGGAGTGTAATATTAATTTACTGTCCTGAATCCAATATGGCTGACAGGCCAGACATTAACAGCCTTCTCCATCACTCCCCGTGCAGCAGGAGAGGATGGGAGTCCACGTCTCTTCTAATGAAACGGCAACACCCATGCTGACCTTTCTTTTCTCTCATCCTTCCCTCCCCCACTCAGGCTTTGTTCATCCTTACAACTTCCTGGAGCCCAGGTCAGGGATAGTATTAAGTTGTGTCATAAATACCAATCTTTTGATGAAGACATTATCTGTCAGCTCCTCCCCCACCACATATTATATTAATGCCTTTCTTCCTTTTACTCGTGTGCTGAATGTTGCTAATTCATCAGGATGAGATAGAGTGAGGGACGCCGGCGCTGCTGTCGCTGAACCCCATTAATGTTCCGTGTACATGTTTAACTCTTAATGAAAACTAAATGTTCTGTGTCCAATGAACGACATACATCACTTGCTGACACTTTACCATTTTCACCATTTTCCCGAGCACATCTCATTTCATTAACGCACACAGTTCCAGAGGAAAATATGGCAGATATCTATTTAAGACAACACAACCGCGTGACATTATTTACTGCTTATGCAAGAGTGTGTTTCTTGTCTCATGGTGTCGAGGGAAAGGCCACAGTTCATCAGGAATAGCGACTATAATTGCTCGAAGGCAGAGCCAAAACTTTGCTAATAAACAGTGAGGGGACCAGTAGGTCAGGTTGTTTGAAAACGTGGTGGTCCTAATGATGGCGGCGTCTTCTAATGGGCTGGCTTCCAGCTTTGTGACCATGGCCATTAGCGGGCTGGGCCGACCCCATGTCCTCTCTTGCAGAATGAAGACGACAGCTCGGTAAAAACTGTGGGTGAGACCCACCTCACACCTGCTGGGTTAATCATCTCATAAAGGACAGATGATGTTCAAGCTGAGAGCGAAACCAAAGCCAACCAAAGACGGGTGAGGAGTTGTAAGAATGGCTTGATGCTGTTAACTCGCCGCTGCTTCTCATTTGGAAGGGTCACATTCAATATGAACTCCCAACTTTAGATGATGTTCCCAATTTGTGTTTGTGTGGGTTTGTGTCGAAAGAGGCGGAGGTAAATCTTCCATTTTAGCACATGTTCCTTAGGTTAATGAGGTTAAACACCTAATTTCGTCGGAGGGAAATTGTCATTTTATGGGAGGACATTCCAGTCACGCACTGCTTTATGTCAAACCCATAATGGAGGACTGATAGGTACTAAATTGGCTTAGATTATTGTCACGACGCAGCATACTTCAAAGTCAATGTGCACACACGACCACATGCACACAAAGACACACAGGGAGTATCAGCCACTTAACAGACTTATTGTGGGTCAATGCACAAATCAAATAGACATACAGCCGCACTACGGACACTGCATTAAATTCCTCTGAGCACGATCAGCTAAGGCCATCATTAATTGTAAACTGCATCTGAGGTCATTGCCAGATTATTGTGTACATGCACAAACAAACAACACGAGAAGCTAAATGTCTCCCTGGTTGATCGTACAACCAGTGAAGATGATTTAATTGATACAATATAGCAGATGCACTGTCGGGGCAGAGGAGGACAAAGGCCTGGCTGCAAACTCTTACATAAAACGAATCTTAGAGAAGGATTCTTATTCTTAGAAACACGCAAGGTTTCAACCTCATATTTGGCTGCAGCTGCTATTCTCTGCTGAGACACAGAACAAGGGTGCACCAGCTGTCAGTGTGCTGAGCCATGATGTCCAGGACAGATTTCCTGCTGCACACAGACCCCATGTCTCATCCATCCAGCTGACCACGTCAGCTCTCATGTCTGGGGCTGATCCCATCTACAAGAGGAGATGATGAAGTGATGATGACGCAGGCAAAAACACTTGTTTAAATATAGAAAATACCTTTAAAAAAGTTTTATTGCTATAACGGCAGTAACTTTATATGCACATGTTTTAAGAAAAATGCTCTAGTCTTTTCAATCTTCAATTTTTGATATTGATTTCTACTTTAATATCACTTACTGTATCACTTTTTCATACACATATAAATATCAAGTCTCGTTTGGAGACAAATTTCCCAAAACAAAGGGCTTATATATCCTCTGCCTAGCGTCAACCTGCTTATCAGCGTTTGTAAAGCGAGAACGTATTTCTTTTTATTTCGCCCAAACAGTCGTCCTCAAAATTATTCATACCCCCCAATTAAAGAAGTATAAAAAAATCAGTTGTCAGCCAAATAAGTTGAAATTGGCAAAACTAAAAATAAATAAAAATTCTATGAAAAGAAGGAAATATTAAAAACAAATACACAAAAAGTAAAACAAGCAAAAAAGCATGATGATGCTAAAATTTTGTTGAGCAACACTTTGAGGCAATCAGGTGTTTTTTCTAATGTTCAAAAAGACTTTTGCACCTGTTGATGGGTATTTTGGTCCACTCATGGGAAGGTGCTCTAATGTGTCTGGGACAGTTTTTTTTCTTTTTTTTTTTTAAATAAAAAATTTCTACAATTTTATTTCACTAAAATATAATTTTGTGATTTTTTTTTTTTTATTATTAGTTTCTATAGTTTCTTTATATTTGAATTACTATTGTGAATTTAGCCTTTTCTTTAATTGGAGGGTATAATTTTGAAGACGACTGTATGTGCTGAAATACAGAAAGAATTCTTCGTGTACATATGTGGTTCAGGAAGAAAAGTGGCCATCTAACAGTAAGAGGGTTGGTGGTTTGAACTCCGCTTGCCCCCTGTCCACATGTCGAGACTGAACCCCACACTGTCTGACGCATTTATCACTGTATGTGTGTCTGACAAAAGAAAGCCCTTCATAGGCAGAGATTATATAGACTAAGAAGTGCCGTATGAATGTGTTGTGGACTGGGTGAATGTGGCTTATAGCGTAAAGCACTGAGTTGTCAAAAAGACGAGAAAGGCGCTTTATAAATGCAGTCCATTTACCATTTACCACAGTTACAATGCAAGGATGTCAGCAGGGTGGAAAGCCAAAGCTGGAGAGGAAATAACCCTCTTTTGTGTTTCTCCCTCACGGCATCAACACATCATGTGCCCTTTGGAGCCAATTACATTTTTTCTTCTCTTCTCTTCTCTTTTCTTTTTTTTTTTTTTTTTACAACATCATGTCCCTGAAGGAAAGCATCATTGAGCAATCACTGGGCATAATTTACATCACAGCGATGAACAGCAGCTATAACAAGTGTTTTATGACACCATCAGTGCCTTATGATGTTCTCTGAAATTAATTTAATTAAAGTATTCACAGTATTATAAAAGTTCAAGTTTAGTAACCATTAACAACAAAGCCAAGGCTGACCTCTGAGCCACTGTGATGCTTGATGGTTTTCTTCCCAGTCCTTGATTTGTTCAAATGGTTTTCTGGCCTTAAGACCACTGAGGGTCTTTATTAAGTAATTACTCTAAATATGTTGTGCACAGTTCTTCTGGGAAATTCCATCAATATGACTATGACAATGTTTACTCTGGGAGTTATCAAACACGTGAAATGAAGCAAAAATGGGATGTGCAAGAGGGGAAAAAAATGTTTCTTCCACCTTCATATATAACCCGAAGAAAGCCTGACTGATTTATGTTTGTCCTCAGATGACAAATATTTAGCCCTCCACGTGTCTGAGGTTCAGAGTAAATTTTTCATTGAGACAACCATGCTTCAGCAAGCACTCCTTCAACCACAGACACTCGCTCTGTGTCAAACACACACACTCAGATGCTTCCATATACAGGACACACACACACACTCATAGAGATGAAAGTCACATTCAAGAAGTTAAAAAATCATGCGCACGTATGCAAAATAAACACTCCAAGAATGCAGACATGGGGGAGGGGGGAGGCGCTGCTCACAAACAGCTTTGTCTTTCTCTCAATCAATGAGAGATGCAGGGTTATGCATGCAAAGAGCCGTTTTTTTCAGAAATGGTAGGAAAAACAACCCGACAACCCCCAACGACTACTACTTCAAAATCTATGGAATATTGCTGGTCATTAAGGTTGGACTGGAAAACAATCAATTACTGTCAGCTGCTGTACGTGTACCTGCGTGGAAACAGCTTTTGTGCATTAAATAAACATGTGGGGAGAGCTGCGCACCTAAACTTCATCACATCACGTTTGCATCGCTGGTGGGATGCAGACAGGCTTTAAAGAAGGACAAAAAAACAGCATGATGGACAGAAGGAGAAGATAGGCTGAGAGGATGCGGGTGAATATGCATATGAGTCTCACCCGTGCCTCATGTGATGTTAACACAATCTATTTCCATTTAATTAAGCACAAAACTTTGTGTTTTGATGTAGGACTCAGCATCTGCATCCACGCAGGATACTAATAACATCCTGCTTCCTTCATGGTCCTGATGAAAAAAAAAAATTAATGACAGATGCACTCCTGAAGCTTGGGTCACATCCTCACGTGTGAGAGGAGGTGATTTATGTCAGCAGCTTTTGAAAGCAATTCTCAAACAGGCAGCTCTTTGGATGACTAAACGCTGCTTTTTTAAATCTCACTAAATAGTTTGTCAAAGGAAGAAAAAGTTGAAGTTTTGTAAATATGGTGCAGAGCAACACAATTAATGAGCTTTACACCTTTGAACAGGAGCTTACACATCTGCTTATTCCGGTTTGCTGAATCCTGTTTATTAATATTTCTTGTCATCTATTTGAAGATACGCCCCAGCGGGGGATCTAGGCAGGGAAGCGACTTTGTGCTGTTTACCATTGGCACCAGCATGACACCCCCCGATACCTTCGTTTCAGCTTACTTTCAAGGCAACGCTGTCTTGAAAGGTGCATTTGCCTTGAAACCTATGAGACGATTTTAAGTTCAGTGTAAAAGAGCTGACATTTTGAGAGCTGAGTGAAAATGAGATCGGCAGCACGTGTGAGTGTATTTGTCTGTGTAAATGTGCATGTTTGTGCAAATGTGTGAGTAAATGGCTCAGAGTGATGCTCTGTGAGATGAACAGCTGAGGGCTGGAGTTTGTGTAAGTAACAGCAAGTGTGAGACGAATCATCATTGCATTTTAAATAGCTGCACGGTCAAACGTGGGTTCTGAAGCCACATTAGAGACCTATTCTTAGAAGATGATTATTGTGAGAAATAATCATATTCATAGCTCAAGTGCCACAGCTGATGCTTTGTCTCTTATTCATTCCCAGACAGTCCAGTGTTGAGTCGAAATCAGCCTCTTAACAATTTAGTTTTGCGCATCAGTGGTTTAATCACTGGTTGCTGCACTTTGATAAACCCTGTACCCTCTGATATGTGTTCAGTTATACTAACTTGTGTATTTTACTCATGCAACATATATGTTGGATGCTTTAATTACAGGTTTCAGGGCATTGAAAGTTAAGTGTGAGAGTGCTCAGCTGCTTTTTGTGAAAGAAGCCCAATCATGACCATCAAGCATTTCATTAAAAAGCTCAGTTCCAGCTAAATATACATAATTCAAATGTAGAAGAAAGCAACGATCAAGTCACATTATGAGTTACAAATGCGCTTCGCTTTGGATGCTGTGTTTAGAAATTATTTATAATCCCCCAAACAGCAGCTAAATCATCATTGTGAAACTTGCAAAGCATCCAAACTAGTGTCCTGCATCCTTGTGTACATTCAGCAAACCAACCACGACACATAGGCATCCTAAATATCCAAGTCTTTCAAAAGGAAAAGAAGCTTCAGAATGTTTTGTGGAGAACCAAAACTGAGCAAACTACTGAGCATCCTTTGCAGACATTAGACACACTTGACAGATGTGGCTCATTTTATGAAGAAGACCCAAACTGCTTTGTTGTGGCAAAGGTTGCAGTGTACAGTAAACGCACCAGACTCTTCAGAGCATCACATGTTTGGCACTTCAGTGCATGATGTTGCACAAAAGAGCCACAAGTTTAAATTAATAACTACAAGCGATCCTCAAAGGAGCTGAAGACATGCAGAGTTGTCAGGAGGGGCAGAGGCAGGCTCGGGCTCAGGTTTTTCTATCCAAGGCACGCACACGCTCCTGGATTTGTCGTCCCCTTATGCTAAGCCGGAAACGAGGTTATCCTGACGCAAGTTGATTATAGAGCTCAGAGCAAGCAGGGGGAGAAACAGCAATGCAGAGAGAAAAGGAAAAGAGGCATTCTTAAATCTTTGAAATAGAAGTTAGGAAATAATTGGAGGAAGGAGGAAGAAAAAGACAAGAGACAATTTAGATTACCAAATTAATCCTTTAATTACTGGATACGCCTACAGCTAAAATGAGGTTTCACTGACTGCATTTTACAAATTGAGAACAATTTAAATTGCAGGAAGTCAGCCACACTGCTGTAATGATCAAGACTCATAAACCTAAAAATAATGGAATGGCAGAATCACTGTTAATCTATACTGTTTGTTTATGGCAAGATTGAGCAAACCTCCTGATAAATTTCAATTTGGCACAGGAATAAAGCTGGCTCCATATCATTTTTTTTTTTTTATTGCAAAACTTGGAGGCCTTCAATTATGGCTCTGTCCTTTGCAACCCAGAAACAAGTAATGACTTAAACTTAAATCTACTCTTTGTGCACAAAAGGCTTTTGACACAAACCACTGCTGCAGGTCCCTGTGACACTTATCTGCCACCTCAACCTGCCTGTTTCTTATTCTTCCTCCTCCTCATGTCATCATGTCCCATCCTCTCAGCAAAGATATGGGTAGAAACAAATGACTTGAACAATCTAATTAGCGTGACAGAGCTCGAAGGCTCCTCTGCATCAGACGGAATTACAGCACAACACAAAGATATGATGCATAACAAGGCTGCAATAAAGCATCACCTGTTCAGCTCTAATAGCTGTCGCACAACACCACGACCAAAGTTCCAATTTACCAAGCCAGCAGGTCTTATAGTGGTGGTGCACTGGACTTGCAATCCCCCATTAAAGCAGTGGAAACACAGGCACAAAAGTCTCACTTCAGGCTCTGAGGACAAATCCAACAACATTCTCTTAATAAGACAAAATGGAATTAAATGATTTGTTTATTGATTCATCTGGATGAAAGTGAAATACGGGCTAATAAGAGTAAATGTAAATGCAGCCAGTAAAGTGAGACCATATTCATTAGGTTAAAGTCTTCCTGCTAGACTAAAGGGTGTTTGTTCCTGCTAGCTTAAGCAAACATGCTAAAAGCTTTCTCATCCTTTTGCTTGACCTACGATGTGTCCTGATTAAGTCTACCATTTTTATGTGTATAGTTGATGAGAATGGCTAAATTAGAGCTTGTACTGTATAAATAACTATTTCTCTTTCTCAGTGTCAAGCCTAGATGGTGCTGGAACGGTTCCTTTTATGGGCTTTGTCTGAATAATACACACAACAGATAAATAGGCTCCCTTCACTATCCTACATTTGTATCCTTCAACTTGCTGATACTCTGCATTGATGCAAAGAATTCCACTTTTAAAATGTAATATTTTTCTTAAAGTTAAAGCCATCTTAGTGTCATGGTCCAAAGAGGATGAGGCAAGGAAATGAACCCAATTGCAGAACAGCGACAGAGGAAGTGAAGCCAAACAATAATATCTGGGGTCTTTAATAATAAAACTCAAGTAAAAAACAACTGATAAATAATGGTGAGAGGGCAAGACAGAGAACAAGGAGTGATATGAAAATGATCCAATATCAAAACCAGGTGTGTCAAACCGGAAGTGAACAAAACTGAATACAGAGAGGAATAAACCTAAAAATAAAACTAAGCAGACTACAATAGAAACCTAAACCAAAAATACTTTGAGGTGATGAGTGAGCCTGTGTTAACTTGTAGGCTTATGATAAATAGTGGCAAAATATTATCCACATGAAACATAATTAAATCAATAATCTCAATCATTTGTTTGATGGTTATTCAGCTGCTTAAATTTCAGACTTCTCATACTGCTGTATTACGGATGGAAAACTTCCTCTAAATAAGCTCCAATGTGGGAGCATTAAAGTTATGGATGATCAAATAAGTGTTTAGAATAAATAGTAAGAGACCATTCAAACAGGTAAAAGGTCCCAATGACTTTCTTAAAGCACACAAGTTTCCGATGGCACACTGACATTTATTATGCACATTTTTGAAGCCATTGCCCTTAAGTGTCCCAAAGCTGAGAAACCACACTTCACTTTTCTTTTTTTCCTGCCTCAAGTATCATATGACAGCTGCTTTTTGCTTTATGACACATGCCAGCAACTGGATATCAACACACTGGCTATTTGAAACAGGCCTCACGATTCTGTGAAAAAAAAAAGCAAGAGGGCATTATCAGGGGAAGAAAGAAAGAAAGAAAAAAAAAAAAAAAGAAAAGAAAATGGCAAAGCAAAAGAAAGGAGTCAACATCAGACTGACTTTTAATGGCTGGAAAGTGCTCAGAAAAGAGACAGGATGCAAGGCGGAGGCTGAATTAGTTGTCATTAGGGGGCTCCAAAGTGCAAAAATCTGCCACTGTTCAGTTACTATTAGTACATGTCTATTAGCCATGTACTCATAAGGGCTTTTTAATAATCGTCCTCTTGACTGCCTCAGACCTTCTTCTACCAATTTCACTTGGATCTATCACTGAAGAGCACCAGAGGAACTACTTTTCACACCCAAAAGGCACTCCATGCCCTGCGTCTGTTCAGTAATATTGCTGTAAAATCTTTTTCTCTTGCATGTAACCACAACTATTTGTTTTGTTTGATTGTTCATCTTCAATATTTAAAAATTGGTTTTAAAGAGAGCAAGTTTTATTCTCTTCACATCACCAAGTTTGAACCAAATATACCAAAAAACATTTAGATATTAAAGGCAGGGTTGGGGATCCTAGGAAAATGGTTTGAGCAAGCTACATTTTAAAAGATACACCCCCCAAAACCACGCCTCCAGAGCGCAGGAGCGTATGCGCCGATGGTTTACAAGCGAAGATAACCGATAACAGGGGATTGCTCGTTAGCCTGCTCGTAAACAGCTGAGGAACCACGTTGTGTGTTAAGTGTGAATTTTCTCACGGTGGTCTAAAACATCCACACTGCACAGGTCAACACCTCCATGACTTGATTCACATCCATTTTTTTTCTTTTTGGTGCATTTTAAAAGCAAACAGCTACACAGATAACCTAACGGCAGCGAGCATTCACGGCGAGTTTCGAGCGAGCGAGCGAGTGACTGAGTGAGTGAGTGAGTGAGCGAGCGTGGGGGGAGGGAGACAAATGGCCTTTGAGTTTGATAGACATCATTCATTCAATAAGCATGGACTGTTAAAAACAAATGGATTGGGTTTTTTCAGTCCTGTCCGTTCCACAGGTGACTAAATTTTTACATTTTTGTGTCAGAGCATTTAATTAATTGTCTGCAAGTGGGGTGTGAAGGAGATTTTAAGCAATAATGAGCTACAGTATAAGTTAGACTCCAACTTAACCCATGACTATAACAAAAATAATGCATGCTCTAACAGTGAGAGATGTAGATGTGTGGCAGCAGCAACATCAAAAGACAAACATGTTTACTACAATGCTGCATGTTCACAAGCCTCAAATCCAGAGGCTGTGGACCTGAAAGAGAAATATAACTGAGAATTATGTAGATAAGTGTGAACCTGTCTAGAAATGAAAGGCAGAGCTGGTTATCTGATATGACTTTCCCTCCAAAGCAAAACCAAAGCACATCTCAACTCTACGCGTGTTTAGGGTATCAGTCGAAGGCAGCAACAGCGTGAAGAGTGGGAAACTCATTTCAACCTGAACAGCCTTCTGATTATTCTCTAAGTTTTTTTTTTTCTTCTAGTCCTCTTGACATCACAACCAAAAGCAAAGACATACTGGTGGCTCTGGCTTAGCATTGCATGAATACAAATCAGTTTTGGAGGAAAAACTGCTTTCATTACACAAATCACACAGTCTCCTCCATCTCAGGTAAAGATACCTCAAAAGAGGAATTTGAGTTTCATCCAATTTCAGGAAGTTATATTACAAATAAAGAGCTAACTTCAGAGAATGAAATGAAAGTGTGAGTGTGTGACACGACAGGAACCACATGTTACATTCAACCCAGTTAAAGGTGAAAGCTACAACTTTTCATCACAACAATGATTTTTTTCAAAAGCACTACACCCACAGAACGTCAAGAGGGGCGCAGAATAAAAGTATCAGTTTTATAGAATTTTTTCATGCCATATAAATAATTGTTTTATCAATTTTGAGGGGTCCAATACATACAAATACTGTATTTACATCTGATTACCATGCCAACGTCTACACTGAAGGATTTGCAATTAGCATTAGTTTAGGAGTTGCTAGCTTGTTTGCTGAATGCAGAAATAGCATCGTCTTGCCTCACTTCTCAAATTCAAGTGGGCAAAAACTGAAGTAGTGATGAGGATGAAAGTAGCAAAGATGTAAGTTTAATATTTGCTAATGCTAATGAAATTAGCAAGTGTGAGTGTGCCACCTACTGGACAGGGAGAAATTAAACTTCTAGCTATCACCTTTAATCCAAGTACAAACCAAGATCTAGATTTGGTCCAACCAAAATCCCAGTTAATCTCTCTCACTTTTAACACTCTCCTCTTTGAGAATGACTGATATTGTTCCACCTTTATCTGTGCTAATCAGTCTTGTCATAAATACAGTACATGACGTCAATACCCTTTTAGAACATTCAGCATGACGCTGTACTGATATCTGGGTAATAACAGTAATCATGCATGTTGATGTGTAGTCACTGAGGATGCCAATGAGGAAGTTTAAAACAATGGTTGGAAAATGAGACCAGCTCCCCACCAAGACATCTGAATAAAACTAACCTTTTCCTAAAATAATTTCTTTTTCATTTTTTTTTTTCATCTCAGAGACAGACTCTTGTTTTGTCTGCGTTAACAGCAGTGACACTTATTTTAAAGAAAGATAAAGAGGAGATGGTTGCGCTACCTTAACCCTGCAGCTCAGATGTGATGTAAAGGGCTTTAAGCTACTTCACGACCAGACTGCTGATGACTCCATAATATGATTCCCTACACCTTTAACATACAACTCTTCGTCTTGATACAAAATAATAATAAAATAACAATAATACACCTCATCTGCATTCCCTTAACTCATTAAAATGTAAAACAATCTCAATACAGCTGATCCGGTATACCCAGACGTTGCTATTTATTTTGGGTTAAAAAGATTTTCTTTTTTTCTTTTATTTTTACAATGATTAACATGTCAGTGGGTTTATAAGGCTGTAAAGCAGTTAGTCTAGTCAGTTAGTGAGTTCGTCTAATTTAGTGAGTTTCTTCATTGGGGGACAGAATAAGCTTGAAAATTTGGTGAAAGCATACAATTTAGAACAGAAGTCAATTTTCTATACTTTTTTATAATCTTCTAAAAGTTCTGTAAGCTGTACTTTTCCAAGAAAACCTGACTGACAGTTTACCCTGACCCCAGTTGATTCTATTATTAGGAATAGAAGATTCAGCTCCAGATTCAGACAAATTTTTGCTCTCTTGTGTGATTCATGATTACAGTTTTAAGTAGGTGGATTTGAAAGACCAGATGTGTACGGTAATGAAAAAATATCTTATTCTGTGCATTAGCAAAGCTCTGAGATGTGCTTTTAAGAGGGTGCAATTACACTTATTTGCAGGTTCATTGTATTTTGGAGGGGGGTCTATTAGACCACAAAAGAAAATTAACACAAAAAAACTTTCTTTATCTTACAGTGTTATTGCTGAACACAGTTTTTGCTTAATTTAACCCCTTCCACCTCCTTCCCAAAAGGTCCGGTCTGCTCTGACTTTTCAGCTGACTGATTGAAAAAGATGCTGAAGAAATTATATGGGATTAGAAAGGGTATTACATACATATTTTAAAGTATCTATAACATACTGTACAAGTGACATGGCTAAATCTTCTCCCCTAAAATGAATCTCGCAAACTGGTCTTAGTAATTAATCACAGTGCTATTTCCTGTAAAGTCTCAGTCCAGCATCTGCAGTTTCCTACTGTACACAACTGCAAACTACACTCCATAAGTTTGTTAAAAGTAGAATCTGGAGTTTTTCCCCTGAAAATAATAATAATGCGGCCCAAGGGGAGGGGCTCTCAGTTTGAATAGTGCTGACAAACAGAAACCAGGGGAAAGTCCGTACTCAACCTCTAACAATGGTGAGCAAGCTTTGGTGTAGTGTACAGCTTGAGTTGCGTTATATTAGATACTCATATTGCAGGATCAGGTCATATTGGAGCTCTACTGTAAAAGTAGACAGTGGCTGCATTTACTTGAGAGTTTTGATTCCTATTTAATTCTGAATAATTCCACTTTAAAAAGATCACATAAACACCTAATACCAAGTAAAAACAAAAATTTAGAATAAAATTCTAAAGTATGAGGTTGGTTTATTCCTCTTTTAATTCCAAATAAAACAATTCCCCTATCACGAAAACTTTAAATCTGCCCCAAGCAAAGGCTGTTCTGCACATGCTCCTTCCCTTGTCCTGTTGTAATGGTGAACATTGAAGCACACGTGAAACAAGCATTAGACATGTGCCAGCTGGCGGAAATAAAGTAGTATTTTAGCATTGAGTTGCTAACAAAACCACAATCAAGATCAAATTGAAAATCTGTGTTATTATGTGTTTTTCCATGTAGTCGAAACAAAAAGGAGCAGCAACCGGGGTCTGTTTACTTCCCTGTAGACGTAAATGGACGTAAATACGTCACATCCGCTCCGTCCAATCCGAACCCTTAACCCCCAGATCTAAAGCATCATTTAATAAGTGTGTTTAAACCTTAATTCAGAAATATTATTTCCATGTAAACACTACAATAATTTAATTACAAATCAATGAATTTGTAATAACTAATTCTGAAATAAAGAACATCATGTAACCTGGGCCAATGTAAACCAGATGTTCAACCGGAACGATAAGCTGTATGGCACCATGAAAATTAATCTTTTCTTCCTCGAAGTTTTCTTTGAGTAAGCTGAGTGAGCTTGTATTCATCCAGTAGGTTAAACCTTAGGTGTCTATACAATTTGGCGGTATTAAATGAAGCTCTTTCATTGCTATCTTCTGAAACGCATGAATTGGAGATGTTACAAGTGGCTGTTGGAGTGCTCCCATTGCTCACTTTTATATATTTCTACAGTCCAGACCTAAAATACCTGTATTCAGGTATGTAATGAAGTGTACTTGTGGCATTGATACTGATGGATAATTAAAAAAAGCCTTTATCATGATCCTGATTCAATAAAGAGATTGGATCAGGATTTTTCAACTATTTACCCCTTAAAGTGATGGTATTTTCCTCCTTAATTTCCTCTGTGTTCTACCTCGGTTTATCATCTGTACAGAAATCCCCCTCTTCAAATGTGTTTAAAGCAATCTGTGAGTAGCAGAAATGTGAATATGCAAGTTTGGTTTACAAAAAACACTGCAGTGAGTCAACATGTTTATCTCCAGTGAGCCCACTGAAGATGTTTAAAACTCAATTATTCAGTTCTGTAGTAAACTAGAATGGCATTTGAAAAATTCATCATGCTGAACATGTGCAGTGGCTGTTTTCCAACACTGAAATTGAAAACCATTTACTGTGCAGAATGCCAAAAATAGCAAGATGTAATAACATTTCCAAAGTTTACTAAGCCAGAAATAAGTGCACAACAGGTACACTAAAGCAGGGGAGGATGCCACTTATGTGCATCCTTCTTCTGCAGTCAGTAAAAGTGAATCAGAAATATCAGATTTCAATCAGCAGCCAGCTACTACATCTACTCTATTGTTTTCAAGACATGGTCAGCGAGATGAAAGCCTTCTGTGCCTCTGTAGCACAAAGGCTGTGCTACAGTTGGCTGAAGCGATGCTGAGGCAAAGTGAATTTATTATCACAATGACTTTTTTCCCTCCTCACTCACATTTACAGAGAGATTATGGCCTCACACAAAACACAAATTCTTTAAGCTGTCCTAGAGGCCCTTCTGTTGAGACGTATACCACTCAATTAATCATCGGTGCACTGTGAATACTCAACTCAACACGTTTCCTTTGCTATTACAGTATAGGTGTTCCGGAGAGCAGACCTCATGACTTCCCTATGACTGGCAACAATAGCTGTTCTGTAATTTTTCCTCCTCTCTGCATTTTCAAATCCATAAAGACCCGTGATGGCCACATTATATATTACAGAGACAGAAATGGCCTCTACATTCCACCCAATAATGTGCATGAACAATAGCAAAGCATTAGTAGACTGTCAATAAATATGTGAAAAGAGCCACTTTGCTCCTGGAAAATATACCTATAGAACTCAAGCTCCGAGGATACTGGACTAATCTTATCAAGATTGTCGACTACTGCTCATAAAACTGTGAGGAATAGTGTAAAGTGCTGTAGTGGCGAGATGGATCATTATCAAAATTAATCAGAGCACTTCACAAATCGAGTCAGCGTGTCTGCTTGCTCGGTCTTGAATGTAGAACACAAAAGAAGGTCCTAGAGACTAACTGCAATTGAGGCTTTTCTTGTTTGACAGGAAAACTACTTGGGAAATGGGAGTCTTACACTATAGGCTTTCTCTGTGAGCATTTGAATGTCATTTGGATAATGGATCGGCATTCAGGTTTTTTTCCTAGCTGCTTTGAAATGCAAGGCAGTTGTCGACCCTGAAAGGCCATGTACGGAACTACCCAGTGAATTTGCTTTCAGTGACAATTCAAATTTAAAAAGGGGAAATGCAAGTAATACTAAATCCAGCATGACAGACTTGATTTTACTTTGAGATATTCTTTGTCTAAATAATGAATCGCTTCATTCAAAGAGTTTGACTAGTTTGACTTCCAGGTGAATGTGGACAGATCACTGCAGGTCTTTTTAAAAGACAGAAAAGAAACACAAAGATTTGACATTATAGAAAGGAAATAAATGTTCATAAAATAATCCAAATGTGGACTTACTGTAACTATTAATTTTTGTTTTTGAAACCATCTGCTATCAAGCTTCAAGTAAAAGTTAATGTCTTATTTTATTTCTCCTCAACTTCCAATTAAAGAGCAGAGATAAAGTATGGCTGTTTTGTCTCAGAGAAAGGAATAAAATTACAGAGACTAATAGCCTAGCTCTATCGAGTATTAAGTTCAATCAATAACTGCTCCATAAGGGAAAACCTCTCAGATCACAATAAGAACAATTGAAGATTCAGTCAACTGGAACAATAAGCTATCACCAGTATAGGTAAATAAAAGCAATAGATTAACACCACTTAAAAAGGTAGGCAGCAACTGAAATGCCAGCAATGACAAGCAAAGACTGTAGCCTTCGTCAGTTTTGCTGCCAGCTTAAAGTCGGAGCTGATGAACTGATCCGGGCCGGATGAAGCCATTTGTATTGAGCCTGTTGGTACAAACAGGCCCAGCACAAGAAGACAAACATAAAAGGCATGCTTTGAGATTTCATTGATTAACAGACTTCGCAGTTGGAAATTAAACAGATGACCAGAGGATTAGCTGGTCCCAAAGGAAAATGTACTACTGCCAGTAGATTATTGGTTGGAGTTGAGGAGTTTGAGTTCACTAATTGGACAACGGCTCTGAGAAACACACTTCACCCACAAATCTGTCTATAGAGCCATTCCCAACAAGGTCCCAGTTAATATGAATATTCATCTCATCACCTAAGGATCAGGGTTACTGTGAAATAGGGTGGAGGTCTTTGATTTTTGACTGTGAAAATGCACTTCTTCCGCGAAACCAAGTCTAACAAATCAATTCCTGCTACATTTGGTGCCTGAACTGCTATCTTTGGTTAGCAATTAACAGTTGCCCTTCCCCATTTGCATAGTGCGGTTTCTCAGCTTCAGGATGTCATTGGGCGGTGATGGCTAGAGGAATGTGCATAAATGTTGGTGTGCCATCAAAACGGATCAGAAATGCAGATTTTCAAGCTATTATTATTATTTTTTCTTATTATTACATATTATTATTATTATTATTATTATTATCATTAATGCCCGATGAACAAGCACATCATGTCTTGTCTTTGAAACTCTCCATCACTTTTACTGGTGTTGGTGCTCAAACCTTACATCTGGTTGAACTGACCCCTACAATGCCCTTAGCAGCTGCTTGCATATTGCAGCCTGAAACAGTGTAGCTTTCATTTCTGAGGATGTTTAGAGACAACACTGGAAATAAAAAAATATATTTGAGGCAGCAATGAATAATATGCACACTAGGGATGTAACGATTACCGATAAAATGGTTAATTGATAAAATTCCCAACGATTAGTAATACCGTTTCAAATTTTAATTATCATTAAAACCGTGACTCATTACTGCACTTTAAAAAACTCACAATGATGCTACTTATTGTCTGGAAAAGCATCAACAGTCCCAGTTAGCATTATTCAATTTAAGAAAACATGGTGGAAAGCAACAAAGGCACCCACATGGACAATGCTGTGGAGATTTTCCCCTTTAAAAAGAACAAAGTAGACGTCTAGACCCATTTTGGATGTTTTTAAAGATGCTGGTGGGGTGTTTTAATAATACCGTGATTATAATGATAACCGTGATCATTTTGGTCACAATAACCATGATATGAAATTTTCATATCGTTAAAACCCTAATGTATACATGTACTTAAAGGAAATATATTTAATCTCAGCCTGAAAAAGTGGTGATAAAAAGTGGTGGTGAAATAAGGCTTCTAACTCAAAAAACAATGCATCAATTTTTACATGTTCAGTCTCAAAATGTCTTCAGTTTAGATTTAATTTAATTAATATCAATTTCTATTTCTAATGCGTATTTACGTATTATGTAATAAAACAACGTTTATTTCCATTGTTTTCTGCTGCTTACTACGAGCCAAGCAGGAGTGGGAAACAGCAGAGTGCAAAATAAAGACATTTCATACAGAATTATGTTAAACAGATACCACTGTCATGTCATTTTCACAAGTTTCAGATCTTCTGTACAAAAGACAGGATTGTCAAAGCAGATAAAAGCCGACTGCATCCATCCTTTGCAGATTTACAATCGCATACTATTTTCTACTCTCCCAAATTTTATAATAAAAGCTTAGTAATAAAATATATTGCTATCATTGTGGCAATGCATTAGATTCTGTGGCAAGACACTGATTGTTGTCTTGTCTGCTCTGCATAAATTTGTTTCTGTGCTTGAATCTGCAACACTTATTCAACATAGCCAGTAGTGACATAGAACACAATTATTGTTGTATTATAATAACAGTTAATCTACTGATTATAAAAAAGGATCTAAGTAACCTGCAGTTGGAAAATAAGCACCTAAAGGATGTGAGAATAATTTTTAAATCACTTGTATTAAAATTCAAATTCTAGTGAATCACTTTTTAATTTCTTTTTTAGCTTCCACTTACTAATGCATGTGCAGCATGACAAATGTTCAAAAAATGACTCACACTGAGGTTGAATCATCATTAATGCCTGCGGTGATTTGACAAAAGTGCTGCTAGTAGGGGTTGTGAAAGGTTTTGTCACTGTGTAAAACAGACCTTTTGTTCTGTGTTGTGAAAGATCAGAGTTGTGATGTCCAGTGGCAACCCAACAACACCTCCCCTCTCTCTCCGTATACCCCACCAGAGAAAAGACAGATTGCATATTTCCCCATCACCTGCGCAGGGGCTGGGGCCCATGACACCTGCTAGGCGAGCCCAGTTTAGTGCTCTCCCTGTCACCTAACGTATGGGTCTATTGATGTGCTGTGACTGGGCCGGGCTGATCCTACCCAACACGCATTAGAGCCAGCTGTTGTGCCTCATCTGTCTGAGTGTGAGCTCTGATAACCACTAACAGATAGTAAACACAGGCTGCTCCAAACAGAACGCTGCATCTACCTTCACCCTGCATCCTGCTGCTCACAGGACCACAGAATAAATCATTGTAGAAGTGTTTAATTGAGTCCGAGTATGCGGCTGATGGGGGAGAAAAGTTTACTCTGCATGTATTGTAATTGCAGTTTTGATTGCATGGGCCTGTGAGGATTCAACGAGGCTTAATAGAACGGTTTGTACAACTGCAGTCCGAGGAGTTAACAATGCAATCTAAGCTACACAGACTCACTCCAGACTGCACGCTGCTTTGTTTGATACTGATGATTAAGGTTAAAGAATGAAATGATGATTGCGGTAAGCTCTCGAAAATAAACAAAGGTTCTTTATGAACATGTGTGGAGCTCATCCAAAGTCATCAACTAATCAGCTGAGAGAAAACAAAACAAAACTAAAGAGCCAAAATAAAAAATGAAATCACACGTTCCCCATTATCCAAATACGATCTACCAGATCAGTCAATGGGATTGGAGCCATGGGGAGACTCGGCCTACCCTGTTGAGAAAGATGACAGAGACGCCCTTTTCAAAGTTGAGCCCATGAACCCCTGAAAGGTCTGTTCATGCCCCTGCCGGCATGAATAATCACCCCCAGCTCCCCTGTAATGTGCTGGGGATGATATATTGGGCCACATTTATTACTGCTCGCTTCCACCTGGCTGGGAGCAGCAAGTCCTCCATTAATAAAAAAAAAAACCCTGGCTGCAACAAGATTTCTGCACAACCTATGACTGCAGGCTTAGATCCACTGTTAAAACTGTGTGACCTAATTGGTAAAAATTAAAGTCATGGAGTCATTTTGCCTATAACAAAGCATGATATAGAGCTCCCTTTGTTTCGTACAGCCAGTGTCTGTAACAGTTCAGGGTCAGTTGCATTGCAGATACTTGTCCACAGTCCCATGTCTTTGCTCGGCATATTGTAAGATTTACGTCATCTCCGCAGGGAGAAAAATCAACAGTCCAAGACACATCCAGCTTTAGTTCGTTAACACACATGTTGCTGGTAACATCTGAAGATTAGCTGTGCAGGATAACACATTCTTATTTGAATGGTAATATGGGATTAAAACAGCTAGCGGTGGTTTTACAGGATTAAAGCGCCATTACATGTCATCCTTTAGCTGCAAATTAAATGCACAAATCTGCCTGACAAACATGTCACACCAGCGACTTAAAAACAATGCCTGCAGTTCCTGACATCTGGGTATTGGTTGACATGGTTATAAAGGGCATCTTGAGGAGATGAGACGGCTCTGTCTGGGAAAATGCAATTAAATGACAATGAGCAGATTAATGTAGCAAACATTAGTCTGACATCAAACCAACACAGTCTTTTGATAATGACAGTTATGACCTACAGCATGAGTTCCAAGTAAGGATCAACAACCAGAAGAACTGATAAAAGCAATGACATTCATTTTCTAAAGATAAAGCAGAACGCACAGAAAACAGTGCACCATCTTTGAAAGGTTTACCATAACTTTTACATGGCTTATCTTCTTCACTTCACAAAAGTTGCTTTTTTTGTTGCTGTTTTTCTCCCTCTTATAATGTCTTTCCCTCTTATGCAAGTTACAGCAAGTTCTGCAAATGCATGCCTGCCGTTGATAAAGGTCACTATTGTTAAGGGTCTGTATGTATGTGGGGGTAGCCTTTAGTACTGTACCACATTATTCTGATTCTGAAAGCCCCCAAAAGTACCACTGAGAAAAATGCAGTCAGCAAATGCACCCCTAGCTTGTGAGTAAAGTGTGCATGTAGGATTTGTACATCTGTGTCCATGCAGCATGTATCTGGGAACGTATGTGTGCAGAGAGATCTCAGCATGAATCTATTTAAATCTGTCCTCCACTAAGAAATTACTTATTTGTCCAATTTATTAGTGTTTCATTCTATAGCGAGAGGCCCGAGAATTCACATGCCTCCTGATTGAAATCATTGCCACTGGGAGAACGTAGCCAAAACCCTCAGTGGAACTGCTATTCTGAAAGTGAGTGAATCATTGATTTTTAGCAGGAAATCATCAAGGCGAATCTATGGTAAATGAGAGAGTTGAGATGGCAAATGGTCCTGTTCAGCAGGATATTCAGTTATCACTGTCTTCTTGTGTGAGACGGGCGACTGTGTCCGACTATTTTTAAGGCTGTGGTTAAGTGAAGACGAGCCGCTCACAGAGGGGTGTTTGTTCTCACTCGTCGGGGAGGTGGAAATGGAAAGCACCCTCAAGTGAACAAAAGATTGTGTGAAAAGACTTTAAAAGAAATGGTAACCTCGCTAAAAATAAAAAGCAGACAGGGAAAGCAATGAACCAACACACGAATTCTATTGTGGGTTCTGCGCCAAAAGGCTGCTCTATGAAAATGAGCTGCTTTGATGTTTGATTATAGAACATCCTTCTTCTCTGAACCCCTTTCAAAAACTGTTTGAAAATGACTAATACTTGAATAAGATGGTCTAATAAAGGGTTATCAGCCAGTTCAATAAAAATATACATTCTTTGCTTTGCTCCACACGCATAAACAGATAAGATATGTTCATTGTTAACTAAACACCAGCTTAAAAGTCACACTCTAGCATTCATTAATCCCCTAGAAAGTGGAAAATTGTAAATTTTGCAAAGTTTATTCTATTATTATTTTTTTTCTAAATATGGTCCTTCTTTTTCTTGGGGCATACTGTATGTATTTATATCTTTACAACCATTTACCTTGATTAATGAATATTCATGTAGCCCTGCCCATATCTTCACTTACTATCTGCTTATTTCAGCCTAGCCTCTATTTAGCACTTCAGCAGTGAAAGATTGAACCAGGCACTCGGCGAGAATAAACTCCATAAAGTCAAAAGTAGATGGATCAAAATGGTAATTTAATTTAAATTTAATTTGCATGGCTTTCTACAATATCAGTAAATGCACTGCTCAACAGTTAGCTAACTGTAAGCTAGCTGTCGTCACTACCTAGCATCACAGATATCACTGGCGCCTCCGATGCTGCTGTCCATTGGAGCGATACGTCAGCTCGGCCACCATCTTAGGCAGGGGTAAGCTGCGTCTCCTCATTGCATTAATCAATGTAGGTAGAGATCTATCTCTGATTAAATACTCCATAACTGACTAAATTTTCAAATGATTTTCAAGCTGTTTGGTTTATTATAGATATCTGACATTTATGACAAAGCATAGATTATTTCATTTACCTATGCATATACTTAGACACACACCCACATGCATACATAGTGATTTAATAGCCTGGTACACCAGCGTGACCAACGCCGCCATGTGTGAGACACAGAGCAAGTTGGACTTGCTGTGTGTCTCACACATAGCGCTGGTCAGGCAGCTTTTTTTATATATTATTTGAAATAAAAAATCCCGATCTCTCTCTCTCTCTCTCTCTCTCACTATGTAATATATATATATATATATATATATATATATATATATATATATGTATGTATATGTATATAGTGGTGGAACACAAATATAATGAATAAAGAAATAAGCTATATCAAATCATAAACCAGAACAAAACTCACAAATTGCCATAATAATAACAATAAAAAAAAATGTAATAAATACCACCACAACCAAACACATAAAACCTATATTTATTTATTTTCTTTTGTAGTTAAAAGTACAAATTTGACCACATTAAAATCAGGTTGAACGTACCAACAGAATAATCCATGTAAATTTAGTCATTCTCTTCATGAGAATCATCCAGTATTGCTTCAGGTAAATGTGAGCTGATTTTAGCTATCAGGTGTAATTAATTTGTTTTTCACACAGCACTTTATCAGGTTTGTATTTTTGGTAAGTCTAGATAAATAAATAATATTCTACATTATTCAGGTACTTAAGAATAACTCATCCATGTGATGTTTAAAAAATGTCTTCTATTGCATATTGCATTCTAACATCAAGGATGTGACACTAATTAACTTAGTTTTAAATGTTTATATGAGGATGAATTCAAAAAGGAAAACTTTCTGTTTCTTTTATAATCATTTAGTAAGCACTGAAATATTTTGATCATGTGAGAAACTATCATGATACAAACTTTGCAAAAACGTCAGGAAGAGTAAAACTAGATGGTCACTCCTTTCAAACAAGTTGACTGTCCAGTTCTGTCCAAGTCTTCTGGTCTGAAATGACAGCTGAAGAAGGCTGAATCTTTTAGTATGAAGTCGAAGAAACGACACTTAACCACAGGTATGGACCTAACTGCTTGAAAGAAACCCCTGCCCAAGATGGCGGCCGAGCCGACATACGCTACAGGTACAAAGGCGGCATCTAGTGTTTACTGTATATCTATGACCTAGCATACTGTATGCTAATAGTGCATTCCAGATGTCTTCCAAAATTATTGTCAGAAGAAATTTTTGCCCGAATGTAAATGACGACGTGAGCATTCTGAATTATAAAACACCTGGAATGTGCTATAACTTCTCTGGCTTGTGCGTTTTGTTCTTTGTTTCATTGGTTCCTTGCATCAAATGCACAAAGCTCCATCAAGGAAGTAGTCAGGATTGTTTTTCCATTATTTCACGTAGCTAATATGGGCTCATCATGCAGCTGTTCTGAAACTAGACCAGGGGGCTGAAACCTTTAATCCAGAGCCATTTTTTGTCTCAACTTAAGTGAAAGTAATTTAAATCAATTAATGTTTCATGGCCTTTTGAAAAAAAGACAACTTATAATTTTTGGTGACTACTTAAAGGTATAGTCCGAAGTCCCCCCCCCCCTAAAAAATAAATGTTAGACTTGAGCAAGTGAAGTCCGTCTCAAACCCTGCCTTTGGCCTCTACTCGCGTGCTGTGGTGCGTTTGAATGCAACTCTCTCTCCCCCTGCCTGTAATTCGCTCATTTTTATTGTTTTGGGCTGGTCAGGACATTTCTGGGTGGAGATTTCTGTTTAAATCGGCAGCCAATGACAGAGCTAAGAGCATGACGCTGTGTGGAAATTTTCTGTACCACTTGTCCAGTAGGGGATTATCACGATTCTGTGTTCCGGTTTCCGGAACTTGTAGAGTTTGTACATTTCCACTTCCGGACCAGTTCAACAATAGCTGAATCCAATGTCACTGCTCTATTTTACTTTGTAAATCCAATAAACAACATAGGGCTGGACAATATTTCGATATCAATATATATTGATTGATAGAGCTTTTTTCAATAGAAAAAAAGAGGGCCAATAAAATTCAATATAGAAGCACAGTTTTCTGCTGTAGCCTATCGGGTAGCATGATACTACAGTCACTCCTTCCCCCAAACCAATCACAAACACAGACCCAGGCAAAGGCTGAATTGGAATTCAGTGTTATCCCCCTTTTAGACTTGCACTGGAAAGCGGTAATATTGCGGACTCTGTCCTTTATAACACCTGCATTGAGACGTGCTCCAGTCTTTTACCTCGGAGATGTAGCGGACATAGCTACTGACTGGTTTACATCTCATAAGAGTGGAAATGTTGCAGCACGTCGTTTTGGCTGAATGCACAAGAAAATGTTCCAGACAGAGTTGAGCGGGGCTGTGCTGATTTTTCCGCAACATTTCCTGACGTCTGAAAGCACCGGGACGCGATAAGTCCTCAACGAAGTGGCATGTTTGAAAAGACAAATCCGTTTAAAGAGTGGATGGACTTTACTGCTCATGTTCCGCAATGCAAGTCTGAAAACAGTTTTAGTTTGTTCTTTATTACAAGTAAGTCATTCAGCAAAAGCTTAAATGGCCAGGGCTGCACCTAAAATAGCTTTTAATTTGATAATGGCTTCTTTTTTTTTTTGATAAATATCAATATCGATCGATACAGATTTTTTTAATTGATAATCTTTTTTTGTATATCATCCAGCCCTAAAACAACATCAACCCTACTTAAGTTTTCATGGATTCCCAACTGAAGTGATACAAAGGAAGAAATGTATCAAAGCGATTCGCCGAACTTTATAATAAAACAAGGTAGCATGTTTGTTTGTAGCTGGCACTTCAGTGATGCTGACTACACTATAGCTGGCGTTAGCAGGCTATTGTTAGCAGGCTAGCTCCTATGGACATTTTTCAAAGGGTTAAAAACTTGATTTGCCATTCTACTTGGGTTTGCCTTAGTTAAAACCCTATTTTAAAGGACCACATACTCCATAAGCTACATGTTATATGGGAAAAGTAGGAATTTTTTATTGAAGCAGAGTTTTCAAATTACCTCCACACTTGTCTTTAGTAAAATTCTAGCCATCAGG
Source organism: Atherinomorus stipes (assembly GCA_023101725.1). Taxonomy (NCBI): domain Eukaryota; kingdom Metazoa; phylum Chordata; class Actinopteri; order Atheriniformes; family Atherinidae; genus Atherinomorus; species Atherinomorus stipes. The sequence continues at coordinate 249,641 of JALJCO010013744.1, forward strand.
CAACAAAAACACTTTAAACACTGAGAGGCCCCAGACTTTAGATTGAGGTGTTTGGCTGCGGTGCAGCTGACAGACAGAGATAAAGATTAAGGCAGAAAAACCTCTTTGTTCTAAGTGTGGATGTCCTTGGTAAGAAAATGATTTTGAGGCGGAAGACTCCGAGATGTTATCAGGCATTATGCCACTTTCTCTAAAGAAATGTTAGGGTGTCTGTTTCTGCTGTGTCACTCTGCCTGTTATCTGTTTAGAAGAGGGAAAACAAAAGGTCATCATACAGCTATAGCACAAAAAAATCATAGGACATATATTAGAAACAAAAACATAAAGCAGGATTCTTAATCAAAATCAATTAAAATTTTGCATGAATTCAAATGCTATGCTAGTAAAAACTAAGGCTCTCACATAAAACGTTGGGATGCCTGAGCATTCCACCTGATATAAAAACATTAAGTTTGATGTTTCAGATGAGTTATGACTCATTTTAAACATTCATCTGTCTGGGTCAGCCTGCAACATTTTGAGATTGTACAACTGATTGACTTGGCTGCCTGAGGCTACTTGTTAGCTGCGATGGACGTGTGCCAGAACCTGAAAGGAGGAGGCAAAGAAAATGATTGGTTCAAACGTCCAAATGCAAATCAGTGAGCTAAGGGCTCCTTTTCCTTGTAGAATATTTTCACATTAGAGACGGCATCAGCCGGACAAAAGGCCGTGTGCTAGGCTGCACTGTGGTTTACCCCCAGCTTGGTAAGAACAATAAAAAAAAATAAAAAATTGGCAACGCATTAACAGTTGAATCTGTGTGTTGGTGTATGTGTGACTAGATCTCCTGAGCAGCTTATGAGAAAGTGATAAGCAGCAGAAGCAGGGTTCTGCAGACAACAAGCTGCTTCCAATGATCGCTGGAAATTCATTGCTCTAACTGTCAGGCGGAAAGGAAAGAAGGAAAGTGTATTTAAAGGATTTTCACAGTCCTTAAAGCTATTTATTACATCTCACCAGCTGCAGCAAGGAGTGGCTACATGTAATTGCAGCCATGGATCTCATGGCTTGAAGACAACCAATCAAGATGGATTCCTTTTCTGTAGCTGGAATTGACCGTGAGTGAATCCTGGTGACTTAGAGGAGGGACATTATTTAACATGGACCCAAAGTGACGTTAAGGAGCATTAGGTTCCGGGATTGTTAAAGCACTTGTCACACTCCAAAGACATCCATCTGCACAACGCTGGCTTCAATCAATAGATAAGTAATCGGCTGCAATGAGAGCCAGCACACAGTATTACTCATGGACTCCATCCTGGAGCAGCCTCACCGCCCAGTGAGCGGAGCAGCACAGACCACGCACCTCCATCATGAGGGAACTTATCTTTCAGCTGAGCATGGCGGTATCGACAAACCAGAACTAAGAGCACCTTTGTATTGGCACGATCACTAAGAGGGATTGTTCTTTCATGTTACAATCTTTTCCGGCTTAAAAGTCAATGCGGCGGGTAAAATGAGGAGCAAGGTGCCTTCGCATAAACCTCAGCTGTGATACATTCTGTGATGTGCACATCATTTAAATGCTGCACTGGTTTGATAAGAAGGCAAACAACTGACCAGAGTGAAGAAGCAACAAAGGTAGCCCAGCATCCCTAGTGTGGCTTTGCTTTAGTGCACTATGTGTCATTGCCTTCCTGACATTTAATTTTCTATTAAGAGCTGTGAAGTGTTGCACATGAAAAGATGGGACTGAGCCAGGCGAGGATAAAACAAACGTGTGGGAAGCATGTCGGGGAAACTGTAATCAATGAGCTTGCAAAGGTTGTGGGAAATTGCACCAAAGTAATGGTCAGTGTTTGAGCACGACTCACATCCACCTCTCAGTCTCAGCTGCCGGGTCCACTTTCCCATCAGACAGGACATTTATAGACATCTTCAAATAAGATTTAGGAGATTATTCTTATAGGGATACTAAAAGTAGGACAAAAGTAATTCCTGTCCTGATTTGGATAACCTATAAAAAAGGTCATTGTGAGAGAGTGCGATGAAATTCTGATGAATTCAACTGCATCTACTTTAAAATTGTATTTTATATTACATAACACAATAAAGCCCTCGCTAATGATCCGTACGAAAGCTACAAATGACTTCACAATGTTTACTTTAGCCACAATATTAAAGCCAACAAGCTCTTTGGCACAGTATAGCTTATTAAGAACAATGACTGTGGTGTCAGAGAAAAAGATAATTAGTTCTTTAAAAGACGGCCTCCTCTGCTCCACTTTCTCTGTACAGTAATGCCATGTATCAGTTTTAAAAAAAACTGAACAAAGGAAGAACCCAGAGCTGTGATCTTGGAATTTTTGGAGCACTAAAAAAAGGAATAAATGCAAAAAACATCATCATTAAAATGCTTCAGGAATGCATTCAGCTGACACGTTGCTGATTAGGAACAATCCCCGTAAATATGTCGCTGCTGCACCGTGTGACTTCTGAAGAATGTTTGATCAACCTAAAAATGTTAAACAGTAACATTTTAAGAACAAACCAGGGCTGTGAAATTGCTCCAAACTGATAGGAAGCAGCAGCTTTTAAACAAGAACACATCTAATTCAGTTTGAGAAAATGCTTGATATGCCCACAAGTGTCTAATGTAGGAGGCGGCAGTGATGCCTTGGGGCTTCGCAGCTTTGTGTGCAGCTACAGCCACTGGAAAAACTGAATCTTATTGAAAGTAAATGGCCTCAGCTTTGTAAAGATACAAAATACTGACATGAATTTGACAACCAAAACAGGAGTATCAAGGGTTTCCAAGGGGAATACAAAGGTTGCCGAATGTTCTTCACTGCATAAGAATACAATAAGTCTTCACATGGTCTGCATACTAACCTTCCCCACAGACGTAATTACTGCAGGCGAGAATGGCTATACCTCCTGTCTGTGGCATAAAGAAAATGAAAGCAGCATTTTGATCCCATGTGAAGAAGTCATATTGTGTATGCAAAGCATTTCTAATAGATCCAAATTCAGTTAATCATCCTTAGCAATTTTAAGAAGCAAATTGAAATTCATTCTTTTCTTTTGTTGAAGAAAACAGACAAAAAAAAAAGCACTTTTAAACAATGCATGAGCACACACCATGCCATAGATCGAATTAGCACCCTGATGTTGACGCGACGTCCTGCTGAGATTTTCGTGCACAGATATGGATAGCAGCACAGCAGGAAGCAGCACACCCATTTACTTCCTGCACAACAAAAATAGGCAGACACTTTTCATAATGCTATGTCTGATTATTCATTAGGTTTGACAAAGTTAAGGTAAAAATATGCTTTTTATTCAAAATGAGCTGTTGCAGAAGTACGGCTCAAAGATTTGATCTTTAATCGCTCTTCATTTCGGAGGAGACGTGTTTTTGTTGAAGAATTTTTGGTACTGAGCATCACTTGGACATGAAAAGCACTTGGATTTACAGTCATCCTCAAAATTATTCATACCCCTCCAATTAAGGAAAAGGAGAAATTCACAATAGTAATTCATATAACAACACACTAAAGAAACTAATAAATAAAAATTCACAAAATTATAATTTAGTGAAACAAGATGTTGCTTTTGAACTGTGGTTGGAAATAATTATTTAAAAAAAACAAAACAAAATAAAAAACAAATAAAACTGTCCCTGACACATTAGAGCACCTTTACCACGAACAGTGGATCAAAATACCTGTCAACAGGTGTAGAAGTCTTTTTGAACATTACAGAAAACACCTGATTGCAGTGATTGCGAGTGTTGCTCAACAAAATGTTATCATCGGAGCCCCTTCTTGCTTGTTTATATGTCTTATTTTTTTGTTTTCTTGTTTTAAATATTTATGTTGAACCACAACTCAAAATCAATGTCATGATTTTCCTAGAAATTTTATTTATTATTACTTTTGACAATTTCATCTCATTTCCTTCTTTAAGGACTTTTTTTCCCTTCTTTAATTGGAGGGTGTGAATAATTTTGAGGATGACTGTATATCAGAGACAAAGCCCTGATAATGCTTGTTGTCATACTTTAGGATTAAACAATCTCACTTTGGCCTAAATAATGATGGCGAAGATGATTTTTTAATCAAATGTTTTTAAATAACTTAACACATTTAGTTAAGAAGCCAACAAAAGAGGAAAAAAAGGACTATTTCACAATTGCATCTTAACATAACACAATGCCTCTGTGTTAGGATACAGAAACCTATACACCAATCACATCGATTAGCCCTCTTAACAGAACAACTGGCTTTGACTTGTAATCTTCCCAGCTCCATTCGCCATATTTAGTAAAGACATGTCATTCTTGTGGTGATAGTGGATATTGATTTTCAGGCCGCTCTGCTCTAAATATCGCACTTGTACAATAGAGTGGGCACAAAGGCTTTTCTGTGGATGAGATTGCTGTGTAGGAGCAGAAGCGCTGCTCCAAAAATTTAAAGGAATTTTTGATGCGAATCTGAGCGCTATTCAGCAGGCCTATTGTTGCAGGTCCACTCATACGCACCTCTAATGGAAGTGCCTCTCTTGTGGTGGAGACGCTGTGAAAAGGAATTACGATGTGCTAATGTGAGGTCACGATCACCACAAGAAAGAAACTTCAAGGCCTCGAACCACCCCCCCACCACACCCCCACGTGATAGCTCAACTTCTATCTCAGCTCCTCTTTCCATATGTTCCAGAGATTTGATTACTTGCCATTTTCCAGCTCATTAATGAAGACTTATGCTGCATTTATTACAAATGTGTCCTAGTTGAAACATGATCAAGTTGCAGGGCCTTACTGAGAGCCTTTTCAGCTAATTGCTTTCACCTCTGTGTTTCTATTTTTTTTTTCTACCAGTGTGGCAACAAGACGCCACTGCAGAAGCCTGAAGAACATAAGATGAGTCCTAATTTAATTACAAAAGGATTTGTTTCAAATGTTATAGAAAGCACATCGGAGACTTCTATAATTAAAAATACTAAAAAGTGATGTGCTTGAGAAACAGATTTTGACATTTCTGACATCAGATACATACACATGGGAACAAGGCATTAACAGAAGCTTCAAACTGTTCAGCATATGAACTTTTATGTCCTTTAGATAACGAGTCATGTTCCCAATTACAGTGGCTTGCTTCTAAATACCACTTTTTCTACTCCACTACATGGACAACCAGGGTCTTGCTAAAATGGGATCTGATTCTTATCAGACAAAAAACAAGGGAACTAAACAGCTGAGAAGCAAAACATTCAGCTACGCCTTTCAGCCAAAATCTAGCTGCATTCAGGCTCTGCAGATGGGACTGTTGATGCACATCAGGAGCATTCACTGGGAGAAGGATATCTATGCTGACGTTCATTTGCATCCATACTCCCTGTGCCAATCACTCCCAGTTTATTGCCACCAGCATGTACAGTAATTACAGCTTATGAGTGACTTCATGCAAATTCAGTGATCATAGTCGTTTTTGTGTGTGTGTGTGTGTGTGTGTGGTTGTGGTGGTGGGGGCACTGTGACTTTGGCTCTTACAACCTTGAATTAGAAGGAGCTGGAGTTATCTCAAAATCTTTAAAATATCTGGAACATTTTCTGTTTTTTTTTTCAGTATGCGAGGAGCTAGATGAGAGATGGTGTTCTCATGCTTTGCACACTCTGCCCATATGATGATAAATGCAGACACAGTCAGGAGTTGATTGTCTTTGTTAAACATAAAGGCTGGAAGCGGAGGGAGAAAACAGCTACCCTGGCTCAGTCTGAAGTTCTGAACAAGCATTTCTACAGTCACTAATTAACACAGTATATTTGTTTTTGTAAAAACCGAGAGACAAACAGAGATGTAAAGAAGAAAAAAAAAACACTACCATGCTGCAGGAGGAAATCTTTTCTTCATAAACAAAAGACAGTCATCTATGAGGAAAAAAAAAACAAAAAACCTCCCTCGCCTTTTGAAGTTCTACATTGCAGGATATGGCTCATACTCTAAACAAGACACCAAGATCACGTAATACTTCCAACAAGAAGCATTAATATTGGGTGGAACGATTATCTGACAGCCCTCTCTTGGTCTGTTCAAGAAGCGCTCATTTGCAACTTTAATTCCACAAATGGACTCCAAAGCTGTGTTTAAAGGGAACAAGGCAGCTTTAGCTGTGACAGCTAAAAAGCAGTTTCCAAGTAATAAATAGCCTAATGCTGCATAATCAAGTCACATGTACATTACTGTCTACTTGAAAGCTCCTCAAAAGGAAATGTGGTTGCATAGATGTATTAAAAAATGCATCATATGAGGTTTATTTATTTATTTTTGGAGGGGGCTGAATGTAATCTAGAAGGACACAGTGTTGTAAACATGAAATCAAAGCCTTGTGACTGCTAACAATAACAAGCTGTAATAGGAAAAAGGTCAAGAACCAACATTAGGGAGTTGATTACTGATTGATTACTGTGATTTAATTGCCATAATATTGTAAATTTACCAGCTTCCTTTTACACCCTAACACCTCAAACACACACAGGCTCCCTCATCATCCACCTGAACTAGTAGACAACAATTCTTTGGCTTTTTGCAGAGAGGGGTCATCTTGTGACTTTAATTTATCACCCTGGCTTTGCTAAAAGCTCAGTGAGCGTGGGGTCGAGTCAGTGTGAAGAAATGAGTCTCACATAAATTTGTGTTCGTGTGTGATGTTGGGAAGGGTGGTGATGCCACTGAGGAGGTGCTGGCATCCTGTGCGGGAGAAGTGTGGAAATTTGCGGAGCGGAGCGAATTAGCAACTCCCTGCTGGGACCGACCCAATGGATGCAGAGAAAAAAGAAAGGGAGGAGAAAACTCCACGATGGGGGAGAAAATAACCTCAGAGAGGAGAAGAATGAGCGACAGGGGCCAGGGAGCATGGGTGGGTTGTAAGGGTGGGGAGTGGGGGGGGGGGAGTTTTGTGGGTCCTCTGGGAGAAGCTCAGAGAGGAATCCAAAGCCAGGTCACCTTCTCCAGAGAGAGCAGCTGTGAACACTGCGCCCCTGGGAGGAGGGTCACAGTCGAAAGCTCTGTATCTTCTACACCAAAGCTCAGATTCTCTCTTGCTGTCTTCACCCTGCACAGGTCTGCAATAACAAAGCCAATTAAGAAGCCCCAGAGAGGAGCTAGCGCAGCCTCACAGTCGCCTCTTGCTGACTTGGCAACCAGAATTATAGCTCAAGAGAGTACCTTTCAACATCAAATATAGAGAATCCCAGCAATTACCATTCAATAGCTACATCCTCTAGCTCCTTCTCTGCAACTGATTAGATAACTCATAAAGCTATTTTAAATTCATCCCAGATGCTCGCAAACCCAGCAAACTGATATAATTGATGCAACAGCCTAACACGTAGTGTTTTAAGTATTAATGCTGCTAATCTCGGCGGAGTGTTTCATTTTGTAATGATTGGCCCACTGCTGTGGCGTTCGCTGTATGAGGTGTTTCAGGTGGCATTTGTTTTTTCTGGATGTCACGCTGCATGACATTAGTTTAGATTCAACTGCAATAATCAATATCCCAGTGTCTTCTGGGAGACACGCAGCGAACTGACAAGTTGATCTCTGCCGCATGCCCTCCATCATCCAGGAGCACGTAAAATAATGTCACAGGGATGATCAGACATGTGCAGATGAGGCTGCCACATCTGCGTGACGGGCTGAGGAGAGTGTTTGTGGTTTGCTCCAGCAGCTACTGCCAAACTGCGGGTTATCATTCTTTGCTTTTTTTTCTTTCTTTCAGTTCCAGCTTTTACTTTTAGATTGTTTCTCTGTATGGTAGTGGGTCTTTACAAGAAAAAGTGATTGTAAGCAATGGGTGCATGCCTACATCCTTTTCATGGGTGGCCAGGCTTTAGCAATGTGCTTCTCTGTAACTGTCATCTTGTAGAATTGAAATCCCTTCCAGATCGATTGTACTAAAAGCTCTAATCTGATTGTTAAAAGAGCTGATTTGACAAAGCTGTTATCAAACTGATTTAAGTAGCAATCAATAGTGCATTATGTGTGGGTGTCTTTTTTTCTTTCAGGGTTTAGGGAACTTATCCGTGGTCGGGCTCAGGAATGTCCATCAGCTCTGCGATCACAGTAAAACATTCAAGCACACGTTCTCCGACTATCATGTCTGGTTTGTTGAAACCAAGTTGAATCACCTGAATAAAGTTGTTCAGGTGTGGAAATTAAAAACAAAAACAAAATAATAATAATAATAAAAAAAAATCACATCTTTCTTGATGCTTTAAAATGATACGTCTATTAAAATGGGCTCCAAACTTATTTGCGATTGTATTATGCAGAATGGTGTAATGGTCCATGCAGAGCTCTGCAGATCCCCTGAAAGGATCATTTCTCAGTGGGAACGAGAACGACAGCCATTTCAACTCTCTCCTTCTTCAACCTTTCCATGTCTTTCAGTATTCACTCCGCACGCATATTCATCTTTGGAGGGCAAATAAATTGATTGCCAGCAGCTGAAGACACTTATCTCCCAGCGAGTCAGCTTTGCATTAGAAACCCCAACACAGAACCAGGAAGCACTTCATTACGTTGATGCTTAACAGTTAGTGAAAAAGACCAAACACTGGAACAACACCAGCAAACTGCGGTTACAAACACACCAAATGCGGTAAGACCAAGATGGAGTGCGTCACAATGATCAAGACCTCCGGGCTAAACAGGGTTCATTAGTGGCAGCAGTGCAGAATGAATGGAGCTGCTTACTTATTCTGCAAGCATCTTGGGAAGCGTGAGCAGGCAGGAACGGGGCTAGCTTTAGCCTCATGCTTGCCTGGGTAGTGATGGCCAATTAAGCTCCTCTCTGATGAGCCATGCATTGGCCCTGTAAGCAATTAGGAGGCCAGGAATCTCTGCTCATTACTGCTGGAGACTATGGAGCACCGTCCTGTGTAACGCACATCTGCAGCCAGGACATTCCAGAGACGCCTATTAAATGCTGGGTTATGATTCAATCAGAATAACATAGAAGTTTCCTGCAGTCGCTGCTTTAATAATGGCGTTACTGCAGTAACATGCATCCCCACCTGATGTGGAATCCTCTCCAATGCCCACCACTGGCTGTTTATGAATAGGAAGCTTTGATTTGGCTTTCACTGTTGTCTTTTCAAATGCGATTTTTATCAATATGAAGTTGATAACCAATGAAGGAGCCGACACAAACTAATGCATCACAAGCGATATTGTCTTTTGACTGACAGCTTACTGCCTCTTGTATTGATTCAGCTCACAGTTCAAGATGCATTGCCAGCTGGGAGGAGGTGGGTTGGGCTCTAATACAGTCAGGAAGTCAAGAGACAGACTGTTATTGTAAAGATAACCAAGTCTGATAACGGACTTCGAGCTCAGATCGGGAGTTAAGAGAAAGGACTCTTAAATGTAAGAATAGCAATCAATAAAAAGACAAACATCATTTATCTTTATTTGAACAAGGTGGAAACAAGGAGATGTGAAAATGTGTCTATGCTTTATCTGATCACATCATAAAAGCAACATTTTCAACACATCTGCAGCTGATTGATGTTGCTTGGAGATGAAAAAAAAAACCTAAGGAATAACATTCCTGATGCAAGTGAAGATTTAATATGCCAACATGAAAGATTACTTTTGCAACAGATGGTACATAGAGTAGAAATAAATGCATTCTGAGAAACTAATGCACAAATACTATAATTCACACTTAAGCATTCTATGTTTATACATTAGTTGAAGGCTCTTATTGTTTTCTTTTCATGGATAGGATGAAAAACTAAAGGTACAGTAAATGAAGATACTTTTCTGCACATTTCTTTCGAAGTGCAGAGAATAAAACAACCTTATTGCTGTAGCTGCAGACTATCTAAAGCCTTCTGTTCATGCTGGAGCCCTCATGTGGTCCAACATCTGTCTTTAGAACCAGAGGAAGTCACTTACATCTGTTTGGAGACGTAATTTTTCTGCTCTCGTGGCAGATGAACCTGCCAAGGTTCAGGTGACACTGAGTTTCTAACCATATGGCTGCTACTGCAAGAATAACAGTAAGTGGTCATCTCCAAGAGTTACACTGTGATGCAGATCAAAGAGAGGCATTTACCACCTGAGGAAATCTACTGCATGGGCTTGTTTGTGATGTTTTTAGAAGCCAGTTAGCAGCTGAGTGTAGAAGGAACAAGCTTAGTTTGAATGAGCAAGAAAGGAAGAGAATATCAGAGGATGATGTGATCTGTAATGTGACACTGACTGTGCAAACCTAGGTTGATTGGGCCAAAGGGAGTAATATGTACAGGGAAGCCACATAAGAAAAGAGAGATGTGGCTCTTTCTTCAAGAAATGAAAACTTTCCCCTGGAGGACGATACGCTAATAGCCAAACTGTGGCAGGCTGCAAACAAGAGATCTCATAACACACATGAATACAAGTGGAAGAAGCTTACAGTTCATATGAGCAAGTGTGCTTTTATGACTCATTAAACTCTATAATCATCAAAAAAAAATACCATACTTTTTAGCATTTTATAGAAGACTCAGGTTTATTAGCTTAGCAAGTCATGAATTCTGCATCATGGTCAAAGGGAAGCATCCAGTTAAATGCATATTAAACACTTTAACATATCAAATCAGAATAGCTCAAAAATCACAACACTTGGCTTCTGTTGGTTTTGCAGCTGAGCAGTATCAACACTGACATCAAAGTGTGAATTAACAGAGGATTAGCATATTTCAGCTTTTAGAAATACAGTCCAACAATGTTGTGAACATTTACAAAAACAAAACGCACACAGTAACAGAAATTTATGGAGAATAAATAATGATGTGAGTGGCGGAGGAAACAGGGGAACCTGACATTCATGCTCAAGTTACCCATGCTTTTTCATGGCACAGTAAATACACTGCTAATTATAAACAGCATTTTCATTGGACTTTGTCTTTTTCCTCAAGTCTTCCGAACGATTTTGCACACCCTACTACACTGATGCAATTATCTTTGCTAAAATTAGCCTCGTGTGGAGGTTGAGGGGTTGATGAGTTCTTGACAGGGAGCAAGAAAAAAAATGGAAGAGATGTAGTCTGTGAGTAAAACTATAGCACTCAGGGACCTTCAATGACTTTTAAATCCCATATGAATTAGGTTCATTTAAGATTGATTTCATGCTAGAATTCTGCGAGTCTCTAAATACTTTCTCAGGACAGGCAGGCATATCCTGCAGAGTGCTATTCTCAGTGGCTCCTGTTATATTGTGATGGTTTTTGAATGACATATGACGGAGTAGCAGTTAGATTTCCAGGGGATCCGGAGCTCAGCGCGCTCATGAACATATGGACATTAGCATAGGCTGTCGGCAGCCTGCTGTCCCTCAGACTGTGCATTGGGACTGGTCTACCTGACGCTATGCCCGGCTCTGGCCGGACAATAGGCACACTGCGCCGGCACGGTTCCAGCTTTGACTGGACAGCTAAGAAACTGGATGATGGCCAAGGTCATTTGTGGAAACTTCAGTTTGCTGGCATGCAGTTAACGGTGACAAGACACTTAAATGTTGCATTTTTATTTTTATTAGGGACAATATTCTGTGTAAGAGAAAGAAAAACAACCACAGCCGAACCGTAATAGTTACATGGATACCATGACCTGCCATCTACATTTATGTGCAAGTGAGAGGTGAAATAACAAATAACCTTAAGTGTTTGAAAATTCCTTGTTACTTTGTTTTTAGATTACAACAGGTGGTTGGGTTTAAAAAAAGGGACAAATTTCAAGTCAAAAAGAAGGAAAAGAAGGAAGATATGTGTCCACCTTGAAACACATAGCAACACTGTGCATGCATAAAAAGTGTGCACATGAGAATCTAATCATGAGCTGGAAAGATCTTGACAGTTAACAGTAACTTTAACACGTTTTACAGGTTTTTCTATTAAATAGACTCCCACAAAAGAGAACAGATGCAGTAAAGCTGGTGTGCCGCTGGTTAGTTTATACCAGCATCTCAGACTACAAGCAAGAGAAAATTAAAAAAAAGAGGAAGTTCAATCGATAAATTAGTATTTGAAAGAGAGGAAAAACTATAATCATAACAAATGAATTAATCTAATCAAATCTGGTATGTACCAAGTCTGAATGGACACAGTCCTGAAAGATATCTGCCAAATAATAATAAAGACTCATTACTAGAATATTTGACCACAAGACAACAGCTGCAAACTTCCTTAAAAGATCAATCACGTTCATCGACTTATTTTTGTTTGGTTGTTCTACTTTGTTTCTTTATTTTTATATCTACTTAAGTTGTAAAATAAAGACTCATAAAATACTTTCACAGCTTGAAACCCCCCCCAATCTCTCTGATTGTGTAATAACACATAGTAATTTATCTAGTTTGGCAGGCGACTGATTACAGGCTGCCTGCACTGGTAGGAGGAGGTTTTACTGGCAAAAATGGGCAGCTTATTAAAGTCATAACAAATTATTAGCTCATATTTTAGGGCTGTGACTTTAGATCAACAGTCCAAATTGGGGAAAATTAACTGCCTTTAACTTTAATTAACCATTAATGTAATTAACCATTTACTTTGACTGTTGTGAACCAAACTTTGAGCCAGCTTTCTTTGAGTGTGAACTTGTCAAAGGCAGTTGAACGATTAAAAGAGGAAGGATGCCATTATGCAGGTAAACAAGCCCAACAGTCAAGGAGAGGAAAAAAAAAAACAGTAAACACATCTGCATACACTAATGCCAACAGATTTGTGGGATTATTGTCTTTATGAATATTTTGGAATATCCTGTGCATGTGTCATTTTGCTAATATTTCCATGCTGAAGGTGCCCTGCTGTCTTTTTAAACTGCATTGCTTATCTCAGGTAATACTAGCACATGCATGAGGATGCATACAATATAAGCATAAGATGCATTATACTCCCATCTGCTGCAGGGTGCTAATACAGGGATGTATTATTGTTTGCCTGCGGTAATTTTTTATAGCACTTATAGCAAAGCATAAATAACAGCTGAGTGTTGATCATATTAAACTGCATTTTCTATTAATAAGTGAAGACAGATAAAGAAAGATTTGACTCGATAGGCTCATTCTGGCTAGTGGAGGAGGCTGTAGCCAACCCAATGAGAGAGGAAGTGGGAGGTTAATGCTGATATGTAAAACAGTCAAAAAAGCAATTAATAATCCATTACATATTAAATCATCTGAAATATTTATTGCAGAAGAATAACAGATCTTATCTGTAAATGAGCTTTGGTTAAAACAATTAAGCGTAAGGCAGAATTACTCATTTGGTTGTATATTATCTAGGAAACTGTTGTATACTATTTATAGATTATTCATAGAACAGAATTTAAGGAAGGATTGTGTGGTTGTGTGTCTGCAGGCTTGTTGAAGTCCAGCCGGTTATTCATCAAGACATTAGATTATATATTCAAACCAAGTTCAAATGGGTGGTTTCGTGGGATAAGCTTACTTATCCACAGCTTTTTAATTCATGAAGTTTAAACCTCAGAAATATTGCAAACTAAGTAATTCCCCCTGACAACTCATAGATTTAAACAGATCCATCTATTCTTGCTTTGACTTTACTCAGTGAAACATACTGTAAGGTAAAGCTAGTTTTAACACCAAACATTATGACAACTGCATATTTTTCTTTTTTTTTTTTACTTAATCTGTTTAGAATAAAACATTTATTATTCACAGTAAATATTTGAATCTTTACCCTGAGCGCTGGATGCTAAATGCAATGATGCGTAGAAATAAAAACAGCAGTTGAAGCGTAACTGAAGAAAAAAAAAAGTAAAATCCACCGGATAACAGTGTCTCTCCATCACTTCATTCAGACCTAAAAGATCTCACATACAGCGAATATTTCTCTTTGAGGAGCGGGACAACTCTTGTCAGTCTGGTTGTAGAGATGCATAACAACTCCCGCATTCTTCTGACAGAAATGCCACTATGAAAACATTTCGTGCCGCCTACGCCTCAGGAATGCAGAGTTTGTGTCTAGAATGTAGCATTTACCTTGTAACAACTTGCAGGCTCAGCTCCTGCCTGCGACTGTACTCGGTATGTGTGCTTGGCTATGCAGCTCAGCACTCCATCCGTGCCACATTATAGGTGCCCTGAGCCACAGACACACTTTCTTAAATGTAGGCATTTCAGAAAAGACATTTCAACGTCGGAGAAGATCCATACTGTCTTTCTTCTGTTCCTATCAGCACTGCAGAATAAACAGACACAAGCCTGGGGTACTGAAGTAGGCATACTTAGTTTAAGGCCTGGCCTCCATGGGGCAGATGTGCTTGACTTGCATCAAGCTGGCTTACAGTGCTTTGGCATATGGATCACTGGAAGCATCCATGCCAGAGGGAGAGTATTTGCATCTCATCCCAATTAACAATGACTAAAAATCTTTTTATCACTTATTTATTTTTAAGTTTGATGCACGAGGTCATTCAGTGAAATAATCCTGACAATGATCTCACCCTTTCTGGGTTAGCCTGCTTGAGTGTTCAGTTCAGCATGCAGATGATCGCTCCCTTCCCCCTTCTTTGTCACTGGGGTGTCATTTCATGTGCACCTGCACTTAGCCACCATGCGAAGGGCATGACTAAATGCAGGATGTGATCCCTGGGTCGTGGCGCCTTTCAGATTTACATTCCATTAGATGGCTTGATTAAATCCACCTGCCTTGTGCACCCATTCACCCAGGCGAACTTCTGCTCGAGCCATCTGTAGGGGACAGACTGGGTCCATTGAGCGAGACTAGATGTGATGAACAAAACAAATTTGCTCTTGGTCAGAGCTTCACGCGGCAACCCAGACGCGTTACTACAAAGTAGGATGTATTTATTTATACCCATCTCCTACATCGTGGATCAGTACCTTTAATCTGCATGCAACAGAACTCTGCGGGATATTTCAGGTGGGAGGAATGAAGCTCATAAATAGCATCTCAGAAAGTTTCCGTATTTGAAGTTCATCTCAGCACGAAGAAGCTGCATGCAAGGAGACGATGCAGGACTAAAGCAGACTGACGCATCGAACCAAAGCTGAACACAACAACATGAAGCAGATTTAGTTAAAAACGATAAACTTGTGTATTTTTCCCTGTTTGTAACATGAAACATCCCTAGCCAGCACTTAGCTAACTGAGGCATCTGCAATCTTTACAAAACTGTTGCATTGCTTTGCTTTTCAAACACTGCATTTTTCCCTGAGATAGAGCCACTTTTCTTTGGAATTAAACCAGAAATATATATATTTTTCAGATGGATGATGTTTCTTCTCTAACTGCTCGTCTGTGGAGTTTGCGAAGAGTGAAGTCAGTCTTATTCCACTCCTCTCAACCTGCTGAAATTTTAACTTGGGAATGATGAAATATATATAAATATTCCTTAATAATACAGAAAGGTGCCACTTGCTTTGCCCTTGAAGCGCAGACACAATTTAGCATGTTCACGCACTGCTTGATAACACACTTGGAAAGTCAGCGCTGTGCAGCAAAGTTGAACCTTTAAAGCACTGACTTTCTGCTCCTCCTGAACTTCAGGGGGAACCAAGACAGCTTGAATATTCAGGACATCGGGTCAGTTTCAACAACGTCTGTATACATCATTACTCTTTTAAGGCATCCAGTCTCTCCGTGCACCAGGACAAAAAAGATGTCCAGACTGTGAAATAAATCACAGCATCATTCACAACAGCAACATCTGATTTGAAACTATTTGATGTGAAAGAATTTGGTCAAAATCAGTGAATCCATCTCCAGAGAGGGGAATTTTGTCCAATAAGTCTTTAAAGAATGAATCCCTCCATTAGTTGGATGAAACAGGAAGCATTTTACTGGGGGATGGAAATAATTAGCCAATCAATCACTTAGTGGGCTGACAGACAAATAATCTTTTAGCAGATTACATCATTGTGACCTTTAGGATTATGGGATGGCCATTTGTTGACGATAGTGACCTTTCATCGATCAAA
This sequence comes from Atherinomorus stipes, assembly GCA_023101725.1. Taxonomy (NCBI): domain Eukaryota; kingdom Metazoa; phylum Chordata; class Actinopteri; order Atheriniformes; family Atherinidae; genus Atherinomorus; species Atherinomorus stipes. Next base: position 265,634 of record JALJCO010013744.1, read on the forward strand.
TGAATTAATTGAGAAAATAAACATCAAATTCATCAACAAGGAAATTAATGAAAAGATTAAAAAATGGATGAATATTTAAAGAAGTTTTACATGATGAGGTGACGGTTTGCATTTAAGCTTTCGGTTTGTTTCTGTCTTCTCCTTGTTCATGTTGCATCCATGATGATGCTGAATATGAAAGTCATCTCTGCTATCAGGGGTTATAAATCCTGAAATAAAACATACAAACAGGCCGATATGACTTCTACTGAACTAGCAGGCATAAGCGCCGCTATGAAAAGATTATGATGCATGGCTGGAGTATAAGATATATAGGGGCAATTTTGATTTATGATGTTTTCTTTCATGCGGCTGACCTGCAGTATATGCATTAGGAGACATTAGGAAACAATCTCTCAGTGCAAAAGCTGCACTCTTGCCTGGTATTTGTTCGTTCTTTACATCTCTAACGGATATAAATTAATCATGACTGCATTTCTCCTGACGCCTGCTTGCTGCTCAGAATAAAGAGGCCATTACGCAGAAGTGACTGAATGCTTTTAAAACTGCAAAATGATGCAATGATTTGTTTGGATTTGCTGTGAAGCTGATGATTTGCTCCAGACGTGCATCTCCTTCAACTTCCATGTGACTGCCTTTATTGGGAGGTTAATTAAAAGACTTAACTTTATTCTAAAGCAATTAACTTTACGTCTGTTTTATGCCATTTGCTTTCTCCGAATGACTGAGTGCAATTTGTCTAAATAAATAAAAAGCATAATATGAGCTAGAAAACATTATGAGATAGTGCAATGCTTCATATGAAGGAGCTGCAATAACAGGAAACACATCAAAACTATCTGTTTAGCCAGTTCCAGTGGAACAGTGTCACTTTCTTCTTGGATAACAATTTAATGAAATATTTTATATGATATGGATAATTTTCCCCAACAGCAAAAATATCTAAAATCTGAGTAGTCATTTGAGAATAGAGGTAAAGCAAATCCAAGCAGCACACTCGATCCTAAGAGGAGCTTTCAGCCCAAAATCTTGAACGTGTTCCAGCAGCTTAGAGCAACCCCACTGAGGGTCCTGATCCTCAGTTTGTCTCTGAGGGACAGGAGCATCATGCTACACCAGACCTGGGTAAATGTTTGTGAGCAGAACCCGACCTGGGTCATATTCTTAACCGCGGAGATTGCTCTGATTTACGATGTTGCATTTACTCCCTATTGAGCGCAGTTCCATGCATGCAAACAAAGACAGCAGCCATTTTGTTCTGCAGAAAATATTAAGTGAGGCTGACAAAGTGAGTAGGATGGGAAATCTGTGTCTGCCAAGAAGGAAAAGTGCTTTCTAAATACACAAATGTCAGAATGAGGGAATAAATGGCGCGCAGAACTGAGCACATCTGTAGCATTCTATCAACTATTACCACTGCTTCTGTAATTTGTGCTCTCAAACACTCGGTAAGCCAGAGGAGATGCCACTCTGAGGATGACTCAGTACATCAGATTTCTGAAGCATATCCAGTGCTATTTCACTGATTTCACTGAGGTGGGAGTGTGTTTTATTAATGATGCAGAGCTTCAGATTTTACATTTTCCCAGTAATAACATTTTTTAGTAAGGAGCACGTCATTTAGATTTACATTAATGTCAGTGAGTCAATATTGTTTTAATTTAAGAATGATAGAAGAAGTTGTAAATCAATTTATTTTACAGGACAGCACATAAAAGATTTACTTAATCTTAATCGCTTCCCTTTAAATAAAACCGTTATTTTTGTATAAATTGCTCACTGTTTACCAAATCTTTTGATGATAACACAGTTTAGATAGAAGAAAATAAACATGTTGCCTCCGGTCTGAGTTTAATTAATGAACACATCATCTACAATGAACATTTTCTTCTCATAAGAATGAATTTTGCCCCCACATTTACATTTACTAACCTGCGTGCTGATAAAGTCACTGTGATGTCCTGTGGTATTCATCATTAATAACTACAGTTATGTCCATGTCTTTTCTTTTGTACCTTCGTTTGTGTTGTTTCTGTTTTTGTGATTGATGATATTTTTCTCTCTCTCACAGCTGTTGTCACTAAGTTTTATTTGGATGAATTATATACATTTTATTTTCTGGTAACAGACACATAATTCAGTTGGATGGGAATTTGTTATCTAACTGAAATACGTAGCTGGGACAAAATACAATTATTAGTGTAGTTGGATTAAAATGCACAACTTATTTTGTTCAAATGAACTACTGCTGGGTTGGTCAAATAGTTAACCAGGCTTTGGGTTAAAAAACAACTCAAGCTGGGTTGTTTTAACCCAGGATTGTTTTTAGGTGCATCTCTTTCCCCCTTCTTTTTATCCTTTCTTTCACTGTTTTTCTTTGTCCCACATGCCCTTTCTTTTGCCCCCATTCCCTTTGTCAGGTCCAGCATTAATATGTAAATAGGACAACATACTAATTATTAACTAATCACGAATAATTACAAATAAAGAGCAATATTTAAATATGAATAGGATCCTTAAAAAACCCATAAAGCTCCTTTTGTAAAGCAAATTTGTTTGGTACAATAAAGCAGCCAGATCACCATTCTGCTTGCTATGATGCTGGACAGGACGTGTTGAAAAAACAAAATAAAATATATATATATATATACATACATATATATATATATATATATATACTGTATATATGTATGAGAAAAAAAAAGAATGAACCTAAACTCTGCTTATATCTGAGCTGTGTTGAGGAATAGGATCATTTTAACCTTTTCTGCTGCCTTTCAGTTGAACCCTTTAAGACGTTGCTGTTCTTGCTCTGTTACATTGTCAGTCTGACTGAAAATAAATGTTTGAAATCAAATAAAAATACAGAAATTTTCAAGTACCGGTAGTCTTTTTTTTAACCTGCCCTATAGAGGCATAAAATACAATATATGAACCTTCTTTTCTTGACAAAACCTCAGCCTTACAAATAACATGAGTCATCTCCATTTTTCCAGCACAAGATCATCTGACATTCCCTCACCATGAAATTAATTAAAGTGACACAAGGCCCGAAACATTGGGCTCGTATTGAAAAGCCATTCAGAGACAGTGCTTAATGAACCAACACACAAAGGAGACGGTGATAGCAGAAATGTCCCCAACAGTTTAGTGATGACGAGAGCATCGTAATGATTCCCCAGTGTGTTTATTCTTACAAATGCTGACGCATGCTTTTGTCATTCCCTCACTGTTTTGTTTTGCCAAAATACATTATAATGGTAAAAAAGCAAGCACATGAAGGCATATCTACATGAGAGATGAATATACACACTATTTGTTTAAATCATTTTAAATGCAGCCCCCCTCCCACCACCCATTTTCTGACAGATAACTTGAACAATAACACTTACATAATGGGATCATAAGCGGATCTTTCTGTTTTGTTTTTCTAACATTTGCTGAGAACGTCTGATCAGAGCAAAACAAGTTTCAGTTGTATGTGACGGCACTTCTACAGTCTCTGGTGAGGAGTCTTCTGGAGCTGACTGAGAGGAATACTAGCCAGTCAGATAAGTTTCAGCACTTGCTCCACTGATCTGTAGCGCCTCCACCACCTCACTTAAGCAGCGAGCTAGCAGCTGAGTTCATAGACATGTTGTCCTTGAACAGTACAACAGCTGCTTTACACAGACTCAACACTCAGCATTGTTATTGTTAACTACTGTACGACGGTGTAAAGTCTACTACAGAAGGGTTTAATATAGTTTATTTAATTTTAATGTGTATGATTATAGTTTGAATGATTTCCACTAAACAGAAATACCTGAGTAAAAAGCAATGATGCTCCATGATATTTGATTACTTTTCAGACTGTTCTAATTTCAGCTGTATATTAGGGAAGTCATGCAACATGCAATATAATTATTGCATATTGCAAAAGTCATATATGTTTAATATCTTTTGCCATCCTGACCTTATGCAGTTAAAAAAACATGCATGCAGACAAAATGAATTCATTTAGGTTGGATTTACTTGCACATGTGAAGGCTTCTCACCATTTCGAATTCACAGAGTAGAGCAATCTTTTTCTTCAAAAACATGGTTTTTTGAACTTTAAAGAGAGGAAATATTTCACACCATTCGCTTGATAATTTCCATTACCATCAGAGGGACCAAAAGGAGGAAAGCGCCCTGCTCTTGATCCTCAAACGGATTGAAATATGCTGCTCATCCATTCACAGAATTCATGAATCGCAGTAAGACAAATGACTGTCGGCTCACCTGTAAAAAGGTCCCTTCTATTAACAGGCAGCTATCGTTCCCTGTAAAGTAGATCAATTTATGACTACCTTCATATGAATGCAAATGAAGTGCAATCAATATGTCCAGTTTTTGACATCTCATTAATAATAAAAAGCCTTCCTAAAGAAAAAAAAAAGAAAACACTTGCAGGACTATTGTAATGCAAGTAATCAGTTAGGACACAAACGAACAAATCCCTGTGAAATGGGCATGTGTAAGTAGATAATAATGAGGTTAGCGTAATGGCTTTTGCTCTTAATTGCTATTCTGCTATCAAGATCTATACAAGGCAAAAAATAGCAGCTACATTGGGTTCAATCTAAAAGGTAAAAGACAATGCCTTCCTCTCTGATGGTCATCTAAAGTAGACTTAAAAATCTGATTTCTAAATTTCGTGCAAAGACAAATCCAACTGACTTAGATGGATCTAACTTAAGACTTTTTAAACCTGAGAGTATCCAACTGTAGTACCATGTGAGTGAAAGGGAAATTCAAGGTGGCTGCAGAAAAAGGAGAAGTGAGATTTATGCTCAACGTGTGCTGACTGACAAAGCAACGTCTTCTCAAGGCTCGGCTGGAGATCGGCCTAAATCCTGCTCATAAATTTTATATTAATGCCAGAGGTAACCAAGGTTGTTATTCCACAGTATTTCTCCAAGTCCATTAAACACGTCTAATATAACTCAGCATTCTCTCGTTTCCCCGTCTAAGTAGCTCAGCTGAATTGCAAAACTTGTGCATGAGAGAATGTTTATTCCTTGTAGAGTCTGATGAGACTTCTGTTGCTGTGCCTCGCTGTTAAGGTTGGCTGGTTTAAAGATAAAAAGCTAACAAACTCACCTTCCTCTGCACCTGTAGGTACTGTAACCTTGCCATTTCAGGAGATAATAAGATGAGCTGTCTAAGTAGGGGGAGGAGGGGGGGGGGGGGGGGCAATCTCTTTCAGATCTTGCTTAACACTCTGTCGTAGCGCTTTCCTCAGGAAAGAGAATTTGACTTGATAACAAGTCAGAAAATCTTTCATTCCCTGAAAAAAAGAAAACCGAGCAGTCTATCAAGACTTTTTCTGTATGGGAGAGAAAAAGGAGCGATTTGTTAACGTCTATGCAACAGTCTTCAGCAGGTGATTCAAAGCCTCTGCTGTCACACCTTGCTTAGCGGGCCTATTTTAAGATGTGAAGAGTTTTGCCCTCCTAATTCCTGATACAAAACAGTAAATCCCAATGCCAAAGTCTCCAGTTACTGCCATTAAATACATTGGCTACCATGGAAACTACACTTTGCTTCATTATCCGTATACCTCACAACCAAATGATAGTAAAAACACTCTGATATTCCTCATCCCAGGCACACTAAGTCATTAACATAATGCTGCATGTGAAAAATAGGCCTACGTACAAGGAATGAGTTCCTCCTACCCGAGCGAACAGATACACTCTGCTCCACTGTTGTTCACTGACAAACTACATTAACACATCACTTTATCACTGTACACACTTGGTATGCATTCTAATATTTTGTACTAACACAGAAGCAGACTAGCTCAGGATGGAAATGAAACACCTGGAAGCATAAGTACAACATGGATTTTAACATTCAGTTTTCTCGGTTAAAATGGTGGGCTCCTCAATTTCTCCTGAAAAAGGTAAAAAAAAAAAAAAAAAAAGATGTCTTCCAGCAAGACAGGAGCAACAGCGGTGGTTTGATCTCTGCTTGAGTTCCAGTTCTCAACTGGTGGCCACCAAGATGTGAGAGAGCATATGTCTGGCACTTAACAGCCATGAAAAACAGTCATGGAATACGCTGGAAGAGATGGCGACTTTACCCAGAAACAACAACGTGTCAGATGTCAAAAACAAGCCGAAACACAAAACATGCAAATAGAAGCGCACACACATTAACACACACACAGACAATTAAAAAAAAAAGAAGCTCTGGAGACACCGCACTGATTGTTTATCTGCATTGTAGCAAAGAGAATTGAAATCCACAGCCACAGATAAGACATCAATCTTCCTCAGTGGGCTGCGTAAATAAATCTGATTATGGACAGAATCATTTCCCCTTTAGAATTGTTTTATCTGCTCATTCCATGCTTCAGTACCAGATAACTCACAAAGTGCTTGGCACAAGGTGACTGTTCCTCCTCATGCATGTCTCACATCACTGTTGCAACATCTGTTGCTGGCAATACTGTTATATTCCATCCTGGCTTCAAACCACATGGAAAATCCTCGATTGCCACGACACAACCTTATTTTTGCAATTGGAGACAATGAAAGGTGACTGTTTAAATAAAAAAGCTGGTTTTAACCTGGCAATTATGATGCTAATGATAAAAAAAGTTAAGGAACTGGACAAAATGTGAATTTACAATGATTTGTAGATCTCATAATCCATTATTATATTCACTTTTAAACACATAACACATCAAATATTGAAAATTTTACAATTTTGGGGAAAATGATCTACTAGTCTTGCATTTACAAAGTAAATAAAAAATTGTTTGGATGGAACAACAAAAGGCTGGAAAACTAAGGAAAAGAGACAACAGACAGAATGTGTCTTAACTATTTAGGGTAATTGCTGACAGGTGTGTTTCTCAGTCGCTTCTCTGCAGGGATTAGTAATGTTTTTTTCTCTGTTATTTTTCTGATTTTCATTTTTTTAACATGATGGGGAGACAGAATCTCTTAAGGATAAAGATGGAGAAAAATTCAGCAAAAATCTGTTGAAAAAATGAAAAACTATAGTCAGATTGATCAAAATTTATCATTCTTCTTGAAGTTCATGGTCCCTCTCTCTATCAAGAGGAGAGGAAATTATTTCTGTTTGATTTACATTTCACACTGCTCAACTTTTCCAATTTAAACTTTAAAAGCACTTTAAGTCTTTACAAAGGCTGAAAAATTACAGACAAAATTGCTACTATAAAACAGCAAAGCAAGAAAGAGGTCTTTATTTTCAGCTCTTACTCAAACAACCTTGATAGTTTAGAATCTAGTATTTCTGAAACAAAACTGAAAGTGAATCTGAGTGCAAACACAAATGTTTAGAAATGATTTTGTTGCTGAAGGTGATTAATAACATCTGTGCATGCAATCGTTGTTAGCATGGTGTTATCCTGTGCAAAGTATAGACAAAAAGAGAGATGAAAGTAGAAATTTCACTTTTATTCTCTGTGTTATAACAATTTATTTATAGTAACGAACATTTTTGAGTATAGGCTATACTGGGAACATATTCTCTAAGGCCCCACAATGTCCTGGACACCTATACATAGGAGAAATTATTCATTTACAAAAGGTTTTTGTTTTTGTTCTGGAAAAAGGGTCAGGGCTTAAAGGGATTTGGATTTGTGTTTTCCAGTATTTTTCAGTATTTTAAGAACAAATTAAAATATGATTAACAGTTAAATAGAACCTCACATGCAACTACAGAGCAACTGTAATGTAATTCTGCAGAGCAAGTCTCCTGTCAAAGTGGAAGCGCTTGTTTTTCTTCCTAACTATGATCAATTTATCCTCCTGGGACTGAAATTTTACTAACTTTATTATCTCCATTTCCCCTCCTTCAGGGGCAATTTCTTCCAAGCTGACCTCATCACCGACATAGTCCAGATATGCATCTATTCTTTTAATTATATATAGAAGGTTAAACGAAATCCCAGAAAACCTGTCAATGATAAAAAAAAACTGTTCTTGGTAAAGGGTATGCAGCTGGCACGTTCTAGGATGTGTTGGGGAACTTCCAGGGATCAGAATCAGAATATATTTACCATTCCCAGAGGGAAATTGCTGATCAAACCAGCAACCCTGGAACCAGTGAACAACCCGCTCTGCATTCAGAGCCACGAGGGCCATGAGACATTCACCACATTTCATCATGTTTGGCTTTTGGCCTCCAGATTTTGCTACAGTCAAGGTGAAAGACTCATCGAGGTGCAACAGCACTTTCTGTTACATTTCTAGCATATTTTGAAGTCCTGCACAAACTATGTGGAATGCAGTGAGTGGAACTCTGTAAAGTGAACTTGGCTGAAAAATAATTTACTGGCAAGATGACAAACAATTTTCAAGCTTGTCCTCTTTAAAATGCTAACATAGCTCTTCTTTTTATGTTTTAATCATTTTTACACTCTAAAAAAAGACACTCGTGTAAAAACCCTTACGAAACAAACACTTTAGCATGAGAACTGTGGTTTTTAGAACAAGTTAGTGTATTCATACTCAAAAGAAATTTCAGTAATAAAATATCTATTTATTTGAAGCTGAGTCCACAAAGAAGGTGTCATATGAAACAATGAGACGTGGAGAATGGAGACACAGTCAGAAAGAGAACCGAGTGTCCTGAAAACCAAGAATGACAGGAACCTGCTGCTTCCTTTGGTCAATGCTCCGCTGCTCACAGTGCAGGAAAACTCTCAAAGGCAAAGAGGTTGATACAGGACTTGGACACTTTCTATGTGTCTATGGAAGAGGGAAACCTTAGCTGTGAATACAAATGTAATCAAGCTGCTGTTTTGTTAAACATTGTCCTCTTAAACTGCTTTAACCTCCTAAAAATCAACAAGAAGAGACAAAGACCAGCTCTGAAACTGCTATCTTACCCATACAGCAAAAATATCTGAAATGTATGTTTGTTATCTACTTTTTACAAAGTGGAAACTGGCAGCCGGTTTTTAACTACATCTCTAACAGACACTAAATGAAAAGCTCTAGTATGGCCTCACACAAGAAAAACCAGCATGTTCTCATGGAAATGTCTGTAATTAAGTAAGTTTATAACAACATTGTGAAATAAACAATAACTCAACATGTCTCCAGGTTTAATTTAACCCTCTTTACCATGTGTCATGACAGTGATGTATGTTATGTTGCATCAGCATTGCTTAGGTTGTGCTAACCTAGCTTAAGTTACTCCCTGTCTATTTCTGTTAACAATAACATCTCTGTAGTTATACCAACCTGGAATAACATTTGCTAACAGCTTAAAAGCCAAGCAACTGCAGAAACAACATAAGTGTAAATATTTGAGGGTACAGAGCTGCTCAACACACCGTCAGCTGCGAGTTGAGACGTATTAAAGGTGGTATAGAAGATGTTTGTGACAATTCAGAAAGCAGAGACTGTTAGCGAGTTTTTGAATAAAACGTATGCGTAAGATCAACCCCCTCAGCTCGTCACGCCTTTACAACATGCACGAGTCCGTCAGCATTTTTTGTGTAAAGATTTCATGTCCTCCATGAAGGCTTTGACAATGGTTGCTACGGGTGTAGCTAACTCACTCACACACTCCCCTTTCAAACAAATGCAGTAGCATAAAACCAAATAATTCTGCTACATAGCACTTAAAAATATAATAATCTGCCAAGAAAATGTTGAGCGTAAAAGTTACAAGTCAAGCAGAAATTTAGCAACCAATGCGTTGGTGGTAACTCCTTTCAGGCTCTTTAGCACTCGCCAGTGCTGAGACGATTCACTGAGAGCAACTCTGGTTTTATTCCTTTCTTCTGCCATCATTCTCCTTTTCTCAGCAACCACGAAAAGACTCTTCCTTTTGTGACCCACTTCACTGGGGTTTTGCTTAGCCATTGTCTGAACGTTGCTAATTGCTAGCAGAATGATTGTTAGCTACACACTGTAACCTTTAAATGAGAGTGTGTTTGTGACTTCTGGCAGGTGATAGGAATAATTGACAGGCCAATAGATAAATAAAACGTGATGAGAGCAGAAAATATTAGCTGACTTTTTTTTTTAAGTCCTATTAATTTCATAGCTGATGTATAATAATATTAATATATTTAAAGCTTTTAATTTAACATACATTATGGGGCAGTGAACCCAATTTCACAGAATATTACAAAATTGAACAAAGAAACATTTTCCATACCACCTTTTAAAATGATGTGACTGCAGCGGTGATGGGGAAAGTTAACATGATGAATGTTACTGTATGTGTCCAGCAACTGTCATGATGTCATGTCATTTTTACTTTGTTGGAACTACTGTGACACAGGCTGTGACAACAACTTACTGTGTGTGTTGTTATACCAAAAGAGTCAGACTATTTGTGACCATGATATATTTAAAATACAACTCAGTCATGACATGTTTGTCATCGAAGAAAAGGTGTCTGAATTTCATTTTCTGTCATTTTCTTGAATTCATGGCAAAGAAAATATTGGTGTAGAGAAAATGTGCTTTGACAAAGGGAATCACAGAGCTGCAGAAATAATGTTTTGCCAGTAACTTCACTCATTATGTTATTTACTGTATACAGCATACACTAATGGCCTAAATGTAAAAATGAATTCATTAGTACAACTGGTAGCTATATTAATGCTCCATAACAAGAAAAAAATGGCACAATGCAAATTTAAAATAAAATTAATAAAAGTCATCTTATTCATTTTATAGATATTCGGCCTGTGTTTCTTTCTTTCTTTTCTTCTTTCTTTCCTTTTTTTTCTTTCTTTCCTTTTTCTTTCTTTCCTTTTTTTTCTTTCTTTCTTTCTTTCTTTCTTTCTTTCTTTTTTTTTTTCTTTTTTTTTTTTTCTTTCTTTCTTTCTTTCTTTCTTTCTTTCTTTCTTTCTTTCTTTCTTTCTTTCTTTCTTTCTTTCTTTCTTTCTTTCTTTCTTTTTTCTTTCTTTCTTTCTTTCTTTCTTTTTCTTTCTTTCTTTCTTTCTTTCTTTCTTTCTTTCTTTCTTTCTTTCTTTCTTTCTTTCTTTTCTTTCTTTCTTTCTTTCTTTCTTTCTTTCTTTCTTTCTTTCTTTCTTTCTTTCTTTCTTTCTTTCTTTCTTTCTTTCTTTCTTTCTTTCTTTCTTTCTTTCTTTCTTTCTTTCTTTCTTTCTTTCTTTCTTTCTTTCTTTCTTTCTTTCTTTCTTTCTTTCTTTCTTTCTTTCTTTCTTTCTTTCTTTCTTTCTTTCTTTTTTTTCTTTCTTTCTTTCTTTCTTTCTTTCTTTCTTTCTTTCTTTCTTTCTTTCTTTCTTTCTTTCTTTCTTTCTTTCTTTCTTTCTTTCTTTCTTTCTTTTTTAAATTAACTGGCAATTGGAAATTTCTTTCCTGCCAATGATGGGAATTGGCATCAGCCTCAAATAATCCATACTGGTCAGGCTTTAACAAAAAGTAAAAACATTTCTAAGAAGGCCTAAAGTAAATAACAGAAAAGTAATTTAGTTCAGTTGTCCAAACAGATTTAGCCGTTCTTGTGTTGATAGTTCAGTTATCTAAAAATCAAAATTTGATCTTTTCTGGTAAGTTGTTTATGGCCTGAGTTCTCAGAGAAACTAGATTGTCTAATCGCTGCAATAATAGCTGTTATATGTTTATTTTCTTAGAATGAGCCATTTATATCTACTTGCTGGGCGGTGCACATATGCAGGCCGCCATATTTGTTCCACCATTTTTACTATGGTGTCCCTGAATGGACAAAATAATGTGTGTGAAGTAAGAACCCTCTGAACTTTAAAACTGCTGTATCAGCCTTCTTTAATGGGAGTTAAAGCACTGTTTGGGATAAGAAATGCCTTAAAAGACTTAAAAAGTATTTACTCATAGTACAGTTATAGCTTTATGTCTGGAAGAATTTTGGCCAATAACAGCCATCGTACATTCACAACAGTGCTTGAAATATGAAGTAATTTGAAAGGAAACACAATTTATTTAAAAAATTCATCTTTACCACTAGATGTCAGTACTTCTTGCATACTGTACCTTTAATTAATTGCAAAAGTGATACAACACAGGAAAACATGTACTCATGGCCTCTAAAACCTGAGATGGCCAAACTGTATTGTACTAAAACATCTCTCATTTTTTCTGCATCGCTTTAACGATATTGGCCTTCGCAGAGATGACGTTCACATATTGTATGGTTTAAGGTTTAATGTAGATTTAAAGCTACAGCTGCATCATGTCCATCCCGAGAATGTTTTTTCAGGCAAGCCTGAAACTTTTTTACATTTTTGCTTGGTGCCATTTTCATTTGCACATACACTGATAATCACATATATTAACACATTTCCTTTTTGTACATGCATGACTCCAAGAGCATTCAAATTGACCTTGTGGTCGCAGAGACATACCCATTTCATCATGGTTATGCAATTTTCTAAGAGCCCTAAAAATAGGCCCAGGGCTCAAAGGGTAAAGGAAATGAAATAATTGAAAAAGACTAATTATCTCCATAAGACTAGGATGTCATATTCTAATCATCTGAATAATTGCTATTAAACACCCTTTTGTACATCTGCAACAATATAAAACAAATCCAGCGCAAGTCAGTCCTGCCTTCAAGTTTTAATATTGGTGCACTTTAGGTCTCTGAATATTTGATGCTGTGAAGGAAGAATTCTCTCAGATGGGGATAAATGAGATCATGTATTACTGGAGTGTACAAAGCATTTACACAAATCCCACTGTTTGTTTTCACTGTTTGTAATGTGGTGGAATCTTTCTCGACTAAAACAGATCTGCTGGCAGCTCTCTGCTGGATCTGATAAAGCATTAACGACATTCACTCTGAGGTCACCTCTCTTGGGCGACCTTAATAAGCAGAGACAGTCACTAAACTGAATTTGGGCAAATCAGACAAGCCAACATCTAAGCACATCTGCATCGTAAGAGCTTGCATTCAGCAGACAAGCATGGTGACAGAGCATTCCCTTAAAACACACCAGATAAAAGACTAATTTGGTCCAATTTTGCCGGAGGGATGCTTATCTTAGAATTCAAATAAGGTCAGAAGAGAAAACGGCAACAGTGAGCGATAAGATCACGGTGGAAAAAGCTAAAGGGGACCGTGTAACCCCTCTGATGTGGTTACGCCTCTTATTACCATTTACCTCCAGTGAGGACATGACTCAACACAATAAACGTAAATAAATAACTGATGAAGGCAATAAAAAGGAAATGCAGAAGTTAGGCTTATCAGATGAAAACAACAGCCAAATTTCTACTTCACACCAACCCCGATAAGAAAACCGGACCTCAATGGAAATATTAAACAGGAATCATAAATCATCCCAGATTAAATGTTAGCATAGTGGCGTAATCTCCTCCACAGCAGGTGATTGCTGCTTTCAGAATTTATCAGGGACATGGTGGGTGTGTTTGCAGCAGAGGAGAGAGAGAGAAAACTATTCTGAATCACCTTCAGGTTTTGTATCCAACACTACATCAGTTAGGGGGTAAGATACCAAAACACAAGTCTAAAAAGTTTAGAATTCATCAAACTATTTGATAAATTATGCCAAGGAAAGGACAAAAAGTGCAAGAGCGTATAAACGAAATGTCTCAGATCTTATAGATGTTGCTTTCATGTCCTAGCAGCAATGAGCCGCGGCACAGAAACTGCAAAATGAGACAGTAATGAAAAAACTGTTTCCATCAGCTTCTGCTTCACCTGTCTTTAGAGGAGGACAGAAATGAAAGATTGCTGCAACAGAACTGTCTATCATTTGTGAAGTGCAACCCATCAGAGAAAGATTCCTCTCAGAAGACAAACGTGGATCAAAACACTTTTTCAGCACAGTTCCTCCTTTTTGATCAGCCACTGCACACGAGGGCTGACTGAATTATTGACTCAGGAAAATATTAAGTAGATGGGATAACGCGGCTTACCATTCCTGGCAACAGAGTCTAATACTGAAAAATTAAGCAAAAACATATAACCAATTCTAAAGCAATGAGATGGTCTCACTGACCTACAGCAGTCAGTCTGACATGAGTCGAACTCTTGGCCTGAGCCTCTTATTGAACGTTAAGTTCAATTTCTGACAAAGGCAAAGCTTTCTCACAGCTAGGTCTTCACTTTTTGTTTTGTTTGTGGGTGTATTTTGCAACACACACTACTGTCTCACAATTTATCACACTAACTGATTTGCACTCCATAAGAGGAAAGACCGATTACACGTCCCGTTGCTAAAATTGGTGGGTTTTTGGCTACATTGGCCTTGATTAGTGATTGGCTGGTTTGTGTCAGAGAATCAGATTCAGTTGGTCTGCACCAGTTATTACCGTGGCAACCCAGTGGCTAGCCGGGTGGGTTGAGTTTTCACTCTATCTAAAAAAGGCAACCAGCCGGATGACTCGGATCTAGTGTCAGAAATCAGATTGGGTTTGCAGAGAAACTTGTTCCAACTTGATAAATAAAGTTGATGTATGGCCATTATTTAAGTTCAGGAGGTAGGCACGCATTAAAATGACATCACCGAAAATTTCAGCCTAAATTATGTACCAATCCAACTGGATTGTGATCATTTGTTCAGAGACCTCCAGTGGAAACTGCTGCAGCCTACAGCCTGAAACAAATGCGTGCAAACGTATCACTTCATCATTAACTTTTATTATTTTTATAATCAACTTAGCTCTGAAAGATCCATGCATCATTTGTTTTGTTGAAGCCTTTCCACCAGCAAACACTTTCCCCTCCATTAAAGCTGCAAACTCCTCCCCAGCTTGTCATCACTTCTCCTGAGTCATCGTCCTGCCCTGCATCACCCAGTGTCAGTCAAATCTAAATGCATGATGTCACAACTTTCTCCTCATGCCAGCTTGAATGTGAAGAGCAGCACAGGCAGCTCCTCAATGTAAGTTCAGAGGACACAAAGTTTGCAGTTTGCAGTACCATCGTGGTTGGTTTGAGCATGAAAACATTCATGTTATAATATTAATGTTATTCATAAAGATAACAAGGTGGCATGTGCCTACTTCAAGACAATCAAACATTTTCTATCCCAAATCAATTGTTCTTATGTGAGATGTTGCTGAAGTATATACGACAGCTATTTCCAAATATTGGTGGGTACACAATAGATTCTGATTTGTTGTCGCATTGACAAAATCTGACTACAAGCACACACCTGCCAAAACACTCAAAATCTCACACTTATGGTTATTCCTGCCAAATTAGGTGTCACCAATTCTCTATTTTGGCTTGATTACAGGCATTCAGTCAGACTAAAAAGGTTAACGCAACAGCAATGAAGTCGTCTTATATATATACAGTATATATATTTATCTTTTTAAAGTAGAGAAAGCACAATCTTAAAAATTCTGTGCACAGATCTGTTATACTTCTGTTTGCTGTCACCAATAGAATGCAATTACTGCGCACTAGCTCCACTTGCTAAGCTTGCTTTGTTACTGGTCATACTTTCTGAACCACAGAAGGCAGTTATTGGTAATTTAAAACATCCATAGAAGAATTAAAAACATAAGTCTTGCTTGTGGAAAATAACAAACCAGTTCCTAAGATGACAGTGGTCATGGATGGTGAGAAAATCCATTTGCATTTGTGCATTGATGACTTTTAGGTAGTTATGAGTGTGCCCTCAGCAAAAACCAGGCTTGTTTGTCTGAATTTTAATATTCATTTAAAGAATTCTGAGACCATTAAACTATAGGCTTCAAACAGGCTTCAAAAAACTCTTTTCATTATCATTCATTCAAATATATTTCTAGCTTTGTCCAATTGAGACTTCACTTTTTTGTTTCTTTTTATTTATTTATTT
Source organism: Atherinomorus stipes (assembly GCA_023101725.1). NCBI lineage: Eukaryota > Metazoa > Chordata > Actinopteri > Atheriniformes > Atherinidae > Atherinomorus > Atherinomorus stipes. Next base: position 281,433 of record JALJCO010013744.1, read on the forward strand.
AATTTTTGCCACCCAGCTTCCAAATAGAAATAGTTATCACTTTGATTTCTTTTCTTTTTTTTTTGGTTTCACATGTAGATAGTATTTCTTAGAAAGCCATTCCCATAACTTGTTGGAGGACTTTTTTAACAATGCTTTAAATAACGAGCATGTTCTCATTACAAAGCACTTATACTTCCTCAGATCCATAGCGCTTTCACACATATCATTATAGTTGCTAAAACTTGACCAACTTTACCATTTATTACAGTGAGGCAGGATAGTGGATGACTCATTATGCTACTGTCTCATACTACAGGAATAAATTTAGCAAGAATTTTGGTGGCAAATTATTTCTGCTCACTGTTTTCTGTAAAAATAAAACCTCATTAGCCCAGTTCAGTTTTTATGTGAACAAGTCCGATAAGTATAATTCTAAAGCTTGACAGATAATCATGGGGAGAACAGTTGTTCACATGCAGCTGCAGAGGGGGGAAGACATAAGTAGTTTGCAGATGCACAGCAGCAAAAAGCAGGAAGTTTAAAGAGTAAATCCCACACTCAATAGTCCATTGCAGCTGCTGCCTGTTACCACTGACAACACCACAAGTGTGGTCGCCCATAAACCAAGGAGTGAGAGTGAGTGTAATTTCCACTTGTTTTGAGGTGTGCATACATTATGCACAAAGCAAACACTAACCAATAAATCAGGGTGCCAACCTACATGTGATGAATGATGATGACTGTATGCCAAGAAAGTGAGTCGGTCGCACCTGTAGGCTGGTGGTCATTTGTTTTGTGATTGCAAAGGGCAAAATGAGCGATAGGCACCTTGTGAGTGAGCCCGATTTGGTTTGCCCTTTTGCTGCCTTATCTGGCTGACCTGCTACGGTTGTATCATACGGAGGTTTATTGGATTTAGAAAGCATGCTGTTATGGTTTAAACCAGCACCTTCTGCTGTAATAGCTGCTTATTGGTATTCCTTGTCTGCCGTGTAAAGCTATTTTCAGACCTAATATGTGGAACATTAATGACTTCATCAGTCTAAAACAGCAGTCATTCAGATGGTGGTCATTTCTGTGTTAATGTTCATCAAAGCTTCACTCAGACACACCTGAGAAAATGATGGAGAGTTGCACAATATTTGCCATTTGTGAGGAATTAAGACAAGTACATTAAATTAATTATACAGTATAAATCAAATCCTTTAAGTGGTGCTTTTTTATCACAAGAATATTTTTAATGGCCATAATCATTTAAGTTGGCGTGATAGGTGTGAGGCGGATGTGGAAAACATACAACATCTTTCTCATAACAAGTAAAAAATTCTATCAATCATCAGATATTATGAAAAAAATCATCTAAGGCCGGTAGTTCATTATCTCAGGTCAAACAATAGAGTGCTGTAATCTATTCACTTAAAAAAAAACAATCTGTTGGATTTCACAGAGAAACTGATAACCTTTGTGCCTCTCTGTTGATGCAATTGCTGTAATTCAGTTTTGTGTTATTTGAAAGTGATGTAGGCTATTTGTTATTATATCCAAATTAGTCTGGCTGCTTTGCAAAATGTTATGGAAAAGCACCAAATAGGTTATTCTAACATGACACCGACAAGTTCAGCAGCTCTCTGATTAATGAAAAGCAGTAAAAGACTGCAAGGGTTTAGATCTTGCTGATACTTTCAATATCTAGAATTGATTTATTATTAAAAGATCAATGCCTGAACTTGGCAATACAGGCTGAATGTGTTTGTTTGGATCAATAAGGGCACAGATGAAAGTAACAAGAATCTATTCCAAGTTGATAAGCTAAAGAACTTCTGAGGTTTGTATGAGAGAGAAGCAGGTTTGAAGAGAAAGGTGCTGCTGGGGTGAGACAGACTTCTATCACTGGATCCTTCCACAGTTGCAATGCAATAATAATATCCAAGTACAGCAGAGAGTCAAGTTATTGTGGCATTTGTTACAGAAAGGGTTCTTTTATGGCCAATGTTCAAATCTTCAATGATACTTGCTCATCGCTTTGACACTATTTACTGCAAAGTAAATGAACCTTAGCTTTCTGCATGAAGACAGTGATGCTCACTGATAGTGTGACTCTTTTGAATGAATAGATGGATGAAAATTTTTTTTTAGATTGACTCATTTATTTAGGAAAGCAGTAACTAAATACATATATATATATATATTTTTACTTTATATTTGTTTGCTGATGATTAGATACTCACAGGATACAGAACAAATGCAATAAGAGTCTATGAAACTACATAAGTACTATAAGCTACTACAGTATATTGATGTTAGTGTAAAGAATGCCAGTCATGATTTTACTTTTCATCAGTGACATTGCACATTGCTAATATTAGCATGCTGAGGAGGTAGTTTTCATTTGTAGTACGTAGAAGAATTAGGACAGAATGAGTACCCAAACTAACAGCTATGGTATGTCCTATCTGCATACCATAGGGCAGTGATTCTCAAACTTTTTGAGCCACGATCCCCAAGATAACACACATTGGTGCCCGCGCCCCATGATGACTGAGTGGTTAATTATGTGATATATCTAATGAGTCATCCTGTGGCCATCCTCTTAATGCGAGGCTGAAAAACTGTCAGAAAAATTATAAACAGGGAGGATAAAGTGGATTTTGGTGGAATAGGTTAACAGCTGTGAAAAAGCATCTAAATGCCAAAATTTACAGTAGCTTCTCTCACCGAGATGGGGCCAAATTAGGACTTTTACTACAGCACTTGTAATAAATTTGTTTCTGACACCCAATCCATCGTTTTCAATTCTAAAGGTAAGATGTAAAATGATCAGAAACTTTATGTATTAGGAGGATATTTGTTTCTTGGTGGATTTTGGTTCCCTGCTGCTACAAAGCACCTACATGCCCGAAATCAGGTTCTCTTGCTGAGATAATGCCAAAATTTTGGATTTTTAAAAGGGCTTTAATAATAGCTTAGTTATTTATGCAATAATTTTAAAAAATCTATGTTAATTTCACAGATTAATCTCTTCACAATAATGTGTTAATTTTGATAGCCCTAATAATCCCAAATTTATTTGGCAAGTGTAGAGCTCTACGTTTTTTTTGTTTTTTTTTTTTTTAAATTAAGATCTGGTGACCCCCTGAAATTATCCTGCAACCCCCCATGGGGGGTCCCAATGCCCAGTTTGAGAACCACTGCCATAGGGTTTAAAATTTAGCCATCTAAGAAGGCTTGTGATACAAAGTTAGACCAGTGTTTTTTTAATCCTGGGGTACCATTGTCCTGCACGTTTTGGTTCTTACCAATTCCAGCCCAGCTGATGCAATTTAACTGGACCACTCATCATGTTCTTTGCAAGCCTGTCATTTGAGTCAGGTGTGTTTAAGTATGGATACTTCAAACACATGCAGAGCAGTGGTACCCGAGGACCAGGATTGAGAAACACCGAGTTATACCATAACAACAGATGATTGCTCCAATTTTGCAACATAATATCTAAGAAATCGACCATTGATTTTGAACACTGTGCGTCTGCATTCATGTCAATCCCTCAAATTTATCACAAAACCCTCCAAAAGAATCCCCTCTATCACTTTGCTGAATAAAATATTGCAGCACTCCATCGCTAAGTTGCCAGCAGGCTGTTGTCTCAGCAAGTGGTTGGCAACTCAGGAGTCCAAAGCTCGCAAGTGCAGGTGCTGCAATAGAATTGACTGAATAAAGCAAGTAAACGAGAATAAATACTTATGCTTTTAGAAAGCATGACATGCCAGCATCAAAATTAGAACCCCTTGCTTCTCTTTCTCCTTCCTCTAAAATTCTTTTAAAAACAAAAATAATTTTCACACTTCAGAAAATCAAAACATTCTCTACATCCTTTCCCTCTCAAATTCCCCCTTGCAACATCCCACCCATCACAGCCTGTCAACAGGGCATAAAGCAGGATCCCTGGTGTGTCTTTCATATGATGCAGAAAACAGAAACCGTGCGCAGAGTCTGGAGTTTGTAAAGAGCATTGTTAACAACAAAATCCATCCTCACTTAGACTTTTAACTCCCTCTTGCACTAACTGGATTGGACCAATGCTGCAGAGATGATATACTCAACTCACACCTAGGTGTGCTCTGCAATGCTGAAATTTTGCACCTGTGTTACTTAACTAATATAATGGGGGAAAAAAAGGAAATAATAAAAACTTAACAGAAAAATGAAAATCCTACCAAGTATATGTATAAATATATATTTTTTCATATATATGTAGATTAGGGTCGGCCTTTCTAGATTCTTCTGGTCTACTGTACATGTAACTTACAAAGTGTATAATGAATATAAACACTATAATTACCAGAAGGGCAACTTGACTCCTTGCTGGACCTTGAGTCATATTTTTCAGGGCCACCAGTAAGCTGCTTAACTCAACCTCTCAAAGTGGAACAAGGGAGGGATAATTCAATAAAGTGCAGCTCTCAGAAAGATCGGCCTCCTGGTCTTTACCCCCCTCGCAAACCCAGGACACTGCCTGAAATCTACAATGACAAAACAGACAGCTGTTGATTGGGGATGTGGCATTGAGGAGAATCGGGTCCCGGTGCACAAACTCATCCTGGCGCTCCCGTATCATCGCACTGACAGGGCTTGCAAGCTGAGGACTGAGAAGGAGGCAGAGGGGGACTTCAACGTTAATGTTTCATTCATCAGAGCTCCACACCCTGCCTCTACTGCAGTATGAAAACATAACTGTAATGAAAATCCTATCGATCGGAGTCGCTTCCTTTCAGAGAAATTGCACTGTTTTCTCAGCCTTTCAGTGTTTGGAAGGCAAATGTAAGGAGCCAAGATGAAAACCCTCAGGACATCATCGTCAACGGTCCATCATGACAGGCAGACCTTGGATCAGTTTAGCTACAGATAAAGCCTTCCACAGAACGGAAAATGAGATTTTTTTTTCAAGGCAATCAGCACTGGTCAAAAACCTCTTAATTATTGGATCCTGTGAGCAGCATGACCAGTCAAGTTTACCTTGAAGCAAACAGCCCACTCAGATTTCTTATTTTATTTTTAATTACTGTCATTTTTCTGTCTTTGTCACAAGAACATCTCCTTAAATTATGAATTTTCACCATCAAAATATTACAAAATGTGCTTTTGCGGGTAACAAGTCAAGTGAGGACAATTCATTTTTACACTAAATGTCAACCAGAATGATTGAAATGTACCTGGGTTGTTGTTAGAGATCATCCCTGCTTTGTTTTATCGACACCCCTGCAGAGATGCCCTTGACCGAGACACAGCTATATGGAAAATCTGCCCTGGTCGCCCCATCTGTGTGTCCCCCTTTGCTGCAGCGCAAACACGTGTATCTCAAAGGAATAAGCAATAAAAGCAAATATCAAAGTTGCACTGCTCATGTCAGCAAACTGGTTAGTTATCCCTCTTGTGTCTAGTCTCAGATGCATCAAGATAGAAATTTTTAGAAATTTCTGACTTCATCACCCCTGCCAGTGTCACAAGGGACAGACAAAGACAAAGAAAACCATTTTCGAGGACTATCACAGAGCCTGTTATGTGGTCCCAAAGGAAGCTTTCGCGGAGCTAACATGCATGAAGAAACAAGGCAGACAGAGTGTGGATAACCATCTTACCCATGTGGAGTCCTCCTGCATTTCTAAATTAAAGATAGGGAGATAGCACAGCTGTAATCTCTGCATGGGATCTTCATTCACTGCTGAAGTAAAGGAACTTAAAGGAAATAAATCATCTCAGCATCTCTGTGGGGTCAAGGGTTTATTTAATGAAGTCATATCAGTGATGCCTCCACCCTTCTGTTATCATCAGGTAGTGTGTATCTAGAGGATGCTTTTCAAGTTCAATAACAATTGTATTACAAAGACCTCTTTAAATACCCCCCCCCCCCCCCCCCCCACACACACACACACACACACAAACACACACATTAATTGCAAATCTATCATTTATATTTTTCCAAGCCTCCAGAAAAATCTTTATTTAACTGAATAGGTTTTATAATTATAGTTTCACTCTCACTCCTATTAAAATTAGCACCTAGAACATCCTCAAGCTCTCCAATGGAATTACTTGGATGGAAACTGAATTATAACTCTGGCTAATTTAAAAAAACTAAATGAAATTATGTTGTTTATGATTAGGGTCTTTACATGAATTTGGTGAATTCATCATCCGTGTCACATATTAAATATTTAGAAAACCTGACAAAAAAACCCTCACAATAGAGGGTTTACTCACAACAGAAACCCATACAAACTTTCTGCTGTGGCCCTTAGGGACCACTTCATTAAAAAACACATATGTTTCACCAATTATCTACCATCCAAACGAGGGAAAGAACCATCCAACTTGTCATCAGAGCGGTTACTTAGTCCACAACGCAGCATCCATGATGGTACGAATTACAAATGTCGTGGGCAACTTTGACATGTTTTAAAGCACCATTAGTGCTACAGTAAATGAAATACATATTTACAATATAGATTTTTGGACAACATACTGTACAGCTAAATAGGGATGGGCGATATTTTATCGTGTGCGATATATCGTCAAAGAAATTCCCCACAATAACAATTTGAATTTATCGTTTTTATCGTGAGATGACAATTTACCAGGTTGTGTTTTACTTTGGTTTTTTTTAAAAGGCCAATTTAGTTTTGCTGTTTGCATCGTTTGAATAAATGTGGCATGTGGTCTCTCATATTTCAGACTTGTTTGATTGGTGTCACTACAGTTTTGCAATACAGGTGTGCTACTTGAACTTAATTGATATAGTGGCTTCTGGTATTTTGTAGGGCTTTCAAGACAGAATTTAGTGACAGATTTATAATACAAAATATTTTGCTGATAGCTTTTATCGTCATTTATCGTTACCGTGATAAATAAGAGAAATTATCGTGATACATTTTTTAGTTCATATCGCCCATCCCTACAGCTAAATGGATAACATTTTGTTCAGGGCCAGACTTATTTTACCTGCTCGAAACTACCAAACATTTAAACATTTTAAGACTGTAATGAAAGAGAGATGAAATATGTAGTTTAATGGAAGTCAATGGAAGCAGTATTGGCTACAAAGGTCACCAGAGGAAGGATCTGATACTGCATAAAAAGTACTTATGATATCATGTCAATGTTGTTGCAATAGTTGACATGTCCAAGACTGTAATTACCACCAAGCCTCAATCCCATCATTTTATTTTATGGAAAATACTTATTTTTTAAATAAATGATTAGTAATTAAAATAATTAAACTGGTATTTAAAGGGTTAAAGTCTTAAAATGTTAAAATGTTTTGTAGTTTTGCGCAGGTCTGAATATGTTAATAATACTGATGTATATTTATTTTTAGCAGTTTTTGAGTATGAACACTTTTGGCAAAGAGGGACATCATGCAGTTTCTGACACTACATAAAAATACAAATGGGATCAAATCTTTGTTTGTGATACTACATAAAAAATACAAAACTTTAACACATGCAAGCATCTAATCACCACCAAAAACCCATTCCTATAATATTTAGTTTATGGAAAATAATCCAGTTTTTGTAATGAATGAGGCAGCAATTGAAATATTCCCACTAGTCAAACAGTATTTAAAGGGTTAAAATTTTAAAAATAACTGAATGTTTGGTAGTTTTTAGTAGGACAGAAGTTGTTTAATAATCCATGAAAAAGAAAAGCAGAAAATATTATTGTATGATGATTTTATTGCAGTTTTTGTGCGTGGACACTTTTGTCAAGGGTCACTAGAGGGTGCAACATTTGAGGAAAGCACAAGGGTTAAACCATGTAAGTACCCCAAACTGGGCTAAAAAAATATATATCTTAATTTCTAAATACTACCACTGTGCCTCAAACTGTTTGTGGCAAATAAAAAAATGTGTGGGTGGGGACTACGTGAGCAATTCTGTTTCTATAAACATATCAAGAAGGTAAATTTGAACTGACAGAGAAAATTACAACTGCAGCATTTGAGGGGGCTTTTAAATGTTTTATTGAGCTAAGTAATAAGTAGGACTTGCAGTTCAGACACAGTACATACTTTTAAAGAGAAGAGCATCGCTGTTTGTGTTTGTTTAAGAGAGAGAAAGATAGAAAAAAAACCACCACAGACCATTTTACAGTTTAAGTATATGGGTGAGTCATCAGTAATACAGAGTAATAAAGCCATCAGTGAAAATGAGTAGCTTTGCCAGAATATGGAGCCAAACTGATTCGGGAATTTTGGCAATAATAACCTGACATGCAAGGGAATTAACCCACGGTATCATTTCTAAACCTGTGGGACTGTGCAGTTTCTTTAGAGAAACTTTAACACATGGACCAGCCTCTACAGTATGTAGTAACCTTACAACCAGAGAGGGTGAGGAGATACTGCACCGAGGAAGAGGCCAGATATTTTGGTTTATAATATCTGCAATGCTTTTAGAATCCTTTTTTTTTTTTCTTTCTTTTTTTGCAGAAAAGACAAGCACTGTATGCCATGACTGTGGGAGGACGTACATTTCCAGGCTCGTGTTGTGACTCTTGGTGTCATGGAGACAGAGATTTACTGTGACAATGCCGATGTCAAGTGTTACCCTTCTGCAATGCAATGCACAAACATGGCACATACAGCCTTCTCACCTTGCACGCAATATTCCCCAGGACTTGCATTATCTATAGAGGGGAAATAATATTACTGAGAATTTATCTTTTTCGAAGAGGAGCTACAACCAGAGTGTATATTTAGTTTTGGGAATCAGCCTCAGATGGAAACAGAGGCGCTGTACCTGAGGCAGTAGAATGCTGAATCTGAGTACTTCATGCAGAAACTGACAGCTTCAGCGGCGCGATTCTGTCAGTCACTTTTCTCCTGTTAGTTTGATGCTGTGCGTGCCGGTTAGGATAATGAGAATGAACAGCGATGAAAGAAGTCTGACCTAAAAGTCTTGTAATTTAATCCTGTTAGTTTTGGAGCCAAAAAGGTAACAGGATGGAGAAAACACATGGGACCACCCAGACAAGCAAAAGGCTGTTAGATTAAATTGTACTCTATTTCCTTTTGTTAGCAACATCAAATTTCACTCTTTATGACATTTTCTTTTTACTAAAGTTGAAGATAATGTAAATGCAATAACTTATATTCTATTGTTGTCAGAACTAAACCCCCTCACTTAAGATCAGTTACTGACAGAATAATGCAAATTTGCATATTATAAAAATTAATTTGGGATAAAGAAGATATTCAGCTCATTTATTTGATTTTGTTTACTTTCATAGCCACAGGAAAATTACTAATTATTCTTCATCGCAATTCATTTTCTTGTTATTCTGCATACGGTTTTGTTGTGTTAACACGTTCACCTTTCCAATGTACCCTCATGAATTAAACATTTGATTCTGCCATCTCCACGGCTTCATGTTATAGTTTCAGCAGCTTCACACGTTGAAAAATTACAGTTTCCATGTTTGTGAATGTGTCAGAGTGGGTTTGTGTGCATGCATGTGTTAGCTGTGTAATCCATTCAGCATGTTTTCCCTCCTTCTAGTAAAGGATTTGCCACCATATACCCGTCAGCACGTCACCCTATAATTGTTCCTTGTTTCATATCTGTTGTGACACTTCTAGAAGTCTTCAGCCACTGTCACAAACCTCATCCTGCAACCTCTAATGGGGTCGCTCTATTTTCTTCCTCAGTATCTCATACAACCAGCCTTTGTTCCTCATAGCACAGTCTGGAGATGCCATTAGTGGGAAAAGGAGACATTGATGTTTAGTGACAGCCAACGACTCTTCTGGTCAAAAGAGCGCCCTAGAGTCATCAGAGTGTCACACGTACTCCTCCACTTTGACTGTACGCAGCCCCGGCTCCCCAAGTTCACCTTTGTTCTTGCCGTCTAAAAAGAAGGGAGCTAATTGTATGACAGGGGTCAGGGTGGGCACCGCCCACGACAGCCCGAGTTGTGCCACTGCCAGGCGATCTTGTCAAACACATTGTAGGAGAACCCGACGCAAAAAATAAATAAATTAAGCGAGAGGGGGAGGCTCTCATTTCGCTGCGAGCGGCAGTTTTTGTCTTTGTGTTCTGTTCATGACTGTTGTCATCACATTTAGGACTAAGCTCAAAAACATGCAGAAATTCTGCAAGCAGCTGGGCAGGATGATAAGAGAGAAGCGACATGGCCTGTTCGGAGCTGATAACTCAGACTCAGCATAAATCAAATACCTTCTGGCGATTCAAATAATTTGTACAGTGGGGCATCATTTGCTGAGAAGGGACAGAGGAATTCACAGGAAGAAAGTATCATGCCTCAGTGCCCCAAAATGAAATGCTGCAGACTTGTCAAATTATATCTTCTAAGCGAAATGCTTATGTTGTAATTTACCAGCATTACTGCGTGCCACACAGCAGTCATTTTACACGATAAATTAACTGTCGAGTCGCCCAACTTTGTCCATCCACTTCCATCAGAAATGCGAAGTGATTTGAACAAATCCAATGTCATCTGAAAGAGCGAGAGAAGGGCTGCCCTGACTCCTTATTGGTTATTTGACATGGTCAAAGCAAACCAGCTTGTGGTTCATTTGTGCATAATGGCATGTGGTGACAATAGCACAAACCACTCTATAGGCAGTTAATGGGTTTACTTGGCTGCCTCACACTTGTGGGACCTCAGGCCCCCACTGTTTGCTTTAGGCGCTGGCAATTTCCAAAAGGCTGCAGGAGGCTCTCTGCATCAGTGTTGGCTTGACACAAAATGGCAGCCTGTTACTGAAGATGGGTACAGATAAAGCTTCAGTTTATACTGGGGGAAAAAAAAAAAAAGTTAACCTGTGTGTCTACCAAAGTTGGGTCTGTGTTGAATGTCTCTTACTGGCTGTCTGAAGTCTGAGATGTAATTTTACAAAGATAAAACTGACATGGGAGATCAAACTTTTAAAAAAAGAGAGAAAATTTCTAAACGATCTACTCTATAGCCTCTCAGTGAAGCTTTAATGAGTACAGCTACTGCAAAGTATGCCATTAATTAAAAAAAGAAAATCTGAAAGGTAAAAGGAGCTTGATACAAATGAAAGCTGAAAGCAGCAGGGGAAGGCAATCCCCTTCGTTAGATCTTAGAAATGCTATCCAAGGAAGGGGGTCCGTTTTTAACGTGGAGCTAGTTTGTTTCTCAATTTCATTGTGATCCTTTGAACACAACTGGGACAAATCCGAATGAGGTCTTGCAGACTTCTGTGGTGAAGTGCACGAAGATAAAGGCCTTTCTTGAGTTGAAAACATTATCTTCTTAAAATGATTACTCTGTCCTTCCATGTAAGAGCTTAGGTTTCCACAGTTTCTGCAAGGAAAATAAATAAGCAGTATGTAAGGGGGGAAAAAGTTTAACAATGACATTCCCAACAACAAGCTGACGGAGCCAGAATAGTTATTATTTAATCATAACACTGGTGAAAGTGGCAGAGGAAAGCCGTGCAGTGTATGACGCAGACCAAGAAATTAGAAAATAAGCCAAATTGCATTTGGCTTTGTAATGGTGCAGTCTGAAACCAGTGTCTGCGTTTTCAACTGTGCAATTTAAAAAGCAGACATATAAATTTGAATAGCTGAACATGGACCGTCCAACCTTGCAATTCTCATAGCAGCTTTTTCAGCACAGACTATGTCAGTGATTGAGGGACGTGGTCTGAAGTGTGGCTCCAGGAAGTTTCGAAAGACAGCAAATATGATGAATCATAAGAGCACTTGAGATTTCAGCAGAGGAGCTGAAGCACAGTGGGAAAAGCCTGAGACATAGGCACATTTTTTTCTTTAGAAAGAGAAAATCAGAGTAAGATTATAAATTCTACATGCATACAAGGAATAAATGAATATTTCAATGTATTTCACTTTCAGCCCGAAATATTGTGGCATCTGATAATTATAGTTAACACCAAGACTTGCTTTACCTGAAGATGTGTTGATACGTGAAAAAAAAAAAGAAAAGGAGATATTGCCTGGCGAGACTTTGGTGGTAAATTTAACAAGCCCAGCTAGGAGGGAGTGAAAGGCTAATAAATAACTTTACTTTCCCTTTTTGCTCTCTCTTTAACTCTTTCCCCTTACACAGTAATTCATTATTTCCTGCCGTTTCCTTTCTAGACACTAATAAGGACACCGAAGGGTAATAAGACCCTTAGAAGGGTGCTGCCCAGTGTACACCCTGAAACTCTCCAGAGAGAAGCTGCTCTTTGTGGATTAATGTGTCTTTATGAGGCTGTCGTGACTGGTAGAGATTAAGGAGACTTGGCCCCCACAGCAGTTTGGCCCAGTCAAGGCCCCAGTGCCATGAGGTCTGGACTGAAGGAACATGTCAAAGCAAAATCTCTGCAGCTCATCTAATTGTCATACTGGAGTAAGTACAACAAAAGCAATCTATGAAGACAGGAGTCTAGACAACATTTTCAGTGCACAGATGGGAATACATAGTTTTAATTACACACACAACAGTCAACATCTTGTATTTGTACATGTAGCTTGTGATCTAACAAAGTGTGTGAGCAGGTCTATCGGATATATTTCAATTAGGATGACAGAGGACATGCTGATTTGTGACTGCACAGATTAAGGCAGATTTTTTGCTGTTTGATTAAAGTAAAATAGGGTTTAGAAAACTGAAACTCCACAATACAAACTCTTAATTGTCAACCTTTACTGTATGCACCCAATAGGCAAGCTAAGCTAATTTATATAGTACCTTTTATGTACTTTACATAAACCAATATAAGCATTCCAGCGGGGTGCAGGAGAAGCAATATAAAGATAGAAATTAAATAAAAAAAAAATACAAAACTTAAAGCTTAAAGGAGACAGTGCAGATCTGAACTTCTGAATAAAAACTCTATTTAAATGCAGCTGAGAACAGGTGGGTCTTTAATCTGGATTTAAATAAATGTATTCTTGTTAGCAAAGACAGAGACTTGTGAGAAGTGTGCGTGCATTCTGCTCACTCCTGATGTAACAGAAGTCCCTCTAAACCATAATCCGAACAGCTGCACTTCATATTTACTTTACAGATAAGAAGTATTCATGGTGGCCTGACATGGTGCATAGGAATCTTTCATGAAACAACAACCTAGAAACAATCTGAGTGATCAACCGAAAATTTACTGACACCGAAATTTATAGCAATATCCTACTGTACGTCATGTCCATGTTGGTATATTTGACATGAAAAAAAAGTCGGTTTTAGCTGTTTATATGTCACTTTAAGACGCTGAACTACTTGGACCGTCTGTAGTCATGTGACTCCACCCAATCCAGTCTGTAAGAAGTTATCGTCCATTTGTCATTTCCAAGGTGAACTACTCAATATATCGTGATATTGATTTTAAGTCATATCGTCCAGCCCTAAAACAACCTCATTGGATCAAATGAAGATGGACATATGGCAGCATTTAGTGATCAGTTGACATTATGGATATATTTAGTGCACCCGTGTGGATTGGCTATAAACTCAAAACGTAGTAAATAGTAACTCATAGTTTTAAACAATAAATGCACGAGGCCCTGAATCCCTCACATTCCCAGTGTTCCAGATGACTTTTCAGCTCCAAACAGAGTGTCAAATCCAGAATATCTAAGGAGAATAACACTCTTAAGTGTTCTCAGCTTATGAATGATGAGATGTTCAGAACTGAGAATACCAATTTGCTACTTTGACTCCAAACTAAAGCATGGAGGGAGTCATTAGAGGAGCTGTTAGCAATATCGCATGAACCGAGCTTGGTCAGAGGCCAGTGTATTTTCAATCACAGCATGAAATTGGACACCAACCCGCATCCATTAAGTGACGGCTGCATGGAATAAATAACTCCTTATATTCATGTTTATGGGTTACCAGATGTCTGCCCGCCCAAACTGCATGTAAAGCAAATTAATTAAAAGAACAAACTAACTAAGCTTTGTTGCTTTAACTACAATAAACGTGTAGAACACGGCCAACTCCTGAAAGAACCTATGGCAAAACTACAATCATTTGAGTCTATAAACAACCCACTAGAAAACACACATTATTCAGTGTCCAATTAAGCTAAAGTAGCATCTGTTGGGCCAGAGAAGAGGGAGTCTTTTTGACAGAGAAGGCTTGAGCACCAGCTGCAATATATCTTCTCTCCACCCACATAAAAAGTTCAGTCTGCCTTCAGTATATATCTTCCAAGATGAGCTACTAGGCTTTTTTAACCCATGACTCGTGAACTTAATGACAGGCATATCAACTTACAGTATACAAGCCCGAAGCTGTTAATCAAAAATAAATGAGATGGATCGTAGACTTTTCTGCCTGCATATCTGACAGGATTTCCTCACGGGTAATGCTTTTTTATCTTTCATCACAGCAGGTTCAGCAGAACATTGCCAGTCTGGACTTAAAACACACAAATATATTCAGTGCTGTCATTGACTGCCAAGGCCACCCGCGAATACTCATGGGTTTCATCCCCCACCTAAATCAGTCCAACTATTCTAATCAGAGAGATTTTAATATACTGTATGTCGGTCGCCTGAAGACAACAGAGCAAATGCCATTTATTGATGGACTGAAAGTACTGGAGAAAATCTCAGTGGACAAATAAATTTATATATGACCTCGTTTGAATTCACAAAAAGTGGGAAAATACTTGTGCATAAAATATATTTTAGGGACAGTGTAATCACAGATGTGGGTGAGAGTAAGCAGCTGATCTGACTGCCTACACTGAAGTTCATGGTTTTCATTTCATGTTTGTAATGCTTCATTTTCCTTCTATTTTCTTAAACGAGATCCTGAAATTGAGATGGTTTGTAAATTCACTGTTGATTATAAATAACATGTTTTCCCACTGCATTGTGTACAATGTCATATAATTACAGGTAGCCACTGGAAAAGCGTTCATACTAGTAGCAGCACTTAATTTTAAGATTTTTTTATTTAACACTTGGTTGCCCCAGGCTTGTTCAAACATTTACCGCAGCCAGTTTTTAAAAGGATTATGGTGAGATGTTCTTTAAGAGAAAGGTACATATTGGAGCGAGTTGCCTGCCAACTTGTGGCAGAGCAAATTTAACGTGGGCATTTTGTAACCTGGTAATATGCAAATGGATCAGCAAACGTAGCAAAAAGGGGTATAGAACTTTGCCTGATGACAAGGTTATGTGTGGTGTATTACTTAAATGTAAAGAAGTTGTTTCTTATTCTTCTTGATTGGGCTGAAAATCATCATTGGGTCCTCTTCAAGAAGCATCCTTATTTCTGCTTATTACATTTTTAGGGCACTGGTAGGTAAACAGAAAATCTGAGAGCTCAGATTCTCCATTTGTAAATGTTTTTGCACCAGTATTTTTATGCACAGTGCCTTGCATGCTTGCAACATGTTCTTTGACTTAATTAGCCTCTACAAAGACAAAACATTGAAACTGTTCAGTTAAGGCTAAACCAGATTAAAGGTTTGTGCAGACCAGGCATTGGACAGCATGCGAATTTCACATCACAGTTAATTTGACCAAAATGATTACGAACCACAGTTATCATTACTATCATGGTATTGTTGAAATGTGCTCAAAATGTTCGAAACATACTTTTACACACACTGAAATAATTTCACCAAGTTTAAAAAAAGAAATAAAAATGTCCGATATTATCAGTTGATATCGGCATTAACGTGTGATATTGGAAAACATCTGTATAGTCTTTTCTTTTTTGGATCGATATTAATCTTGCAAAACCTGGTTCCATTAGCATCAGTCTATTGCGTATAAAAGTTGCTGCTATTGTGGAAGAACTTCATATCCCAGCATTCCTTATAGTCATGTAACTACGGAGCAGCTGCTGCTGCTACAGACTGACTTGCATTGAAGCTGCTTAGAATATGTCTGGTTTTAACTTGTTGGTGAAGCTACCAAGTTGTCAGAAACATTATAATTAGCCACGTGTTGGCTAATACCTGCTAGTATCTGATACATGACAGCCTGATGTTCAAAATGAACTCCTCTGGCTGAGTTTAGGCTATTTTGGAATCTTTGCTCTCAGAGCAAAGAGCTGCATCTCTCAAAATATGAGACATGCTGTCAAATATGAGAGATACAAGCTCACAGTTGTCTGCATATCAGTATCGGTTGATATCGGATATTAGAAATTAAGAGAACATCCCTATAATACAATAAATTACAAGCGGTGTATTGGTAATTGTTACATCCTTAATGCAGACACCCTATTTAAGATAGAGATGTGCCATATCATATCGTTTATATATCGTATCGTTTATATCGTATTGCGAAAATACTGGTACTGTCTATTTTTTTTACATTGCTGGGAAATGTTATATCATGACATCATGTGACGCATGCATTACAGAGGTCCACTGAACGAATGAACATGGGAACATGGCAGATCAAAGCAGATCAGTGGGTATTAGCTTCAAACTATTAAAAAACAGTTTTTTATTAGAATAATAAACCAAACTGGAGAAGCGGTTGAAATTTTCACAATCTGCAAAGGCTTCTTATATCGAGTTGGGCAAACGGAGGAAGGATTTTACTATGGCTGTGACTTCTTGTGTGACCATCAACATCATCTGTGATATCGTTATTATTGCAATATTTCTAAAATATCATGATATATTTTTTGGGTATATCGCCCATCCTCAACTAATCTCTATAGTTTCTTTACAGTACAGATAATCTGTACAGTTTTCAATACAGATGCTTAAAAACTGGCAGTATCAAAAAAATATTGTCTAAAACATTGAGATCGGACAATATGAAAAAAAAATATATAATAATGATTTTTTTTGCCATATTATCGAGCCCTCATTCAATATATTGCTGAACCTTATTTAGTCCTGTACATGTCTCTTCATGTAACTATTTGATGTTAACGCTGCTTGGAACATACAGCAAGACCAGTGGCTATTTAACAAAAACAGTACCAAAGCAGAGCAGCTCTGTATTCATCTTTTGAAATTCAAGCTTTAGTGACAAGAAGCTGCAGGTATGAAAACACACTTTGATTCAACATGAATGCATTGTCAGTGGGCATTTAAATCCAAACAAGCTCTAATCAAGTGCATAGCAAGCTGTAAAAACGCTGCATCCAGCCTCAGTCCTAGTTGTGTTGTCGTGATTAATTCTATGGGAGTAAAGACTTGAATGCGTTTTCAGTGAGCCTCGCATTCCTGATGGCCTTGCCAAGAAAATCTGCTGCTTAGCTTTAAGCTTTGAATCTGTAATGTTCAGACCTCATTTCACATGGGAAATGGTTTTGTTTGGGAAAAACAATAACAGGGGGACCTACATAGATCAGAGGCTCTCTTGCTGCTACACAGAGAATGACTGCTTTATGTTTTACAGGAATCAACTTGTTTGGTGTAATATCGGGATGATTTCTGGAGATGACTTCAGATGCAGATGTGACCTGATCTGTCGGTTTATTTCTTCGTAAGGAAACAGAGTGAAAGGTCATACAAATGACATCAGAAATGTTGTATCAATACTGAATTATTGAAAAGCTAAACTGCTAAATCCAGACCAGAATAACATTATACGACATGCTGTCTAGGCTTGACTGTGCTCCAAGAGTCACTGCTCTGTTGACTCAGTTGAATTGCTCGCCTAAGGCACCGGTGCCTGGACACATACACATAATTAGGAAAGGTCACCGTGCCTCCTGTCTTGTCAACAAAATCATTTCAAGATGACAAATTCGGGCTCAGGCTGAGCCAGACCTCCCTCAGATTCCCCTGCCAATCAAATGCCAGCGAGGCTGTTCTTGCCTTAGGTGACTTCTAATTATCCCTTTTGCATGCCATGCTAATAGAGCTACGCATAACAATGAACCATACATTTAGGTGGAGCTGTGAGGTCTGGACAAGGTATCATTATATTGTGAATTTAAAGAAAGATGCAACAAAATAATACAAAGAACACATACGAAAACACATTTCCCTTAAAGATATAAAATGTCGCTGTTAAACACATTAGTTACAGCTGTTGGCAAAAATATGGGGAATTGTGTTTCTAGCTATTTCTTTAAAGAAAATTTACAATTAAACAAAGTTCCTTAACTCAAACATGATTTCTTTTCTCTTCAAACATGGCTTTGTTGACTGTGGCCCATTTTAAATTCACCTGCCCGAGGCAGTTGTTTCCAAAAACTACTTTACCCAGATGTTGCTTTGCATATAAAATATATTGCCTTTTGTGATGATGTTGCAGCCAAGGTTTTCTACAAGTGAGCCTTCAGTGTGCACCCACTTTGAAAGTTGGAACGGTGCACCACCATTCTTCTCTGTCTCTGCTAAATCTCCCTGCAGCTCCTGTGCAGACATGTGGAGGATGCGTTTTGTCTTCCTGCCCGGTAGATATGCAGTTTAACCAGAAGGTTTTATTGGTTTTCCCTAAGCTTGCTCTGTTAAGTTCAAATAATGCTGCTGTGTAAGCATCGGCTGACTTAAAATGATCATTTCATGGAAGCCTAGGGTTGGCAAGGTTTACCACAAAGTAGTAGAAGTCAGGGCATTTATTTAACTCTGGAAATGTCATTGAGAGACATTTCTTAGTGTTTAACCTGTTTCACAAGTCATTTAAAAACTAAAGAGAACATATCTTTGGACATGCAAGAATTTTTTTTATTTCTTTTTCAAAAATTCTTTAATTCAATCAGCAAAATCTGCAGAAAAGTCCATTTTGGACCTATAAAGTAGGAAAATGAGCAAGCATTTTAAGTGCCAGTTCACTTCAAATAAGCTTCAAACCTTTTCAAAGCTCCTTTCTCGCTGCCTGATCCTCACATTTCCCATCTAGTCCACTGTATGATGAAGTGGAAATGGCTTTCACATCGCTCCCTGGTGGCCTTACTAAGGAACTATTAATCTATGGCTCTCCATATTGCATTCAGATCTGCTTTCCCCAGCCACCACCTGGCCTGAAGTAAAGGCCAAGAGAGGGCCCGGAGGACCGGAGGACTGGCTCTTATTATGAGCTGCACCAAGACACCTCTGGGCTTCTAAGCACTTCCTCTGACAGTGACTGATGGCCAATTAACCATTTGGAGAAGAGTATTGATCACTTGGAGAACAGGAAGGACCTGAAAACATCTCCTTACACACCACTATTCTCACTGTACAATGTGAGCAGCCAGACAGAACATCATTTGTACTAAAAACAACACGAGGAGCATTATCACCCCATAATGCATCTCAATAACAATCCTTAAAAGTGTTGTTGAAATGTTTTTGACAAATGCCACTTTCCCACCCACACCAACACCGAACCCCCTGCATGGCATGAGGGCTTCTGGTTTTACCATGAATACATAAAAACAATCTTATTCCAAGCTGAGGCTGCATGAAAACTATTTCATACATTTCTGCTGTCAATCAGCTTAATGAACACTCCTCTTAGCTGAAGGCTGGTTCGGATGATGGTAACATCTCTGACTGCTCATGCCTCCCTGTTAACATGGATTCCCAGTAACACCAGTCAAAACTAGGGATGTTCAATATTGGCTTTGCCTTTTTCACGGATATCCGATCTCTGATATTGTCCATCTCTTAAATTCCAATATCCGATATCAACAGATACTGATATATGCAGACAACTGTGAGGTTATATTTCTCATATTTTGAGAAATATAACTAGGGCTGGGCGATAATTCAATTATGATATATATCTATCAAAAAGGCGTGCCTGCGATAGATAAAAGAGAGCCTCGATAGGAGGTTTGATGGAGAAAAAAAAATCTCCCTTCGTTTTTCATTCCAGCCTATCATGTAACTTAATACTACAGTCATTACTCCCTCCTAACCAATCACAAACGCAGACCCAGGCACGCGCTGTCTCCAAGTCCCGCCCCCCCTCAAACCACAACACAAACACGTGTAGAAGCGCGCCACCGCATGGACAGAGCAAAGCCTTCGACATGATGGAGGAAACCGCGTTTCTCCTTCACTGACTGGAGGCTGCTGCAGCTGTTATATTATATACAATATATATACAATGTTATATTATATACAATATATATATAATATATTGATCACGGTTCTGATCACTCCGTGGCTTTCAGGGGAGCCTTTCTTTAAGGTCTGTAGAGACGTCGCGAGTCACGTGCATACACTAGTATTAATACACGATACAATCACAGAGATAACACATGAACTACTCATGCCATTAAATAAAAATCTGAATTCGGCATCATCTCTCAGAGGGAAGCTGGTTTCCAGCATGTAGATGCTACAGTGATGAGAAAGAGCCACCAAAACCCACTTTATCCTAATTTATACAGTTTCTGATTATTTTATACCTTAAATTTAAGTTTCCATCATCCATTGTCCAGAAACAAAAGGTATTGGCGCTTTTTAAAATATCAAATATACAATTTTATTTATTGTTATGGCGTTGAAAAAAATGTCCATTTTGCTTCTGTTCTCCTGTTAAACTTGAAAGCTTTAAGATTTTAGTTTTAGAATTAAGATTTTTATAATTCATTTAGAGTTGTTGTGTACCTGTTTCATCTGACACAGCTGTGCAATGTTACATGTCACGTTCAGCTTTGACAGAAAATAAATATTTGAATAAAATTAATCCTCTGATATCTTTAAAACTCATTTAAGAGTAACAGGGAACATTTAAGAATGTCAAAAATAAAGATTTATTTTATATTGTGATATATATCGATATCGGATAATGTGGAAAAAATTACTGTGATAGAACTTTTTCCCATACCGCCCAGCTCTAAATATAACTATATTCTGCTCTGAGAGCAAAGATCCCAAAATAGCCTTAACTCAGCCAGAGGAGTTCATTTCGGACATCTGGCTGCCATATAGCAGATACTAGCAGCTTTTACCAACATGTAGCTCGCTTTCTGACAACTCGGTAACTTAACCAACAACTTAAAACTAGACATATTATAAGCAGGTAGGGCTGAATGATATGGCCTAAAATCAATATCACGATATATTGAGCAGTAGGGCTGAACGATATGGACAAAATTTCATATCTCAATATTCATGCCTGCCATCTCAATATCGATACGATACAATATGACTATGGGTTCGTTGAAAACCAAGCACTTTTGTGGAAAGTGCAGTTTTGTTTGTGACTTCCGGAGCTTTACATGCAGGACAAGCGCAGGGGAAATCTATATCTTTTATATAGTTGCTTTTTCGATATTAATATCTTGAATGTTCATATCTCGATATAGATACGATAACGATATATCTCTCAGCCCTATTAAGCAGTTCACCTCGGTAACGATAAATAACTGGTTATAGACTGAATGGGGTGGAGTCAGGTGACTACAGACGGTACATGTAGCTTAGCGTCTTATAAGGACGTTAGCACAGCCGACCTATAAACAGCAAAAACCCTATTTTCATTTTATTAAAACACCTTAATTCTGCCCTTACTGTAACTTGATGTGATTTCTAGTTTGGTAGATAGATAACAGGTTCCTCAATAAACACCCAGGAGGCCGTAGATATGTTTAGGACGTTTATGAGAAGCTCTGTCAAACTAAAAATACAAACATACAAATGTACATATTATTAAACTTAAATGGGTCAGATTCTTATTTACATATGAGCAAATATTACTTTGTGCCCATGAAAAAACCATAGACAGGCTAACACAATTAGCATCGCTAACATTTTCCAAACATTTACACAAACAACATTCCTTCAAACATTTAACAGCTAACACTGGCATCAAATAAACTTCACTGATCACTTGCATCACACCGAATGTACCGATATGGGCAAAATGACGTCGGTTGTTGTTGTAAATGTTGCTGACGGTAAATTTTCGGTTTATTACTCATCCCTATAAGCAGCTTCAAATCAAATCAATCTGTAGCAGCAATTGTCTGCAACAGTTGCGTATAAATATTGGTCTGAAACAAAACAACACCAATATTTTCTGATCTCACATCTCAATGCCAGTATCGTCCGATAATATCAGTAGGCTGATAATATCAGATATCCAGTCAGAACTAAAACCATCCAGCTCAGTTTACTGGTTAAGAACAGCAAGTCAAACCAAGGCCGAAGAATTCAGGGGAAGAAAACTACAGAGCAGCGTTGGTATTTCATCCTGTAGACTGACCTCCGGGATTCAACCTCAACCTTCACGTGTCCCATGTTTTTCGCTGAGGTGAATTTTTTTCTCTGGATGAGAACACAGTGGCATCCAAGGTTGAATGTCAACTCTGCATGTTCTTTTTCTGCATGCCAGTATAAGCGAGAGGGAGCGAGATGTGACTCGGGGAAGACAGCATTCCATTAAAACCTTCAGCGAAAGACTTGAGACTCAGCTCAACCAGTTCATTCCACCTTCTCACTGGTGACCTTTGAACAAGATGGTCAGTAGTAACAAAAGCACAACAGCAGAGACCGAAGCCACTTGATGTGACTGTGACCTTCCATGATGTGAGACATAGGGTAATTTCATCCCACAGCAGAATTCACTTTTATGGTACTTAGATGGGGAAAAAAAGGACAAATTGTGACTGTGGTGTGCTGCATTTGAGGAGGGAAAGAGCCTTATTTCAGGCCCTAAGCACTCTCACATGGACCTGAATCATAGAAATGGGGTAATTGAAACAAAAGGGCAGAGTTTGACAGAGATGTAGTGCCTTCGCAGAGCCTCTGCACAGACTGCAGAAAATAACACCTAACTCCTCCCCTCTGCAAGGTTCATCCTCCCCGTGTCCTCGGCAAAGCCTCTGTCCTTCCTTTACTTTTCATGAGGGCCATTTGCAAATGATAAGTGCAGGGACGTAGCCTTCTGAAAGATAAGGCGGCCGGGCATTTGTCACCAAATGGAGCGTGCGCCTTCATTGTTTAAAGCTGACCTGTGTTGACATGCACTGTTTACCTTTTATTCGTTTATTCTGAACTATTATCTGCGCCTTCATTAATCACCGCAACTCAAACTGAGGAAATTACTATGCAGGGTTTGGACAGGAAAAAAGATTAACGCAGTCCTTGTATTCTTTCCTACTAGCAAATAAAACAGCAATATTTGATTAGCTGTGTCCTGCAAATAAGCAATTTTCCTCTGTCATTGTGATGTTGTCCATTTCTAATGTGGTAGGCAGCATAAAAATTTATTACAAGCATTTTTACACCCGAGGAATGAAATCATTTCAAGTTTTTTTCCCCTCTTTTTTTTGTGTATAATTGCCTCCTTGTGCAATACATTTAGAATTTGCACAACATGCAAATGAACTGTTTGAATATCAGCAGTTGAGAAACTAAATAGTTTTGAGTAAAACTTGTTCCCCCCACTGTTAAAGTCTGCATGCGCGTTATTTGAATTCAATGACTAGAGGGAACAAAAAACTCTTTCTGGTTGTAAATGATCATTTCCCTGTAAAAGACCATATCCCTGCAAATACATGGCCATCATTTGCCATGCATTAGCTATGGGACAAAAACGAAGTGATTTTAAATTCCTTTGACCAGAAGGCAATTTTCCCCAATAAATTATGCTAATTTCAGCTTTAGCCCTCCTTATCGCATTCTTTAGGGAGTCAATGAGGAGAGACAAAATTGGCTGTGGGAAAGGCAACTTTGGGATGATTCAAATTAGAGTGATGAGAGCAGTCTGGCAAAAGCATCTCATATTACTGTAATAAGAAATGAGACCTCACAAATGACTGTATTATGCAATACAGTTCTGCTTGTTGTCATTTAATGCCCCCCCCCCCCCCCTTGCATCATCACAAGATTTACACCCGGTGGAAATTGCTCTGAGGTGATTGTTCACAGTAGAAGGACGGTGCCTGATACCAAATCCCATGTTCCCTCAAAGAACCAGACAACAATTGCTTGGCAACGCTCTCACTGGGCAGAAGGAAAAGCAAACAAAAAAAAGAGAAAGGAAAAAAGGAAGAAAGATGGATTTTCATTTTCTCTGCATGGATAGTTCAGTTTTGATCTTTTCAGAAGGAGGTAACAACAAGCAACAGAGCAAAGTTTAAACAAACGATAAGCAGCAGAAGCAACAGGAGGGGGGGATTAGTCTGCAGACATACACCTTACACACACACAGCAGAGATACATGTATGCAAATCTTTGTGGAAACACCCTCCCACACGCATACACACACACACTTTGCATGCTGAAAACATCAAGTGGTGTGCACACACAGGCAAAGCAGAACAGTTCTTTGTTCCTGAGGCTCAAAGCTGAAAGTGTAGCACTCTGTCCGGCCCGTCAGATCACTCACGGCGCTGTTAAAGGGAAAGTGCTCAGCCAGCCAGCTCAAACCTAGATTGACAGCCCCTACCTTTATTACTGACTGAGTTATGTTTCCTAAAAAAAAAAAAAGAAATAAGGACAAGCCAGCTTTGATACCAACAAATGCCTAGTCAGCAGCTTGCCTCTCTACAGAGGATGGCTTGACTGATCTCAGCTGAAACCGTCCCAATTCTGATGCAGAAAGAATTGGCTCCTAAATTACCTTCCGATCCATTCCTGCTACTCACTTTGTTCAATAAAAGAAGCCTCTAAGCAGTGATGGGAGCTTTGAGGAGGCTTGTTGTGGTCAAATAAAACAAAAAGAAGGTGTCTGAAAGGAAAATTGAGACAGAGGACGGTAAAGACACTAATAGAATTTCAACAGTAAGCCCTACAGTATATTACCCTTTTTTACTGCCTGATGTATTCTATTTGGGGTCATGGCAGCTTGTGAGCCCATCTTAGCAAACACTGGGTGGCGGGCCAACAACGAAGAAGCAGCTTCACATCTTTGGGAATTAAGACCCTTAAAAATTAACCTACATCTGCAGATCTTGAGACTGTAAGAAAAAAACTGAATAAACAAAACCAGAACATGCAACCTTGTCACCAAAATGAACCACAACACCACCCATGTAACCGAGCAAGCCAATCAAAATACATCACTTTCAACCAGCATCATAAAAATGACTAGTAAATACCACCACACTGCCACCTACTTTGCTTGATGTACGAGGTCCCTAGAGCATGTCTGTTTATTTAATCCTAATATATTCATAATTATACACTAATTAATGCAAGCGAAAGGCCCTTTTAATTCATCATCTCGGTGTCCTGAAGCAGGAGGCGCAATTACACCAACTTTAACATGTTTGCCTTCTGTCCAAAAGGAAGGGTAACCAGTCGGAAACAACACAAAGCAAATGATGTGTGGCGTTCTTGCGTTGAGGATGCTAACCAACAGCTTCCAGCTGTGTGGCATCATTGCGAGGATACTATTTACAGTAGCTCTGAAAAGAATGAGTAAAGCAAGTGTTTTGAAATCATTTTAAATGATGAGCAAAAAAATTATCCACCATGGCAAACTATTAAACTGACTGCATTGATGCAAAAATTCATTTGAATATTAGATGGTTGCTTTGATTGTGCACTCTACACAGCAGACTGGATGTTACAGGTCCACAACCACCACGCATGTCCACTGTAAGGCTTTTTCACACTAATACGAGAAAAATACTTTTAGGTCATCATCTAAACGGCTAATATGCTGCCACTGAGAGAAACTTCTCTCCGGTGTACTTGGGCTCACCTCAGCGTCAGTGATTGTTTTCTACATCAGAGCACATTTGCATGCAATCTGGAGTGTCTGGCCAGGAGGCCGGCTACATCATAAAATGTAACTCATCAGTGCGAGTAGGTCGTCTACCAACTCAGTAAAGCTGTCACCATACTGCAAATGCAGCAGGAATGAGTCCTGGCCGGGGAAGAGACGTGGAGTTAAATGATCCTGTTTGCAGCCAGCAGAGGACCCGCTTAGACGGATGAATGCATGCTGGGGATATACGCTCTCTCCACCTCCACCACTACCAACTTTTACGGCCAGGATTGTTACTGAAGGAGGTGTTACTGAAGGTTGTTTATGTGACAGTACGGACGGAGCGCAATGTTTTTATTGTTCTCCAGCCTCCATCCGTTAAATCATCCTTTATGCTGCAGGTTTGCGCCTTACAAAGCAGGTGCATTGACAAAATAAATAAATAAATACATTTTGAAAAGCAAAAACTTCCAGGTGGTGCTTAAAAAAAACATCTGAGCCGAGTATCAAGCAGGTGGACAATAGCAGTTGATGTTTAGCTCAGTTTTTAACCTTGAAAAAAGCCACACAATCTTCCTTGTAACCTTGTAGGTGCAGGCTAATTGACGAGAAAACCACTTCCAACGTGCTCCGTCACGCGCCCCGCTATTTCGACAATAAACCACAAGCAAACAACTTGTCGCGTGCAGTCCTTCTTTTTTCTTTCACATAATGATATCAGCACATTAAACCACAACGCATAACCCATTCATAAGTAGGCTACAACTCACCATCAGTGCACGTGAAGCCAGCTATCACGAGCCAAAGCACAAGGAGCGCAGCGCGGAACCTACAGCGGACAAAGGGGCCCAGAAGTAAGGGCATCTTCGTGGCTTTTAATCACCGAAGTTTAAAAAGGCAGAGGAGTAGAGACAAAACAGTGGCACGCTGGTCTTTTTCAGGTCCGGAGAGTGTCCTCTGTCGCACTTAAAGGCTTTTTTTCACAACGCACAAGTGTTTTCTTCAGTACATATCCTCCTGCCTCGCCGTGGCCATCAGCATCCTAGTCGTGCGTCTTCGTTGCTCAGAACAACGCATCACAGGTGTGGTGGATAAACTGCTGCCGTGCACGCCACCGCGGGCTTACTGTAGCCTGTACTGTATTTCTCCAAAGCAGCTGTCCGTTCAAAACTCTCCCTCTGCCTCTGAGTCGAAGAGGGA
Source organism: Atherinomorus stipes (assembly GCA_023101725.1). Taxonomy (NCBI): domain Eukaryota; kingdom Metazoa; phylum Chordata; class Actinopteri; order Atheriniformes; family Atherinidae; genus Atherinomorus; species Atherinomorus stipes. Next base: position 308,192 of record JALJCO010013744.1, read on the forward strand.
GACGCTTTCTGCTGGTTCTTGTCACTTTGCAGCCTTCGCGTGGAAGAAAACCTTCTACAAATGCGGAAATTGTAAGAATTGGCATCGGAGGACAGAACATCTGCTTGCACAGCAATGCTGGAGTGCTGAGAGTCGGGGAAGGTATACGCTGCGATAAGCAGAGGAGCAAAACCAGGAACGGATTCCGCTTGCTCGCTGGGAATGGAGCGTCCTGAGCGCGCCCCACTGCTCTCCTGTTTCTTAGGGTAACATTTGCATATCATCAATAAGCACAACTAACCACACACCGACAATACACGAGAGAATGGATATTATTTCATCCGTACTCTTGCAAGTGTGTTTTCATATCCTCTGCCTTACATGAAAATGATGGATATGTCATTCCTCCCTGCACGATAGGAATCACATCTCTGCTTTGCATACAAATTCACACAAATCACATCTGCATGTCATTGAGTTTCAGTTAGATATCCCTCTGGTTTGTCTTGAGCTTTTTTGCGCTTGCTGCGGTACATCAGTGATGGACAAACACAGACGAAGAAGCGTGAGGATTAGGGCTCCCATGAGTGTACACCTGTCAGCAAACTCAGACTTGAATGTGACTTATACTCCAGATAGCTTTTCCTCATTTTCTGTGGGTGTCAGCGGAGTGATTATCAGGCTGTTCGGTCATGCCTTTTACAACGCTGCCCAGAAATCGACAGCAGATTATTAATCCACTTTAAAGGGGGGGAAGGGTTGTGTCTTTGTTTATCCATTTCTTTCACTCCCACATATAGTCAGCAGAATAATAAGTAGAAGCACAGAGCTGGACCACTGTCTTACCAGCTAATTATGGAGCTCATGTAGATGGATGATTCCTCAGATAGAGCTCAGCTATTGCAGCCTACAAACTCATTAAGCTCTCTCTCTATATATCCAACATCCTCTGCTAAAGGTCAAAGTCGCAGTCAGAATGACAGACACATGCGTGCACATGCAAAAAGGCGCAGCCTCGCAGCCATCTAGCCCACAATCAAACCCTCACAGGCACTGTGCATGTAAGGGAGGCAGATGCAAGGCAGCCAAATGGAAGGGAATGACTCAGCCTTGGTCACTTGTGAGGTTGCTCGTAATGATCTCTCTCATTCTACTAATCTGCTCTGAGTCCTATCAGGCAGTCCAAGCTGGAGAGTGTCTCTTCCAGTCACTGCATGTGCCTCTTTTTCTGAACAAGCACCCAAGCTACATGCATTTCAAATGAGGATCTGCAAATATGTAAATGCATAGTCAGTTATATTATCCTCTTACAGGGAAGAAATTGCGGTTCAGCTTTTTAAAGGAATTATCAGAGTGTGTTTTCTTGCCGTGGCATGTGTTTGCTGAGTTAAAGCAGGGCATAACCTCCTCCGCACTCTTCTGGGCACAGCATCATCCTCTTCTGCTTCCTCAATCGGGCTACAATGAACAATCACAGCTCTTTTGGGAGTTGACACATTCGGTTGTTCATCGATCTGTGGTGTTGTAATTAATTTTCCCTCCGTCGTTGGCTTGAGTTACAATATCCTGAGACTTGAAGCAGCTTGTTCTCCTACAATCAATCACGAAACCGAGGCAGAACCATCATTTCTTTTGTAGTGTCTTGAATGAGTCACAGCAGCTATGATCCAAAGAGACCGTGCTCAATGACCTGACATGTGTTAAGGAAACAACGTGGTTTGTGAGTTTGTGCTTCCATAAACCAAGCAATTACACTCCCAACGTATGCAACCTATAAAGACAGCTGATTCACTCAGTCGATATCCATCGATCTGAAGAAGGTGTCCAGCATGAAATTAATATTATTTATTGTTTACAAACAATACAGGGAGTCCCTTGAGGGGGAAGCAGTGCAGGCCGCGACTGTCTACACTCCAGCACAGGCTTGTGGAGCAGGAGGCAGAGTGTATCAGCTTCCATCATGACCACAGCTTCACAGTCTATTGTTTTGTTTATATCAAATTAAACTGCAATTCTACTCCAGAGAGATATAATTGACCACAGTCTTAGATTAAATGACTGTAAAGATCTTAATAAGCCATCAGCGGACTGCATGTTACATTGCAAAGCACTTATGAGGATGCAGTCCAGTGAGAATGAAATTGAGGTTCAGATTTGCATGCCGCAGCATTTTAGCCATTAATTACATGCAAAATAACTGTATGATGATCAATAGTGTATCAATTTAATTAAACATTATTGATATGGGGTTAGGAAAATTAATTAAAAGCCAAACGATTCCCAGTGATGTTAGGAGGATATATATTACTTTGATATTATAACATCCCAAGTGGGTCTTTTAGACGTTTAGTAGATTTTAATGAATATAGGTGACCAAGTTCGCCATTAAAGCACATTTTATCTTTGAGTCCATAAGAGAATTCATCACATTAGTAACACAGCTCCTGGTTATTTTATCTGTTGGTCTTACCTCTTTGGCAAAAATCTAATGATTTCCATGTGCAGTTGCTTTTACTTCACTTAATTAAGTGAACTCACCCAACTGGAGATAAAATAGCCATCAAGAGATCTCCGCGTTTGAATGAGAAGCATGACCGAATGGAATGGAGAGATGGAGAGTTTAAAAAACAGAGATGAAGAAAGTGTAGGGAAGGGGGATGAGAGATGAAGGAGCCCACCGAAGGTCTCTCATTTCAGCAGCACAGACTGCTGATGAAGCTGAACTTCCAATATCCCGCCACTTCAGCTCTGATGATTTCTCAATTTTACAGATATGGCCTGAGAATATGATTTGATGAAAATGTAAAATGGGATAACCACCAAATCATATGATACGGGCTGCATTTTAATCCACGACTATAAATCAAAAGCAGACACTCTAAGAATTAAAGTTGCTATATTTTTTTTGTTTTTGATTGAAAGTAGCAGTCCCCTGACTCGGAGGAATCAAGGGTGTCCCGTCGGTCCCTGAGATTAAGATTTTCTTTCATGCAGATTCTTCACATTCTTTGCAGGTTCAAGAGCCTGGCTGCTGAAAGCAACGCAGGGAACGCTGCAGTGTAGACTTGTTTCAAAAGGGAATTCAAACAATTTATTCATAGAATGTCTTTCCAACACAAATAGATTCCCCTTAATCTAAAACCTCGCATGAGTGTTTGGAAATATATGATGATTTCATTTTCTCTCAGTCTCGGGGTCATAAATAAATTTGCATTTGGTCAGCAAAATGGACTAACTGACTTGTAATTCATCAAACAGCTCAACTCATGGTCACTTAATTTCTTTTGTTTTCGGGTCGCTGTGTTGGTCTGAGCCCCCAGAAGTACAGGAGGGGGAAAAAAGTGCACATGCATTTAGAAGAACTCATAAATCAATAAATGACTGAAGGCACATTTTTAAGCAGACATTAATTCTGAAGACATGCATTTGCACATAAGAAGCACAATGTGTGCAGATTTGAAGGTAACTGTAAAGAAAGATCAGGGAAAATCCGACTCTGTGCAATTATGTCTAAATGAGTTGCAATTTGCCCAGAAAGGATCCAGAAAAGCAGGATGTGCACTCTTCTTCAACTTAGAGCGGCACTTTATTAATTCAAACGCCTGTACCGCTCAAAGAGTAGCATGACTTCACTGTATCCTCTTCAGCAGACAATGGGTGACAGTGAAAAGTGTCAAGCTGTACAGATATTTCCCACAATGTTTCCCCTTCATCTACATTTCATTATTCCCCCCTAAAGAAAAAGCTGTCCTGAAATGTGTTTCCTGGACTTGTATTCGCTGGTTGTTTTGAATGTCACATTGTGTAAGCATGTGCGGGAAAAGAGACTTTGAATGATGTTGAATGTTTTATGGCTCCTTTTGTTTTAGTCCCTGGAAGAGCTGCTGCTGCTGAAGCTCATCTACTGAACCACAGCTGAATCTGACAGTGTAGGAGTAACCCAGAGGCTAGCCACATTTTACATATGAGAAACTTCATTTTGAAATATGACCTAAAAATGTAGTACTTTAGATGGAAAAAAAAAGAAGCTCTACATCAATGCAAAGAATTTCAAGGTCTGTCTGCTCCCTGTATCGTTTCCATAGAGCCACTTTCATGTTTTTATTATCTGTCGTTCTTAAAATTCCTTTCAGTAAAAAGATTAATAACTTGAAATATTGAGTGTCAGACATAATTGAAAAATACTTTTGTCTTTTTCACAGGTACAAAACTGTCTCTAAATGTCTTTTTTGTTCATGCACTTGATACAGAAACACTAAATGTGGAAGATTCAGTCAGAGACTCAGGTACAGTAGTAATCACTTTACAGTAATCAACTAATGCTTCATTTAGATGCGATGTATCACTAGACAAATACTAAATACACAAAATGAGCCCAAATTCAGTCAGCTGAAATGCTGGAAGTGCATTAAACTGAATCAGTGTAATATTCTAATGAAATCATAACAGAAATAACGAGCCGTTCTGCTTCCATTATGTGTTTTTAATCCATCAACCTAAAGTACTTTGACTCTTTACTTGTGCCTTTTTCTTTCCTCCTGTTTATTTTTTTTTAAGTCAGGCCGTAAAATGTCCTCAAAATTATTCATACTCTCCAATTAAAGAAGGGAAAAAAATAGTTGTGAGTGAAATAAGTTGAAATTGACAAAAGTAATAATAAATAAAAATTCTATGAAAATCATGACATTGATTTTGAATTGTGGTTAAAAAAAAAAAAGAAGAAAAACAAACACAAAAAATAAAACAATTAAACAAGCATGATGGGGCTCCGAAGCTAAAATTTTGTTGAACAACACTTTGAGGCAATCACTGCAATGAAGTGTTTCTCGAATGTTCAGAGACCTCTACACCTGTTGACAGGTATGTTGGTCTACTGTTCATGAGGAAGGTGCTCTAATGTGTCTGGGACAGTTTTGTTCATGTTTTTAAAAAAATATTTGTTTCAACTAAAATTTAAAACAAATACTTTATTTCACTAAAATATAATTTTATAAATTTTCGTTTATTATTATTTTCTTTAGTTTCTTGTTATTTGAATTGCTATTGTGAATTTAGCCTTTTCTTTAATTGGAGGGAATAATTTGCTATCATCCGCCATTATATTTACTCTTCATTAAATATTTTCTTTGTTTTTTTGTCTTTTAATAGTCATTTTGGCAGTTTTATCGTTAGAATATTTACTTTATTTGGAAATATTCACCACTGTGTGACCGTGTCTTTTAGCAACAGTCTGCAAATGTTTGGAAACTGAGGAAAGCAGTTGTTGGACCTTTGAGAGAGGAATGTTGTACTATTCTTGCGTGATATAAAATTGTAGCTCCTGAGCAGTCCTGAGTATTTTTTTTTCCTTATATTTTGAGTTTCCACAGACAGGCCAGTCCAGAAACCATGGGTTCTTTTTCTACAAAGCGATATTTTTTTAATTATATATGCAGTTCAGCATTGTATAAAATGTGCAAAGCCTGAAAAACACACCATTTTGATGGAAGTACGTTTGTCTAAAACCTGTGAAGATAGTGACAGTATTGATGGTAGCTTTCTGTAATTACTCCACAATTTTAAAGGCTTATTTTTTTTTCTCAGATTGTTGATACTGTTCATCACTTTTGAGAGACTCTGCATCTCTGAGGTGCTCTATCACTGTACATGAATGATAAAGCCTTAGTCTGATGCTCCCTTGTTGTTATCCACATGTCACGCAAGAAAACCCAGCAGGATCCTTGAGATTCAGAATGAAAATCTCATTATCTCAATAACTTAAGCTATTAATGAACCAAAACTGTATTTCTACTGCTACAGTCACGTTATTGAACTGTTGCTATTCAACCCAGGCTAGTGCTTCGTCATGGCAACAGGCATCATGAATAAGTGTTTTTAAGTACTTAGCCTACTCTCCAGCCTTCCGGTGCCACCCCCCTTCCAACCTTCTGAAATTAGATGCTGCTAAGTTGAGCTAAGATGATTAAGATTATTAAGATGAGCTGAGGTTGTCATATATTTTTTTAAACATTAGTTTTTTAAAAAACTTCCTTTAAGATACTTTAAAAAAAAAATGTTGTAGCACATAAAAACACACTGTTGTCACAATGAGAGAATTCATATTGGAAAGGTCTCGACAAAAAGCAACAATAATGACTTAAGGTACAGTGCTTGTACATCACTAGAGTGAGGGGGGTGTACAGTATGGGGGTGGGGGGGTGGAAAGCATATGTACTTGGGATCATCCCTTAACGGCTTAACCCTCGCCACAACCGTTTAACGGATGTGGATTTAATGGTCTTTAGAGGAAACTGGGAAACAAAAGACTTACAGTTGGTGTTTTTTCGTGTCTCTGGCATGTTGCAAATATGAAAGTGTCTATTTGAGACAGCGAATGAGTTCTGCACTTCTGACAATGTGCTTGAGTTTTACACAGGTAATCACTTGGTGGTATCATTCATGTTCTTATTAAGAAAAAAAAAAATCCAGGCTGTCGCATCTTAAATTCATTTTCAAATCCAGTGAGCCATTTAATTAACAAGAGAGATGTACACAAAAACTTGCCTTCTCCAACACAAGTTCAATCCTCCAAAATGTGTTCAGGGAGAAAATCTTCTGTGCAAAACAAGGACAGAATACTTATTTATAGATAGCAATCAAAATGGCTGCAAATGCTTCGGAAAAGATTTACAAATAATTCATTATGACATCCATATGTATTAAAAAAAGGATGACCAGGGATTCAGCTCACTTTTAAAAAATCTCACAAAACAATAAATGACACATGCATTTGTCAAATCACAGTTCAATACCTTCTCTGACATTTGACATGCAAATAGATAAAGTTACTATGTTAATGGAATGAATAGATTTTTCTGTCACACAACCCAGCCGGTTCAATGACAGTTTAATTAACTGATATTTTCTGAATGTGCAGGTATACACAAGCTTTCAGTTAGATTTATGCTGCAATTACAGCATAATTCAGCTCAGAGGCATTTCTTGGAAACCTTGTTCAACGCATTCTGACACTGGCCTGATGTGATCCATTCCTGCCTCCGACTGCAATCATCCACAGGGAGTTTTCAAAATAAACAGTAGCCAGTAGACAAAGCCTGTGTGTGTTTAAATCTTTATTTTACCCTTCAGCCTCCGCTTGTGAGACGTCCAATCTATTGGTCTGTACATGGTCGTGTAGAGATGTCAGAATGGCATCCACAGAGACCAATCGGGAGGCGAGCAAATATATTGTTCATTCCTCGCGTATCTTGTTCATTCAATTCTGGGGAAATTGCTTTGCCTCAAAAAAAAGGTTGTCATTATTTTGTCACTCTGTGTCCCAGGTGACATTTACGGCAAATAACCTCACTGGCTAAAAGAAAAACGCCACAGTGAATGTATGAAGCACATAAGGAAGCCAAATATTGACTGTATGATAAATTCACTCTGACTGAAACACTTGAAGAAAATTGAAGAATTTGAGGAAAAGCTTCCACAAAATAGAATTCACTTGAGTCAAGAATAGGACTCGGACTGGACTTTCAAGCTGTTCAAGCTGAAATTCTCAACTTCAACAATCATTAAATTGTTTTTAACTTTAGCTGCCTTAACTTTCTATAAAGCGACAAACATTAAAGTAGTTAAGTCATTGCATCTTTTCACACATTTTCATGCTAGATGAAGGGCAGCTTGTAGGATGTCAAGGCCATGCGGTTATTTTCATCATATGTGACATCATTTTGACTCAGCTTTTAACTATCTATGCATAAAGTCTTTTGCAAAGCAGCCACAGATTCCTTGTGAGTGCGCTCCGGCGTCGTGTACTGTACCTGCCAGAATGACAGATGGCTGCGTTACTGAGGAAGCCAATTCAAAAACGCAGCCTTCAAATCGGTGTAGGGTAGCGGTGAAGGCTCCGAGTTTCTCTTTCTTCACTTGTCTGAACACACAAATGTGTATGTACACACCCAAACACACACACACACACTCATGAGAATCATAGATGGTTGTCCCTACATTTTTAAGGTTATTTTCCAGCTTCCAGTTGTCTAAATATGTCCACATCAAATGATTCTAAATGCTTTCTCAAAAGGTGAACTTGTGCAGATTATAGATTCAACTGGTTTTTGAAAATACTTCACATCCACTTATCACACTGGTGGATTTGTAACTGAGGTGAGTTTTTTTTTTTTCCCAGCTATTACAAACTGAATACAGCGCTCAGCTCTTAAGCTGCATATTATATTAATGGAAATTGGAAACACTGACCCCGGCTGAAGAGCTTAATCACATGACCGAGGTCAACAGGCATCAATGTTGCAGTCCTAATTCATTAAAGGAAATCCTCCAGTCTCCCGTTGGGGGCCAGTGTCTTCAAGTGTTAAAACCTCCCAGTCCTACGCGTGTCACTGGAATAAATGGCAGCTTTTCTGGTTAAACTATTTCAACAGCTAATTCTGGAGACAGAGGAGGGATGATATTTCTGCTCTTTAACATGCCCTCTTTCACATAGAGAGGAGTTTAAAGAAGTTCAATTAGGGGTGCAAATGATGGAGAGAGATACTTCTTTGATGTTCGTCTGTGATTCAATGAAAGAGAAAATCAAACAAAAAGATGCACATATTTCTTTCAGAGCATACTGATGGGGGAAATCTTTACAGAAGTACCCTAAAACTGTGACATGGCATGGCACATTTTCTCTAAATAATTTTAGATTGATATCTAATTGCTTAGAAATTAAGGAAAAGAAATGCAAATGCAGAAAGAGGAGAAACAGTCCAAATATACAGTACGGTTGGGCTGGGACAACGCTGTATATTTTTCTCCTGTTTACATTCTGTTATGATTTTCTGGGTGCTGATTCAATCTAAATTGCAATTCGATATTACAGTTTTTTGTGAGTTTTTTTTTATTTTTTTTATTTTTTATTTTTTTTTTTTTATTTATTTTTTTACCCCCCCACAGGCAGCCACACACACACACAACCGCATTCACGCCCCCCCTCCAGTCACACACCCACCTACACATACCAAGGACGGGGACCGCGGGGCCACCAGCCCCCCCCAGTTTTTTTTTATTAGGCTATTTGGCACCAGTGGTTTTTGTGTTGTCTTTATTCCGGTTTCGTTTTTTCTTCTCTGGTTTGTTCTTTTTGCTGGCCAAGTGCATCTATTTGCGGCTTGCAACCCAGAAGCTTGCTGTGTAGAGGGTGGGTCGTGGTTAGGGTCAGGGGTCGGGTTAGATTTTACAGTGCTCTCATAGGTGTGGGTGTGTCACTCTACGACACGCCTCTATCTTGCAAACCACAGACAGACCCTTCTCTTGCTGGCTGCATATCAGCTACGCAGCTCAACACTGACCCCACAGTCTCCGGTGGTATTGCTCTGGCTTCTGCGCAGAGTAACGTACCAACAAACCCCTTCGAAAACGCACCAAACTACGTGTGTAACCGATGCAGACGATGGACAAAACCGTCCGTCTGTCAGCGTGTCCGTCTTCTGTGTCGACCATAAATGGGCCTTTACTGGATAGTCCAAGAGAAAGATTTCACCCTCTGTTGGAGAAAAGGGGAAACTTTTCCCCCACCCAGCAAAATGAAGCAGGCAAAAATTAAGCAAATTTAGGGGGAACACAACAACAAACGTTTTTAGAGCAAAAATAAATAAATAAATTTTTAAAAACCCAACCAAAAAAATTTACAATAGGCTGCCTTGATTTTTTTTATTTCTTTGTTCCATCCCTGACATTTACCTTTAAGATGAAAAAACAGTCCTAAAATTAATTTTCACCTAATGCCTGCCGCACATGAGAGCTTTCTGCTGATCTAAAAGTCTCTTGAGGCCGTTTGCTCAGCAGATAGTGGCTGTGTGCGCCTGATTTTTGGTGCGTTTTCTGCCTCATGAGGCCTTGAGGTGAAAATCAAACACGTTTGATATTTTTTGCCTTGCGAGGCGCACAACTTGAGCTGTCTGCTGAGGGCAGAAGTTCTAGCGACCAATCAAAACGTGTCCTCAGATCACATGATTTCAAGATGGCAGCCCTCTGTCATCACGTCAGAAGACCTGATTGATATTTTGCAAAAAGATCCAAAGACTGAAGGCAGAAAAGTTTTGAGGATCTTTTTGTTAGAGACAGAATTGTGTTATCGTATTTAATTTCTATTTATTTTGTCGTTTTATTAAGTAAATTGTACGCAACATACTGTACTATAGTATAATCATACCGGTTGGTGGTGGTAATGCACCTTTGATTTCGCCAACTGCCATTAAACTTGAAAGAAGAAGTCGTGTAAGAAAACTGAATGAAACTTATACAGTGATGATATTTGGATGGATGTTTTTGAAGTCCGACGAAACATCACATAAGCAGCTATAGTCTGGCCATATTTCCACCAATTTATCCTCTAAAATGTAATGGACTACGTCGCCGTGAGCTGCTATCTTGAAATAATGTGATCGACGGACGTGTTTTGATTAGTCACTAAAACTTCTGCCCTCAGCAGACAGCTCAAGTTGAGCGCACACGGTGAGTTTTTAGGTCTTGAGTGCAGCAGGCTAAAAGAGTATGTATAAAATACTCTTTAAGCCTATGTACAAAGATAAAATAAAAAACTTCCAGAGCAGATTATGCTTTCACATCCTGCCTTTTTACTCCTACAGTAGTTTAAACTGTGAAAGAAAAAGAAAGTATTAAATTGTTAGCTGATTAGTTCGAGAATAATTCAACATAAAGAAAACTGTAAGACAACTGATGCATGTGTTGAGTTTTGACACCACACCGCACTGCCATCCAGCTTTAAACAGACCACACAATTTTTGTAAGCCTGTGCAGAGGTTGTCTTAGAAGCATTTGGGCCTTCCAGCAATCATGGAAAATAAGGCAGTAAAAATAGTTCAAAGAACCACAACAGCGTTTCTCAGAAAATCCCTTTCATCATTTATCTGCTGAACCTCTCCATCAGGAGAAAGTGCTTTGCTGGTACTGTACCATCATCACAAACAAAGACAGATTTAGCTGAGGGAAAAATAAAAAATGTGCCTTTGCCGGTAGAGTTACACGCTCACTCGCCAGGAACACTAATGACAATTCTGCAAAGCTCACCTGTGATGGATGTTGATTAAGCACTGCCATGGTAACTATAGAATACGATCAGCTTTGCACAATGCCTTAAGCATTTCATGTTGACAACGCCTGAAGCATTGGATTAGCAAAAGTCTAAAGTGTGGGCTGTCTCAGAATGTCTGTGTGACATATTGTTAAATGTCTGCCAGCTATCGAGCGTGTGGGGTATCATCTGTAGCCCACAAACAGGGTTGAAATTGATGAATGATGCAGCTTGAAAGGACTTGTTTAGAGTTCAGTGAGACAAGCTGTCCCAAATAGATTCAGAAGATCACATGTCAGCAGGATACAGAGATATTCTTACTCAACCAAGGTTGTGTGCGTCAGAGAAATTGTATCCAGCTTCCTGATGGAGTTCATTTTTCTTCCTCAAGCCTTTGCACTGCAGCCCCTTTATAGGATGGAGGGAAATTTATGGGAGGGGATGACACATCAGGACAAAAGTTACAGTGGCGTGTTTTACTGCATGTCAGCCAGACAATGACGTTTTGGGTGTCTGTGTGAGTCACAATACAGTGCAAAAAATAGCTAATTAACAGATATGTCTTTCTTCTGGTAAAGTTTACTCCCATTCCTATTTTTTCTATTCTTATTAGGACCTTCAGATGGATCCGGTTAAAGTGAATGTAGCAGTTTGTCATTGTTTGAGACAAAGCGCCATGTTCCAGTCACACAGCATTTTATGGCCAATAGGAAGGTGACTCATGATTCCTTCCACTTTAATCTCAACCTATGGAGGATTTTTTTTTTAAATGTTTCTGACCAGCAGTCATTATGTTCAAATGTCCCTCCTCGATGCATTTAACATGTCTTTAAATATCTGCGGGCGAAAGCACGGGGGTGGATCAGGAAAGCAAAAGGATTAACAGATGATAATGTCCAATCAAAGACAGTCTTGATTAAGGATGCATAACATCATGATGCACCCTAATAGGTTAAGTTAGTAACATTGCTCATTCTGTTACATTTTCCAGCTACCAAAGCACCCTTAATTTTCTGTTGGGGGTGGTGAGTAGCAGCCTCTCCAATCAGAACAGCAGTGGGAATGCAAGATTGCTCATTTTTCCTTGTTTGTACAGAGATGCAACAAAACTGATGACTTAGTCAACATCCACCGTTCTTCTGATGGTGTTTAACTGCTGCATGTGATTGCATGATGGCAATGTTCATCTGTGATATCTGGCTACTGTTGCTCACTGTTGATTTGCTCCCCTATAAAGAGATGGGAAGGTGAAGGGTGGTGTTATGCTGCCTCTCACGCAAGAGATCGGGGGTTTTCAGGTAAATCTGACACATGATTTTCAACTGTCCTTTAAGGGGAGAGACACTACAGGCAAAAACCTTGTTTTCTCATCACCTGGTCAATTTTGAGATTTTTATTTTTTTCCCTCCTTCAACATGTTTTCTTTCGGACTAGTGTAAAAAAATGTCCAAAATAAACATTTTAGGGGTTTATTTAATGATATTTGTCTGATGCATCCAAATCCCATCAAAATGCAGCTAAAGTTTTCTCAAAATGAGTTTTTTCTCTTATTCTGGGTAAAAAAAAAAAAATCTGCACTTCATGAACACTTACAGAAACCAAACTCTCAGGTTTTGCTGCTGACTGTATTCTTAAAGTTTTTACAGAAGGATTTTTTGATATCTCATTCAAAACCTGATTTATTTCATTTTTAACATTTCATCCCCAAAATATGCCCAAAAATGAGTTTTTTTCTGGTTGTTGACAGTATATTCTAAATTGTGAAATGATAACTAGATATCCAAAATACCCTCTGTAAAAACCTTTGGCTTTAATATGTGAACAAATTTTGAATTTGAATTTTGAACCCGACTTAATCCAGTGTTTACTTTTTTTTTTTTTTTTTTTTTTTTTTAACCAAGAAATGTATGCAAATTACCCATTTTTGGCTATATAATACCTCATTTACATATTTAAACATAAAATTTCAGAAAACTTGCAATACAAAAAAGATAGCCTTAATGTGAGGAATAAACCAAAAAAGTTTCATAGTGATACCAGCTAGTTAATTTTTTTCACCCTATTTGCCTGTAGTGTCTCGCTTTAACTGTCACTCACAAAGGGTAAGAATTATCTACATTGTCAAGTTTAAATGTTAATAAATCCATTGTTGGAGGTTAAAAATATACATACTGTACATGGCTTGTCTTTATAGATTTTAACATTTGTAACTGTATTGTTGCAGGGACAATGCCCTATAAAAACACGTCTTTGCACATGCCAACTCACTGTTTTCAACCCTGAATTGTGACACTGCTCGAATTTGAAAATGTGGACAAATGTACCTGATATACCGATTCTTGTGAGACTGGGCTGATTGATGATTGTAGTGATGAGACAGTACATGGGCAACACTTCCAACTTTCTGTTTTTCCATTTTCGTGCAGCATAGTATGATCATGATAATAAATGTAGGTGAATGGATGGTTGGATGGATACCAAAAGGAAATAAAGGTCTAATTTATCCCCAGTAACATTGACTGGTAGAAAAGCACCTGAGACCCGGGGCAGTAAAAAGAACTAAATCATGGGATTCTAACATCCCAGACAGTTTTCAGTCTATTAAAGTCAATATATGCCACTTAGCTTCTAAGTTATGACCCACCTGTGGTTTTCTTGTTGCCTGCATTAACTTTGGATCTTATAAATCATTTAAATACATTTTTGACTTTCCTGCAACCGACAAACTTTGAAGCTGATGCAGTCTTTATTTCACAGGCTGCATATCACTGTGAAACATGACCAATAGTAAAAATAGACTCAAGTAAAATGCCTTTCTTTGAGTTGTGTGAAAATGTATTGTGCTTTGCATGCGAGGTAATCAACACATTTTAGTGTTATCTTCTAAAATGTATGTGTAGTCACAGATAGAGGAAATGATGGAAGTGAAAGTCACCAGCTGGTGCAGAGCAGACATTCAGGCTTGTTTTCAAAGTAGAGCATATTAGTGTATTATTTTCAATTTAGATCACTAAATGTCAGGTGGTGCTAATAGTGGCAATAAAAAATAGTTTTCGGTGTAAGTGCTCAATAGCAGTGTCACCCATAGTTTTATAAAGTCAGGTTTATGGCTACAGTACCAGTAGAAGACCATGACCATTAAACAGGCAGGTAAAGCTTAGCCAAGCGGCATCATTAATCCATAAAAGCACTGCCAGACAATATAGATACTGTTATGTAAACTGGGAGTAAAATTCCCAGACTAACCATGAGACTCTTTCAGTAAAACAGAACTGTTATGTGTGTATTTCTTCTGCCTTTAGGTTGATCTCTGATAGGGAGGTTTTTACTAATGATGGGTTTTTATCTCAGCTCTAAGCCTATTTGGCTTTTTTTGTGACTTGAAATGAGTTTTTATATATTTTATATTTTATGTTTTGGAGAAACAAAATGAGGATTGTACCATCATACTGCATCTGTTAGAATTTAAAATTATGTTGGCATTGTGCTGCTCCACAGAACGTGAGCCATATTTCTTCACTGCTCAGTTAAGGCTACACTTAAGGAGGAAATTAACAGATAGATAGCTGTTGTTGTCTTTGAAACTATACAGTATATCATCCTGGGTAAATAAGTTTTCAACCCCAAACAATCTCATGCAACTCATATAACTTTGCAGCTGTGTTAGAATTATCGGTGGTGGGAGGAGTCGGCAGGTGCAAGGATGCTGTGCTTTCTCCTGCAACACAGGTGGATTAATAAGAAATGTGCAAGGAAAGATGGATGATGTGTATCTTTACAAATATGCACAAACGCCTCCCTGCAATTATTCCCTTTCTATGTCCTCCTGAAATACCAATACACAGCAAAGTCCTATAATAAACCATTTTATTGTCATTTAACAGGAAAGAGAAGTCAGCATCATGACATTTTTAATAATTCCCAATATCTTATCTTTCTATTTAAAACACTGAATGACGTTGGAGGCCATGGTGTCTTCATGTGCTAGGTTAGTGGATATGAGTCTGAAATCCCATGCAACTTGAGTGACATGTGACACACAAAGCAGGATGAGTTAGAAACCACATAAAGAGTGCATGAGCAGCGACAGTGGTGACGCTGTAAGCCACGGGTGTCTGACATGTCACTTTGTTACACAGATTGCACCATCTAGAGTTAATGGTGCAGCACATAAAGTGTTTTTATCATAAAGCAGAGTACAAATAGTTGCTCTCGAAATTACGCAACGGCATGAAATTACAGTTTCGACAAATGGTTCAGAATGTGACAGAGATTAAGATTAAGGCTCTTGGACTGCATCGTCTATTACCCGGAGAGAGAGGGTTAAGTGAACAGAGGAATAACAGCTTCAATACGTTTCAAGCCATCTGAGCTGAGCCCAAATTAACTAGTAACAGTTTGACCTACTTCATACCCTGAGGGACTGATTTTTTTTTTTTGTTGTTTTGTTCTTTCCTTCTCATATTTGCTGATGAGGGTAAAAAACAAAGTTGCATTAAATGCAGAGTGGAGGGCTGGTCTTTGAAAAACAAATAAGTGGAGAGACTGAATAAACAGAGCTGGCCGCAACTTGCTCTGCTGCCACAAACATGATTAACTTTAAATGGCCTTCTGACCTTTACCGAATTGGTTTTAATTGATTGACCAGCATCCTCCGATATTGCTGATTGCATTATGTGAAGTTGTATGATGTTGATTTACATTAGTCACATTCTTTCAAGCCGTCCTCAAAATCTGCAAACCAGGAATCCATATCAACATTACCACACATTGGAAAACTTATAAGCTTGTAACTTGCTTAGAATCCTAAATCCATCCTTTTAACACATATTTATGCCACTGAACATGCCAGTGCCATTAGAATGATGAAATAAGGTTGTGTGTACCTGAGCTGATTGAACAGCTGCCCCTTATGTACAGAGGCTGCAGCTCCTTAATGGAGCTGGGCCACGTTTAAATCCCAGCCTGGAGCCCTTTGCTGCATGACATCCAACTACTCTCATATAAAGGCTGCGAATACTCAAACATTATTCAGTTTTAGATTAAACACAGTCAAGTTTTCTTCGTGTTCACTACTTCAACAAAATCTAGAACAGAAATTGGGCATCACGGCAGTTGTTGACAGTGTTGTTTTATAGCAGGCTTTTTGTTCTCAAACTCCATTTCTGCTCCATCTGATGCATCATTTGACGCTCTCGCTCTCCTTTCTTCACAAACAATGTGCGCTCCTCAGTCCTGTCAAGAGGGACAGGTTGCTATGCTGTAATGAAGAGCAAAGAGGGTGAAGGAAATAAAATGATTACTGCAAAAAGCAGCAGTGTTGCTGAAAATATTTCTACATTCATGGGTTAGTTGTCTCCCCCCCGACATTTGCAAAACAATAAGTTCACGTCTCTGAACAATAAGGTTGCTGTTCACAACTAATTGGCAGATGTTTGCAACAAATAAATAAAGAAATAAATGAACAAACAGAATTGTCAACAACTGCACAATAACCACTTGGACATGGGTTGCTGATGAAAATAAATGTGCACATTCAAATATTCTTCAAAAAATTGTGTGTTCATATTTTATGTTTTTTTTAAGGGCATAGATATCAATTCATGGCAATTTTTCTGTTCGCTGTATGCTGCTTTGGTTAAGAAAAGAATAAGAGAAGTCTGTTTAGTCCATGCAGCACACGGATAAACTTATTCACTATAGAGACGTGAAAATTCCTTTCCTCTTTCAACTAAATAGAAATTCTCCTGTAAACCTTTATCTACTGTTTGAAAGATAATGTGAAAAAGACTGATGTAATACAAAATAGCAAGTCAGAGCTAACATCCTTGTGCAGGATGCACTGTGAAAAAAGACAAACAAAAAACAACAAAACAGAGATTTGTATATTAGGAATATTTCCAAGGTTGACTGCCATGCTAAAAAAGCATCTACAGTAAACAGTTTGAGGAGGACAGCTCGCTCCACAATAAAATGGCTTTTCATTTTGCTGCCACTGGAAAATTTTCTGACACAATCACAGCTTTCAAACAGGAATAAAATGTTTTATTGAGTTTCTATATGGCATTTTACCTTTTGAAGGCATGTTGTTCCAGTAGAGAAAGACTGGCAGAAAAAAAGCTGTAATCAGTTTATTTTATACAAATCAATGCACCCCCGGCACCAGATGTCAATTTCTAACATGTCAACAGATGGCAAAAATGGCATAGAAGTGGAAAAATTGTAGAAAGAATTTGGAGAGGCTTGTGGAAAGATGGCTGTGTTTTAATATGAATCTGTACATCAGCAAAGCTGTGATTCAAACATGGATTGGTAAAAACTATAGCTATTCAAAAGACACTAAACAATAAGCTATTTAGTGAGTAAGTAAGTACTGTATATAACAATAAAGCTGCTTTCAGACTTGCATTGCGGAAGATGAGCGATAAGGTCAATCTGCTCTTTAAGCGGACTCATCTTTTCAAACACGCTGCCTCCTTGCGGACTTATCACGTCCTAAACGCTTTCAGACATCAGGAAATGTTGCGTAAAAGTCAACACAGCCACACTCTCCCTTCAACTCTGTCCGGACCATTTCCTTGTACGTTCAGCCAAAATGATGTGCCGCAACATTTCCGCTCTTGTGACATGGGGTCCAGGTTTTCGTTTTCCCCCAAATTTCATCGAGTTCACCGGTGATTGAATCAAAAAGGTCTCTAAAGTCCACAGAAACTTGGCAATATTCCTCCAAACTGCTCGTCCAATGTAATCCAAGTGTCCTGAGTGGGTAGCGTCCATAATTTACTCGAAACAACATCATTTAGTATATTTTTATAGCTTAAATGGTACTATAACTAACTGCCGCGAAGCGTGTCCCTGCAAGTTCACGACACTACAGAAGCCGTTGGAGATTAGATCCTGCGTTCTCTTTTTGTTTCTTTCTTTGTTTTAAATCAATAGCCAACCCCTCTTGTGTTTTTCCCGGTTTGTCTGCAGCTTGTTCGCTCTTAGAACAATGTAAACAGCAAATTTCTTCTACGCTTGCATTATCGGCAGAGTAGGCGCTGAACACCACAGCTTATTGTGAACTTGCACAAACGCGCAAATATAAAGTGCAATGTTCTACTGTTTGGGCTATAAAAATATACTAAATTATGTTTTTTTCAAGTGAATTATGGACACTACCCACTCAGGACACTTGGATTACATTGGACGTGCAGTATGGAGGGATATTGACAAGATTTTGTGGACTTTTATGGACCTTTTTGGCTCAGTCACCGGTCACTCCATTATATGAAAGTTGGGTAAAACGTAAACCTCCCTGATCTCCGGCTGCATTTGAGATATTAAAAAAGTGCTCCAGAGTCTTAATCAGCATGATGTTGAGTAGAAAATGAACACCTATCATTCTGTAGGTGTACTATTCCTTTAATTTATTTAGCACCTCTCACAGACATTTATCATAAAGTGCTTCACAGAGAAAGTAAACTTAAAATGCAAAAAAAAATATATACATAAAAATGAAAAGTGGAAATATAAAAGAGTCCAACTCTAAAAGCTTGTTGGAATAAAAATGTCCCCAGCTCTTTTTAAAAAGCAGCTGAGGACAAAGTCCAAGCTACATAAAGATAGAGGCAGAGCCCTCCACAGTCTTGGTGCTGCTGTTTGGAAGGTCGTCCTCCTTGAGTCTAGAAGCGAGTGCACAGGACCATTAAAAGATTCTGATCTAATGACCTACTGCAACATGAAGTGTACAACTGAAGCAGGTTAGCAATATAAAGAGAAGGCTGAAGGTTAAGACCAAGACTGTAAAATGGATTCTAAAATCAACCGGTTTTAGGTGTTTCTCCTGCTGTGTATTGAGTTATAGAGGCTATTTTATAGGAGCATAATTCAGATAAAAAGATATATTATAAAATAGTACTTCATTACCAAGGCTGCTCATTTAAAGAAAAAAAAAAAAGACTGAAGCGAAATACAACTTTGCTGCCGATTGCTCACACTAACCTGTCTGACCTACAGTAGTATCCATCTGCTTTATTTCCAATTAGAGCAACTGTTTGATGATGAACTAATGTCTCTTTTGCTACAGGAACTGTTGAATAGAAGTTTTTCCTTTAGTATTTTGCAAAAGGCGATTACAAAAGGTTTATTGAGAATTTGACCTGTTGTAATGGTACTTCTCTGTCATTTAAAGGGACTAGAGTCAGGAATTGTGGAAGAATAAACGAGCATGTCCAGTTTTTTAATGCTAATGGGTGATGAAGTGTTAAAAACCAAAAAGAGTGAGCCCGCCCACGTCTCGCTCCGTTGCCTTGAACAGGCTTTGTGCTGCATAATGCCCGTGCTGTCCTGCAGATGTGACGTCAATTGAGGCTGGATACACGTCCCCAACAGTTTTGATACAGGAAGGAGACAGTCGCGGTGATAGTTATGGATTCTTCTGCCGTCAGCAAACGATTTAGATCAACTGAAAGACACTAAAAAGTGGAATTACGAAGAAAAGTCTTTATCAGTGTAGTAAACAATGTTATAGCATCGGTTTGTGCACACTCCCATGTCGGCTTGGCTGGTGGCTGCAGTTACCCGCAGAACCAGTCGCAGCACTCGCGAGTCTCATTTCTCAATCTTGCCTTTAGTCCCTTTAACTATAAGATAACAACCTTATAGCAAAAAGTTTATTTGGCTGGACTCTGAGTTCAATTACCTCCAACACCTGAAACGTATAATGGAGTTAGCAGCAAATCAGGACCAAGTAAAGACAGTTATGTACATACAGTGGATATGGAAAGTATTCAGACCCCTTTCAAATTTTTCAGTTTTTTACTCTTTGTTTCATTGCAGCCATTTGCTAAAATCAAAAGTTAATTTTATTTCTCATTAATGTACATTCCATCACTTGACAGAAAAAAGAGAAATGTAGAAACTTTTGCAAATGTATTATTAGTTGAATTATTATTATTTTTTAACAGTGGACCAAAATACAGTACCTGTCAACAGGTGCAGAGATCTGATTGAACATTATAGAAAACACTTGATTGCAATGATTGCCTAAAAGTATTTCTCAACAAAACTTTAATTTGGGAGCCCCATTATGCTTGTTTGCTTGTTTTATTCGTTTTATTTTTGTGTTTGTTTTTACTGTAATATTTCTGTTGAAACACAATTCAAAATCAATGTGATGCTGATCATGAAAATTGGATTTATTATTATTTTGTTCAGTTTCAATTTATTTCACTGGCAGTTGATTTTTTTTCTGTCTTTAATGGAAGGGTATGTAAACTTTCAAGCACAACTGTACATTAGCACAAATTTTATGGGTGGGCTTTCCACAGGAACTTGGGCTATATTTGGTCCAGAAAATTTACTGGACCAAGGGAGAGCCTAGCCACCCTGCAGAGGAAACTCATCTCGGCCGCTTGTACCCGCAATCTTGTTTTTTCGGTCACTACCCACAGCTCATGGCCATAGGTGAGGGTAGGAACGTAGATCAACTGGTAAATCGAGAGCTTCGCCTTGTGGCTCAGCTCCTTCTTTACCATGACAGACTGATGCAGAGTCTGCATCACTGCAGACGCTGCTCTGATCCATCTGTCGATCTCCTGCTTCATCCTTCCCTCACTCCTGAACAAGACCCTGAGATACTTGAACTCCACCACCTGGGGCAGGACTTCACCCCCAACCCGGAGAGGACACTCTTCCCTTTTCCGACTGAGGACCATGGCCTTAGATTTGGAGGTGCTGATTCCATAGACCGTTAATAGAGAGGGATGAACCTTCCACTACGTTACCTGTTGGTTTCTGAAGAGCTAAAAGTGAAGCCAGTTGGGTGTGTCCTACCATCGCCATCTTGCCGTGTCAAGTGTGTCGTCACTCCCAGAAAATACTAAAATGGGCAAAGGCTAGGCTGCTCCGAGCCGCGGCTCAAATGATTGACAGCTGACGTACTCTGGGCTAAATGCTACCAGAGCTAACTCAAAACTAACAGGAGTTAATGAAGATTAGCCCCCTAAGCGGCGAGGTAAAGGTAAGACACGCTAAGACTTGCTATTATTTGACTAAAAAACCGCCGTTGCGCGACTCTGCTACAAACTGAGACCTTACTGAGAGCAAACAAGGAGCTAACTAGGAGACACCGGTCAGCAGGGTGGGCTTCCGGTCTGCTGCATGTCAATCAAAAGGACACGCTCTTAGTTATGTGTAATTTCAAGATTAAATAACTTCTAAACGGATGAGTTATAAAAAAAATTAACCCCCCTCACAGTTGACATGAAGGTAAACTTGACCTATTTAACCTACAATGATTTTTTGGCTGTAAACATGTTTATTTCTGCTGTGAAGTTGGCGTTTTTAACATGGGAATCTATGGGGATTTGCTCTGTTTTGCAGCCCCTAGCAGATCAAAGGAGAACTACAAAAAGTGACTTCTTCCAGGTAGACTCATAGTTGGCCTCTGGAGGTTGCTGCTTGGCTGATTCCCATCCCAGCTGCTTCACACTCAGCTAAAAAACTTGCCCTGTTTTTTTTTTTTTTTCTTTTTCTTTTTTTTTAAAACCACAATTCAGAATCAATATTTCATTTTTCTAAATTATAATTTTGTAAATCTTTATTTATTATTACTTTTTCCAGTTTCTCGTTATTTGAATTACTATTGTGAATTTCTCTTTTAGGGGAATTCAGTAACTTTTTCACCTAAATAAATGCTTTTCGGAATCCCTGTGGGGCTAAACAAAGTGTTTACGGAGCGATTCGACGTTTCCCCCCCTCCCGCCGGTGTCTCTGGCCTGTGAACAGCACCTGTAAGTCTGCCTGCGCTGACCCGACACAGAACTTGCGACAACAGAAACCGTTGTACGGCACTCAGGTCCCCTATCCACCGAGTTGCTTCCAGCGCTGATTTGAACCAGACTACCAGCGCTGATTCGAAGAAAACATTTCTTTAGCTTCCCACTACCTAAACATCGGTTCTTGGCTCTCAAAACCAACTCTTTGCCGGACCAGAGTGAAGAACCGATTCGCGTAGCTTGCGCTGCCTGGGCACCGGGTGACGCATCACTGCTTCAGGCTCAATAATCACTTGTCACGTCCACATAAAGTAAATGAAAGTTCGTATTCTTACCTGCTGCCCACCAACACCAGAGAAAAATATAATCCACGGCATATTTACCCGCAAAACGTGGGTAAAACGTCCTATTGCAGGAGAGACAGGACTCTGCTTTGAGCAGAGGGAGACGAGGTGCTGCTACCAACGCAGCAAAGTAGCATCAACAAGCTAGTAAAAGCTTAGAAATATATTCAGGGATCAAAATAGAGGAAAGACAGGTAGAGAAGCCGTCAGTGTGCTGTGGGGGTGTAGGGGGGTACGAACTTTACGACAGTGAAAGAACGCCACTAGTGGGAGCCCCGAGCTGAAGTTACTGAGTTCTACTTTAATTGGAGGGTATGTGAACTGTCTAACAACTGTAACCACATGGCTTCATTTGGAGGTATTACGGTGACACAACTCAACAGGTTTGAATATAACATCTTCCCTGAGCTAAGCTTCTGAACTGCTAAGGATGAAAACTGTCATGAAAAGAATCAATAAAAAGATGACTTATTTTAGAGTCAATTTAAATCCTAAACTCTGAACATAACCTCCTCCAGAGTGGGTAGTGTGTTTAATGCAAGTTACCATGGAGATATTGCCAGGTTTAAAAAGAACCACCTTTGTGATATTGAAGAGTCTCGCTCAAGGCTTCACATACCTTGCAAATCCATTAATTTATTCATTAAATACTTATTAACTGGCAGGAATGCAGAAATGCTCAGCCGTCTTCCCAACATAACAATATAATCTGTTACTTATTAATGTATGTAAGAGACTGAGAGCAAGAGATTGGACTGGATTCATATTTAAGCCTGTTTGTTCTGTAATTTGTTAACAGATGATGCAGTTGTGATACAGAAAAGCAAAGCAAATGTGTCTTGCAGCACTGCATAACATGAAGGCAAACAGGCACATCACAGCAGAGGCCTGCAGACACTGGATAAGACATTCTAAAAGATTCTCTCTGTGCTGCATTGCAAAGGATGATAACCGATGTGGATGAGAATCTACAGACCAACAAACAGTAACATCAGGAGGTGCATAAAGACTGAAATGTAACTCACCAAATAGAGCAGCATACAGTCCTGCCTGGGGGTGTTTCTATGTTTACATCTGTGTTGTTGTATTTCTTAACTTTATCTTGTGCCATGCTGTGAAGCAGTTGTTTTCTCTTCCATATCAGAATGAGACAGTCATGTCAGGACATGATTACCAAAAAAAGTCTAATATAAAAGTGAAGAGACAATATTCCTAACAGAGAATGGCTGCCGGTTCAAACGTTTTGCATGTGGCTGAGGTAATGAATTCTGGATGTTTTGGGAAGGTAAGAGAGGATGAGTCATCTGCAATTTATAATAGATGGAAACAAACAGTTGCACAAAATCATTAACATGAAAGTGCCAAAGCATTTGCAATCTGCTTATTTCATGATGTGCACAAGTGACTTAATGATAATGTTGAACATGCACTTCAGCCTTCTTACCAATTCTGATCTGAGAGCTGTTCCAAAGAGACTGAGAAAAACTGTATTTACAGAACTCTATGTGGTGAATTATGTAGGAGTATTGGCTTTGGTGTTCGTACTATTTATAGTAGAGATAGAAGAGGCATGATTGCAAACATGCGAAAGAAAAAGACTTGACACAAACTCTGTCAGTTAGCCACTGTGAGGATGATCAATTTTTCATGGCTTGGAAGTCAACAAGGATTTAATTTTTATTCCTGGTAGGCATCCAATTTTACTGAAAGATCTATGAAAAACTAGAGGCGCACACGCACGCACACAACCCAGAAAGTAAACAATTTTTAGGAAAACAAACACCACCTCAAGCCCCTAGAGGAAATCGAAGCTCAGAACTAAATTGTTGGATGTTGTTGTGCTCTCCCTAACGGCAGCCCAATCTGCTGGAACCTATCCCTATGGAGGATTTTCTATGAGCTATGTAAGCACACACACACATGCAAGCACACACAGACACACAATTTATTACTGGATGTGTGCTCATCAGACCATGGTGCCATTAACCCCCCCTCCAACAAAAAAAAACAAAACAGGTTAGCTCTTTCATGGCATTTGGAAAAACAGGCATAAACCAGCTGGTTATACAGTAATGCTCGCCTCAGAGAAGGTTCCTACGTACCTAACTGCTCTTTTTGAACTGATCTTATGTCTCACAACCAACATGGTAACTCTACATATATAAAACCCTAATCATTCTCGGCTGACAAATATAGGAACAAAGATAGTCAAATAATTAACTTTTGCAGATTTGTGGTATTTCTAAATAAAACAATTTTTTAAATGAGAACATGATCCACCAAAACATTCCTGTTAACCCCAAATTAGTTAATAATGGAAATGTCACAGCATGAGCTTAATGGGATATTTCTCACCAAAATATATCACAAACTATTAGTAAAATTCATTTAAAATGTTAGGAAGGCAATATTTATTAGAACAAGTACAGTATGATAAGTTATGAGATTACTGTTTAAAATATGTACATGGATATTAGCATAATCAATGTGGTTAAAGATGGAGCTATAGTGATAGATTAGTGGTCATGTATGTGCAAATTTGTAATAGGAACAGTATTCTATTATTTATATCCTTATTGTAATTAAGGTACAGTGATGATGATGAATTTTATTATCTTATTATTTTATTATGTCTGTGTATTCTATCTACTGTTAATGTATATGTACTGTATGTATACATTACACTTATTTGGCTTCAATGTAATTTTTATGAATGAATATTGGTTTGGACATCAGGAAGAATAGCAGCAGCCATGAGAAGGGATGGGCATATCGATACCCTGGAGTCGATACTTCAATACCAGCCAGACAAAATATTGGAATCAATACTTTTGTGAGTATCGCAATACCACTGTACAGATACAAAATATGCAATTTGTTTCCACCTCTGAGAATTTTAGGCAATGAAATGATGTGAAAGCTGCAGATTCTAGCTTCTGTGTCACATGATGGTGGTAGCCTATCAGATGTCATGATGATGCTGCTACTGTTGGTGATGATGATGATGTTTTGGTATTTTTCAGTGCTATAATGCAGGTTGTTGCACATTATGTTTTGGTAAATTTATAATATTACTATTACAATTTATATTTGAACATTTTTCCACTAAATGAATAATCTTAACCTGTACTTTTACAATTTACAATTTATTATTGTCTAAAAAGCCTTTCTTCCCAGTACGTCTGTTTGAGTTTCCCTTACCAAAAATGCAATATGCTTTAAGTATTCTAATCTTAAACTTTAAATCAGACAGTATACTTTAAGTTTACTGTTTATGTACTTATCAGAAATATACTTTATATAATATATAAGTTTACTTTCCATTTACTAATAAATATTCTAGAAGTTTAAGTATATTTAGCCTATACTTATACTTAAACTTTTGAACAATATGCTTTAACAGTAGTACATTCATTGTACATTTTCACACTGGTTTCTTTGTAGCACACGGCAAAATTTTCATTCTATCATGTTTTTAAATCCTGTCTTGTAAGATTTAGGTGCTAGCTCGCTCACACTTTGAAAACCCCCGGTTCATATAACATATATATTACTTTTTTCTACTTAAAAGTGTACTTTAGTATATTTAAAAGTGTACTTTCTAAAAGTTAAAGTAAGCTTGAAGTTTTAGTATGACTAAACAACAGTATAACAAGATTACTTTCAGTATACTTGAAACTGTACTTTTAAATACTTGAAGTGGGCCAATCTAGTCCCAAGAAGTATACTTGTTTGTATACTGTAGTACATTGGTTTCACTATACTTGGTAAATAAAAGTACACTCGGGGGATATACTTTACTATATTTGAGTATACTTAATGACATGTACTTAAGGAATACTTCTTTTTGGTAAGGGTTTACTTATATCTAATACTACCCTTGTATTCAAGATATCAATGCAAACTGTACAATCCTGTGATTTCCTTTTAAGGGACAAAAGGTATTGGCATCAGTATCGATATCGGTATCAATGAAAAAGTACCATAAGCTACTGGTATCTTGACGACAAGAAAGTGATTGGTATTGCCCATCTCTAGCCATGAGCTGTTGCTAATGTGGCTCCACAGTAAACAGAATAAACAGAGTAAACATACTGTACGCCACACACACTCTGCTGAGTATCAAACATTTCTTCACCGACTTAAAGAGTTCAGTGAGATTCAAAGCAAGTGTCACAACATTTTGCACTTTGGCATTTTACAAAATGACCCAACGCATTAGCTTTATTGCTGTCCAAATTACAACCATGTGGCATTTGCAAACCTTTGCTGATGGCAAAAGGAAAAGCCATTCCATGAAATTGGAATTGTTGTTTGATTCATACACTTTTAACTCATCAGGAGAAAAAATCATGACTCATGCCCAGGCACAGGAAAAGACTGGAGAGCAAACAAATTGTGAGTGTCTATCATTTGTGACATGGGATGCTGTGATCTGCATGTGGCTGCAAGTCCTTTTGGTGAGACAGGCCCCAGGCTGTTTGGCTTTTGACACCACAAACCTGTAATAATTTGTTTGAACAAAAAATGAATAACCTTTTACCACTTGCTACAATGAGCTGGTACTATGTGTTAGCTGTAAAGCCTGTGAAGGAATTTCTGCCTGAAAGCAGAAATGCAGAGGTCACCTGCGATTGTAATGACTTGAATGAAGGTAACAACTGCAGCCTGTTGGCAGCACCAAGGTTTCTCTTGGCAATGTAAAGAAAAAAGGCCTTGCTAGCATAGCGTAGCCTTTTTCAGGTCTACTACAACATGTAGTGATGAGAGTGATGTACTGTACAGAGATGAATGTAAAAAACAAATGTATGGATTTTGCTCTGAGGGTATATTGTCAGAGCAGTTGCACCTTGTCAGTGAGTTTTCTATATCTCTCTTCTCAGTCAAGCTGCAGGTCTGCTTCAAGGTAGCTGGGTCTCCAGGGTTTTCTTCCCGCATGAAGAACCTGGTCACAACATTGCCATCACAAAGCCCCCTGCTTGTACTCAAAGTCCATGGAGAGCAAACCTCAGCTGATGTTGTGCTTAATGCAGTGCAATGTTTGGCATGCAGCTGTCTGTGTTCTCTAATTCAGTTTTTAAATAAGCCGTGGCAGTGAATTTGACTCAAACCTGATAATTGTAACACGAATCAGATAAATTGCAGGCAGTTTCCCAGAACGTTATCAGTTACTTGGGGTTTTGTGCACATTTTCTGTTCTAGGAAATTTGGATCAGATGATTATAATTTACAAACAAGTCTTTCAACAAGTCTGTGGAAAGCTGCTGCTCAGTTTAGTCTGATGAGGATATAATGGCACTTTATCTTGATATAATGATAACAGCGAGAATATGATACTGTGGTTTGTCTGGATAAAACAGGATCTGACTGTCAATATGACCAGACCAATAGGCTTTGTGTATAAATTCAGCTGTACTGCATTGTGTTGTAATTAATTGGTACCTAAATTCAATTTATATTTATATTTTTGTTTAGTAAAGTCACAGCGAGATCTCCAAATAAGAAACTGCGCGCTTTTGCAAACAGAAATGTGGATAAGTTTAAATGGACAATGAAGTCACATGGCAAAGACTTATCCAGTAAAGTACATGCAACTATTTTAGTTGGTATCTATTTGACATATCTAATCTACATTTTGAAAAGCTGTACAGAATCCTTTTCTTCAAAGCCTGATGTTATATGACTGTTACCCTGAGATTGCTCTGGTTTGTACAGCTGAACTGCTGCCACCTGGGGCCACCTGGGTCAGATATATGCGCAATGTTGTTTGCAGCAATTTGTCTTTGTGTTTATGCTGTTTGTCTTTTCACTTTGACATGGACAAGACTAAAGTCTTGGTGGGCAAAGAATGGTTAAACTGAGTGTTTAAAGCTGAGAAAACAGACCATATACTCAGGAAGAACTGACATTCCTTAAATATTTAGTTTGGTCTTTTTATTTTGGTCTTTTTACTCACAGGTGTGAGTTATATAAAAATGCAGCATCAAACTCAACTCACCATCTCCTCCCTCTTCTTTGTTGTCCATATAATGTCTGTGCTACACACACACACCCATAGCTGTGTAACTATGGGGAAATAACACTTTATTTCTCTGAATTGTGTACTAAGGCTGTAAGGTGTCTTACTTTTTTTCTTTTTAAACACATCTAGGCTCATCGAGCTGAGAACAAGGAACCGAGCTTGAATGCTGCATTTGCAAACAGCAACCACTCACTTTGCCTCCAAGAATAACACATTAAACTTTTAAAGAGTTGTTTCTGGCAGGCTGGTTGTATCAGCAGCCATGAGCGGTGCACACAAACACATGCAGTACCGTAGCGAACTCTGGACGGTCCCCTCTGAGTTCAAGCTAACCTTTCAACCAATCAGCATTGGACCTACACATATAGGTCTGCTGGAGGACTGCATGCAAACGCATCTCTCGTTATTAATGCTGTGACTTGGTGTTGCAGGAATTGAACTGAAAAGCATGATTAGCGATGCAGCTCAGGCAGTTTGCATGAATGAAGAATTAGATCTTTTGCAGCAGACATTCTGAATTCCCTCAGTAAGGTAAGCATTGGTGTATTAATAATGGTGGCATCTCATTTAGAGAAGGTCCACTGTCAAACTGGGACACTTAATGGAACTGAGCCATCATTAATTTCTTCCTCTGATGTAAAAAGTCAAAATGTCTGCAATGAAAAAGGTTTAATTATTATCAGTGCAAGATGACTAATTAAGATAATTTTAATGTGACTCTAAACGGCTTATTATTTTATATTACAGATATATGGAAACCCTAAAAAAAGAAAACATTTCATGCAGGTTGGTAGATGATAGGATTTTGCACTGTTAAAGGAGCTGTATCAGCTTTTAAAAAATTCCAAAAGTCAAACACAGGCATTTATCAGCTAAATATGTTCACATCACTACTATAGAAACTAATTTAGTGTTAAATATTAGTTTTTTTATGCGTCTAATTTCCATCACAGAAGTAAGATGGCTGACTGTCCTGAACCATGAAGCTCTCGACCAATTGCAGCATGTTTTACACCCATTTCATGACGTCGCAACGGAAGAGATACTGATTCTGAAGGGTCACAGAATTGTTCTTAACACCGGCAGCTTCGGCACTCACATGGATGCTATTTGTAAACATTGATGGATAATTGGACTCCGATCAACGGGATAAAACGGACCAGCCTGTTATGGAGCTGTATGCTCGACCCAGAGTCTGACATGGAGTTTGAAGTACACGCAGTACCACAGAAGTACCACAGAAGTACCACAGAGACCCCTGACAAGTAAATAAATTAGCAAAAAAATCATAGGCCAATACTTAGCATTGAGCTGAGAGACGTTTTCACTCACCGGTCCTGTTGTCTTCTCTGTGAGGTGTTTTATAGTGGGAACTGTGTCAGGTTTCAGAAGTAATCCCAGAGAAAAAAAGACTTTACTTCCCGAGATTCATGAAGTTGTCAGGAGTGAAGTTCACACACAAAGTTGAGGGTTTTTTTCTGCCCCTGAAGTTATAATCCAACCACTTCTGGCAAGTCGATTCGTCCAGTACAACAAATAAACTCCCACGCCGAACAAAACCACATTTTTCCCAACTTCTCTAGAGCTTAAAAAAAAAAAAAAAAAAGATTCTCCTGAACTCTGGAGCAAACGTCTGTTAGCTGATGGCTGCTTGTCTCTGAGGAAATCTTCCTGCAGGCTGTTAGTTTCTTCCTCAGAGAGTGTGTATAGGTTAGGATTCTCTAAAAGTTTCAGTTGAACAAAAAGGGCGTCTTGCTACGATGCTGCGCATGCGTATTTGACGCTTCCTGATTGGTGCCACCTCGTTGCGTGTAAGTCAGTTATGTTAAGGAAGCTACAGCTTGGCCTGAATATTCATATATATTACTCAAATATGCACAAATGAAGAAAAAAACTACTTAAATGAAGTTTTTTATAAGGAAATAACACAGTAACACGATGAAAAGCTCTTAAAAGTCCATTTTTCATGATTGGTCTCCTTTAACTTCCAATATTCGGGTATAAACACAAGAGACAAACAGCAAACTCTCTGAAAGTCTCCTTGACTGATATCTGCATCAGATACTCGACTCATTTCTTAACCCTAGGCCAACTCCAGCCTTTTGTCCAGAGTTTACTCAAGGATTCAGTCAAAGATCACAGGATTCAAGCAGCATTTGGACCAGTCACTCAAAATCTTCAGCCTGTGAATAACCCTAAAACATACACAACATTATGCTAGAGCCAACTCTTTCAAGCCCCCAAGCTAAGAGCTGAGGCTTATAACAGCAGTTCAGAAAGTCATGTTTCTTCCTGCCTGTCAGTCATTACGTGCAAATTCTGACAGTTGCTGCCTGAATGCTCATTTCTCAACAATTTTAAGTAGACTTCAGTAAGATTGCACATACACTGATCAATCACAGCATTCGAACAAACTGAAAAGCTTTGTGGGGTTGAGTCAGAGTGAAATTAATTTTCTTTAGTGTTACATCCATTCTAACTTATCAAATTCCTTTCAATATCCGAAACTTTGTAAAAGGTATCCAACTTCAGCCATAAAAAAGTGTAGCAGTGGTTTACAAGTATCTTATAGAGCTGCTTTTGGCATCTCTGGTGACAAGTTTAGCACAAAAACCTGCCAAAAGTTAATTTGATGATTTGCCTCTGATTTATTGCCTCATAGTGCAGTCTTTATTTCGTTTTATTCTTGTGGCATAACCAACAGATATTTCTCTGAAAAGAAATTGAAAAAGCAGGTCTTCAGCTTGTGTCTGCAACAACAGAGAACTTTGTTCTTGTTCTTATGGTGGCAGAACAACAAAAAGGTTTCTGTTGGTCTGGTTGTTTCTTATTTTATGAGATCTTATCTGCAGCGGGGTGGGGATTTGGAGGGACACCTGTGTTTTTATGTGCAAAAACTGGCTCGGTTAGTCCGTACTTAGGAACTTTGTCTGTGGCAGGGCGGGGTTTGGCAGGTGTCCGTGTGTTATGTAGATTTTTGTACTTACCCACTGCTTCGACCAGCCCTTTATCAAAACTAACTGTTCAACCTTGTTGAATCAACGGAAAGGCAAAAATCACATCTTTCTGCTTTATATGGAAGAGGATAAGGGCCACTGAAGAAAAAAAAATCTGAGAAAAAAGAATTTTGAGAAAAAGTCAGAATTCTGACTTTTTCGGAAATAAAAAAAAAAAAAATAATTCCTGAAAAAAAAAAAAAAACATTTAAATGTTCTGGGAAAAAGTCAGACTTTTTTGGAAATTGAAAAAAAAAAAAAGAAAAGAAAGGAAATTCCTGGAAAAAAATTTTTTCTGTTTTTTTTTTTTTTTTTCAATTTCCAAAAAGTCAGACTTTTTTCCAGAACATTTAAATGATTTTTTTTTTTTCGGAATTATTATTTTTCAATATCCGAAAAAGTCAGTATTCTGACTTTATTCATCTGAGAAAAAAAGTCTGACTTTTTCTCAGATTTTTTTTTTTTTTTCCTCTGTGGCCCTTATCCTCTTCCGTAGTTTCACGTTAACCCCATCTACTTCAAATTCCTCACACAACTGTTCTCGAATGCTCAGACGAGAACAAACAACAGAGTTCTCTGTTCTCGTGGAAATTAAACCACCTTTTACTCAGCAAAATAAGAAATTGTGACAAAACTGTTAACTACATTTGTGCATGTAATGTGTAAGGCCACGTATACACGTGCATGCATTTAGCCCATACCCCTTATCGTCCACATTTACCCAGTGTTTAAGGGTCCCTCATTCGCATATTTTTTCAGCTGGGCAAGGTGGGACGTGCTGAAAGAATAGGGATCCGCACACCAGGGAATGCTCCTCAGAAAAATTTTATATCGTGACATTTCGGGCTTCTTCAGACAAAATAGGGGGGACGTGGAAATGGCAAGCCAACGGGTAAGCAGATTAGTATGGATAACTTTATCGCTTAATGAAAGGAAGTGACGATAATAAAACTCGCCACAGACTGATGACAAATTGATGATAAATTAGAGGAAAGTGGCCTAAACAACAGCGAAGATGGAGGCAATGCAAGCAGAATTTGCAGTGCTGCTCGATATTTTTAAAATCGCCACCTCATCGTCAGTCCAAATGAAAAACATCTAGTTTTCTCTGTGCAGCCATACTTCGCTAGTCCGTGTAACAAGTGAAATGAACTCCCTGTTTACATGTTGATGATAGACACATGTCTGGCCGTGATGTGGTGCAGTACTGTATGTGCAAATGGATGGTCACTACTTAGTTTGCGTTGAGCCGTAAACAATTCATAAATGACTGTGTGGATGCGGATAAGACAGGGAGTTAAACATCCTCGTATAACAATGACCACTTAGTATGTGACCTAAGACAATGACAAAACCTGAAGTTTATGAGTTTCAGTGTGAGGTTTCTTTACATTAGAGGCAAGGATGGGATTCAAAGTTTGACTAAGGTTTGACTAAGGTCTTTGTGCAGTCAACCTTTCAACCCTTCCCTCGTCCAAATGTAGACTTTGTACTTTGTTAAATGTGGCAAGACTTTTTCTTTTGGAACAAGTTCACATTTTGATAATGTCTTTCCTTGTCATTTTCATATCTTGTAGCATGAAAAAACCCAGGAAAAATGGTGTCTTCTAACATAAATCTATGTAAGTTTTTGCAATTATTTCACTTTTTCTGTGCAGCGAGGTCGGAAAATGAGGTCACAGACTTTGTTCACAGCTGTGGAGGAAAGCTGCTAAGTTTGTTTTACACTTATTTAATTCTCTGTTAAAGTTGTCTGTTGGGTTAGGCTAACAATGAGCATAAGGAGTAAAAATAAGGGATATAATCCCATTTCTCCTATTTCACTGTACTTCCTTAGCAAAACTGAATTTTACTTTAAAATGTGCAGACTGGGGGATGTCAGAACTCTCTTGAGAGTTTTTCATAGAGATTTTCGCTTCCATTTTTCTCTTTTCATTTAGTTGGATTTCTAGTTGTTTTACAGTTCAGCAGAAATTTGTCTGCTGTTCTCAGTTTGCCAAATGATCCTCTCTCCCTCTCTGATATGAACTGCATTCGAAGCAGAGTTTGATGAATCTGGATTCCAGGACACGCTCATCACACCTGGGAATTCTGCTCACACAAGAAATATTTTTTTTCTTCTATTTTTTTCAAATTCAGATGAGTTTTCCCCCATGAAATGTGGTGGCAGGGGAAGTGTAATGTTTTCAGCCTGGTATGGGTTGTGATTGTCTGGGGAGTTTCTGGAATCAAGGTAAAATGATTGGTCTTAAGATGGAAAAAGAGAAAAGAAAAAAGAGGTGGTGGTGGGGGATGGACGATGGAAGTCACCACTTGGGGGTTCATTAAAAATGTTCCTCTTCTGGGAAACAACAGGAGAATATGGAGTGTTGTATTTTAGATAGATGGAAAATACATTTTTACACCAAGTTATATTATTGGGCACTAACTCCTGGGATTTCCTCTCAAATCTCACATCAATGTGTGTTGCAGCAGCATGGAGCCTCTGGAATATTTGGGTTTTAACAGCCCCGCCTTGTCATTACTGGATGAGTTCACCAGCACAGCCAAGAAATTTCACTCTGTAATGCTTCTTATGCTAATCAGGTCTGCTGTGATTTATTTTTACAAGGAATGAGCATAAAATCTAGTGACTTGCCGGCAAACATGATGAATTTTGGCTCTGATGTGTTTTGCTATAAGTTACATAAATGGTAGAGCCTTAAAGTTGACTCAATATGAGAAGTAAGTTATGATTTTGCCCTGATTTACTGCTGTTGTGCTGCTAAAGTATCATCATTACACCAGCAGCACAACAGAGAAAGGATCTGTGGTAATGGATCCTATTGGCTTGTCTTGTAACTGAGGCCCATTTTGAGTAAAGGAGAAGATGACTAAAAAGATAAATGCATCGAAGGATGGTACGGGTTTAAATCTTTGGCCTGCATTCAGGTTATAATATTATTACATTGTTGTGGGTTATAAAGTCAGCAGTTAAACCTTTTCTCAAGTATCTTCTTTTTGGACTCTGCTACTGGAGAATGTTCAACCCTGGCAGCAAAATAGTTTAAAGGTTTGAAGGCTGACACATTGATTGAGTATAATTGTTCTTACCATGTTCAATTTTCTTTAACACAACAATGGACTGAAAGTGGAGCTGCACCTTCCCATTAACATTAAAAGAATATTTCTTATTTTCAATAGCAAAACAGCATGTGACATCTGCTCCCATAAACTGTATTTTCCACCACACTTGACTTTTGAAAGTCTTTCTAAAATGTTCACAGATGGTATATTAAAGGATGACTTTCTTTTTTTTTTTCAACCTGGACCTTGTTTCTAGGAGTATATACGTGTATTTACCCATCGGAAAAATTTCTGCATCACTTTGAGTCCTTTGGAAGATATAACGCTGAGTCGCCCTTCAGTACGTCCAGTAATAATGGCGGAGATGGAGCAGACACTCTTTAAGACATTATCTGCAGCAAAACTCCTTGATTTTCACCAATACTTCAAGCAGAATGAATGAACGAATGAGTACTATTGTCCCGTGAGTGCAGATTTAGCTTTCCGTTAGTTATCAGGGTATTCTAACACACTTTTCGGGGCCGCGTGTTCATGATGCACACTTCCGTAGTACAGCTGAGAAGAGCAGCTCGCTACCCAGACAACAACAAAAACACAATTTGCGAAACCCTGAACTCACAGGACAATAGTACTCATTCATTTGTTCATTTTACTGAAAGCATTGACGAAATCAAGGAGTTTTACTGCAGATAATGTCATATATAGTGGCTGTCCCGTCTCCACCATTTTACTGACTACACCGAAGGGCAACTCAATATCTTCCAAAGGACTCAAAGTGATGCAGAAACTTTTCTGGTGAGTAAATGCACGTATATACTCCTAGAAATAAGGTTCAGGTTGAATAAAAAGAAAGTTATCCTTTAAAATCTTCATCAAAATAGACAAGGACACTCTTCAAGCCAAGACTCACAGAAGTTATCGGATGAATTATTACATTTTTCTAAATGTTTCTCAGTCACAGTCAAACTGAATTAGAGACAAAGCAGCCAAACAGGAAGTGAGATCAAAACTCAGTATGCTAGTATGTATTTTAACAAATATGCCAATGATTGATTAATTATCTTTTAATCAAATTGTTATAAATAATATAGACTCAACTAATGTACTGTACAGCATAGCAGCTGATATGTCTCAAATGCTGTTTAGAAGATAATCTCGGTAACAGGCAGTGGCAGTGCTAGCATACTTGCTTAAAGCTAGTTTGAATTAGCCTCCTGTGCGAGAGAGTTAAATGGATGACATTAGACAATCCTGATTACCACAATATGCAGTTAAAATAAATCATTTTAATTTCAGGTGCTAGTTATATTGTGTTATTAGACAAGTTCTAATGTAGCCTGAATATGTATTTGTTCAGATATTTTAAGGAAGACTTAAACTGATGGAGCAATCAAAACAACAAAGCGATTCTGCTTATGCTAACGTGGCTGTAAAATCGCCCTCCAGGAGCTCCTAAGCTCTCGAGTTTATCATCTCTGTAATTTTTGAGTGATTCCTACAGTACTAGAATATGTAAAATAATATTACGCTTAAAGGAAGGGTGTTTGTGCCCTTTAAAGCTTACTTAAAGAAGATTTCTGTCCTCATTTGACACTAAAAGAATGCAGATTTGCTCTTTTCAATTTCAGCTGTGTTCACCTCATTTCAGATCAGTGCTTTTCCACATACACAGACACACACTAACACCCACGGACACACACACACACACACACAAAAACAAACCAGGATGTAGACTTGCAGCTGAAATGTGACAGATTCAGTAAGAAAAAACTGGAAAATGAAAAGTTTACGACTGTAGTAACAGCTAAAATGTCAGAACTTTTGGGTGTTTTTTGGTTTCAGGTTGTGGAGATGGCTCAAATCTTCCATTAGGCCCATGCTCACTGTCAGAGATGCAAGAGCTCAGGAGCTGAGGACAACAAACACATGCATCCATGTGCTGTTGATGTGGTATTATTCCTCTGCTTCTGAGCAGCCAACCACCTGTTCCTTTATTTCCTTGCCAGACTCTTCCTGGATAGGAAAATCTTTAGAGACAAGAGAGCTTATACAGCACCAGGCATGATACTCTGGCTAATGCCTGCTGAAAATCAGATCAGCACCAAAGAGTCACTTAAACAAACAAATACTTATTTACGTAATTAATTAAGTGTTCACTGAGATGCTTCACTTTTCCCATGTAGACGTAGCTAAAGTGTTGGTTGTTTCTGTTTGGTGCATTAAATACATTCAATTGCATTTTTTGAAGAAATTCTATTGCCCTAGTTTTTATAAATCACACATTTTATTTTGCTCTTGAATTTAAACTTCATCTTCACACATCATTACTACTCCTTTTTTTTTCTCCCTCACCCTCTCTTTCCAGTGCAGAACGTCTGAGTGTAATTCAGTGTCTCACCTGCCATGCTTCTGTGGCTTTTGGCACCAAGCAGTTGGGCTGTGATTTTCTGGCAGGCAAGCATCAACACATCTCCATCTTTAGCTTTCTGACAGCTGAGTGTCATGAATGGTGTGTTGCAGAGCACCCTGCAGGAAAACAGCACCAGCACAAATGTGCAGGAGCCCCATCCCCTGCAGTTCTCCTTGAGAAGGCCCTCCTCTTTCTATCCGGCAGCCAGCTCATCTGGAACATCACAAGCACATTTGTTTTTAGGGAGAGATGCTCCTCAATGACATGTCAATAACAAGAGCGTTCTTCTAGGATATGTTGCTGGAATTGTGCTGACAGGTAAAATAATACCTCTGATTATCATATTATTCACGCCTCCACGCTTTGCCACTTTCGCACTAAAGCAAGAGGAATTAGCAAGTTCAACTAAGGCACTCTGAAATTGCATTGAGGTTTACAGACGGCAGAAAAAATTCTGCCAGCGTTGGGAAGCTGTTTGCATATTTTTTGATATATTGACCTACTTTATTCCCTTTTCCCCCCAGAAGGTCCCTCCAAATTAAATGTAATTCTGTGTCTGGAAGTTTCTGGATCATGGCAAGGGCAGCTGCTAAACTACTAAACAACATGATGGCAGTGCATACACTCTCTGGCAGACAATGTTATAAATTCTAAACATCAGTGTTGCATAAAACACAACTTTTTTCTTAATTTGTTATGGTCAACACCTATTATAAGAGATAATCAGGATTAAAGAGCTTTACTTTTGCATACTGTACCAGATGTTTCTTTTTTCTTTGTGCTCAGTTTATGTCTAGACAACATTTAAAACAAATCAATCAGCACATTATTATACTGAATGGCAAATAACAAGGTTTATTCTAACTTAGGCTCACAAAAACAGTCCTTTTGCTTTAAATATTCATCAGAGCAATTAGTCCACAGCTGGAAATATTCCCCAACAAATGCACTGTTTACTCCTGTTTGTGCAGTGTTAATAATTACAACAACCTCCTTCTTGAGAAAACTGTCATATGTGACCTGGTTTAAGACAGAGAGGACGATTTACACTTACAGTAAGTGGTTTTGTTCTATTTTGGGCATTTTCTCCATACCAACACAAAAACATAAAATTACACTAACATTTTATAAAAAAGAAGATCATTTCATGGAGTTCTGCTGTTTTGTGCGTGTGAGCTTCAGATTGAATACTCACTTTTCATGTGCTGACTTGGGGCCATGTGATGTTGTCTGATGTGACAACTTTGCCAAAAGGGAGTGACATGCAGAAAAAAAAAGGACGATGTTCTTAAAGGTAATTATGTACCAAAATTAAAAGATGCTGCATATTTATGAAAGATCTAGGGCCCCAATTGTGTTATTCAATGTTAATACACAAGCTTCTTTTAACACCTAACAGAGACTTTTCCTTAAGGCAACAAAGAACTAATCTGCTCCTGAGTGTCACATCAAACTCCAATAATCCCCTTTTTGCCTTTAAAAACAGTAAAAGACTCCAAGCTCAGTGTCTGTATCACTGAATAATATTCTCAGGAGTAGACTGAATTCTGTATAAAATGTACTGCAGGTGCACACATGATTTATTTTAGGTGTTTGCAACAAGTACATGTATAACATGTATACCTGAAAACACTCGACTTTCACAAGCTTGCTCACAGTGGATGGCACCATTTGCATACATACAGTGCAGAGAAGTCACACTGATACTTTTCAGAGTCCCAAGAAAAATGTTCTGTACATCTTTGACTTATATTTGGACCCAGGCAATCAATAGGAACAGAATTATGAGGCAGTGAAGCGAGTGATTTTAATCTGGGACTAAATATCCAGTAGTGGATTAGTTTCAGACAATTTCATACCTCCAGAGCTCTTCATGAAATATGGATAAGGCAGGAGAGAGGGAAGGGGGATGTGGGGGGGTAGGGGATGGATTATGAAAAATAAAGGCATTTTCAGCAACCTCCTCCTTCGATTGGAGGCCAGATGAAAAGTTTTGCAGATGGGGCAACTGGAGGATTTCAAACCACTCCACATAGCAGATGCCCTATCTCCCACAGCCTTGGTTGAGACACCAGTTTAATTAGAAAGACCCCCTGGTATGATACCTTTCAACACTGACAGTGGAGATTCCTAGCATGCCCATATTTTTCCTCACTGTGGGATGTCTCATGGTCATTGCAACTGACGAGCGTGGGCTGTGCGGAAAAACAAAGAGATGAGACGAAAAGATGTAAAATGGGTCATTTGCATAAAGGATTCATTAAAACAAATACATCCTGCGCCGTAGTCATTTACTTTGAAATGTTATTAGTGCTGTGATCTGGGGCAGCAGACATGCAATTGAGTCCCTACATCTAAATGTGTAATTGCTGTGTTGGTCCAAAGCAAATGAGCTTTAAAATAAATGCTGTAAGCTTGTGGCATGCCTATTTTTTGCCATATTCTTGCAGCGGCAATCCTGAAAAATGCAAGATATTATTTCTTAACAAATGCAATGTTGATGTAGTGTACTGTAGAGGGCTGAACTGGAATTGGTATGCTGACGGTCCTGAGGTGACCCATGGTAAATCTCGCAGGAGCAGATGGATTTAAAATCTAGATCCTTAGGAACTGAGCTCACTTTGACCTAAGTGATGGAGTTTAATAAAGGAGAGAAAGAAAAGTATAAATGCAAACTTGTTTTGTGTTTCCCAGTATGTAAACCAGGGTGAGTCTGTCAGCAATGCCAAGGGCAGGACAAAAGATAGGAGGTTGTTTCCAGCCATTTGGTGTTACACTCCTTTTTCTTCTTCATTGTGTTTGGCTAATATAGGCTATCATTTGCATTTGGATTACTTCCACTTTTTAGACTGGAGGGTCTTGAAGATTGTAAAATTTTACTTTTCTGATGGTGACATTTTATTTCTTTTTTTTGAGAAAGTGTAATTTAATTCATTTTTATTTATTTACCGTAGCATCTTTTGATCCAAATACATGTGTAACCCAAGGTGCCTAAAAAAAAACCCCAGAATAATCAACACATTTTTTTGAAAACAATATGTAGCAAATAACAGTAATATAATTTAAGCAGCAATACAAAAAAACAAACATACTTCAAGCAAACAAAAGGACTAAATAGAGGTAGGCTAAAAATAAATAAATAAATTAAGTTAAAGCTTAAATTAAAGCTTTTTGAATGAAGTAGGTAGTAAGCAGAATATTTTTCTACTAGTTCCCATGTACTCACCTACTTTAAAATCTTTTAGGCTAGAAAAGCTTGGTGTCTTAAGATTTAATTATGGGAATTACAATAATTCGGTCCTTTTCTTTATCAGTGTTGCATTTTTAAATGATATAATTATCAGCATGTTGGTTACATGAGAGGTCTGCTTTGGCAGTGGGATCAAGTCCTGTCTGGTATCTGCATCATGGAAGTGGGCGGTGATGGTCAGAGATCCAGCAGGAGTGGGAAGAAGTGTTATCAAGTCAACAGTCCCACACAGTGTTCGGAGCTCATTTTTAAATCAATGCGCTCAAATTTGTGCATCAAATTTGTTTTTCATAAAAAATGTTTTAAAAATAAAAATCTGTTGATTTTCACTTGCTTTGTCCTACAGGAAGTAATTTACTATATAATTAAACTAAAGTTTACATTGCGTTGGTGGCTCTTTATCAATGAAATTCAGTCCACTGGATGCTAGTTACACCAACCTGATTACACCCTGTCTGGTTATTTTCATCTTCTGTCTCTTTATGTTACAAAGGCTTCAAAGCACAGCTACTTCTGTTAAACACAAGTCCCAAACTGATCTAAAATCCTATTATATCATTTAATGCATTCAGAGCTCTATGAGTGTGGCAAAGCTGAAGTGCACAGAAGCAGGGGTCTCATCCATATCACTGATCATAAAACCCTTTAGTGGATTATTTGTCACTGACACGAAACTTGACACTAATGTGTGGAATCATATTTTAACGAAAGGGAGTTTCCCTCAATTTATGTTGTGAACATGATTGTTTTGGTCCTTGAAAGCGATGTAAGTGCCACATGGGTGTGTGAAGGCTTGTTTTTTTCTTAAAATGCTTTTGTTTTTTATTGTCTTGCAAAGCACTTTGGGTTGCCTTTGGCAGGAAAAGCGCTTTATAAATAAAAGTTTGATTTGATTTGATAAATCTTCAGGAAAGGTGTGGTTATAGATATGTTGGGCTGATTTTATTCATGTGGTTCATATTTATGTATTGACTATTTCACTTCCTCTAATTTGCTTTCTCCTTGGATTTTTAACACATAGCAGCTGTTTATATAAGAATCAAAACAATGAAATAGAGGGCGAGAGGCATTAGTTGTTGTTTATCTTTATGTGCAGCTTTCTAATTCAACCTTGGTTTTATAGAGCTTTTGACTTGTATTATAAGGCAACACTCTCACTCTTAGTGTTGTTTTTGGCCACAGCATTCAGCTCATTTATAAAAGGTAAAACATTTTAAAAGAAAGTTTCAGTCAATAAAAACCGGACTGGTGAATCAGGTGGAACATTTGAAAGCTGAAAAGTAAAAGAAAGATTACAACTTTATCTTAAAGGTGGTAATATGAGGAAGTTGTCTTCATTTATTTCAAATACACAGAAAATTAGGGTTTGGAAAAAATATGGGGGGTTCAGTGGACTCCTGCTATGACTTAAAAAAAAATAATCTTAAAAGTAAGTAACAGTTGTGAAACCTCAAGTTTCAAGGCCTAAAATGTATTAATTACATGTGAAAAATGTTTTGGAGATTAAACGCATGTGTGTCAGATTATCAGTTGTTGCTATCATAAGCCAGCGGTGTGATGCTGAACACCACTGAGTTTCACAGACTCTTGGGAAAATTGCTCAGGTACATTTTGCATCAGTATTCACAGTTAGAAATGAGAATAAAAAGCAAACAAACAAGAAAGAACAGTATTTTTAATGATGACAATAGATCCATTCGTAATGCTCAGGGGTTGTAAAGAGCTGACAGTAAACAAGAGGCATTGTACATCCTGAACAGATTGTTGATCAATAACAATGCTAACACCTGGACACAAACATGCATGCTCTCAAGAAAATGAAAAAAAAAAAATATATATATTCATTTATATGTATGTATGACTCTACTTCTGTTGGGTAATGAACCAATGGAGAAACACATAAAGACATGGAAAGAAAACTAAAGACAGAAAAGCAACAGCCAAGCAGAAGTTTCAACATCACAGCCTTTTACTGTGAGTTACAATTACACTTATATGTCAGTATGTTAGCATTCTTTAAGTAGTTAAATCCAGAAAGAAAAGACAATTTAATAAGCTTTTTTTAAAGAAAAGAAAAGGAAGAAAAAAATAATATTTATGAAGGCCACCATCACAAATTGGTTGTTATGCTATAGGAGAGC
The DNA here is from genome assembly GCA_023101725.1 of Atherinomorus stipes. NCBI lineage: Eukaryota > Metazoa > Chordata > Actinopteri > Atheriniformes > Atherinidae > Atherinomorus > Atherinomorus stipes. The sequence continues at coordinate 350,246 of JALJCO010013744.1, forward strand.
GGTAAGTCTCATGATGGTCAAATATGTATGTCACTGAGTTTACAGATGTTTTAAATACTTCATATGGGTACTTGCAAATGTAGAGCATATGTAAAATAACTTTACACATGAACACATTGAAAACTGAGCAAATATTAATAATCATACATATTTCAAGCTCAGCCTCACAGATTTGATCAATTTCACACTTGAAAATCTTCCTCTGCTGCAAATTGTTGAATGCTGATGCACGCATAGTTTGATGCACGCAGAGCAGCTTACATTAGCAAACAAATCAGCTTGCATGTGGAATTATAAGACCCTTCTGACAGCTTCTGCTCCTTACTTCCTCCCCACTTGGACGCTGCGTTTAAGAACTAGTGGGCAGTTCAATCATTGTAAGGTATTTGTGTGTGTATTAAAACACAGACTCAGTGTTTGTTTTTCCCCTTTTTCTGAAATGGAATATTCACTTATAAAAGAACTTGATAGGTGAATATAATAAAATGATGAAAAAAAATTGGCAGTTTGGCAGTTTGGTCCACTACAAACGGACAGTGATCCAATTCCAAGGATGGTCCGCTTCGTCTGAATGCCAACCGTACTCTGGTGCCCACTAAAGAAGCAGACTCTGGTCTGCCCAAAAGCCGAGGGTCTCGGTTCACTTGCAAACGGACTATCGGACTATCTCGCCCATAGATATCCAGCACACCTAATGGAAGTGATGTTTGTCGACCGCAATAAAGTAGAAGTAGGAGGAAGAGGAGTAGATTATCATTTGGGTTGGAGGGGAAACAAAGAAAACTGTGCGTTTTTGAAGAAACCGAGGTCAAAACAATGATAAACAACTGGAAAATTGTAGGCAGAGATGGAGTGGGCAAATAATAATAATCAGAAAGATTTACACTTTAATCACGGAGTCCATTTGTCTTCTTCTTCCTGCTTTTTCACAATCATCAGTGGTTGTATTGGGAAGTGTCGCCCCCTAGTGGGCAGTTGTTTAACTATGGTGATTTGACCAGGCAGTTTGGTCCGCTTCAGTTACTGCAATTAAAACGATAACCAAAGCAAAGAAAGGTCCACAATTTTTCAGAAATCCCCCGCCAAGTGGACCGTGGTCCCTATCCTGGTGTGAATGCACCCTTAGTGACAAAGAGTTTTTTCTTTTTTTTATTTGACAGTTTCATAAGTTTCCTCAAACGAAGTAGACTTGTACAATCTGGATTCTCGCAGCAAGGGTCCGACAACTCTGTGCAGTCACATGGTTGTTTCGGGAACATTTTGAGCATGAAACCGTCATCATCACGCCGTAACGCAAGTAGAAAGAGACGGTAAAACTCCAGTCCAGCTGGTGGTGTCACCACCTGTTAGAGTACAATGTCTGTCACTAATAGAAAATCTATGCATGTACATGCGTTGTAGTTGACGTTTGTGTAAATGTCAGCAGAGCATGCTGACCGAGAAAGAGCCAGCATGAAGTTCCGAGAAATGTGTCCAGTGTGTCTTACCCCCCCCCCCCCCCCCGCCTTCTCTGTTCTGGATTTGTAAGTGGAAGTGATTTGCAAACTAAACCCATCAAAATTATGCCAGAAGGAGCTCCAGATATGAGGGGCAATAAACCTTATTGCCTCAGCTGGAAAAAAAAATGGTAATATTCTCCGTTTAGTTTTTATAAATCTTTAACAAATAATTTCACTCATGGGCTGCCATTGTTGTTTACGTTGCACACATCATAGGTAATGACATGTGAGGGTTGCTGCGCTTTCAGCGCTTCATAGTAGCAGTATATTGGTTCACTGTTGGGCTGCACGGTGGAGTGGTGGTTAGTATTGCTGTCTTACAAGAGAAGGTCAAGAAGAAGGTCACTGGTTCAACTTTTCCAGGGTGTACTACCCATTGGTAAATAATTGCTGGGTTATTTGGTTATTTCTGGGCTTCTGAATTGGCCCTGAATGAGCAGTACAAAGAAAAAAAAAATGGATGAATGGTTCAATGTTTTCTGTTCAGACTTGTAAATGTGAAACTGAATGCCCTGATAGAGAGGACAATGATAGAAAAACCACTAAAAAAACACTTAAAGATGAGGATGATCAGGGCCCGGTTGTTCAATTCTCGGTTATTTTAACCACTGGTTAACCCCTAACGGTCCGTTAAATCCTTAACCTGCTGTTAGCTAACTGACTATTAAATATGCGTTGTTCAAAGCATGGTTAGTCATGCCGTCAGCTAACAGCACCGTCAAAGTTAACGATAGGGTTAGCACCACTGGTTAGCACCAATGTATCCCACAATTCCCCATTTTGTTTACTTCTGGTATTGCAAAAAGTAATGTTGTACGTCTGTGTCTCCTTATTGCTGTGAGGAAGACACGGGGGCCGACTCTCACTTTATTTTCCCACCGTGAACAGAGCTGCTGTTAGCCACAACACACTCTTCCTCATCCCCCAGTCTCTCCATCCTTCCCCGTTCTCTTCACACTCCTGCGCCCCCCCCCAGCTCATCTGGCTTCACAGCACAGCAAACCCTCAGTAACAGAACACACGGGACACAGAAAGTATTGATAAGCAAACGATCCCTTTCACTTCAAGGAAAATGAGGCAGAAATTTCTCTGCTGATGAAGAAAATGTCATTCTAAATAGTGAGTCCGTCGTGTCCACAGTTCGTTGCACGCTCCAAATCGACTCGCAAAGGATTACATAGACCTGAATGCATTCTTTCCCGAAGTGGTGCGCAGCTCCTCGTTAGAATAATCCCCGATGTCAAAATCAAAGCCACAATAACCGCCGTCCTTCCTTCTCTGAATAGGCATCATGAACGCAGCGTTAGCAACAAACGGCATAATGAGATATAACCCCACCGTTAAGACTTTAGCGGCGGTCCTTAGGTGTGTTAACTTTAACGTTAAGATAACACACGGTTAAAATTAACTGAGTTTTGAACAACATTACCGGACTGTTAAAGTTAACGGTCGGCTAAATGTATTTAACGGCTGGTTAAAAAATAACCCAGTTTTGAACAACTGGGCCCAGATGGATAAAAATGACAGGGTCGACCAAAATATCTGCTATTTATTATGCAGCTGCCTACTAATACACACTCAGAAAGAAGGTTTGCTGTAAAGAGCTCTGCTTTCTGCCAACACCTCAGGATCAAATGTCAAATGTTTAAAATAAGCATAGTAAATCACAAGTTGATTACATTTAACCATGACAACAGAGGCAGCTTCCAACTGACAAACAAGACTGACAGTTCTCCTCTTATTCTCCAGCTGGTATAGGTTAATGTCTGATGATTCAGGGTCAGGCCAGTGGTTCAAAGTTGTGTCCAATGCTTCGAGTCAGGTACAAGGCCCGTCTGATAGCTCAGCAACAATGACTCAAGGTTGGTTCAGTGGTTCAGGGTTGGTCTGATGGCTCAGGGTCAATCTGATCGTTCAGGGTTGCATCTGATAGTTCAGAATCAGATTGATAGCATAGGGTCAGTCTGATGGTCCTGTAACAACGACTCATGGTTGGTCTGATAGCTCAGGGTTGGTCTGATGGTTCAGGGTTGGTCTGATGGCTCAGTATCTGTCTGATGGCTCAAGGTTGGTCTGATGGTTCAGGGTTGGTCTGATCACTCAAGGTCAATATGATAGTTAAGGCTTGTATCTGATGGTTCAGAGTCAGTCTGATGGCAAAGGGTAGGTCTGATTGTTCAGCACAATGACTCAAGACTACTCTGATGGCTTAGGGTTGGTCTGATGGCTCAGGTTGGTCTGATGGCTCAGTGTTGGTCTGACGGCTCAGGGTGGTCTGACGGCTCAGGGTTGGTCTGATGGCTCAGGGTCGGTCTGATGGTTCAGGGTTGCATCTGATAGTTCGGAGTCAGTTTTATAGCACAGGGTCAGTCTGATGGGTCTGTAACAATGAGTCATGGTCTGATGGTTCAGAGTCAGTCTGATGGCTCAGGGTTGGTCTGATAGCTCAGGATTGGTCTGATGCTACAGGGTTGGTCTGATCACTGAAAGGTCAATCTGATAGTTAAGGCTTGTATCTGATGGTTCAGAGTCAGTCTGATAGCAAAGGGTCGGTCTACTTGTTCAGTACAATGACTCAAGACTATTCTGATGGCTTAGGGTCTGTCTGATGGTTCAGGATCAGTCTGATGGCAAAGGGTCACTCTGATTGTTCAGCACATTGACTCAAGACTAATCTGATGGCTCAGGGTTGCATCTGATAGTTCAGAGCTAGTTTTATAGCACAGGGTCAGTCTGATGGGTCTGTAACAATGACTCAAGGTTGGTCTGATGGTTCAGAGTCAGTCTGATGGTTGAGGGTCGGTCTGATGGTTTAAGATTGCTCTGATGGTTCAGCGTCAGTCTGTTTTCAAGGGTCGGTCTGATGGCTCAGGGTTGGTCTAATGATCCATGCTCAGCTTGATGACTCGGGTTATGCCTGATGGTTCAGAGGCTGTGGCAGGGAGAGCTGCTCGTTACATCCTAGCAGAAGGACATTCAGGGTCTTTTGTTTCTGGTGATTCTCTGTTTTTCACTCACCAGCCTGAAATGCAGTCTATCACCTTCATGCTGTGTTGTTGATTTCAGTCTTCTTTTAAAACATCCAGACCCGTTAGCTCCTTTTGCATCTGTAGGCAACAAATTGACTCAAAGGAGAGAAGTGTGAAGAACTTAAACATGGGTTCTTAGAAAGTTGTGTCCTCCCACAGGCTTTCTCCCATTCAGCTCTCCTCTTCTTATCCCTCAGAAAACAGTGGAGACTCACTTTGCTGTTTTGTCTCCTTTTGACTGGAAACTGCAACCAAAAGCATCTTAGTGCAGCGTCATTTCAGTATATTCACAGTTTATGATGAAAGGAAAATCTAGCTGGAAGCAAATCTAATTTACCTCAGCCTTCTGATATTTTCATTTTGACAGCAACCCTGATATGTTGACTCCATGAACACATTGCACAAGTAAAATAACAAGTGCTGCTGGTTGGGGCTCCTTTTAACGGAAATTATTCTGCAGAAAGTCGTTGCATAGTACAATATGTTAAAACTATAGGAACTGTTCAACAACAAAAGATGTATTTGAAGCTACATGTTTGACTTAATAATGTGGACAACCACTTTCCCGTTTTTATGAAAAAACAAACAAAAAAACAAAACAAAAAACATAATTTGCTTTCTAGATATAGAGCTTAACAAAATATTCATAGTTTTTTCTTTTCTTTTTCTTTTTACAAAAATGTGATAAATAGTGGTGTTATTCCAATATGGATAAACACATGATTTGCAGGTGGATTGCAAATTTCTTGGACAAAATATAAATGCCCGTAAAACTTTTATAGATCGTGGAGGGGGACAAAGTAAAGGCATATTGGCAAAACGAAAAAAATGTGGGCCGAAAAAGAAGTAATGGGTGGACTGTTTCAGCAACAGCCTTTTAGACCCGCCTAAATAAAGAAACACTGGGAAGCTTTTACATGATAATTAAATTTTACGTTAAATGTGTGCATTTAACATAAAAACGGAAACGAAACACATTTCTGCATTAGAAGAAAAAATTTAAACTAAAAAGGAAGAAGTGGGTTGAAGGTCACTTAAAAAAAAAAAATTTTTTAGTTGTTGTTTTATGTAGGATGGAAAAAGAGAGCTTTAATAATCTACCAGCAGCAAACCAACTGTCCTGTCTGTGCTGTCATCCTTTTACTGGGGTAGTGCTACGAAAATGAAATTGACAAAATATGAACATAGCTACGAAAATATTGGAGAGGAAAACAAATGAATCTGCCACGAGCGCTGAACATGCTGTGCATCAGACACTTTTCTTATCGCGGTCTGGCTGGAGAAGTGATAAAGCGAGATGACAGGGTCGGAGGGAAAATAAGCTTTTGCTGTTTTAAATGCAGAACTGAGACAGCGGCAACAGAGCGCTCCTGTGGGTGGGGATAGGCGCAGGAGGAAAGTTCAGCGCTCCGCGCAGCCACACTCAGGTTCCTTGTGTTTTCGGTTGGTGCTGTAATAGGCTGAGCTGCTGATGGAGAGATAAGTGAGTTTTACACTGTGGCTGCGAGGTTGGGCGAAGCTGGAGTTGCCGTTCACTGCAGTTCGCGTCACTGCACTAATGGGTGTGAAAAGGTAAAATATAATTGTGTTGGGTCGGCTGAGAGGCTGGAGAACTGGGAAAAGGCGAACTGAGAATTAGGGATAAAGAATAAGTAAGAACTGAAGGGGCAGTGGAGAAACAATAGGACACAAAATAATCAAGTAGAATGAACAAGCAGGGGCGCAACAGAAGGCTAGGCGCAGCGGCCCGGGCGGGTTGCCGACCCCTGACCTGAAGGGTCATTTATTAATCACAATTTACCCCAAAGAGTTATACACTTCCATTCCTGATAAAAGTGTGCTTTAGGGAACAGAATCTAAGGGTGCCGGCAATCTGGCAGGGTTGAAAGGTTTAATTGTGACTTTGATTCTAAAACTAACCTTGCATTAATACTTTTTAACTTGAATATATCTATCTATTTACATAAATAGAAAACAGGTATAAAAAAGCCAAACATGTGCAGGCCAAGGAGAAAATATTCTTTTTAACAAAAAAGAAATACCAATACTGTTGACTCAGTTAGTCTAATCATGAAGCTATAAACTTCCTGGTATGTGAAGTGACTGCAAACCAGCTTCCGTAGTGTCTGATGCATTAGTACATAATGTATTTCCCTTCTTATAACTCCTCTAAGCACTGCACAAAGCCCAGCTCATCCTGCTGTGGTTCCTCTGCACCCAGACTAGCATTAAAAATCAAATGTGAATGACATTCAAAGGATTACCAAAGACAGAGATCTTTATGGTTGATTTGAGGTGAAAATCTCCCAGATCTTCATCTAACTTTGCTTCTTAGAGCGTGAGATTAGACAGTAATGCCATCCCTGACTATGAACATGAAAATAAGTCACTCTGATACTTATCACCTAAAGCCCGAAAACTGCAATATAGCAAAAAAGAAAAATAAATATCTGTGATAATCAGTTAACTGATCCGTGTAATAATGGAAGGGGAGTATGGGATCAAATCCGGTGATGTTGTAATGAATGGTACATTGTTTTCATCTGTTTTTAAAGTGTCTTTATATAACACTTTTTGAGCTTAATTGTACAGGCTTAAAACAAACAAAGGCTTAAATCAGTTGATAAATCACTGGCAGGTTAGGGTGTCAGGACTGGGTATGAAAAATATCAAATAATTCATGTGAATGTGAATCTGTAAATATGAGAAAACCAAAAACAAGGCCAGAAACTGCTCTTTGATGTGCGTGACCTTTAAGCCATCGTGCAGCACTGCATGGAAAAAAGGTATTTTCAGGAGTATCTTGGAAAACGATAGTCACTAAACATAGCTGGCTACTGCACATATGTGACCATAAAGGTGCAGTATGTAATAAAGTCAGAAGTCAATGACAGACAAATTCAAAATGACTGAAGGCATCTTTTTATTGGTTTGTGATTACTTTACTAGAATAATTGTTATGTTTTTCATTTTCTTATAATGAGCCACTTACGGGTACTGTACATCTACTTGCTGTGGGTCTACTGTACATACAGTACAGTACATGGAAGCTGTTATATTTGTGTCATCACTTTTGCTACACTGTCTCTGAATTAGGGCTAATAATTTGAAAACAATATACAGTATACTGATCGATAGATGTGTGCGACAGATGAAAAGAGGAGAGGATTGAATACTACTTAATACCTCAGTCATTACTTCCTCTCAACCAATCACAAACGCAGAACCAGGCATGCTCTGTCTCCAAGTCCCTCTCCGCCCCTCTCAAACCACAACAGAGAGTATGTGTTGGTGATATCGCGGTCCAGAAACAAAGTTATTACTGATACATTTTATTTTTTAGAAATCTCAACTAACCTTGACAAAAGAAGATTTGGGGTTTGCAGGTATTTTGTCCACCATTACCCATTAACTCCTCCTTATTTATGGAGATTCAGACAGTTTTCAAGGCTTACATTTAGAATATTTATCATTTGGTACAAAATCAAAGTTACGCTATGACTGGTGCTATTTGAAATATCCAAGAACTTGTTTGACCATCTAAGCTGCCTGCACCCAGGCCAGGGCTGCACTTTTTTTCTATACTTATCAACATATGTTTATCAATATATCAGTAGCGTTCAATATATTTTTTTAATATTGAAATGCTGTTTTTCTGTATTGCCCAGCCCTATTCTGAATGGATAAACAGCTGTGTGCGGGAAGTGATAACCAGCTAAGCCTTAAATTTGCAGTACCGACTTTGTTTGATAGGTAACAAAGTACTGTTTAGGATACAACTACAAAGCAATGGAGTCGTTGATGTATCTGAGGCCACTGGATCCCCTTGAGGATGAAACCATGTTTATATCTGGAGGAATTCTGGCCACTGACAGCAACAGTCCACTCAGAGTTGTGCTTGGCATTTAAAGTAATTTCTATGGCCCATATTTAACCCCTAATATCAGAAATTCTTACACACTGTACCTTTAAACTGAATTACATGAAGAGGAGGTCACATTATCAACTCTGCAAACAAATGCTATTTTCTGAGTATGAGCTCATCTCATACAGACAGAAGGACAATAAACACAAATCCACATTTCAGGTTTTTGGAAAACTGACATCTTGGTTTGACGTGTCAAAGATGTGGAGGATCATCCAGGCTGCTATCGGTGAAAGGTGTCAAAGTTGGCGTCTGTGTTGTTATGTAGGTGCATCAGTGTTCATAGCATGGATAACCTGCATGCTGCATGTGTCAAGGTACCACTAATGCAGACGAGCATACTGTTAATTTGGAGAGACGCATGCTTCCATCAAGGTGACGTCTTTTCCTGGAGGTAAATGGTTACTTCACCAGGACAACGCCAGACCTCATTTCTAAGACGTACAACATGTGGCTTCATAGATGCAGTGTTTATGTGACTGGCCTGCCTGTAGTCCAGATCTGTCTTCTACTGAAGGCATGCACAGGTATATGAAGAGGAGAATTAAACAATACTTTGATTGAGCGTGGATCAGCTTGAATCTTGTTTTCAGCAAAAATGAACAAAGATTCCCTTGAAAGACAACATAACAACAATTAAGAGCTTCAAATTATTAAAAGGTGTACTAATAAGTAAGGATGATATGGCACAATCGTAAACATGACTCTACACCAGCTTCTTATATTTCTGACATCAAAATGTTATTTTTTAATGAAAAATAAAAATAATTTAATAATCTCAGTGTTAGATTGATCAAAAGATACCCCAGTTTAACATCCAACCAATAGAACATCCCAGAATTGTAGACCACATGGTTACAGAGATACCATAGGTGCACACATGTTGTGTGCATCAGCAAGAGTGAGAAAGATTTCTGAATATGGAGAAAAAATATTTAAAGCCCTAAATAGTCATCCTATTTTTGGTACTGTTTGACATGCTTTACATAAACAAGGTCTGATCTGTGCTGCCAACCCTCTGCTCCAAGTATGGCAGAGTGCAGAACAACAAACTGACAACTATAAAACCACTCAGTAAGTGCACTCTCCTGAGAATCAGTTTCAAACGGAGTGATAGTGGCGTTTAATTGCCCCTGAAAGGCAGACAGAATATTAATATGACATATCAATATTATGGTTCTACTTCAACTACTCATATTTTGTTTAACTCTATTTCATGTTAAATTAGTGACAATGTGTCACTATGAGTGAAAAAGATTGTTGAGTGGCTCAAGACTTTTTATTAGCAAATATAGCAATAGTAGAGCAGTGGGTTAATGTGTATAATGGACTGTATGAAGACTGGATCATCAGCCAGTTCAGATGAGTGTTATGATGCCAAGGAATTTGGGGAAATCACACTACACAAGCTAGAACCAGAGTAGAACTGTAGTCAGCTGCCTGCAGTCTGTCTCCCAGCCTCAGGTCCACTCGGTTCAGCTAAAAGCCTGCAATGACCCCACCTAGCGGACTCAGAACTGTAAGAAGCGAACCCAGAGCAGCACAAGCGGACCCACAACTGCTAAGGAGCTGCACCGGTTCGACATAGAGTCAGGCGTGACAGAGGAAAGGCACTTGTTCCTTGTGTTAGCTCAGAACTAATTGGCAAACGAGTTAGCTACTAGCTCACGGCAAATAATTGTCCTTTAAAAATGAGAAGATAACAACTTCCATGGTTCCAGTCGAGTTTTAAATAGTTCCCGTTTTTAAAGATGAGGATGGAGGGAAGAATGCATCTTTGGAAGCAGCTGGAAGAAATCTGATCGCTGGAGATGTCCTGTTACAACCGAGCAGCAGCTGTCTGTTCATACAGTAGCTGTATGACCGATCTGATTAAGCAACGATGGTTGAAAAAAGACTTTTCCAGCGGCGATGACTGCAGTTCCATTTGTTAGAAGTCTCAACAGTTCCAGTAAACAGAAGCTGCAGACGGTCCGACTCCAATCTGCTTCTTTATCCTCTTCAAAATAAAATTCTGGATCTGTAGGAAACTTAAATAAACTAATGCTGCACTTAAGAGCTTTTAAACATTAACTGGCAATAAAATTTGAAGGCTGAGTTGTTACTCTTTGTCTGTAAAAGTGGAAAAGGAACTTAAAAAACGCTATGAAGCCATTGACTTCAATGTTAAATGATCTGAGAACATTCTCTGGTAGACGTCACGTCCAGTTTCGGCTAACAGCGCCACTGTCTGGTCAGACGGGCTGAAATGCAGCGATGCTTACTAATATACTAATAAGTCATTGATGCAGGCATGCTTGTTACGGCCCTGCATCAAACACAAGTCTTCCTCCCACTCTGTGGCCACATGCTTGTGTTTCACAGACAAGAGATGGTCTGCTTGCAACCGTGCAGTGGAGTGACCAAGCCACCAAACTTTCTCCAGGTGAAGTTGATTTCCATTGGTAACTTTTTAATACACAAAGTTAAAGTCAAATTAAATGTACAAAACAGTTTAATATGTCTTTTGATCACTTGCAGACACACTTTTGTGTGATTTGTTGGAGCATATTTCCTTACAGTTTCAACTGCAACTTTTTATGAAACATGAAAAATTGTTTTGAGAGTTGCTGTTACAGGAGCTGAAGTTTCAATGACAACTCTTTGTGATCAAAATTACAGCTTAGGCTGATCAATTAAACTATGTTTCATCCTTACTGTCAGACTGAGAAAATAAAGTGGCTAAGTAGTCTAAATATAACCACTTGTGTCACTTGTGTGCCTGTGATGAATAATTTTATTTATTTTTCTTTTTTCATGAACATATGCTGTAGTAATTTTTCTTAAATCTTGATGTTTGCGAGTTGCAGGCCAAAATAAAACCAAAATATAATTGGAGAAAATTCCAGGTTTTGATGGGGGGAAAAGTGAGGAGTGAGCAGGAGAATGAGAGAAATGAAAAGGAAGGCATGGTAAAGAGACCAGAAGGGGTAGAGCTGAAGAAGAGCAACACATGAAGAAATAAGTGAAGATGATGAAAAAAGTGTGAGGGTTGAAGAAGAGTTTCAGATTCAGAAAGAGAAGCAGACAGCACAGTGGAGGCAGATGATGGAGAGAAAGAGTCAGTGGATCCACCCTTTATTCCAGCTGGATCACATGGCATGTTTTCATTCTCTGTATAAGTTCTAGTGACATATCTCATAATAAACTAACATGTTTTCTGAAAAAAACAAAAAAACCCCTTCAGGTACGTTATAAGTTTAGATATGTATATTTTGTTATTAACCATGCTAAAACCAAATATGATGCAAATCCTATAAAGAGCATTAAACAGCTGCAGCTCATCCGGAACGCTGCTGCCAGAGTTTTAACCAGAGATGAGAACTCATCATACCAGTTTTAAAATCTTTACACTGGCTTCCACTCACTCACAGAATAGATTTTAAAACCCTACTGATAGTTTACAAATCCCAGAATGGCTTAGGCCCAGAATCCATCTGTGATATGTTCAGAGAATATAAACCCAGCAGGGCTCTCAGATCCAAAGACTCGGGTCAGTCCAGACCAGAGTCCGGACTAAACATGAAGAAGCAAACTTTCACCAAATGTTGACACTTTAAAATTCAGGTTAAAAAGGTTTTTTATTTATTTGTTTGTTTACTTATTTATACGTTTATTTATATCCTTAAACCCCCACCAACTGCTCCCTGGGCGCTGTCATGTGGCTGCCCTCTGCTCTGTGGTTCATCCAGAGATGGGTCAAATACAGTGACTGAATTTCGCCCTTAGGGATCAATACAGTAAACCAAAAAATACATAACACATTCTCCATTTACAGTAAGACTCTGGATTTGTTTATTTACAATAAATGAATAAGTAAATATATAAATACAAATCATTTATTTTTCTCTGTGCCATATGTTTTAACTCATCTACTGTAACTTGCCTTTAATCATTCTAATTCAATTTGATCATTTCATATCATTCTTTTATTATTTCATTATGACTTTTGTACCCTTTAAATTTGGATTTTGATTTTGTTTCTCTTTGTGTTTTATTTGCACCCCTCTGTAATGCTTTTAATGTTTTAAGAAAAGAACTGATTTGTCTTGTACTGTACAAGAAATACAGAAAACTGCCTTGCCTATAATACTTGTAACTATAGTACTATTCTTGCCTTGAGAAACACTGATAAACTCGTTGATAATTCTGATGGTCAATCGCTACATATTTTTTTAGATTTACATATTGTTAATGAAAAGAAGGCTCTCATCTGAATTATTTATAACCAGCAAGTTCAGCAGCAGCAGTTCTGGCAACCGTGGTAGTTTTTACCTCAAAGAACAAGTTGGTTTTAAAATTAGGCAAAGTGATGATTTTAAACCCTGCTTTCGCACTATTGGTGTTTTGCTTTTTAAACCTTTCTATACATGTGTGTTTCATGCATAATTTAATTAAAGGACATGGGAAATGTTTTGGCCTGGGTTAAGGGTTAAATATTATTGGGTAATAGTGGCAAGGCGCAAGGTGTTAAGTTGCATGCAAAGCCAAAAAATGAGCAGTATTTATATTAAAATATTATACCTAATACAATTTCATTTACTGTAGCATACTTCACCCCTGAAGCCCAAGATATAAAACTAAAATAAGGCCACTGACAAATGTATATAAGCTTTGGGCTTTACCATATCTGTATTAATCCTGACAGTTCTTAGGCCCTGGGACTGTGCTTAACTACACGACAGTAACAGCCATATCCAGTGAGCCAAATATAACCCGTCAGACTGACACGTTCAAGATAAAAGTCACTGAAAGCAAACATTAATTTATTAGATTTGCTCATATTACTGCCAACAAATGTAAAGCCATGCAGTGAAAAACCTGACCCCCACCTGAATCTACCAGCTGAACTAATGGATGAACAACCCCGGTGATGTTTGGTTTCCAAATGATGGGAATGAGTTCTACAAATTAAAATGAAGCCTCAAAAATCTTTAAGGTGTCTCACAGAAAAAGATATCAAAATCAAATTTCTGAATTTTAATTTATTGAATTCTCTGTGATGAAGTAGTTTAAAATGTACTGTACACTAGATGAAAATATAATACGCAGCCTGAAGAGAAAACCTGGAAAGTTTCAAAAGATTTGGTTTTCAAACATTTCAGGGAACAGAAGTTACAGCGTAGCAGTCTTTTTATTTTCAAATAGGTGTTGAATCCAGCTGTCATGAGCAAGTCAGATATTTGTTATTCAGTAGTAGTACTTCTCTCTTTTTTAATCCTGCTTTTTCAACTAAATTGATACACGAGGGCTGTTATCTATTTCCTCTCTGCAGCTATCTTGTTTTATGTTTAGTTTCCCAATACTATATGTGCTGCTTTTGTTAGTCTGTTCTTTGAATAGACACACATGGCATTCAGAAGAAATAAGTGGTGTTACCTGAAGGGGTGGGTGGCATAGATGGTGGGGAAATGAGAACTGGGCGATAGCGGGTTGAAGGGTGTGTGGTGGAAGGAGGGAGATGTGAGCTGTTCTGGCATCTGTGTGATTGTTTTTGTACGTTACTCCATTATTCAGCTCAGGGGTTGTTATGCTACAAAACCAATAAAGAAACATGAAGCGCTGATTTACTCACCACTTTTCAGGTGGAGACAACACAAGCATTAGCAGCAACCTTTTACAGTTATATATACATTTATAGGGCTGTTTGTGCTGGCAGAAATGGTTATATCTTTTTTATTTTTATGCTTTCAGTAATTAAAGGCAAGTAAATAACTTGCAGTATCTTTAGTAACAACGTAAGCCTCTGTTGCTTTTACTGCAGATCTTTAATTTATTTATCAAATGATGAGTTGTCTCTGTGTAATCTCCCCGCTCTTATAGTCTCCTCTAGCTGAGATTGCAGCGATCATGCACACAAATGTTTACTAGTGTGTATGAGCCCCTGAATTATTGGGCATTTAAAGAGAACTTTCCCCTAAATTACTAATGAGACATTTGTTAGACTAATTACCGTCTAAATCTATGTCTGCATTAACATCTTGTAGACATGAGCTCATGGGTTATTTGGGGATAGCTGCTCTTTAGGAAAATCTAGTCTTGTCTTGAAAGTGAAGGGAAACTTACTTTAGAATATAAGCTGCAACGTTAGCGTGTAGCAAGCCCAGGAAAGCCAAAACAGCACCAGGAAAAATTTGGTAACCGTGAATGCATAATAATTACTCTGGGCACAGAGGGGGAGTTTCCCTTTTCCTCACTCTGATAAGGTAAGCCTGTGTCAGAGCTGCATAATAAAATTTCTTGATAAAAACATACACAACTGTAGCCTGTGATGAGAACTCCCCTGACCTTAATTAGCTGCATTCATGGCATTGCATGAACCCATTACCAAGACTTTAAAGCATATCCATTTAATTTCTCACCATTTGTCCACACCTCTGCTCTGCCTAATGAGAGCCTGAAAGGACCGGAGGGGGTCTGTTTGGGAGTTAGAGGACCATCACCAGCCACAAAAGTAAAAAGCTAGAATGAACTGGGATCATAACTGGCTTGAATTTTACCCTGCAGTAAACTTCACTAATTCTGGACATTTAAAACCTGTCACATAACTTCAGAATTCGACTTCATCTGCATGTTAAACAGCTCTAATCAAGTGGATTAAATCCATGACATGCAGGTTTCTTAAATACTAATGTTTTTAAATAGATTTTTTCTATGCCTTCATTGTAAAACTTCATTATGACAAAGGATTTAAAAAGCCATGCATAATAATTTCATAACCACCGATGTGCACAGCTCTCTGTTTACTGTCTTCTCAGACAGCTGTCTGTGTATGTGCACGTTTGTGTGTGTAAAGCAAAAAGCAGAGGCTTGACAACCATCCCAATATCAAAGCAGGTGATACTTCAGCTGGAGATTTCTACCCCAGGGCAGAATGAGCAGAGTTGACCTGATGGAGTGGCCATCCATTGCATTCCTTTGAGTACACTCTAACCATAATAACACTTCACCGCCTCTTTCATCTATCAGCACCAAGCTGTGCGACTGCTAACTTTGTTTCCTGCTGAACACCAATGCAAATAATTCACAATTCAAAAGGTCCCTATCTTCTAGATCGATGCAAAAAAGCCAAGGGCAACATTTGCAATATGCTTGAACGAAAAGACATCCAGAAGATAAAATATTTTTTGATTTTTTTTTTTATTTCGAAGCCATCGCCACAAGAATATTAACAGCTGTTTAAAATGGTCACAGAGGCCAGGAAGTTTTTCCATCTGTTCATGAAATGAAATGTACATCAGACGCTCAAAAATCCACATCCTGAAAAAAATTGAGCTGACTGTACTGGAATATGACTGACAGCACATGATTTTCTGATTACATGCCTGACAGCTTGCACTCATTGAAAATGATGATGACAGATGTTTGCTCAGACTCACATGCAATTAGGTTTTGACTTCATCAAAACGAGAAATTAATTTAAAGTGAAATATGGGAAAAAGATTGTTTTTCTTCTAATAAGCAGTGTCTATAGATTTGTCGCAATGGCTGGCAGGCACGACTGATTTAATCACAAAGTGCATCTTTTACAGTAACTATTTTGTGTGAGAAGTCTACTCTCTATTTATTGCTCTTTGCTTTGATTGAAGCAATATATTTAACTGGACTGGTAAATCTGTGGGGAAATATTTTAGTTCTGATGCTAACTCTGCTCTGCTAACTTGTCTCTTTGATCCACTGAGCATAAATATGATGTTCTAATCTGGTGTAGCTGCTCCAACATCTGCTCATTTTCAACTTTGCTTCATTAAAAATACATAAATCTGATTATTCTTCTACAGTTCAAGACCACTCACCAAATTTTGAATTTTCATCATAAGCAGTTATTTAACATGTGAAATACACAGCTAGCCAACGGCTAACATATTTTAGAAGGCCTTTACATAACTTAACATTGTTAAGGGGCCAGAGTTAACTTTTGCACCTCTTAAATACTTCTTAAAGACTTTAGACCTCCTCTAAAATCTGAAATTCCACGGTTTAATGAAATAGTTCTAAATCCCAAATGTTTTATGCAAATACTTTTAACATGAATAATGTGTTTTCAATGCATTATTCTGAATTTTGGGGTCTAGTGGTTATGGTTTAGTGACAGCAGCATCATTGCAGAATGCATAAAGGAATCCCCTTAAACCTCTTCTCTAGTTTTTAGGTCACAAAAATATCCAAAAGGTAAACTCCGCACCTGATTGATGCTACCATGTACAGAGGCTAAGATCTTGTTCAGCCATTTAAGGTTTAATTCTGACTTTTAGCCATGCACTTATTAATCCCCATAATTTCATACTTTACTATAAGCTTGATTCCTCTTGTAAGGATATTTGTGTTGACTGTAGGCAAAGGAGGAATCCATCAAATTTAGCTATTTAATGTTATTATTTATGCCAATGAAGCTGACAACAAATCCAGAGTCCTACTGTAAATGGAGAATGTGTTATGAAATAAAAATATAAATACATATATCTAAATAAATTTTGTCAAAAGGGTCTTTCTTATTTGCTTGTTATCATTTCCACAGACAGCTGCAGGAGCAACTAGTTATTGTTCCTTAATCAGTGGGACGTATGGAGAACTGTTTTCTATGACATCTCTCATATTTTGTAGATTTGCACTCCAGATCAATTCAGGAGACAAGTCTGCACTACTAGAACAAAAAAATGATTAACAATCATGCAACGGTCAAGTGTACTGTGTGAACCCTTAGAAAGAAACATTTCAGTCCTGTAGCTCCAACGAGGGTCGATAGCACTGACAATTGTGCAAGAAATACCCTCTGTGAATTTATCAATCTGCGGGGATTTTTGTTCTATTAAAATATCTGCATCTGTCTACCTTCAGTAATAAAGACTTTAATTTACCTTTGTCAAAACACTAACCCCAAATAAAATGTTTATTTGGAAGCTATTATACAAAGAGGAAATTAATTAAATTAACAACTAATTGAAAATAAATCAGAAACAAAACTTTGAAGATCATAAAACATGGCACTGAAATATTCAAAAATTTCTCAATTGTGGACAAACTAACAAACATGTAATTGAATTCCACTGAAAGCAGCTTCATTTGTATGGGGGCAAATTCACAACAAATTCATCTGAGGGCCCTTTACAGACAACCAGTTCAAGCCCATTCATTGTGATCTAATGAAAACAAAACCACAATAGTCCAGTTTATAATAAGTATGTTCATACAAGGCAATTTATACACAGCACTGACAGAAGTACTTTATCTGAAGTCCTAAAACTCTTTGGTAACCTTCACCAGTGCTGTCTTTATGCTATGATGAGCTCTAAATCACAACTGAACCTTTTAAAACTGATATTTCTACTCAAATGAGCACAAAGTTGAGTTGAAACACATTCTTTCAAGATTTAACTTATGAGGGGAAGGTTGGATGTAAACTATGGGCCGGATTTATCAAGATCCAAATTTGCGTGTAGTAATTTGCCCATGCAATCTGGAATTTTGTGCGAGGGGCTTTGCGAGTGATTTACCAAGAATGAGGGCACAAATGACAGCGAGTGCAAACGTGCTGGAAACACGCCTGTATAATTGAGGTTTTGCATGTTTCGAGGTTTGCAGCCTGGCAAATTGCGTGAGACAACGGCGCAAAAGGAAATATGACACCAGTCGGCAGATGAAGATGGAGATAGTAGGAGGACGGAATAAACAAAAATAATTTAAAGGGACTAGAGGCAGGAATTAAAAAAAAATAAACAAACATGCAAATTTCACTTTTCTGGGGTTTTAAGGGTATGATATAATCAGTTGTGCATTGATGAGGCCATGTGAATGTTCAGAGTGAGTATCAAAGTTCCTGTTTATGGTCTGTCAGCTTTGTTTTTTGTTCAAAAACGGTTGAATAAGACAGCAGCTTATCATTCTACGTAGTTCTATCATTCTACGTAATTTAATTGCTCCAATCAGAGCACACTATCAAGCAAACAGCCCCCCCCCCCTCCTCTCTCCTTCCACCCACCGCTCTCAGCCCCTCCCTCACTGATTCAACTGCGTCAGTGGAGCTGAGAGATTGCTGAGCAGTCAGGTCAGTTTTTCAAACAAATGGAGTTAAAACATAAAATAAAACTTCTGCAACAACACTGAGAGAGGCGACCACAACCTTGTCATTACCTGTAAGTTTATTTATTTTCTGCTGTCTTGTCTGATAAACGTAGTTCACTGTCTGAAGTGCACCTGTTGCTAACAGATAGCCTTTAGCAAACTCCGACTGGAGCTTGACCTACTTTCTCTAAATCAGGTTATAGCCAAATAAGGTGTAGCCAATCAAAATGAAGTCAACGTGGTCTCCGGGTAAAGCTGCATATCATTACCGCACCCAACTCTTTTACTGGGGAAGGGAGGTCTAGCGTGCCAAGACAATCCCCCCCTGTAAAAAGTGCCATTTTTTTCTTTGGAGTATTTACATATGCAGTAATGTCAACTACACGAACTATGTCAGGTGTCATGGACAACGGACAAATGAATGAACATAAGATTTCAGACATCATTCCTTGTTGGTCTCTTCGTCCACAGCCCTGTAGCCTAACTGTAGCGCAGCTCTTACGTGACAAATGAACAAAAGAAAGATCCGTACCGCTCCGTATGAAAGATTATGAACCAACTATAGTGCTTGCTGCTCGCCACACAGCCTGAGCAGCCTGGCTGTCACGTGACAAAAGAACGAATACCTGAGGATGAACTAATCATTTCTGTTTCCTGTCCTACTGCTGACTGAGCTTACACAGCTGCTGCCATGTGGCGAGAGAGCGCACTGCATGAGAAAGAAAGAATCGCTCCCTGAGAGGACTCATTACTCCCGAGTCATATAAAAGATCAGTTCATACTGAACAAATTTTTCGTGAACAACTCATCATTAGCTATCAGTCTAGTTGACTCCAGAGTACGGAAACAGAACGGGTCCAAACATAAATCAGGTTCTAGAGATGTCTCTAAAGCTGCTGTGGATGACATTATGTCTCAGTGAAACAATATAAAATACCAAACAAAAATAGATGTAATGAAGAAGAAGAAGAAGAAAAAGTGGGCCATCATGCAAATTTGAAGCTACTGTAACATCTAAAATCTTTTCGGTTTGGTGCACTGTTCAAATAGGAAACAGAATTAATTTCCTTCCTTTCAAAATGGCAATTTATGTCACCCGTTTTGACATTTCCTTTAGATGGAAGCTGTGTTTATCTATCATGTTTCCCTGACATGAAAAACAAACCTTTTTTCAGTCAAAGCAAATTGTCACTGTGTTTACTGAAATTGCCTCTGTAACTTTAGTGATTAAACAAACTTAATGACACCACCCAACACACACAAGGCAAAGAAATAACTTAGTGCTGCTGCTGCCCAAAGGGCTTTGGAGATTGAAGAGTAAAAAAACACGCACCTTTGGCACAAAACTAAAGCACCTTCATCAGAGAAAGCCCCGGAGGCTCAGTGCCAGGAGTGCGCACAATCAGCGAGGAGGAGGGAATATGGTAACTGGTGTCAACTGGGTAATTTTGTTTACCTAAAAACTTTGTGAGCATGCGGTGCTGCTGTGATTATTACAGCAGTTATGATTGTTGTTATCCACAGAGTCATTGTGCTCAACCCGCTGTCAGTTTCAATTACCGCCATGTGTAGCTCCGAATCTTCACGCAGCCTGTGCAGCACCCCCCTGACAGCCTTATTACCGTTAAAAGAAAATCCATACACATCAGGTTGTCTTTGTGTCTTTGCGCTCTAAACAAAGCATGACAGAAAGAGGAGGGCAAATTCATGTTATGCTCGTGGGTCATCAAGGATCTCATGTGTGGACTGACTCTTCCCTTCTGGTTTTGAAAGACACAAATGTCTCCTGGATTGAGAATGGGCAATTCAATTTTTCAGGTTCAAGTAGACCTTTGATGTGCAGCTCCAGCTCTGGCAAAGCAGTGTGGGCTTGGAGTGGCAGGTGTGTGTAGGTGAGCATCCTGACCTCTCAACAGACATGGCAGCTGTAATTGGTCTCTGTTCCATTTACTTTCTTATCTATTTGTTGACCAGTCTCTTAACGGTAAAACACATATTATTGATCTGAGCTTTTAGGATATAAAGAACATACAGTATAATTTCGAAGCAGAAATTCAAGACATGACATGACATGAGCTCAATGAACAGTGAGCACTGGGGAAAATGCAGGTGAATCTGTTTAAGTACCCTTGTTGGCTCATTTCTCAGGGGACACAGAGGAACGACCTGCATGCTAATAACATGAAACAGGCTGTGATATACTGCTTCATTGGATGTTGAGCTATCATAGAATATACAGTAACTCATGTCCTTTTTTGACATAAAAAAAAAACACAAGTACAAGACATGTTTCATCCTGCAAAAAAAAGTTCATTTTTTGTTAGTAGTAGAATAATAAACCCAAAATCTGCATTTATGTTTTTTTCTCCAAAACTGTCTACTTTGAATTTTTTTTTCCTGGGAAATTAATTTGATTGCATTTGTGTATTTTGCCTTCAGGCAAAGTTTTTCAACAATGTTTTAATCCTCATGCAGAGTGAAATATACATGTATAATGCATGCACTTTGGATTGAACTTAATATGAAAAGTAATTAAAAAAAATCATTTTAATTCAGCATGCTTATCATTGCAGGGGTTTTGAAAGTGGAGTCGAGGGAAGGGAAGAGGGAATGTTTGTGGAGAAAGGGCGAGTGGGGCAGGAGGAGGCAAAGAAGAAGCGGACAGATAAGGAGGGGAATGGCACTGTCAGAATGTCACGTCGGAGGCAGGTGGAAAACAGACGCCCCCGCATGCTGTATCCCGAGGCTGTGCATGGATTCATCAATACTCACATGCTGCATCAAACCCATTTTTTTTACACAGTGTTCAGCCCTCTGAAAAGGATGAGATCCTATTTATAAACAGAACAAATCTGTACCTTGGTACAAGAATTTCAAATAGTCATGTGTACCAGAAGTCCCCGATTCATTTGTGGTTTTCAAAACATGGCACTTCACACAAATAAATGTGTTTGGTTCCCTCAAGCAGCTCTTAAGCATGCCATTATTTCTTCAGCCATTCACAGATGGCTGCCCTCAGCTTCCCTGGGAGGATTGCAATTATCAAGAGGTGTCTAGTTTTATATTCACACCCTTTAGATGAATTAACACACTGCAATAACTCCAACTTGTGTCAGATTGCAACACCAGCAAAACACAGCTTTATTCTCCAGTATATGTTTTAGAAAAAGGCTTCAATATTTGCACAACTCAATTAAAAAAGGTTATTTTAGCCTCAATGTTGCAAATTAAAAAAAAAAAAAAAAAAAAAACAGAAATGGAAAACTATAAAACTAATGTCAGACCAGTGATTTATGAGTGAATAGCCTCCAGCTGTACACACAAGTGATACTGAGTGAATCTGACATTTTGACTTTGGCAGTATCACTGATCCGTCATGACAGAGCTGAAATTCTTGCTATATTCTCACAGTACTATTGTGATACAGTACCAATTTTTTTTCTTTTTTTTTTGTAGGGTGGGGGGGGGGGGCTGTTGCATATCCCTACCAGACAGGTTTCATTTTCTTGCAAGGAGTTGCTCGTACCCTCGATGATGAGTGAAGCAACAGTGGAGGAGAATTGCGAGTTCAGATCTGCTGGCTCTACCTTGGCCTGTTAGGAAGGAGCATGCTCCTCTCTGCTGCCCATTTACTCCACAGATATGGGCTGGCTGCTTGGCTTTTACTGAATGTTTACTCCTCAGGGGAATCGGCTCCATCCTGTTAAAGTTCAGGTCACTTGCTCCCTCTGCTCACTTGCTGCTGCTGACGCTCATCTTCCACCACTTTAGTAACTCTCCCTTCTCCATACAGCACATCCGAACCTGGATAACATCAGCATTACCCTTCGGGTTTGAACACTCCCATTTTTAAATGTCTTTGTAAGATGGTTTTGTGTTTTCAGGCTCTGAGGTTGTGTTCACAACAATGAAGGGTGCAAAAAGCAGCTGACACTCATCATGGAGCCTTAAGCTTTTTGTCCTTCAGACTCAAGGTCATAATTGGCTTTTCTTTCAGTATTCTTCATAAGAAATCAAATGTGATAGCGATGCAGTTTAAAAAGATTCAAATTAAAAAAAAAAAAAAAAAAGTAAGTCCACAAATGAGAATTATTTGTTCCAATTTTCTGATAATAATTCTGAAAGTGATGTCTTAGAAAGCTTACAGAACTTCGGGAAAAAGCTGGAGAATTTTTACTCTCAAGCACAAGACTGGAACTCGAGTGAGTAGGTTTTATAATCCAAATGACTAAAATTGAGAAAAGCTGTCATGTTGGTGGTCTTGAGATGTTTTTTCATGGGCCTTGGAGTTGAAGCTATATATGCCATGCCCTAACCCTGTGTCTGATTGGGTTTGTTGTGGCCACAGCCAGCCTGAAAGGACGAGAGCGGGACGTCACTCTGGGCTGGAAAACCAGCTGTAGCCCATTTTCTCAATTAACATGTGACCACATTTCGTGACTGTGTAATTACATTGTTAAGTAATAAGATAATAGTAATAATAAATAGATAAATAATAGTAAGAGTAAGAGTAATTTACAGCAACCTTTACAGTTAATACAGAAGAATTAGTATCATGTTCCAATCAATAAAACTACTTGATTATAAGTGATTTATTATTATCACTGTGTTGTGTAATGGGTTTATGCATAACTAAATCTGTAAATACTTATAATTTAACACAATTCTCTTGCATTTTCTGCACTGTAACAAATATGCTTATCATATGTTATTATTTTTTCAATATTAAATAAAAATAAAGGGAGGTTTATGCAATGTTGGTGTATTTGCCTACAGTAAGTTATTCTTTATTTACAACCAAAAATCTAATCAGCTTTCAAAAATATATTTTAATTAAATCCATATATTGTTTGTATTACAATTTCAATCCAACTTTTAATTAACTAAATAAAAAAAAGTTTTACATGCAGTACTTTTTTTTCTCTTATTCAACCTTTTTAAAACACGTCAACTTTAGCTACAGTAAGGCACGGGGTCTTTCTCAAGAGTGAAATTTATCAAAGAAAACAAACAAATACAAAAATATCCCATATAACAAATTCATCACATACAGAATCAGTGCAGCACCCACAATGTTGAATCACAACAGTGAATAGAGAGTAAAAAAGTTATTATAAGCATCTAACATCTTCTCACGGATGGATTCTTTTCTCTCCATTATGGGGGTGTATCGGCCGCATGTTGACTAACCTAATCTGTTTCATTCCACATGCAGATCCTCCTGTTTCATCCCTCCATTCTGATTGGCCTGGCACCACACCAGCATCATCTCCTCCTCCCTCACCCATGAATGTGAATGCATTTTAATGATAATGAAATGCATTCTTACATGACCTTTATTTCATATGGGAGAGCTGAAAGAAGGTTTTATTCTTCTGAGTATTTTACCTCTTCTTAAGTAAACTGCAATGCTTCTTTCTGGTCAAATAATTTTTTATCAACTAACATGACATACGCGATAGATAGACAAATACCTTGAATCTGTCTTATGAAAGATTTTATTTTCCATTTTTTACTTGAAGCAGGTCAAAGCTCTGTACTGCAGCACACCTGAGCATGCATGAGCTGGAGAAGCATTTTTAACCAGCGGGATATTAGCCTGACTCCTTCCTGAGCAGAGATGCTCTGGCGATGCTGCGCCAGAAATAGTCAGTCATATGTAGTACCAGAATTTAGACCTTGGTGTTGCTTCTCCAGATGGTAAGTGAAGCATCTTACAGCGTGGTCTCCAGAGTATTGGGTGTGCTCAGCACCACTTTTCACAGAGCCACCAAGGAGATGATAGTCATTTGTCACAAAGTTATCCACCTCCCAATGACCCTGGATCTCGACACGACATGTGGATTTGAAGGGCTAAAAACACAGACTTTTCTTTACAGCAGCAACAACACCCCTCTCTCGCTCTCTCTCTCTCTCTCTCACACACACACACACCACCAAAAGTGGCTTTATCAACTTATCAACAAATATGAAAAAGTGGATGAACATATTTCCTTCTTGCTTTGCCAGCAAAGTATGTATAATTACCAGCAGATTTACTTTTCTTACAGGTAACAGTTGTCTTATCTGATGATTTAAAATAGAAAAACTGGGAGGTTGTGAGAAATATGACAACAGACAAAAATCTTTTTAGTTTTGACTTGTTTCTGGTTTGAGCTTCACCATAACACCTGTACGACAGCACTAAAAAGAAAAAAAAAAAGGAGCTTTGCTCCTGTGATGGGTGCAGGGAAGTGGACACAACCACTATAAGAGCAGGATAGTTAAATTGAGATACTACAAAAGGACTTTTTTGCCTTACCTCGAAGCAAACATGTTTCACCAGCAATCTATCATTTCTCCACATTTTATGAACTCTGCAACCTGCAGCTTTTTCCATAAACAACTAAAAAAGTTTTGTTCCACACAAAGCCATTCTAATGTGACTTTAGTGACTCAGTGAATTAATTCAAGTTTTGGAGGGATTTACAGGTTTAGTTCACTGCACATTCACCATGCAGCATTCACACCCCCATGGTTCATTTATATGTGAATTGCAAAGTATTAATCACTAATAAGATGATCATCCTTATTAGATATAAATACATGTTTAGACCCTTTTGTGTGAAAGTGGGTTCATTTATAGGCAATAATAGGAGAACTGAGCTTCAGTGAGTTCAGAAGATCAAATAACTAACCATCCATCCATCCATCCATCCATCCATCCATCCATCCATCCATCCATCCATCCATCCATCCATCCATCCATCCATCCATCCATCCATCCATCCATCCATCCATCCATCCATCCATCCATCCATCCCCCCATCCACCCATCCATCCATCCATCCATCCATCCATCCATGGATGTGCAGATAGTTATTATGGGTATATATGCAAATATACTGTGAAGGAAAAAAGGAAAAAAAAATCAGAAGTCAGTAAAATAAGTTAAAATTGACAAAAGTAATAATAGATAAAAATTCTGTGAAAATCATGATATTGTTTTGAGTTGTGGGTCAACAAAAATATTAAAAATAAACAAAAATAAAACAAGTGAACAAGCAAGATGGGGCTCAGAAACTAAAAGTTTGCTGGGCAACCCTTTGAGACAATCACTGCAATCAGGTGTTTTTTCAAATGTTCAAAAAGACTTCTACACCTGTTGACAGGTATTTTGGTCCACTGTTCGTGGGAAAGGTGCTCTAATTTGTCTGGGATAGCTTTGTTTGTTGGATTTTTTCAAGTTATTATTTTCCACCAGAATTTAAAAACAATTATTCATTTCAGTTAATTATAATTTCTTAATTTTTTTTTAATTTATTATTTTTCTTTAATTTCTTGTTATTTGAGTTACTATTGTCAATTTATCCTTTTTCTTTAATTGAGGGGTATGAATAAATTGAGGATGAGTATATGTATATACAGTATACAGGTATATATGTATATATGTATAATATATAGTACATAGTCCTGTTGTTTGTTTTTAAATTGCACTTTTAGAGAGGACAGTCCCGTGCAATTTTGTTGTACTTGCTACGATGACAGTAAAGACATTTATTTATTCTATTCTATTCTATTCTATTCTATTCTATTCTATTCTATTCTATTCTATTCTATTCTATTCTATTCTATTCTATACCTGTAAATCAAAGTAGTCTACTGTTATTTGCAAATGTATTGAATAAATTATTTCTTATTGGTAAGAAATATTCTTTCCACTATCATGTGCAATTATTGTTAGATGGAAATAAAAGAAACTGTTGTATATTCAACCTTTTAATTAAAGCAATTTCTCACAGCGTGTTTACCATGTTCAAGTTACAATTACACAATGAAAACAGATTTCCAGTTTATAGTTTCATTTTTCTTTAAAGTATTGATGTCCAGTCTGGAGGAAAGGTTGATCTTTAATATGTGAAAGTATGTTTGTAAGAGGCTCAAATTTAAATGATCAACTGACAGAGATGCAGATGTGGGATAAAATGTTGTTACTTCTTTACTATTTAACCAGGTCAAAGGTCTTAAATTGATTGAAAGTGGCAATAGCTGTGCAAATGAAACAGACCATCCGTTTATTGTAAAAACAAACCATATTTGTCAGTGAGATAGCAGAAACAGCAGGAGTCAACAATTTGGTTCTCTCTGAAGTGGGAAAGAATGCACCGGTGAGCTTGGCAACATGAAAAAGCCTGGATGTCCACAGACAACATCAGTGGTGGAGGATCAGAGTCCTTTCCATGATAAACAAAAACTCCCACACAATACTGAGCCAAGTAAAGACCAATCCTCTAAAAATGGGCATATTAAACACAGCAATTATAGATGCCTCCTTACAAATGATTCACAAGCCAAGAATAGATTTGAAAGTCCACAAGAAATAAACCAGTTCTGGAGCAGCATTCTGTAACAGAGAAAGCCAATACAGTATGTACCTGAATGGAAGAGTGCATGAAAGAGAAAAAAAAAAACACAGGAAGGAAGCTTGGAGCAGCTTATGACTGAATTATACAACTTCCTCTGTAAAACATACACAGTACAGCAGCAGTGTAGTGGCATGGACATGTATGATCTGCCCTGGCACTAGGTCCCTAGAGTTTGTTCACAATGTGACAAAAGCAATAAATGAATTCTGAAGTACAACAGGCTACACTGTCGTCTTAGATTCAGCCAAATACAGCAAAGTTAATGGAGCTTCAAAGTACAGATGGACAATGACCCCAAGGTTTAATAAAAAAAAAGCAATGCAGTATTCTACAATGGCCTAGTCAAGCCACTGATCTTAACTCAATTGAGAAGGGTTTTAAAACTAAAGGCAGAAAGACCAAGGAACAAATAACAAATGAGAACAGCTGCAGGAAAATGCAAAGCATCACAATTCGTTGGTGATGTCACTGGTTTCAAAGCTGCCTGCAAATGTCTGCAAAGGGATCTGAAGAAAGTGTTTGACAATGGTAAATTCATTCATGCTTATGTTTGTTTGTACGCCTCTAAAATGGATGTTTCTACTTATTCAAGAGCTGTAATAATGTTCTTATTGTATTTTATTGTACTTGATTGCTTTTATTGGTTTTATGTTTTTAAATCATTATCATTTTTGAAGTGTCTGATTTTGGCACCTGTGCGTCTGTGAAGCACTTTGGGCATCTGCAGATGCAGAAATTGTGCTGCATAAATAAACCAAACTTGAACTTGAACTTGAACTCGAACTTGAACTTGAACTCGTAAATCCTTTCTCCAATTTTAGGACCCTCGAGTGTAAGGGGATACAGTACAACTTTTGACCCAAACATTAGCGTAATGTAAGTAATAATAAATTATCTCTGGGGTCAATTTACAGCACTTGAAGTATGTCTGTGCTCCAGTGGGTATGCCCTCTTCAAAAACCAGATATTGTAACTTTGCAGGAGCAAATCCGTCTCTCATTGGCTTATCAGCTCATCAGCTGATTAACTCATTGACTGCCAGACCTTGGCAGCCAGTGAGTTAAAGTGGTCTGCAAACATGATTCCAAAACTCAGATAGAGACTAGTCATGTCTCAAACCGCACACTTGCCCGAGTGCACTCGAATTGCACAATGTGTACTTCGTCTGTAGAGTACACTATTGTCGCTAAATGCTGACCCGAACAGAGCACTGCACTTACCGGAAGTGACTAGCATTGCCCGCTAACCTGAGCTAACTCTACTGAGCCGCGGCCTCAAACACATGACCAGATCATAACTGTCATCAGGGAGAGAACAGCTTGGTAGCATGCTACATATACATTCATCATGTCTGAATAATTTCTTAAATGTTACTTGAAGATAGAGTCCGCCGTTTTCCCCTGAAAATAAACATTAGACTTGTGCAAGTGAAATCTGTCTCAAACCGCGCCTTTGGGCCTCTTTCTCGCGTGCAGTGGTGTGTCTGAATGCAACTCTTTCTCCCCCTGCCTCTAATTGGCTCTTTAGCTTTGTTTTGGTGTGTTTGGGATGTTTCTGGGTGGAGATTTCTGTTTACTGTATATCGCCAGCCAATGACAGAACTAAGGACATGACACTGTGTGGGAATAAGCACATGATTGGAGCAGACGCCTGTCTGAAAGGAAGAAAGGAAAACGGCGGATGCACCGAAGAAAAGGTAAGAGCTTTAGAGAATGCAACTTGGAAAACCAGGGTTAATATTAGTTTGGCTTTTACCCACTTCTGAGCTCTGAAGGAGAGGCTTGAAGCTGAATGGGCTGAAGAATGAGGCGGCCATTATCCTGAGAGGGAGCAGCGCTCAGTTTGATTACTGCTGTTTGCAAACAGAAATGGTGGGGGGACTTCGGACTCTACCTTTAAATCAGTACAATACCGCCTCCGCTGCAGCAGGGGTCGCCACGCTTCGTTCTCCACCATTATTCAGCTCTGAAAACAGTTTGAAAGTCCCACCTCTTCCGCTACTACAGCAGATGGCGTAGTGTGCTTCGTTTTGCACTTCGTTTTTGGCCGTTATTAGGGCAACATCTGGATACTTTTAGAGCATTGAATTTTCGCTTAAATGACAGCATGGACCACACTACACACTCAAAAACAGTGTTTGAAGTGCTTAAGTGCGCGGTTTGAGACACGGTCACTGTTTAATTGGCACGTAGAAGGTTACAGGATTAGTGCCCCTAGTGGCCAAATGTTACATGGTATCCCATTAAGATGAGAGTCTGCTGTTTAATTCCATTTTTATTTTTCCACTGTGATGCAATTTAATGTTTTATTGTTTAAATAATAAAACCTGTTCAATTGTTTTGGCTCATCAGCATGCAAATTATGGTCAAAGACTTAAAGTTTTTTTGTTTAAAAAGCCATCACAACAACTTCTGAAAGTGTCGTGCAACTGAAATTGAAAAGTAAAATACAAACCAGAGAATATTTATCAAATGAATGAGATTCTTTTTTAAATGCAATGAAACACAATCACAAGCTAATGGAGGAAAACCACTGTGACACGTTATTAAATTTTCAGCATGAGGGTTTGAAATGGCTCTATTAGTATGAGGAAACTCCCACCATCACTTCAACAGAGGATATAGAAAATCATCATAAAATTCACACTTGAGCAGCATTTCACAGGTTCAGTGGTTCTGCATGTTCAGGGATAATGTGTGATGTACAGCTGCTTGTGAGTGCATGTATTTCAATAACCCAGCTCTCAGTGTCCTCATGATTACCAGCATCAAACAAGATAGAGGGGATCAGCAACAAACAATAAGCTGCTTTCTGACAGTAAAAGAAGGAGCAGCATCAGCAGCTGTAGGATCCTGGCTTCGCTCCCGACACTGATCATGTGTGTGAACATAGATTCATGGTGAATCCAAAGCCTTCCCGCTTGGCCCCATCAGGGAGCGCATGCCACAAACAGGCTTTTCACACAGCCTACTGGACAGGACAGTCAGGCACACAGCAGATCTGCTTAGTTACTTTATCATGAAGTGTTACTCGTGGGACAACAACACTTGTCAAAGTGAATATTGTAAGAAAACTCAGCCCCTGAAGGCCATGCTCCTATGATTTAGTGACCTTTCTAGAATGTGCCTCATTTAAGTGAAAGGGTGTTTTTAAAGTGACCGCAAAGCTCTGGAAGACCGGCCAGAGGATATTACCATCACTTCCTTTTGTGGGCTTTCCCTCTAAATGTGCAATTGTATGGCGGGACATCCTAATTTGTTTGGAGAGAACATGTTTTTTATTTTTTTGTCTTGCTCTTTGACAAGAGAGCTTGGGGGGTTTCTAAATCCCCAATCCTTTATTCATACACTTTAAAGAGAATAAATAGACACAGAGGCCCTAAGAACATTTGGATGGCTTCAGTAAAGGCTAATGGTATTTGGCATTTCACTACAGCTGCATTTTTCTCTTCCCTCCTACATAGTATGAATCAATTAGCCAATGTGGTTAGATCATCTGGCAAATCCCAGAAGCAGCACTCTGAAATCATCAGGGTTATGAATAAATTTAAAGGTGAGAAAGGCTGAATTTGGTCAAATGCGTAAATCCTGACTGACCTGTATTTTACCCATAGAGCACAGGTTAATTTCCCAGTCGGCCGGTATTGAGCTGTGAAACCAACTATCTCCTAATTAATGTAAATCATATTTCGAAAGCAGCAGTTAATTCTGGAAGCGACAAGTACCACTTTGGCGCCCACAATCAAATGCAGGCTGCAGTATTGCTAAAATCCATTTCCATTGGAGCTGAAACGCCCTCCCAAGGACACAATGGCTCCCTATTACTCGCGCTCTGATGTTCTAACAGTGGCTGCACACAATGAAAATACAGTGAGAGCTACATTGCTGCAATCAAGACTTGAAAGGTAGCCTATTCTGCTGTCCAGATGGCCATTTAAGTATGGGCTGGTCAAAAAGCCTTTTCTTTCCCTGCACAAAACCAGTGACGAGCACCATTAAAGCTCTGTATCAGAGAGGATGCTGTAGGAGGGATGATGCAGCACACAAAGTTGAGATCATGATGGAGGATTAATTAACAAAAGGCATATCCAGCATTCGTATAGTGCATATACATTCCTATGTTCTGGAAATTTATTTTTGGATCATTTTTCTGCTCAATGCACAGAAATAAGGTGTTGAAAAAGTTTTGCAGGAAAGTGTTATAGAAGTTATTCACTTGAAGTCAGATTTCAAATTATTTTTAAGAAAGATCAGTTTCTCCCTCACCTAAAGTGAAAAAAAGTCTCACATGGATGTCTTTTTCCATACTTTTTCTATTTGCAGGTAAATTGTGCCATTTCTGACGCCAGCTTTATCTGAATGCCTGCAGGTTCACTGAATTTAAATTTGCTGTTTGTATCTCTCTGTAGTGTTGGTCTATGTCAGGGTTATGTTAATTGACTTTCAGCAGGTGGTTTTGTGCCATTTTCAGATGGGGGAAAAACAGACTTTCAGCTTTCCGTTCAGCTGCTCTTTTTCATTTTACTTTTCTCAGGTTCCTCTTACATGTCAGAAGTAAATCTGCTTGCAGATAGTTGCATGCAACATGAAGGTGCACTGCATCATTAAAGTGGAAGGCTTTGCAATTTAATTTAAATTTTAGCCGCAGTCCTGAAGTCTAATCATCAAACAAAACCATGTCAAGCATAATTATGGCACGTATAACACGGGTTAAACTGATCTTAACCCAGCCAGTGAATACGGTTATTTCAGGTCATGCAATTAAAAAGAGAAGCTGTTTGGAGAGTCAGAGCCAGAGGAGTTGAATGATGAGTATGCGGGCAAATGACATGTGAATGAGGCTCATACCGTATAGCTGGAATCAATTACTCACCTGAGATTAAGACAAATAACACAAAGGGTTTCAAATGGAGACTGAAGCATAGATCTCTTGCACTGTGACCTACCTGTCTATAATCATAACCCAGAGAAATACTGCAAGTTCAGTTCTTCTTGTCTCTGTTCTGCTACTGCAGCACATACAGTAGAATCTACAGTATTCATGAGAGGAAGCGTCCTATGCTCGGCTGCTCTGCCACATCCAATGCATTATCTTAGTGTGAAGATGAAAAAGGCAGGGCGTGGGGTTGGGAATATTATAGAGACAGATTGTGTACCGAGATCATTTGGACTGGCTGCAGGACCTGGCCGACGTACAGCTGTGAAGCTGATCAGTGATACTGACAGAGGAGAGAGGACGTGAACACAAGCAGCAAAAGGTCAGGAAATAAAGTGTAGCTCTCATTCCTATCGTATCACCAATCAGCTTAGCTCAGCTGCCCTTTCCTGACTGTCAGCCGTAGGTCCAGCCCTGTTTTGATTCAACAGCCTTTTTGCTTGAGAAATAGATGAACACTTCTGGTAATGGGGGATGAAAGAGTAATTAGCATCAAATTGTATTTATTGTTTAAAGCTGAATTAATGGAGAACAACAAAAATGCATACTACTGTGATTAAGTAACATCCAGAATCAGAATATATATATTAAGGCATTTATGACATCAAATGCCTGGCGTAATGGATTAAATTCAGCTAAATGACCAATGTGAAGCAGCAATGATATTTTGCGTGTTGTTGTGAGTCATTTTTCCAGAAGTGTTTTCTTGAATTGAATTTACATGCAGAGTTTCCAGTAATTACCTCACTGAGTGAGAGAGAGAGAGAGAGAGAGAGAGAGAGAAGAGAGGGATAGACAGAGATTGTTCTAATTGGATATTTGGCCCCTCTGGATGTGGATTGAACCATGGAGCAGCATCATGATAATCTTTCATCAGGTTCTAATTTGAACCCTGCATGCCCACTCCCCGCTGTGCATCTTGCACTTGAAAGTGTTGGCAGTCTGCTTAAATCTTCTTTTATTATTATTATTACCAAAGCTAAAAATAAAACAGATATTTGAGAATTATTTCCATGTAATAAAGCAAGGTCATATTTAATTAATAAGACTTTTATTTATTGGTTCTTCATGAAGGTTTCACACATTTTTTTCAAACCAGATTTTAATCACATAATACTTTACAAAACAAAATCCTACCTGCAAAATCATTCTACCTGCATTCATTCTATTGAACAGACATTACAGTAGGTAAGTCTGTATGTTAACAATTTTACTGCATCCATACAAATATGGATTCATTAATGATATAAATACTAAATACTAAAAGCCAACTACAGGCATATATAAGCTAAATATGTTCCCCTTACTACTATAGATCTAGTCTGGTGTTAAATACTAGTTTTTCCAACACGGAAGTAAAACGGCTGACTGCACTGAACTACAGAAGGTTTCAACCAATCGACATGTTTGTACGCCCATGACATTGCCCCAGAACAGTCACAGATTCTGACGGGTCACAGATTTTTGTGTAACACCAGCCTCGGAACTCACTTGGATATATTTGTAAACACTGATGGATGATCGCACTCAGTGGAAAAAAATGGATTACCCTGTTCGACCCAGAGTCTCATAAGGAGTTTGAAGTACAACCGGTACCACAGAGACCCCTGACAAGTAAGTCATTAGCTAACAAGTCATAGGCTAACAGTTAGCATTGAGCTGGGATACAGTTTTACTCACAGGTGTTGTCCGTCCATGAGGCGTTTTTATGGTGGGAACTGCGTCAGGTTTCAGAACTAACCAGAACTAACTGAGAAAAAAAAACCTTTACTGCCTGAGATTTATGAAGTTGTCAGGAGTGAAGTTCTCACACAAACTTGCGGGTGTTTCTCTGCTCCTGAAGACAAAATCTAAGCACTTATGATGAGCTGATCCATCGTTCGGTACAACAAATGAACTCCAACAACTGAATTTTTTCCAACTTGCTATCATCTAGAGCTAAAAAATGTAAAAAAAAAAAAAAAAAAAAGGAAGAAAGACAGAAAGAAAAAGAAAACAAAAGAGAGAAGCTATTCTTTTAAATTGTGGAGCAAACTTCTGTTAGCTGATGGCTGCCTATTTTAAGAGAAAGTCTTCCAGACGGCTGTGCGTTTCTTCCTCAGAGAGAGTGGATAGGATTCTCAGAGTTTCTCTTTAACAAAGTGGGCATCTTGCTACGATGCTGCGCACGCATATTTAGCATTTCATGGTTGGTGAAACTCTGTGAAACGATCTCTATGTAGACATTTGGAAGGCAGGCATTGGAAGGCAGCGAGAGCTTGGACTGAAAATCCCTACATAAACATATAAATAAATATGCAAGAATGGAGAAAAATAACGCCTTAAATTAAAGGTTGAATATGGAACATTTTTATTTAAAGATATATTTTTTAAATAATAATACCTCCACAGGTTGTTGGGGGGGGGTACAGAATGAAAGTACAACATTTCCTAAAAAAATTATTATGCTGATCACTTACGTATCAGCAGCAAGCCTTGCACCCAAACGGCTTGAGTTGTTTTTCTGCCGTTGCAACTACAACCTAGACACACGTGATGTCGCTGTTCCGTCCGTGTTCCATATTCAACCTTTAAGTTTTATGTGAAAATAACACACTAACGTGTAAAAGCTCCTAAAAGTTCATTTTTCATGGTGCTGTAGGGCTTCTTTAAGCTACTAAATTATATATACAACATACTGAAAGCATATGTATCATAGGTTTTGTCATATATCATTAGTCACGTTTACATGAAGACTTTTTCCCTCTTTCAGATTGAAATTAGTCCAATTTAAGATTTCAGGAAAGCTGTTTACATGGAAAACAATTTATTGCGATCTGGTGTGTACTGTACATGTGCTAATGTTTAAACAGAATAGCCCCGTCTGACATGTGCAGAATGATGTACTGTATTCAGTCATGTGATTTAATAAAGACGGAGGTGCACAAACTGATCAAACTGTGTTTTTTTGCTTTACTTTAATCAAGCAGCAACTTGATTCTCAGGCACTCCTACTGCAAACAATGAAGAGCAAAAGGTGTAGACACAAAGTATAAGATAAAAACAAACTTTCCACTTTTCATTCGGAAAGAGGAAACCCATGTAGCATTCAGTTATTTTAATGTCCCAGTTATTATCAATTCTATCCACATTTACATGAAGCCAAATATACTGATTGCAATTGGTTTGAAAGCTCTATGAAAATGATCTATGCCCTGGGATACTAATGCTGTGTTCATACTGTAATGCACATAAAGAATATAAGGTATTGTCACAGTCTTAATGTGTACACTCCATGGTTTACTACTCACGTAAAGCTGGTCTACCTGTATGGTTTTATGAATATATTTCAACACATTAATAATAAGTGTAAACAGGGGCAACACAGGGCCAGAAATGTGAGCTGCAAAACTCTGCCATGTTCACTTTTCACTGCCTTAAACACACAACAGAACTTTAAGCAGTTTTCTCAGTGACACGCCCTGTATCGGCAGATAGCATCCATCTTGCATCGTACCTGTACTGTGATTCACTCCAGCCAGTAAAAGACAGTCTTGGCTCAGTCTTGACTCTTGTTCTGTCCCTTCCTCTCTTTCTTTTCCTCTCTTCCTCCGGTAATGTTTCCTTGCATTTCTTTACTGAATCCGACATGATGCGCATTTAAAACACCCGCCGCGTTCATATCTGGTTCATATCCATTTGCTAGTAAGTGACACGGTGCGCAATCAATAGTTAGCTACAATGTCACAGTCGCATCCCGGATGGGAAACTTACATACTGCTGTTTCTGAGCCCCTGTTTCTAGTGACGGCTAGAAAATGCACATAATAAATGTTGGTGTGCTATCAAAATGAGTCAGAAACGCACATTTTTAAGGTCAAAAAGTTACGTTGTGTGTCTTTAAATAAGAGTAACTCATATTTGAAACACAAGGCTGTAATTCCCTTCATTACCCCGTTCTCTATATGTGTACACATACAAAGTCTACTGCTATACTGAAGCTTAATCATTCGAGCAGCCATCTAAGCATGTACTGCTACGGCACAGGCTGACTAATAAAACACGACGTAAGCAGGGTGGCTGGATGCTTAATAACATAAAGTATGAACCAATTCAAACATAAAAAGTTCTAGCTTTGCCGCAAACTTCCTTGAATGTTAATATAACAAGTATGAAAAGGGGACTGACAGAGAAGTCAAGTCACAGAAGTATTAAAGCAGGTGTTTGTGGCTCAGGAGGCAGAGCAGTCATTTAGTTTTGATCACTGGCACATCCTTTTCCACACGTCATCCTTTGACAAGATACTGAACCATACATTACACCAGATTTACTCGTTGCTGCATGTTTCTTTATCATACAAAGTCAAACACTGATAAGTGCAGAATAAATGTGTATGTGAGGCTTCTACTTGTCAAAACAGGCTGAAGTGTTTAAATCCATTTCACACCATTGAACTGCAAATCATGGGGCCTTATTTCAAACCCAAACCAAAACTATAAAGTTCATAAAATGTATCTATTTATATATATAATGGTAAAAATGAAACGTTTACTCACACATTTGATTGCAATGGTGATTATAGTAATGCAGCTTTGTGACTATAATGGCAAAACAAGATTAGTCAAGGTTGAATGTAATGAATAGAAGTAGTGTGTAGTACTCATAATTTCTCTTGCATACGGTTTTTAGAGGTTGTTTCAGGCCATCTAAGTTTGTTCCTGGCAACCAGCAAGTGCACACATTAATAATAGGAGAGATGCTGTTAATTGGTATTGCTGGTACTGTACAAGTAGTTTTTTTTTTTAAATATATATATTCTCAAAGAAACCATAAAAATATCAAGTAGGTAGAGTTATAATAAAAATAAGAAACCCACATAAATCACCCTGAAAAAGCTATTCAAACCAAGTAAAACTTAAACTTTTTGTAAGGAGCAAGAATCTACAGTATAAAGGTATGTTGTGGTGATATTTATTCAGTATTTTTATTTCACTAGTTAGGAATGTTTGTTTCAGACACTTGCCAACGGCATCATGCAGACATGAAGACTATAAAAATGGAGCAATCAGTTCAAATCCCCGCCTCCTCCCACAGCTCTGCTCCCCGTCTGACTGAGCCAGACCAACACACACCTACAGATTTGCTCAGCACAATGTGGACTTTCACATAAAATCTAATGATGCAGAACCTTCCTGCAAGGTCATATGTTGGTGTGGACGTGTTTATTTGTGCTTCAGAACGTATCTGCTGTGAAACAATTGGTAAATAAAGATTTATTTCTCAGATTTACAGCTTTTGTGTGCATCTGGCACAGCCTGCCTTTTAATTCTACTGTCTGCAGCTCAGACACCATCAGTATTCCACCCATCTTGTTGTTTGAGCCAAGGAGAAGATTGACTGTTGAGCAGAAGTTAGATTGTAAAGTTTAGAGGGAAAAAAAAGTAACCGTAGCAGGATGCTAAGTAAATTTCAATTATTAGGGTTAAAGAAAGGCACGTCTAGACATTTCTGTACTAATCACTGTTATCCAATTGCTATCAAGTCCAATTTCAAGTATCTCTCTCTAAAACATATGTAACTTTCTGACATTAAAAATGTGTTCTGACTCATTTTGATGACACGGGACATCTATTATGTACATTCCTTGTTAATAAGACGATGAGAAACTGCACTTCACAACTGAGGCTGCATCACTTTTAGCAACATTACACTTTACAATACTGTAACAGTAGCAATTGGATATCAACACACTGGCTTTTTGGATGCACACCACGGCTTATTCATCAAAGAAACACAAGATGACATAACTGGCAAAATTGCAGGAGGAAGAGAGGCAAAGAAAGAGAAAGAAACAGAACAAAATCAGACTAGAGTCAACATCAGACTGACTTCTACTGGCAGAGCTCAGATTAGAGGTGGGATGCAAGATGGATGCAGAATTAGCTGTTGTTAGGGTGTGGTTTAGAAAATCTGCCAAATTTAATTTTGTTTCTTTTAAGTTAATAGCATAGTTCTGTCATCTGACTTGAATAATTTTGCTGCATAACCTTTTCACTGAAAGCATTATGATCATTAGTACACAAACATTATATCAACACTCCACTACCATTAACACTATTTTTCCTAATTTACAGGAAATCCTCAAAATCATCATACTTATCTCCAAACCAAAGAGATATGAGGTTGTTCAAGACTGTGGGTTGAGGACAGCGTGAACTCACTCGGGGCCCCTCAGGCTGTAAAAACACAGCTCAGATGAACCCTGTCAGCTCCATTACCTGCTGATGTGAAATGACCAAATGACCTTTGAATAAGTAGGGAAAAAACAAAAAAGAAAAAAAAAAAACAAGGCAAGCAGCAAAATTGCAGCATGTCATCCAAAGAATGGCAAAAGTAGCCTTCAGACATGGGAGAACAAGTAGATTACTGTTACTGTTGATTACTGCACTGTTGGTGCATTTACAGATAAGAATTTGTTGAGAATGAAAGCATTTATTCCCGTGAATTATTTTCCATATGCATCTCTGAGCTTATTTCCTAAGCTCATTTCGAAGTCAGTTTTATCAGCTTGGAGATGAGGTGGAAAGCAGACAGCTTTTTCGAATCAATATGCTATAGGTCAGTTGAGAGTCTTGTATCTTTACAATCAATACTTGCACATCAAAGGAGTATGCCATTGTACACACTTAACAAGTGCAAAAAGGGTGAACCCTGGAGGATCAACTCAATAAGTAGGTCAGAAAAACAGTCCAATTGGGTCAAATGATAATGTGCTGCTAGATGAGCTTTCTCTAAAATATAAAATGCGGATTTATGTGTGAGTGTTCGTATTCATTTACATTTAATAATGTTTCAAAACTACTTTACATTGCTATTGATTGAAACAAAGTTGCGACTGCACCTCTGCAAGGAAATCCTGCTTGCTGTATAAAATCTGTTACTTTTCACCTATCAGCATTTCTTCACAGGAATCCATGTGCAAATTAATCTACTCAGCTGAATAAGTGCTGTATGAGAGACCCGAATGTGTCTTTGCCAGCCAAGCAAGTCAACATAACTGATGTAACAGCAGAAATTTCACTGTCCATAAAGCAGTCTGTTGTTCTGCTA
Source organism: Atherinomorus stipes (assembly GCA_023101725.1). NCBI lineage: Eukaryota > Metazoa > Chordata > Actinopteri > Atheriniformes > Atherinidae > Atherinomorus > Atherinomorus stipes. Next base: position 389,228 of record JALJCO010013744.1, read on the forward strand.
AATGTAAGATGTTGCGAGGAGCTCTGGCAGGCTCAGAAACTGTTATGTGATTTGACTCTTGAACAGTCCAAACAGCTGATCATCAGTGACTGATAGGAAGTAATCACAATGAAATCTTATCAGGGCGCTGCGTATTGCAGATATGTTTGGCCAGCTCCGTTATCTGCACATGGTACCGAGAGAGCTGTGCATTTGTTCCCCTGCGTTGTCTGTCTGTGCACCCTGGACACGTAGATAATTTCACTTCCCTTTCAGGATTCACAGACATCGAAGTTTCAGTCCACTGTAGGTGGACATGTTAACATTTGAACTTAGATTATAACTGGGGGTTTTCATGCCTGAGGGGCACAGTGAGATAAGGATGCTCTTGAACATGTTGAGACATGCCGTCTCTCAATGAGAGCTTCGACATCGATCGGTTCATTTCAAATACCAAATAAGATTAATAAGATTAAAACAAGCTCTGCGGGCCACTGCTTCAAAGCATGATGTGAAGTAGTAAAGCACAAATGTGTGAGAACACAGTTGCAAGGAATTATTTATGAGAGGTGGAACATTATCTGCATCATTAATTAACTACATCTATGTTAATATGCAAGACATGAAAAGGATTTTTTTTGAAGTGATATATTGTTTGAATGTTTTTGAAGTCTGCCTTTTTCCACACATAGTTCTTCTCCCAGTGTTCCAAAGGTTAATTGCATTTTGGCTCAGAAAAGTTTGAAAGTGCCGTGGGATTTTTCAAAACCCTTGTTACTTGTGGCATAGTTTAACAGAAACTGTGCTGGAAGGGCATGATAAACCTGGAATAAACACATAAATGGAAAAGGCTTTACAGGACTATTTGTTAAATCAGACTGACGGTGTGTTCAGTCACGTCATTCACACCAAATTAACCACTAGAGCATTTATAGGAGTCTGCTTATTCCTTCTGTGCAGACAGTGGGAGTGTGACCATGTTCAGCTATGAGTTCATTTGAAATTCCACTTGTTTTACTAATTGGTTTGAAGTGTCTTATTATCCTCTATTTTATTTATTAACTGAAACATTTTCAGTATACAGGCTGAGTAAGTACAACTTTTGCAATGCAGCATGCCAAGTGAACCATCCATGTATATCTCCATTGTTTGCATGCATTGTAGAGTATTGCTATTGTTATTTGAACCCTAAAATAAGATACATTAGAAAGATTATAAGTAATGCAGACATCAAAGTGTAAAACTCAATACAGCAAAAACTAGCACCTCTGCAATTTTTACTCACAAATAAGAAAACATGCTGTCAGACAGTTGAGAACCTTTAATTTTCAGTTAAAATGGTTTGTATGTCTATAAAATCACTTGACAAGAATAATTTAAAAAAGTGGTTGTGTGTCCACAAAAAATAGAGGAGGGAAGAAGGAAGATGACAAACAAAAAAGGGGAAAAAAGTGCTTTGTTTGACTGTTTTGGTTCAGCATTTTTGATGTCAGTGGAGCCAGGAATGCCATGCACATGCAGTCTAATATATCTGTGACATCATATGACATCGTGAACCCTCTAACATCTGGGGCTCTAAAGCAGCTGCTTGACTTGCCGTCTCTACCATTTTTCCCAGTGCTAGCCGTGCTGTGCTGAACATACACTGTATATTGCCACACAGAGACCGTATATGGCAACCTGTATTGGCTTGTAGATTTAAACATAATGCCATTGTCAAACCCGTTAAAATTTATTTTAGATTTATTTTCTGGCTAAATATAATTCTTCAAGGAAATGCTCTACTTTCATTCTGCACCCCTCCAAATGCCTCGTAGACGTTTATTTTTTATTTTTTATTTTTTAAAATAAAGCTTTTAATAAAACTGTTCCATCAACCTTTAATATCAAAGCTTATAGAATCAGACACATTCGGTTGATACGACAAGGCCTCAAGGCCCATTGATCCTCGATACAGAAGACGGATATGCAGACAGACAGACAGTTTCATCCATCGTCTGCGTCGGTTACGCAGGTAATTTGGTGCATTTTCGAGGGGCTTGTTGGTCGGTCACTCGAAGCCGAAGACAGAGCAATACCACTGGAAATTACGGGGTCAGTTTTGAGCTGTGGAGCTGATATGCAGCCAGCGAAAGGAACAAACCAGAGAAGAAGAACAGAAACTGTAATGAAAAAAACACAAAAACCGCCAGAGCCAAATAGTCCAATAAAAGCACCTGAGAAAGAAGATGCCAAACAGAGAAGAGCATCTGTAGACATGGCTGGAGCTAACAAGGAGGAACTGTGTGAGTGTGTCCGAAAATACACTCATATCTACGACATCACATCACCAGGGCACAGGGACAGGCAGCACTGCCGCCTAGTGGACAAACTGATTTATGAACCATGAGAACGCAGAAGATGCATGGAAGGTTTCATGAAGGCAGCCACACAGTGCGACGCATGAAACGGACCTAAATGGGCATAAATGAGCAAAAATGGGCCTTCAGATGGACTGGTAAAAATGGCCCGTTTCCGTAATTATTTGACATAGTTTCCTGTTCAGATGATAAATGTGACATAAACAAGAACTGTACAAGTTAAACAGCAATGACTAAAGTTTTCTGCAACCTGATAGCTAACCTGTGCAACATAGTGAACCAAACGCTGATGCTTATAAACCCACACACACACACACACACACACACACACACACACACACACACACACACACACACACACACACATAAAAAAGACAATAATAATGTAGGATGTTGTTGGGTCTAGCAAATAATTTGAATTCCAATTTTATGACACTGCTATATGTAATTCCAGAAGATTGCAGGTATTTCTGTCATCCATCGTCTTGGGATCAGAGTAAATGTGGATTCAGTTTCTCCAGAAAGAGTCAAAGATTTGGCATCGTTGGAGAAAACCTGGATGTACTTATATCATCAAGATTTATCTTCCCGGAGCTGCAGAGATCAGTACCAAATTTCATGGCAATCCATCTTGGTGAAGTGAAAGAGCAGTTCAGAGAACCTCCATGTGGATTGAGTTACACCAAAAGAGACAGAAATCTATTGGTGGGATAAAAGAGTGTCTTATTGTTTTTTTTTTTTTTCTTCTTTTTCACTGTTATCTGTGATTGTGAAGTTAAATGTCCTTGGATCTCTTTGCTCAGGGAAGTGGTTAAGCACACACACAGGGTTGCTTTTAGCACACACTCCATCAAATACGATCAATCACAGTCCTCAAACATTCTGAGCAGACAGGAAGGATGGAGTTTCAGAATGATGAGACCGCCTGATCCACAGCAGATTAAAGAAATCCAATAAATTGGGATTTGAGGATTTCAGCAGGTCCATGTGCAAGTCTGTGTCATATATTTTTTATTAGGCAGCAGGCCATTGAAACATTGGTATGTGGCTTTAGTGTATGATGCTGAAATGTCAGTCAGATGATGCAGCTCCATGGAGTCTGGCAGTAAAGCATTCCTTTGCTATGGTGATGCATCCATAGCAACACCTTGGCAATAGCATGCAGTCCTTATGCCAGAAGAAATTTTATAATTGGGGTATCCAGACAAAAATGTGGGCTCAGTAGCACCTGACATCTGGCTGGCAGTGTTACCTGTTAGAGCTCTGCAGAAGGTCTATAATGGACTTCCATCGCTCCTGAGGCTGCCCTGTAGGCTGTCTACTTGCTTTTTTTAGTCTTCCCCCCAGCTTATTTTTCCCTTCTTATACCTTACATAAAAAGCTGCCATTATTGGGTAAAATATTTGTATCACACATCACTGCAGTTTCAAACTCATCCTCAACATAAAGCAAAAGAATCCTTTTTTGCTCATATGTAGAATTACCAGTGCAGGTTCAGTTATATAAACTACCTTTAATATACAAAATAAGGCCTGGGAGTGAATACAGAAAATAGGTGATGTTCCATCAGCCTGGGATGATCATTATTTGGTATTGTTTGACTGACACCTTCAAAATATTTTGTGCAGGGAGAATATATGGATATGATGCATCCTAATAATTGCTTTATGAAGACCTGAGAATAACCCTGCCTCCTGTGCAGTGTTGTTAGCAGTGTGCTGAAATCCCCCGTCAATCCTAAAATTTGCTAAAGGCCAAAGACTGTGTAATTTAATGTGGTGTCTTTCCAGTCTCATGTCTGCACAGCTTCTTGGGTTGCACAAGGTCTCTGGACACTGAGGCTGGCAGTCATCGCCTGTAGCACCGCTCAGGGGACTCACTGGTTCCTTAAACCAACCCAAAGATAACTGGAAAATTAACATATCTACTTAATTACCTTAATCAGCCAGCGCTCATTTATCAACCTCGTGTCTAAATTGCTTTTTGTCAAGGTAAATTGATTTTAATTGCACTTTGACCTTCCATGCTGTTCTTTTTTGTCCCAGTTCTTATTGCTTCACATGACCTCAGTACAACATATCAGTTTATTGGGATTTCACTGAATTATTAAGCTGATTTTACCCCGAGATAAGACTAATATTTAACTTGTGTTTGCCATATCAGGCGCTCCTCAATTTGGAATCACCTCATACTTTCATACTTGGTGTATATATAAGAAGATAATTATTTTTTAACAAAGTGCTCTCTGTGTGTTCCTCCCCATCTGCCCAGCGGCAGTCTTGCTTCTCCTCTGTGCTCTTGTCTGCTAAACCCTGAAGATGGTCTAGTGAGGAAGAATAATTAGTCCAAGAGGCTTTAGCTGTTAAGGTTACTCAATCTCAGATGAGTTCAGCCTTTCATTGTCAATGTCAACATCAAGTATATTCATGAAAACATCAGATATGTGACAGAGTGAGATGATAACACTGTTCTCTCGATACTGGATGAATTGATTCTATGCATCTTTTAAGCCCACTGGATGATAAGCAAAGGAAATGGGTAAAGATCAATGTAACATGAAACCCTGGGAGCAGATAGCTGAGAAATAAAGAAGCTTTTTACGAACAGATTCATGTCAGTCATTCAACCATGATGGCGGCTCACAGCTGTAAAATGCATATTTTGTGACCCTGCAAACTTTTAAGGCATGACACGTTATCTGCTTTCATTTGACGCTGGAGAGACACTTTTTCTCTTTTAAAACCCGAGAACATTAAAGGAGATATGCAAAATGGAGCAATTTCTACTTTTATTCAAGGGCACATGTGAAATAGAATCATCTGATGGATAAATACTTTTTTGTGCCGATAGACAGTGCTCAGTATCTTGCTCACCCACTTGATTTGTAAAAAGAAAATCAACTGAAGCCGCCTTTCACATGAGAACAAACCTTTGAGATAATCCAGCAATGAAAACGGGTCTTATCTGCATTTGTTATTCTCAGAAAATCTTAATGAGTTGTGTGCGGGGTTATCACCCAAATTCTATAGAGCTCAGCAGATCAAAGAATTTGATGTTGAAAATGCAGAGAATAATTTTACAGATAAGATTAACCGAGGCTGCCAGATTTAAATAAAGTAGGCTTGGGTTTATTAGTCATATTTGATTATCATATATGTCTATATATACTGTATCCAGCTCAATTAAATGAGTTATGTTGGCTGACACTGATTATTAAACACATTGCATGTTTGATTTCTATTGTATTTTTTTGTCTTTTATTCTATTTTTATTGAAGTAACTTAAATAGCAAAGGAGTCAGTAATTTAAAAAAAATCATCTGGTTAACATTTGCCTGCATGGTACCAATGAATGCGTCTCCCCTGATAAGAATCCACTTTTAGTCTTGCAGTCGTTGGGCATGAGCCAAACTGTCACAAGACTTAAAGTGCAGTATTGTGTTGACAAAAAGAGGCCAGCATCTTTCCTATTGACAAGGATTATTTCTGTCAAGTGCAGCACTCGTGGGCCTATCTGAAAGCCGTGCTAATAAATGTCCATCACTGTGACTATCCATCATTAATACTCATGAACATTTATTGCAGCCCAGCTGAATTAAAGCAAGGGTGCTTCTCTGGCTGGAAGAGGCATGTAAATTAGCTGTAACTCTGTGCACAAAAAGGCATTTGTTTTTTGGATCTAAAAAAACAAAAAAATAGGTGTTTGAACACCTGAAGTCCCCTTCCCTTTACACACACTCATTAATTATGCAGCCATAGAAACAGCCGTGCATCGACACATGTGCACAATCACACACTTTCATGTAAATGTGAGGATCTTTTGCATCATTATGGTTATTTCCTGAGTACTTTGATTGCATTAATTACAGTTAATTAGCTGTCTCGCTTGGTTGATCCATCATTCCTGGTTATTTGTTTGTAACCAGATTCAAAGTTTTTTTCTGAAGTTACTGTAGCATGCCCAAGATTGTGCTCCCTCAGCATGTTATTTGAAAGAACTGTGGAAAGTTTCTGCATCATTCAGGCAGCAGAGTGCCTCCATGTAATCACAAATGGCTGGGTTATTGTTTGCTGACAGAAATGCTCAGATTCTGAGATTTGCGCATTAAACATGCAGCCTGATGAAATATTAAGGAACATTGCAGATGGAGTAGAAAAAACGGTCTGATTTTTTTCTTCTTCTTCTCCTCCGCCTTCCCCTTGCTGTGTATCTCAACACTTACTGTATGTTTTAGCGTTACAGAAACCTTCCAGGAAGCTAAAGATCATTTGCTAATATTTGTGAATATGTGGCCAGTGTCATCTGTGAAAAGTCTGATTGATGATGAGCAGGGCAGCTCCTTTAACCGAGCTCCACTCTTCCTCTGAGATATGTTTAGAGATAGCTGGATACATTAGTGGAGCGTACCCTCCAGTGACACCTAAGATAGAGTAGCTTGCCCCGTTTAAGTCATTCAGTCAGCTAACACACCCCCGTGGCAAATCAGAACACCTAACTCCAAATTCAAGCTCTGCTGCACAGATTTTCCTGAATTTAAAAAAAGGGAAAAAGAAAAAGAAAGATCATCAGTTTTGGGTTCTGCTTTGCCTACAGTGAAGAGGTGAGACATCTACAGACAGCCACATTTTTAAACAGTGAAATACTAAACACATAAAGGTATCAGCAATCTTCATCACTCTGGAAGCTGATTTCACTGGAAAGAATCAGAGTAATTGTTTTCCATAGTGAAGTCATGTGTGACTCTTCTTTCTTGCAGTCCTGCCAAATAAGCGTCACCATGTATGTTCTTCATCTGAGTTGACTTCAGACCAGGTTGGCGGGAGCTCTTCTTTCATTAGCAGAGGAGCAGATCTTCACCACGTACAGCTCCTCATTCTGGATGAATGATCTGCGCTCCCAACTGCCTAGCTCCCTCCATCAAACCTGGCCAACACTCATAATAAATGATAGTGTGGGACAATGCCCTATTTTCATGACAGAGTCATCTGTCATGCCAGCCCAGACAAAGCCCCCAGAGTTTCATCATTTTCAACTACTGCTCACACCAAAGTAAAAGAAAAGAAACCTTCATCTATTCAGTAATGGCTGTGGGATGCCTTGAAAACATATTCTGCAGTGTTTGTAAAATCAGACACATTTTATCTTAAGGCTTCTGTGTGGATTTGTTATGGCTTTCAATCTTGTGAGTCCCCTGATGCAACTGTCTAAATCTAAGTTTTTTTTTTCTTTTTTTAGAGCTTATTTATGAGTAAATCTGTTCCTCCTCCTGATCAACATCTTATTACATGGGTCTTATGTTTAATTTCATGCATTAAATGCTTAGCTGACTCCTCAATCATATTAGGTAGGCAGGCACTTGATGCTTAATGTCAATTTGCAGGTTAATCGGGTCACTTTCTATCATCAGCCAAAGCAGCAGATGCCCTTTAGGCCCTTCGTAATTGTACACTTGAGACAACCTTGACAGACTCTATGACTAAAAGTCATCTCATCTCTGGTTGTACAGTCAGAGCTGTGGTTAGGGATTGATATCCATTTATAGGTTTTTGATAAAGAAAGTATCAGTACATGAATTTTCATGAAACTTCTGCTGCCTTCAAACAGTACAGCAGGAGATGTCTTTAAATTAGTTTTAGATTCAAAAACGCATAATGATTTAGCAAAGATGAATAATTTGCCACTGTGTTGCTGCTCATGTGTCTCCATGATAAATCTGGAGTCTAATCAATCAAAACTTGGCACTATTTATCCTTAAATCGGTTTACTTTCAGAGGAAAAATTTGCGGGATTTCAAGATTTCAGCATGTCTTGATGTATATGATGAAACACAATATGAATAAAAACTACATGACATTTCAGATGGTTCATCATTAGTGGAGTTTTTAGACTGTGTTTCTGTTAAAGCTTTATTTCGACAGGTTTTCCAAAATGATACTCTGCTTTTGGCAATATGACACATTTCATTACACATAAGCTCAATTTGATTAGAATAGAAACATGGAAAAAAAAAGGAATTTATGATACAGTCACAGATAAAAATAAACAATCCACATATCTATTGTCTTATGTATACACAAAAACACAGAGACTATGTTATTATACAGTAGATAGGTGAGAATAGGAAAGTTTTGAGTTTAGTTTGAATAGAGACAATGGTGCTTTGACCTTTTTGTTTTTGACCTCAGGTCAGTGTGCAGTTTGTTCCACAGAGATGAACTTGGATCTAATTCTGGGGAACAGCTGAAAGACCAGCATCCAGTGACCTTTAATTCTGTTGTTATGCTTTGCACCTTTTGCGCCACCTTGCTTACATCTTACTGCATGCACTGAGGCAAACATGCTGTTTCTAAGTCTTATCAACATTCATATCTTAAGTGCTTTTAACAAAAGAATACAACTTACTTTTTTGATTATACAATGATGTGTGTAGACTTACAAAAGATATATTTTAATACTGAATGGTTCATGAATACTGCTGGGTATACAGAATCAGAGAAGCAGGGATGGTCAGTACAAGGATCCTGACTTTATCATTTCACATACAAGGACAAGTCCCTTATTTCAAATGATTACCTGCTGTCTACTGAAACTGATTGACAAACTAATAATCAGCTTCATCTGAAAGATGATTGAGAGAGAAAATGCAATAAGATCTGTGATATTTCCCAGCAGGAAGTGATCTTTAAATCACAATGGAACCATAAACTTCTGTTTTAACCTTTGATTATCTATATCATGTTTTCAGTTGTGGTTTGACAAGAAGGCTGAGCAGACGTGTGGCTGCAGACATCTGACGTCCTTTGTTCACTGTTTTGCTGCTTGAGAAAATAAAGGCTTTAAAAAGATGACCATGTGGAAGTCGACAGGACGCAAAGCATTTCACCGTCCATATCACCGCCACGAGGACGTCCACTGACAATAGAGAGCCATTTGTTATCAACATGATATTTTGCAAGACTGGCATTTGATCTCAGACAAGCCATCCACACTAGCACGCACACACACGTTTACACACATGCTCTTTAAAACTCAAACTTCATAATGCAAAACATGAATCACACCAGCTAACATTTGACAAAACACGTCGCTGTGCTCTTTATGTGATTTCTGACAGAAGTCTGGCGCTGTCTGTTCCTTTTTCAGCTGCCACCCTACCTCCTTATCTGTGTTTCAACCTCTACTCCAGGTGATAGATAAAATTTACATGGCAGAGGAAGTGCTGTGAATGCTACGAGTTAGGCACCTGGGCGCTGGCAGGCAAAGACAGAGTACTTTGAGAAAGAAATGTAACAGGACTATCTATCTAGGTTATTAGAGTCCCCCCTCAGGAACCTTTTTAACAGAACACTGGCCATTATGTAGGCCACAGAGAAACAATGCAAGAAAAAGGTCTGGCAGCAGTAACACAGCAGAGGAATTAACTATGAAGCCCTGAACCTTCTGCATCCTTCCCTGCACCCACAGCCCTCACGATAGGATAATGAGAAAATGTGGAGTTGAAGTGTTTGTTAGAAAATAAGAGAAGTACGAGATCAGTGATGAGTGCCTTTTATACAACTACACTAATAAGAGAAACACATTGCAGGTCATTATCATGGTGTCTTTTCTTGGATACTTAGTGGAAGGTAAACTTGTTTTTTTTTTTTTTTTTTTTGTCTTGACATAAAACACAAGCTATTGGCAAGCCAAGAGGAGTAGATGAAATTCTTTTAGTCCAGAGATATAGAGCGCTATTGTTGCAAAGAAAGAGGCGGGTACTAACTGAAACGACATGACAGGAAAAATGGGAAATGCAGCATAAACAAAATGAATGTGTGCTTGTACCACAGTTTGCATGATGTCGTCGACTGAGACAGCAGATGAAAGTCTGTAATTGATCATGTTGCCACCTTCCTGGCTTTTGCGCTGAATGTTCAAAGGGATTAGTCTAAGGGTTGATGGATTAAAGCAAGGTGGGAAGGAGAGGAGGGGCCCGTAAGCAGAAAAAAAAAGTGTTGAACATGTACGTACTTATCTTCTGATAGTTTGGTGCTGCAGAATAATAGCACTTAATGTAAGAGTGATTGTGCACGTTTCCCTGCTTGCCGACTACGCCTCCAGTGTTTCCCTCTCTCTCTCTGTGTCTCCTTACTGTTTACTTTTGACTATTGAATTAGTGGGTTAAAAATCTCATTAAGTAGCCTCCCTCTAACCTGCATTCCCAGATTTACACACCTCCTTTTAATCAGATGGAGTTGGTGGTTCATATAAAAACTCTCCACAGTGACTCCAGCAGCCCTAACTCATTTGCAATGCAATTACACACATGCAGGTTAATGAAATAAGAATGAAAACAAGCAAAAAAAATATGGTGGGGATCCTCATGCACAAACTAACATCATGCTGCAATTACACTTAATGTTCAACCGCCTTCCTCATGCATCCTAAGTGGGTCTGCTTCTGCCTATAAAATATGTGTACTTAACACTGCGAAACATTGCAAGTTTGTGCAGATGCCTGTGCATGCCCCCCCACCAACAAGTCAGCAAAGCTATGCTTAGACAGGGAGGTCATTAAGGGAGTATTTAATTAAGGCCGGGAATAAGGTCAGTGTTGGAAGGACAAACATATTCTAATAAAGTGTGGGTGTGGGTTGCAGGAGGATCCCACAGCACTCTCATACATCAGGCTGGGCCATGACGACCACAGCTCAATTTCGTAACCCTGCTATTTCTATGCAGATTAAAAGCTCATTCATCAATTCCACTACACTCTCCTTTTGATTACATGTGGCGTCTCTTCTCTTCTCTTCTCTTCTCTTCTCTTCTCTTCTCTTCTCTTCTCTTCTCTTCTCTTCTCTTCTCTTCTTCTGGTCCCTTATAGTACCACAGGAACAAATGGACAGCCATATTCTTAATTAAATCAATCTGCAGGGGCCAGCAGGTGAATCCACTCACCTTTGCTGTAACTCACTCAGATCAACACACTCAGACTGACCTTGACCATGTTAATCTGTCGCACCTGCAGCTGCTGGACCAGCAGACAGACATGAAGTGAGTCGGGTCAAGAGTTAGAGGATGACAAAGAAACTCACAGTGGTGATGAGTGAAACCCAGTTTGCATGTACAGTATACAGATTTTCTTTCGTCTTTCATTCTTTTATATTTTATTATGGAAAAGTCTTCTTTCAACTTTTATTGCTGTTTTTGACACATCACAGCAGCATTGACTGTGTACAAAAGAGCTGTAGCTCATGCAAAGCATTGCATTCATGCTTCAAAACATAGCAATCACGCAGGTAAAATGGCTGCAGCTACCAAAAAGAAAAAGATACTTGTCATCAGGTAAAACACACAGCTCAAACTGTCGTGCTCCACACAGAGCTTTTTGATTTGGATTTCAACAGCAGCTTAAAGCTTGAAGTCAATACAGCTGATTTGCCTCAGAATGGCATCTACAGAAAAGAACATTAATGTTGAAAGATTGCTAGAAGCAACATTGTTCCTCCTGCCAGTGTTACAGGACCAATTCTCATCTTTACAGAGGACATACTGATGCTCCTTTTGTGGTCACAATCTATCACCTGGCAGGTGACTTGCTAATGAAGCAGACAACACAAGTATTCAATGTCATAAACTACTGTTTCACCACTGGGCTCACACGCCTGTGAGGTTCTACTTTTCCAGCACTTCAACTACATAAAATACATCATCACTTCCTCATTAAGGCCGACACTGTTAATCTCTCTGGACTTTATCTTGTTCCGTGATTCTGAGCGGAGTCCTTTTCCTCCTCAGAGGTATGGTGCACCCCACCTATTGATTGATGTAAAATTTTTCAAACTATTTTAGAAGAAGGAAATAGTGAGTTGATGAGTTACGTTATGTTCTTAAGCACAAATAAACTCTCAACTCACAAATAAACCAGGCCTTCCATCTTGACACCACCTCAATGATACTGTAGTTGGGCCTGTTTGGCCCAAGATTATTGGACTTGCTCTGGCTCCATGCTACAAGTGAGTTCTAAGCGAGCCTTTCTTAAGTCCAACAGGTACACTTATGGCACATTTACACCAGGACAGTCCATGGAACTCTGGTTGGACCAGGAATGCTACGAAATGTTGCACCTCTATTTGCTTTGCTTTGCTTTGCTTTCACACTGCACTTTACTGAAGTGGACCAAACCACCTGTGCATCTGGTTGGCTGAACAACTGCTTACTAGTAAAAGTGATGCCCAAAACGACCACTGGCCAACAGAGGAAGAATATTCAGCTAATCAATCAGCCTGAACTGAAAATGGTTTGATGGTCACAAGTAAACAATTGGGCAACAATAAATTTATACAGACTTAAGGCCTATTTATGCTCCCTTACGCATGTAAAATGGCGACGTCTGTTTCATGCGTTGCCCTGCGTCGCCGCCTTCATACTTCCATGCGTCTTCTGTGTTCCCAAGGTTCATAAATCAGTTTGTCCACGAGGCGGCAGTTCTGAGTTCATAGTTAATTTACCTGTTTTAATGTCAGTTTCACCGCTTGGTGTTGGTAACGTAGATATAAATGTATTTTTAGACACATTCACACAGCGTCTCCTCAAAAGCTCCAGCCATGTCTAAAGATGCTCTTCTCTGTTTGTTTGGCGTCTTCTTTCTCATGTGCTTTTATTGGGCTATTTGGTGCCAGCAGTTTTTTTGTTGTTTTCTTCCGGTTCCTGTTCTTTTTCTCTGGTTTGCCCCTGCCTATCAGCTACATAGCTCAACACTGACCCCATGGTTTCCAGTGGTATTGCTCCATCTTCTGTGTCGAGTGATTGACCAACAAGGCCCTCAAAACGCACCAAATTACGCGCGTAACCGATGCAGATGATGGACGAAACTGTCTGTCCATCTGTTTATCCGTCTTCTGCATTGAGCATAGATGGGCCTATAGGGTTTCTGTTTCTACTTTGCTGTTCAGTTCAATATGGTTTTCTTTGTCATTTCCTGTCATTTGTTCACTGGATGGTCAATTTGATGTCATGCTGTAGGCAGACCACACCAGGGGTCCCTTTCAAGTGTAATGAGATCCTCAGTCTCTGAGAGGAACAGAGTTTTCTTGTCTGAAATGCGAAATGTACGAAATGTTAGCAATGCGTGGATTCATCCAAATATCAATAGCAACATGGGTAGCAATATTGTTTGATACTGCTGTGAGAACAAAGATACTTTAATGTTTGATGCAAAAACTATCAGAATCTTCATATATAAGGAGGGGTAAGTGGGTTTTGGTGGATTCGGTTCACAGCCATGACAAGACACAGACATGCCAACAATCAGCTTTTCTCCCCAAGATAATGCCAAATTTTTATGGTGTCATGGTGTGAGTAATAACTATTAATAAGAATTAATACGTCAAATCAAATAAAAAAAAAAAATAAATGAATAAATAAATAAATAAAATAATGCATTAAAGCAGGGGTGTCCAAAGTTGGTCTTTGAAGGCCCCTGTCCACAGGTTTTTCTTTTCCCTTCCCAATCCAACACTCCTGACTAAAATAAATAAATCTAAAACTCAATGAAGTCCTACACAAAAATTCATTAATTTGAGCCAGGTGTGTTGGAGCAGGGTGACGCAGAAAACCTGCAGTATTGTGGCCCATGAGGACCGTAGCTAGACACCCCTGCATTAAAGGGATACCGTGTAACTTTTGACCTAAACATTAGCCAAATGTAAGTAATAACAGATTATTTCTGGGGTCAATATAGAGCACTTGATGTATCTCGGTGCTCAGAGGCGGCTGCCCTCCTCAAAAAACTAACACTAACTTTGCAGGAGTGGATCCACCTCTGACCTGGAATGACTTGCTTTATGGCTCGATGACTTTGCTATCAGCTGATCAAAGTGGTCTGCAAACACAATTCCAAAACAGGAACAGAGACTGTTTCATTTTGCAACAGTTGTGTGGCCTGTGGGAAGTTACAAGTTTAGTGCCCCTTATGGCCAAAAGTTACACAGTGTCTCTTTAATTTGATTAAACTTTCTGCAGCATGTTAATTTTTGACAGTGTTGTTTATAGGTGTCAGTATTGGTATAGATGATATCAGGTTTTTATTTACGTGGCACTGAATCAATGCTAAATCTGTCCATATTGTACGCGGCCACTAAACTTGCGCAAGGACCGGCGCTCATTTTAAGTGGACTAAAAAGTGCCAGTCTGAATCCGCCCTTACTTGCTGGCTTGCTTTTGGCATGATACTGTGACAAAATGCTGTCACAGAAGTTTATGAGCTACACGTGCATGTCTGACTAATTTAGCTAACTGAGTCAGTGATGGCTGAAACAATAAAGGAATGTTTAGAGAGAGAAAGCTGAGAACAACTACAAATTTTATTATTTTACTCATGAACTGAGTCATGGGGGAGAAAATTAGATATGCTATTAAATAGATAAGATACAATTTTAATGCAGATCCAAGGACAGTCTTTGGGCAGTCTTAAGCAGTCATTGTCACATGCATTTTAACTTCAAAATTGAATGTTCAAAATGGAGCAACTTCAATTTCAAATGCTGTCCTGTTCCCAATCACTATCCTCCTCTGTCTTTGTGTCCTACTCATCCTTTAAACGCGCACATGCTAATTCGGCTGTAGTTTGGGTAAACAAACAGAGAGGGGGTCTTCATGCCTGAATCAAAAGCACACAGGATTTTCTGTACTGTGCTGTACCTGCAAACAAAGTGAATAATGCAATGTGCTACCCCATTACTGTTAGACGAGGAAATGTCACAGCAGATCTCCTGCCATGAAATTAACAATTAAAGAGGCAATTGTTTTTCCATACTGCGGCTCACTGCAGTCTCTGTTTGACAACTGTGGGATAGCTTTTTTTCTGTCATGGCAACCTTTATCATATGTTTCTCATCAGGCATACAAACAGACTTAATGTGCATTATGAACGGAACCAAGTTGTTGTTTTTTTTTTTCATAGACCAATGCATTCACAGAGAATCTCTGAATTGGAGAAATAATTTTCATGGCCAACTCCTTGACCATTCCCACTTTAAAAAGAAATCTCTCTGAAGGCTTACAGCTACTGTACAGTAAGAGGTGTTATCAAACAAGCATTATGAAACACTATTTTTTATTTTTCTGTCAATAGTTTAACACCACACAAAAGCTTTTGTTGTGTACTCACTGATATTTGTAATTGTGAAGGTCATTAATACCATACCTATATGCAGTTTTCATTCATTGATTTGGATCTCTGGTGTATAGATTTTAGCTGCTTCTGCTCTCAGCAAAACCCTCACAAAGTAACAAAACTGCACTTCAGACAAGCCAAGTGTCAGGGAGCCAAAATCAATAAGTGTGACAAGTGGACTTGTGATTCGATGAGACACCTGTCGATCATGCAACACACCTCGGACACTTTCCTCTCGTTCCTGAACCCCAATATCTCTGTAATGGAGCACAGATTCTCAAAATTGGTCCTGAAAATCACAAAAGAGACAGGAAATTCTGACATCCCAATTTATTGAAAAAAATCTGTTTTGACTTCATATGTCAAGTCTTTCACCTCTCTGTTAAACAGGCAGAATTTTAATGCAGTCTGAGAGAAAGTGCTGCCACGCTCACATTAAACAGATCCCTTCAATTCTCTGTTGCTGTTATTTTTAGGGAGCAACCACAAAGTGTCAATGAGATCTAGATTTTTTAAATTAGGATTCAGGCATAAGGGTGTACATTTTTGCAACAATGTTTTGGCATTACATCATCAATTATAGTTATTTATGTTAGAGTTATTTTAGAGTTATTATAGCCATGTTCACCCTGACCAAAGTTCCCAGTATTATTTATACCGTATTATTTGTCCAGAAGAGCTTGTTTTAACCTCTTTAGTACAAGGCCTTTTTTCTGTCTCCTGTCCAAAATGACACATCCAAACTAAATTAATTATATCAAGGGCTGTATAGTCTTGGTCTCACACAAAAATGGACCATACAGATGACTAGTATCAGAATCAAGATGTCACTGTGTCAGAGTGAATTCACCTGGAGCACAGTAGAAAATGAAAATTTTATCACCTTTTGTCTTTTTTACTCAACAACTGGTGCATTTGTGAATCATTTTGAGCTTCACAGTCACAGAGGGACACATTAGCAGCATATTTTTGAAATGAAATTAAACTTTTTTTAGAAATCAGTGAAGGTAGACGTGTGGTTTTGTTAAGTGTGTTTTTGACTACTCTTTAACTGCTAGCTTACTAAATTTTGACAGCATAGTGATGAGACGCAGGGTCCGAATTAAACAAAAACAGTTAGGGGGTTCAGTATTTTTTCCAGGGTGTAAAGGGAACTCAGTACAGCAAATGTGCATGCTTCAGAAAGAATGTCATATAATCCTTACAGTATCTTGGTAGTTCAGTATCTGCAGTCTGTGGATGGTTATCAACCAAATTTGACACCATTTTACAGTTTTCACTGGGGACATAATGTACCTCACAAGTTGAAAGACTTCACCCATTTACAAATTATCATTTTTAGTGATAAGTTATTTGAGATTGTGATGTTTGCAACCAGTTTTCTACAGCTCCAGCCAACTAACTAATAATCGAAAATTCTCTGCTTTACCATAGTTTTACAGCAGGAAGTCAAGGCAGAGATGAGGTGGTATGAGCATTTACAATACAGTATTAGCCTTTTTTGTTTCTTTGTTTAAAAAAACACAAACCCCTAACAGTGTTTACATTTCCACTCGGCACACAAGGTGGTGTAGCAACAGCTTCAACAGGTTTTTCATCTGCATAAAAAAGTTGTGAATTCAAATAGGGATGTGTTGGATCCAAAACATAGTAACCATGTAAGTTACTTGCTGCACTGCTAGTTGTGTCAGCCTAGTTTTATGTCGTTATTCTGATTACGTTCAAAATAAGAAGTTTGAAAAGAAAGCAAACACTTGTTCAAAGCTGTTTTTGTATCCATTCAAACTTTTCTTAAAAGAAAAATTTTCTTCATTGAAAAAGTCTGAAAGAGTTGTAACAATGGCAGTCCCTGGAGCTGTAAGACACACAAAGACGGAGGACAAGGCTTAAGAGTTTATTGGCTGCAAACAGGTCCATTTGAGGACATTAAGGGGAGGATGTTGACAATTATTCTGTAATATGAGGTGAAAAACATGAAAACAGTGTCAGTACAATATCATGTTTATGATGCTGTTCAGATCTGTGGCATTTTTGTTTCTTTGTGTGATGCATTCTTGGCGTCAGATTTTTAGGTTTTGATTGTTCTGGTTTACCTTAAGAAATCAGGTTATTACTTTGCCTTCAATTTTACTTCGTAAAGTCCCCCCCACCCCACCCACCAGAACAGGAATTTCTTTCCTGTTTTTATCTACCACCACGTTTGTAATTACCACGTCTGAACCTTGTTATTATCTACCTCAATACAGACGCTCCAGGTTTTCCTTTATTCATGGTCCTTGTCATTATTCCCATACAGCTCCATCTCTGAGTATTCATGTTCTTAGGAACGATGAACCATAGCAACAGAGCCTCAATCCAGTGTGAAATATCAACAGTCAAAGGTGAAAAATCTATCTAGTTTAGATAGAAAAATAGAAAAATCTATCTAATCTAGTTTTATGATAAGCATTCAGTAATTTAATATTTAGTGTAGGGCTTACATTTGACTGTATTTATAGAAAATGTCTGCCTTAAAAGATTATAACATGCTGAGATTTTCCATGAAATGAAATTGTCAAACATATTTAAAAAATGGTAAAATTACTACATTTTCAAGGTTCTAAAATCACTACATGTAAATTTTTTGCTTTGTAAATTGTAAAGCAATGCTTTGTACAATATACAAGTGCCATAAATGTAATATTGCACCACTACATATCAAAAAAAGTTTATTAGGAGGTAGGAGGACAATTTGAGTTCCATCCAACCAAATTTTCTCTTTTCCACTTCTTGACCATTTCTAAATGTCAGTACAAATATTTAACAGCATTACATTGTTTGGAAGTTTCCCTTTACAAGCCTTAGTGCTTGCCAGATTTCTTACTATGGTTCTACAGTACATTTAAGATATGTATAAGATACATATAAGTTTTTCCTTGGGCTGCCAAGAGTCACCATGAACATATTCTCTAAATCTTACACTCCTGTACTGGTATACAAATGAAAGTCATCAAAAACCACAAAAATTCATATATATCTGGACTCTAATAATACAATTCTACAAGCATACTGTGTTGGCTAGTGAGCATAAAAAGTTGCTGACCAAATGAAATATCCACTAGCCAAATTTATTTAAGTAAAAATAACCCATTTCCCATTAGCAGATTCCTACTTATTTAAAGTGACAAAAAAGTACAAGTACTCTATGAAATAAGTTACTTGAGTAGAAGTTGACGTGTTCTTGATCCACTCATAAGGGCTTGAATATACCTGCTGTGGACGCAAGCATGTGTGTTTGGAACATGTGTACAGTAGTTGCTACAGCACGTCAAAACTGGATCCATTGTAAAAGATGGCTACGGTTAGTCACACCTTGACTCTTTAGTTTGTTATGTGTGATGAAGAATTTTATTTTATATTTCGAATATTTACAGTATTCTGTATCATATTTGTACGTTATTCTTAAAATTGTATACATTTTTGCCACATTTATACTTTAGTATTTTTTTTCAGTTCTGATAACGTATATTTTTTGTGCAGTATTGTGTTAATTGTCTTTTGTCTCCTGTTGTAACTGTAGCAGAGGAATAATTGAGCTCTCCTAATGTTCTGATTAAGGATTCGAGCAATAGAGAAACATCTGTTTCACTTATTTTGTTATAACAAAACATGGCTGTTTGAGAAAAAAAATGTGCAAGTTCTTGTTTTTGTGTGTGTGCGTGTGGGGGTGTGCGTGTGTGTGCGTGTGTGTGTGTGGGCCTAGGGATTAATTCAATGTAGAACTGCCACTGCTGAGGGCATTTATTATCATACAAAAGAAAAATTCTTATGATTCATAACCTCTGAAAAATACCCAAGAAAATAAAAACCTCCACCAGGGTATGTAAACTTTTGAGCATGGCTATATGCATGCTGAAATGCAAAACATGTAGTTGAAAAATAAAATTTCATGCTCATTCTCCATTATACAGCACAGTATATTCAATTAATAGTTAATTTATGTTCAAGATATGCAAGCCCCTCTCTTTGCAAGATAATTGGAAGTGCTTGCCTCCCGGTGTGCTCCTGGTTGTGAAAACAGTCTGTTACATCACTAAAGGTTACAGACTACTTGTCTTATGTAACTGGCTGACTGAAGGAAGGTTTGTTGAAGAGTTGCCAAAAAGAGCACAACATGCTCAGACACTAATAAGGATCCTTACGTTGCTAAAGTCTAAGTTTTCTTCGATGAGTAAAAGGACTTATTCATTTAAAGGAGCTATACATGAAAAATGAACTTTTAAGAGCTTTCCAGCGTGTTACTGTGTTATTTCCTCATAAAAAAAAACTTCATTTAAGTAGTTTTTTTCTTCATTTGTGCATATTTGAGTAATATATATGAATATTCAGGCCAAGCTGTAGCTTCCTTAAAATAACTGAGTGACACCGGTATACGCAACAAGGTGGCACCAATCACGAAGCGACAAATACGCATGCCCAGCATCGTAGCAAGACGCCCTCTTTGTTGAACAGAAATTTAAAGAGAATCCTAACCTATCCACACTCTCTGAGGACGAAACTAACAGCCTGCAGGAAGATTTCCTCAGAGACAAACAGCCATCAGCTAACAGACGTTTGCTCCAGAATTCAGGAGAATTTTTTTATTTTTTTATTTTTGAGCTCTAGAGGACAGCAAGTTGGGAAAAATGTAGTTGTGTTCAGCGTGGGAGTTTATTTGTTGTACTGTACGAATCGACTCGCTAGAAGTGGTTTGATTATAGCTTCAGGAGCAGAAAAAAAACCCCTCAACTTTGTGTGTGAACTTCACTCCTGACAACTTCATGAATCTCGGGCAGTAGTGTTAAAAACGCGCATGGACAGACAAAAGCACCAGTGAGTGAAACACATTTCTCAGCTCAATGCTAACTGTTAGCCCATGATTTGTTCGCTAATTTACTTACTTGTCAGGGATCTCTGTGGTACTGCGTGTACTTCAAACTCCTTGTCAGACTGGCTTGAGTGCATACAGCTCCATAACAGGCTGCTCCATTTTATCCCGTCGATCGGAGTCCGATTATCCATCAATGTTTACAAATAACATCCATGTGAGCTGCCGGTGCTACAAACAATTCTGTGACCCTTCAGAATCAGTGTCTCTTCCGGGCGATGTCATGAAATGGGCATAAAACATGTTGCAATTGGTCGTGAGCTCCGTGGATCAGTACAGTCAGCCATCTTACTTCCGTGTTGGAAATTAGACGCATAGAAAAACTAATATTTCACACCAAATTAGTTTCTATAGTAACGATGGGAACATGTTTAGCATATAAATGCCTGTATTTGACTTTTGGAACGTTTGAAAAGCTGATACAGCTCCTTTAAACATTTTAACAAACAAATGCTGTCATCAAGTCACAACGGAAAATGTTGTCAATCCACATTGTACATTGTGATGGAACATAACATTTTGAAAATACATGTCAGCCATTCAAAGTCCCATGTAAAGTTGGAAATTTTAGATGCTCAGTTTGACTAAGCATAAAACCCAAAACTGTCATCTTTCACAGGCATGAAGTGATATCAACTCACCCACTTACTCACCCACTTTAAGTCAATATTGGGAAGGGACACATGGCTGCTGATTCATTTCAGACACTGCTTCACAGGTATGCTATGCAAGGTACGATTTGTGAAAAAACCAGATGGGGGATAATCTTGCGAAGCATTTTTATTCTGAAAAATTACCACAACAGCTGGCCAGCAGTATAAAAGGCTGTGAAAATAGGCTTAAATCAGGAAACCTGCATGTAGCTGCCCTGCATGTTCATCCCTTTCACAAGCTCTTGGGGTTGCACAATAAACAACGGAATGTATAGCTGCTCTGTGAGGTCTCGATATGTGACATGAACTTGTTGAGATATGGCCATGAGGATTCACAAGGGGAAGACGTCTCTGCCTCTACCTCCTCCCCCTCCAGTTGCACACTTGCCATCTTGGCTGCATCAGACAATTCTCGTGTTCATCTTTTTATACACAGTCTAGGGCAGGACCCAGGATGATAGGTATGCAAAGTTAAAAGGCTCCTGCCACGTCTGCATCAGGAGTAAACACAGGAGAGATGCGTTTAAGGTCTAGAAATGGCTGGGAAAATGTAACTTCTGAGGACGCTACTCCGGTACTTGGCCACGAAAGTAGCTTCATGACTGAAAAGCTATTTAATGTAGAAATCAGCTATGTTACGGCCACGCTACTGAGAAATGTCGTTAAACTAGTAACGGCACTACTGCCCAACACTGATAATAATATTTAGATATTTAAAGCTTTTAATTAATCATAGAGTATGGCAGTGTTTTCCAATCCTGGTCCTCAAGGACCCCTGCCCTGCTGGTTTTCAAGATGTTCCTACTTTAACACACCTGAGTCAGATGAAAGACTCGTTTGCAGACTTACAAAGAACTTGATGACCAGTTCAGTTGATCTGAATCAGGTGTGGTGTACCTGGAATACATGCAGGGCATGGGTCCCTGAGGACCAGGATTGGGAAACCCTGGTGTATGGGGCAGTGAACCCAATTTTACAGAATATTGCAAAAATTGTTGAAATAAACATCTTCTATAACGCCTTAAAGAGCTAAAAATGAAGCCAGTTGGGCGATCCCATTGTCACAGTCACCGCCATCTTCGCCGCGTCGCGTGTGTCGTCACTCCTGGAAATTACAGAAATGGGCAAAGAGCAGCCTCGGGGCAAATGATTGATAGCTGACTTACTCTGGGCTGAACGCTAACCGAGTTAACTCAAGATGAACAGGAGCTAACGAAGAAATGTAGCCCCCTAAGCTTAGACTTGCTATGACTAAAAACCGCCGTTGTGCTACTCTGCTACAGCCTGAGACCTTGTCGACAGCAAACAAGGAGCCAATCAGGAGTCACCAGCCAGCAGGCCGGCATCCAGCCTGCCACCCGTCAATCGAAAGGATATGCCACTAATTATGTGTAATTTCAAGATTAAATTACATCTAAATGGATGAGCTATAAAAAAATTCACTCACCTTACAGTTGACATGAAGGTAAACTTGACCTATTAAACCTAAAATGATTTTTTGAACCAGGCTGTAAACATGTTTATATCTGCTGTGAATTTGGCCTTTTAATATGGGAGTCTGGGGATTTGCTCTGCAGCCAGCCCCTAGCGGATGAAGGGAGAACTACAATTATTTCCTTCTTCCCGGTAGCTTCACAGTTGGCCATCGGAGGTTGCCGCTTGGACTGATCACTCATGTAGGCTACCAGCAGGATAGTCAGCTGGCACGCCCAGTGCAACTGTGGACTATACCATTGTTCACCATTTTAAAGTGGTGAAAGGGGATTCAGAGACATCCATAATTACTTCAGAGCAAACTGGAACCTGTGTTTCCATAAAACTGAATTATTTGAATTTGCATATCTAAGACAACTGTCTTCTATCCTTGATACAGTTATTTCATCTGATCCCTCACTGCTGGATGGTTAACTCCTGTGTTTTCTCCTGAGATTATACCGGGACAGAGGTCCGGCGATGCCTGTGCCATCATACAGTAAATGAGTTTATTCATGATAACCCTTTTTCCCCACAATGAAAACTAGCAGTTAAAACTTACACTTGTTACCAGGACAAATAATACAAGCAATGTATAGTTTTCTTTCTTTGAATTGTTTCCATCCTGTTTGTGTCATATATTATTTATGATGTTTCTCCTGAAGACATTTGCAATACTATAAAAATTCATCTCCGCTCTTACTCATTCTACTAATATTCCTCGCTGACTACACGTGGAATGCATTGGCACATTCCTCATACCTACATTACACAAACACTCATGAGTCAGAGTATCTATCTGACACTCTACAGATTCAAGCAGATTTGTTATGAAGGCATTTCATTAAAATTTCACCTGGGTGTAGCTGTTCTTATTTATCTGATGTGCGGTTTTATGTGCCTCACGTATTCACACAGCTGCATCCACAGATTGAGCTCTCAGTGAGCTGGAATTCAAGGTTATCATTGCATACAGCAACAGCTTTCAGATGAGCTACTCAGTGTGGGTTGGTGACATTAGACTATAAACTGAAAGTTTATCCGACAAGCGTTTGCAATTACAGAGATCATGTACAGTAGTGGTCGTGTGGAAGTTGCAACTTTTCCGCTTTGATAAATGAATGACTGATTTTTATGTGATCTCTGGCGCTGCATTAAGTATTCAGCACTCAGCATTCGAAGTCTCTGCCTTTATTTTTCCGTCTCGCTCTTCTAGAACAAAAAAAGAAATGCTTTGATTCTAAAACAAGGAGACAAGTATTTGCAGTGCTGGTGAGCCTTGAGGGCTTGGTTAGCTTGGGTGTGTGATGGTGTGGTGCAGCTCGCCTGCAGAGAGAGTGTGGGATGAGAATGGCCTAGCAGGAGCTAGGACACGGACACACCATTATTGTTAATATGCACCCACCACTGCTTCCTGAAATGAGACATTTGGAAAACAGCAGACAGCTGTGATAAGGCTTATGTGACAATTATTTGCCTTCCTTTGCCTCAATCCCTCCCAGCTCACTCACTGTATCTTAGTTCTTTCTGTCTCTTTTAACATGCTCCTCCCCCTGTTTTTTCTTTTCTCTTCTTTTTTTGCTCCCGCTATCTCTCCTCTCTTCCTTCCACCCACTCTACCTCCTCGCCTTGTGATGGCTGTCCCCAACACCTCTGTTCAGTCAGCCAAATGTCACATAACAGAACCTGAAATATCAACTGGGTAGTCGATATAGCAAAGAAGTGATGGGGAGGGGGATGGTGCTTTTGTCTTATGTTGTTCCCAAAGGTGCAGTGGACTCTCTGGAACACAGTGTATTGATGACAGTGATGTAGCACTGAAAAAGTGGAAACAGAGCTGAAAGTTTTCTGCTTTTTTCTGTGTTTATTTTCCTCCTGGAAACCACTGATACATAAAATCTCAAACATTTACTTTATGCATGCCAGAGTGCATGGAGAGTGCATGTTTTATTAAAGAATGCAT
Source organism: Atherinomorus stipes (assembly GCA_023101725.1). Classification (NCBI taxonomy): domain Eukaryota; kingdom Metazoa; phylum Chordata; class Actinopteri; order Atheriniformes; family Atherinidae; genus Atherinomorus; species Atherinomorus stipes. The sequence continues at coordinate 413,717 of JALJCO010013744.1, forward strand.
ATTATTGTTCATTATTTTTAGGTTTTTCTACAGAAGACTTACATTTTTAATGTTTAAAAAAAAAACACTCAAAAGCATTATCTTTCCCCAACTGAATCCTGTTATTGTCAGCTGCTATATTGAGGACAAACTATGTAACTTTCAATCTTTAAAAGTCTGCATTTCTTTCCTATTTGATGGCACAGTGGCATTTATCATGTACATTTCTGGAGCCATCGCTGCCCCGCAGAATTCCTTTTTTTATTGAACTAGTTCAGGCATACTCGGGTGTATTACATACACTTTTTAAAAAAATCTGCATGATACAGTAAGTTACACACTTTTTTTTTTTTTTTTTTTTTCTTTTTTTTTTTTTTTTTACTTGTCCTGTCCAGCATCGAAGCAAGCAGAATGGAAATCTGATTGCTTTATTCTGTTGAACAGTTTTGCTTTACCAAGCGGAGCTTTATGAACATAAGGCTCCACTTGATATCCTGTTTATTCATTTTATTTCTTTAATTAAACATTTGTCTATTAAACCATTCCATTTCATACTGCTGGGCCTGACAAGGGAGAAATGAAAGTTAACAGTGGCAATGATAGAAAGTGAAACAGAGAGAAAGGAGTAAGGAAGAGGAAGAGAGAGAGGAGAGAAAACATGAATCCACTTACACGGTTCATTGGTACATCTGTACAGCGATCCCTAAACAACATTCCAAGGTCTCTGTTGGAAAACAAAACAAGCAATCCCCTACAGGAGGACCTGCAGGTGGCTTAAATATCCTCAGATCATACAAACACACGCAGAACTACGCAGAGAAGAGGTACAACCTAGTCAGCGCAATGGGAAGTAGAGAGGAGGTACAACCTAGTCATTGCAATGGGAAGTAGAGAAGAGGTACAACCTAGTCATCGCAATGGGAAGCAGTGTCACAGTGTCAACATGCATAATAAAGGGTGCTCCGTGGTGATACAGTCATGCAGATGCAGCCTCGTCTCTGCAAGGAGGAGGAAGCCCGCAAGGCTCACGACCCAGGCCCCCAGCAGCCACTCAGAGGCCCAGATCCCAGCTACCCCCCCCCCCCAAAGAGCGGACATGCATCCCCCGAAGGGCGGCAAAAGGCGGCCCCAGCCGGAGCCCCCCGCGGTCTGGGGGCCCAGGCCCCAGCGGACCAAGACCAGCAGCTGCCGACCCCACCGGGCGCCGGGCGCCCCCCGGAACAGAGACAGCGCCGGGTCCAGGCCCAAGCGCCCAGGAGCAGCCACCCCCCCCCCCCCCCCCCCCCCCCGACCCGGGCGGCCCAACTGAAACCCAGGAGGACCGGACCCCCCAGACGACACCCCCCAGGGCAGGCCAGCCCCCACCCCAACGTCCCTGCCCCACACACCTGACACCAGGGCGCCACCACCTCTACCACCCCCCTACCCCGCCACCACGCTCACACACACACTCCCCACACACCTACCCCAACACTAGGGCTGAAAGATATACCGTCACCGCATCCACACCGAGACACAGGCACCCAAGACATCAACACCGCAAGAGCAACCACACAAAAGATACAAATCCCCCCGCGCCCGCCCCGCATACAAAGCCCCGGAAGCCACAAACAAAACCGCACCCCCCACCAAAGCGCCCGGCCCCCAACCAACCCGCAGCCACACCGCACCACATCGACACCGAGATGCCCGGCACGAACACCGAGATACGAAACTCCGCCCACACTTAGTAAGTTACACACTTTACTATTTAAAGCATATAATACCCATGTCATTTCTGCCCAAAAGAAAACAACAGTCTGGGAATAAATAGTGAAATTAGCAATTTATCACCACAGACTGGCAATAGTAGAATTTCAACATGTGGCCAAATGCAGTTGTAGTACACAGTCCTATAATGACTATATAAGCATTTTTAGGTGGATGGAAAGCTAAGCAGAGGGAAGTACGGAATAATGTTTCCCTGTAGTTTTACATTAAGCTGCAGAAATATTACAGGACTTAGAAAAATATGGTTTCATAAAGCATCAGCCAATAAGGTACATTTTTCCATATCGGGGGGGGGGGGTATCCCTCCTTTTTGGTAAAGAATAAAATTCTTTTATCACAGTTAGCTAAGAACTGTCAATATATAGAGGTCATTTTTGAAGAACATATCCCAATTTTCAACCAACTAATGACTACAGTTCCACAAAACATCATTTTTTCTTATCAAATCCATATTTATGTTTGAACCAATACTGTTTTTTATTAATGCTGACAAACAGCAACATCCACTCCGCATGTTGTTAATGTTAATCTCAAAATATTATCTCAGTTTGTGTTTGTCGTTGATATTAAGAAGTGGAAAATAAAACATTTACTTCCATCTAAAAAACATCCTATGGGTATGTATGGTTAGGCCGATGTTTATAAATGTATCTTACCCTAGTTTACTATTTGTCCAGTTCAGAAAAAGCAGTGCTTCCCAGTAATATATGTATCTACTGTGTATTGTTGGCTGTGGCAGAGTACTTAAGAATTGAACTCTGCATATCACCAACACCGCTAACAAGACAGGGCCAAATCAATACAGAGAAAAATCATTAATAATAATCAGAGCATTTATTGGAATCCTTATGCTAGCTATTAAGAAGCCCAGATTTTATTTTATTTTTTTACACCCTGTCCTTTTTTTGAGGATCCAATTTGTTCTGACCTTTAATGACACAGCGTGTAACTGCTAGCTCAGGAGAGAGACGTTAATAGACAGAAAAAAAAATCTATTACCAGCCTTCTCTCCCTAGCTGGTAATAGCCAGCAGTGGATAAAACTCAGTCTGCATGTCAGACTGCAGCACCTTAACTCCTCCTGTTACACACTAAGTCCTGCCCTTACTCTTTCCACATTTCAGGATCTTTGTATCTATGGTAACTGCTTATCCTTTCACTTTAGGTAGCTTTCATAAGGGAGATGTACACATCCACATTTACATAAAAAATATAAACAATCATCTTATCAAAGTAATTTAGGTGGTGTTACAAGAGGCATAATATATTAAACAATATCAGAGTTTTATTGTAAATAGCTAATGTGTAAGAAAATGCAGGTCATATAACTTATTACAGACTTGATTTAGAACCTGATGTTCGAGGTTTTGAGTATAAGACGGAAGCGATGCTTTCACTTTACACTGTACTGACAGTTTATTCATCTTGACCCCTATCAGAGGCTTTGTCCGCTGCAAGATCCTCTACATGCTAATTATGGCCAAGTTGTTTGTTGTGGAGCAGCTCTTTCTCTTGTTTACTAATGAATACCATGTGTGTTGCTGCTGTAGCCTTGATTAGAATGGATTAGGTGACCTCTTTTCTCTTCTACTGGCATCCATGAGGACAGGCCCAAATGCTCATCGCTTGTAGCTATCAGGCAGTCACACCTTCAAAGTGCATCTCTTCCACATCCAATAGGATCGGGCTCCTTCTATACGTGGTGGCCCCTTTTTTTGCCTGCTGAGTTGTGTTCGTGAGAGCTGAAGAGTGGCCATAAAGGATCAAGGCTCTTTTAAAGTGCACCTCAGTGGGATACCTGAGGGGAGCAGGTGACCTCCAGGGTCCTCCAATCCATGCACTGTTGTTTTGTTCTGCTAATTAAGAAGCAGTGTTCTGGCTGATTGCTTTCCAGTGTGTAATTACTAAACCGTCTGCTGAGAGTGCTTTCCATCTGAGCGCCAGCCTCTCCCCCTTGACCATGAGGAAGCTATGTGAGAGTTTGGCGATGCAGAAAGCCAGGGTCATGAACCTCATTTACCCAAAGAAGACCCAAGGTTTCTAAACAAAGATGAAGGACAAGGAGAGGCAACGGCTATATACGAGTCAAGATGGAGCATCAGACAGGTGCAAGGACCAGCACAGCTGTTGTTTCTGGCCGCTGTTATAAAGGAGAATTATAGCAGCCAAAGTGATCTCTCTAAGGGAGGTTGTTACTACTGCATTTCAACATGTTTTCTTCTCTCCGAGACCTGAATAAACTTTTTACATTTCTTCTCTGGAAAACTCAGGAGTCAGGCTCAGAATATAATTTTAGGGAAAAAAAGAATAAAAGACAGAAAAATAACCAACACAGTTGGCCTGACTCTGATATACACATGGCAAAATGGCAAACTGGCAAAGGCAATAAACACTTATCCATTACTGTGTTGCGATATGACACAAGTGTCAACCATACACTTCACCACCATGTGTGCTGGAATACCACGTTCGTTCTGTTTGATCTTTACAACGCTGCTCAGTATTCATGAATCTGCTAAGCAGAGCAGAATATCTTTCCGGGGATTCCTGCCATGAGCTGCTTCCACAATATCACTGCTTGGAGGGACAAGCAGGCAAAGTGTGCTTTCCAAATGAACAGTGAACAAAGAAATCCTTAATTTCCAGCTCAGGGTTTTAAACCCACAGATGAGACAGATATTAGAGAATGGAGGAAATGCTATGGCTAACATCATGACAAGCATCTGTAAGAATAATTGCCATTAAACTGGAAAACAAACCATACAAAGCAAATAACTTTGTGTTTAATCTGCAAAGGTGTGCTTCACTGTAATTATTAAGACTGTACAGTTTTAGAATCACAGAAATGGAGTGTCTGAGCAACTCAGGGAGGTTGTTTGATATCAGCATTTATTATAGAGAAATAGATATTTTACTGGAGATGACTTTGTAATCAAAAGACATTCCTCAATGGAAATGCACTGAAATGCTTGTAAAGGACTATTTTGAGAAAATACCCTCTGATAGAAAGTTTTTATTTGTAATACAACAGATAAACAAAAAGATAAGTCAAAGCAGGACTGAGTTTATAGCTGGTGGCTCAGATGGGAAGAGCTGTGAGCCTGAAATGTCTGTACACACGTTTAAATGTAAAAATGATACGGTGGAGCATAATGTTTATCTCTCAGCACTTTTATGTTATTACCCCTGGAGGAAAAATGATATAAGCCTGACCAAAAGGGAAAAAAAGAAGCTTAGAAATAGAGGAAATAATATCTACCAAATAGCATCAGAATTGCCGTCTGTAAATGTCTCCTACACTTCCACAAATGAGGCAAGTGCTCACCAGATGTTTACCTTCCCTCACAGGCCTGAATGATGATATCATCACCTACCATCACCGGCCATGGTGTGAAAGAGCTCGAAAATGAGGTGAAAAAATGGACAACTTGCAGTCCAAGCTATGCGTGTGGGACTGCGTGAGCTTGGCTACAAGCAGAGCCAGATGCTGAATGAGTCAACATGAGGCTGTTAAAAGTTATCTGTCACTCAGCAGTGCAGCATACAGGACTTCATTTTTACATGAATGTCTCTGTGACAGCCTGTTCTATACGATATTCAAAGAACTGCAGATGCAGTAGTTCATTTTCTATTTCTGAGTTCATAACTTTAAAGTTTTCCCCAAGTTATCAGCGAGTCAGCCTTGGAAGACGTTTACTGAACTGCAACATAAAGTTGAACTGTGTGACTCAAAACTCCAGCAATATTGCAGCAGATGGTCATTCACAATATACCTTATTGTCTCATGAGAGAAACGGAATATGGTGATAATTGACCGAGGCAAGGCCTATATGACAGGTTCATCTAATGATGGATGCGAGAGAAGACAGCAGTTGAACGGAGGAGTGTGATATTCCCTCTCTCCCCTTTTATCACAGCAAGACTCTCCAATGCAACAACCTTCCAGAGCTCAAGGGATTGGAAAACATAGAAATCTTCTCCGTCTATCACCACAGTCTCTATCTGTCTATCCTCCCTTTGTGCGTGTTTGTATATTCAACACGCCTGTTCCATTTCATCAAGGTTTTAGTCTCTGCAACCCATTTAAAACGCCCCCAAAAAAGGGTTCTGGTTACCATTGTCCAGGAGACACAATGTGTTGACAGAGAACATTTTTCATGCGAGCCCCTCAAAAGCTAGAGACGCAATCTACAGTGCAACAGGAGCAGACAAATCATTCAGCTATGAAAACAATAACAGCAAAAGCTTTCAGGAAAAGACAGCACCTTCTATTTCCAGATGTGCTGCAGCACAAATGCTTGCAGCTTTGTCTGTCATCTATATTTCACCAATTACTCTCACTTCAGTCATAGCACAATGCTCTGAGAGCCATCTGTAATTCAAATGAAACATTTTCAGCACTATCACCCTAAACATGAAAATCTCACCATTTACTTGAGACACACAGATTCCCCAGCCAGTATACTGAGCCTAATTCAGAGCTAACATGTCAAGTAAGATAATGCAGCCTGCACTGCTTGGGGAAATCCCTCCTGACATATTCTTGAAATTTTAAAGAAGTATTATGATGGAAATATGAAGAAGGATCCCTATTATACATTGCTGGTAGAAATTAATGTATCTAATGATCTGTAATTGTCATTCATTGCATGCGAGCAACTGAGGGACACAAATTATGCCAGACTAAATCCCAAAGTCCCTAAGCTGAGATCTGTTGAATGGGATCCATATTGGCCTGCATCAACTCAACAAACAGTGACAGCAAAGCACTGCTGCATCTTCTGACTGTGGGAGCCGGAACAAAACAGATTTAAATTTGATTTGGGTTGAAAGAGAACAGAGCGGGAGCAGGTTTAAAGAGACCCCCCCCCCCCCCCCCCCCATCCTCCCTCTTGGACCTTAGAAATCGGAGCCCAACTTAAAGCATTATTAGCCCTCATGTTGTTGTGTTTATGTAAAACAGATTTTTATTTAATGTGTCATTCTTTGAAGTAAATTTCAGCTTCTCTTAACAACTAAGGGCACATAGTTTAATTATATAGCACTAGTATCGTGTGTTATTTACAGTGTTCAGTGGTGGGCTGTCGGGGCCAGCAACGCCTTCTCTGCTGGCCTAAACACAATCAGAAGCGCAAACCTACATTTGCAACCTACATTCTAATTTTATTTTCTTTAACTGTGTTAATTTATTCCCAACAATCCATTCTCTTAATTTCTTAGCATTTCTTTTGGCTGTGCCGCTTCCATTACATATATGCGGTTGCTAGATTTTTTTTTGTCCAATCAGATTTCAGCCTCTATTTGTTGCCATGTCAATCTAATCTGCCCAAGACCTCCAGAATCAGCAGTGTTGGCTGATGTAACCTTAACAAAATAAGAAAGGGACTTTTTCCTCACCTGGAAAGGGGTGGAGTGTCCTCTTTGGGTCGGGAGCGAGGTTCTGCCTCAGGTGAAGGAGTTCAAGTATCTTGGGGTCTTGTTCACAAGTGAGGGGAAAATGGAGCGGGAGATCGACAGGCGGATCGGTGCGGCGTCCGCAGTGATGCGTCGGTACTTTCTGTCCTCTAATCGGTTAACATTTACAGCCAATTTCGGCAAGCAGAACATGTATTGCTGCAATCTGAACTTATCAATACACTTGGATTAAAAGTTATACAGCCACAATGGCAGCTGGAGGAGAGGGGGAAATGGCCTTGATCTCGGACTTACTAAAAACTTTTTTTTTTTTTCCAGAAAAGCTTGACATTGGCCAAGTCTGAAGTGGCCATAAAAAGGATTTACTGATGGAACTAAAAGGCAGAAATCACCTCTATGAAAGTCATTGAGGTCTTCCTATGCAAAGAAAGAGGAATGGATTTTACTCATATATAATCAACCTCTCCGGTGAGTGTGATATTTTATTTAAATGCTTAATGTTTTTGTTAGAGAATTAGATGAATCTTGACAGAAAAAAACTGTAATGTAGAAATTTTTGCAAATTTTTAAAAAAAGAAAAACTGAAACATCACATGGTCATAAGTATTCAGATCCTCTGCTCAGTAGTACAAGCACCCTTTGGAGCTAGAACAGTCTTCTTGGGAATGATGAAACAAGTTTTTCAAACCTGGATTTGGGGATCTTCTGCCATTTTTCCTAACAGATCCTTACTAGTTCAATCAGGTTGGATGGTGAACAGTGGTGGACAGCCATTTTCAGGTCTCTCCAGAGATGCTGAGTTGGGTTTAAGTCAAGAAAGGTCACACAGTTGTTCCGAGGCCACTCCTTTGTTATTTTAGCTGTGTGCTGAGGGTCATTGTCTTGTTGGAAGGTGAACCTTCGGCCCAGTCTGAGGTCCTGAGCACTCTGGAAGAGGTTTTCTTCCAGGATCTCTCTGTACTTGGCTGCATTCATCTTTCCTTCAATTGTAACTATTTGTCCTGTCCCTGCAGCTCAAAAACACCCCCATAGCATGATGCTGCCCCCACCATTTTTCACTGTTGGGATCGTATAGGGCAGGTGATGAGCAGTGCCTGGTTTCCCCCCCCACACACACTGCTTACAATTAACTCCAAAAAATTCAGTCTTGGTCTCATCAGACCAGAGAACCTTTATGTGTTTTTTGGCAAACTGTATGCCAGAACTGCCCCTTGATACACGCAGATCATGCAGGCTGCGTGGGGCCTCAGGTTACCAGGGAGGCCTCCACTTGATGGTTCATTGTATGGAGAAAAAAAAAAAAGCATTATATCTTGCCACTAATATAGGCGTGTGAGTGGCATGACTGCACTGTGGCCCCTCTACAACAAATAGTTTACAATTACTGTTTAAAAGTAACAACGAGACGGATCATGACTCTTTTGCTGCTGCACAGGTGATGATCCTAATGTGATCGTTTGCCTGACAGACGCAGCTTTTTAATGCTGTGTCTCTCAGATTCCTTCAGTGTCGCCATCTGCAGCTGCTCCGCCACGCATCAAACCAGCGTAACTCACAATTTCCCATGATATCATAGTCGTGCCGACAAGTAACTGTGTATTTGTGATGCGTTAGTGCTTCACTGCTATAACTGATTAGTGACTGGTGCAGATGAGGAGATGAGTTGTTACGATTGTCAGGGATGTTTCTTCTTTACTATTCTACGTGTTGCCTTTTGACGTCCAATCAATATGATTTATATGTTAAATCCTAAGTAAAGTGTCATTTAAACGGATGTCCATTACTTTGAATAATTTTATAGTGGATTGAGGTAAAATAGGCTTCAGAAGTGGTGTTGCTTCCCATAAGCTGAAATGCCTCTGAAATTGTCCATTAAAAGAAAAAAATTTTTTAAATGACTACAGTTTATTTAGGAAAATCATATATCAATTTCTGGTAAACTAATCCTTTTCATCCTCTCCCAAACCTTACTGAGGAGGAATTAAGCAACAAAATTGTATAGTTTTTCTTGCTAAAAACTGATTAATGTCCATGTCTTGCAACTGAAAAGCTTTAATTCTACCATAAAATGTACAATAGTGTTTGAAAGGCCCAAACTGGTCTGTAAACTAAACAATATGTTTCTCTTAAGTTATTAGAAACTGCAGTGAACTCTTCAATTCAATTCAACTTTATTCAATTCAACTTTATTTGTATAGCGTCCATTCATGACAATGTCACCTCAGGGCGCTTAAACAGACAGAAAAATTCAGGTCAGATTCATAATAGCCTAGTTAAGGAAACCAACAGATTGGATCGAATCTTGACTTGACCCGGTCCAATCCCCCATCCTGAGCAAGCACGGAGGGGTGGCGACAGTGGGAAGGAAAACACCCTTTTAACAGGGAGGAAAAACCTCCGGCAGAACCCGGCTCAGGTAGGGCGGCCATCTGCCTCGACCGGCTGGGGGGGGAGAAGACAGAAAGGGAGACCAACAAACACTGCAACGTTATCCAGCCAGATCTGCTGAGAGAGGAGAACACAGTTAATGATGCAATACTGTCACAGGTTTCTACATGGAGAGACAGAGATGGTGGGAGAGGAAGAGCCCAGTGCATCATGGATGTCCCGCAGCAGTCTAAACCTATAGCAGCTTAACTAAGGGAAGGCTAGCCATCCCTAACTATAAGACTTATCAAAAAGGAAGGTTTTAAGCCTGATCTTAAAGGTAGAGAGGGTGTCTGCCTCCCGAACCTGAAGTGGTAACTGATTCCATAATAGGGGGGCTTGATAGCCAAACGCTCTGCCTCCCATTCTACTCTTAGAGACCCTTGGAACTACCAAAAGGCCTGCAGTCTGAGAGCGAAGTGCCCTGCTTGGAATATATGGAACTATGAGATCTCTAATATATAATGGAGCTTGGTCATGGAGAGCTTCAGTGGCACGTCAGAGGCCTTAATCAATTTTTTACATAGCACCTAAACCTAGAGTATGTTCATACATTTTTAGGGGTTCTGGACAGTGGCCTGAGGGGGCGCCTCATCTGGACTCTTTGCTTGGGGCCTCACTTTGGGTTGGGGCGGTGCTGCTGTATGCAGACTTTCAGAGAGGCTTCCATCGGGCCACTCTGCCATAAAGCCCCGACTGGTGGAGGCTGCAGCGATAGTTGACTTTGTGGAACTTTCTCCATCTCCCTACTGCATCTCTGGAGTTCAGCCACAGTGATCTTTGGCTTCTTCTTTACTTCTCTCACCAAGACTCTTCTCCCACGAATGCTCAGTTTGGCTGGACAGCCGTGTCTAGGAAGAGTTCTGGTCGTCCCAAACTTCTTCCATTTAAGGACTATGAGGCCACGGTGCTCTTAGGAACCTTTAGTGCTGCAGAAAGTCTTGTGTCCTTGTCCAGATCTGTGCCTCACCACAATTCTGTCTCTGAGCTCCTTGGACAGTTCCTTCCACCTCATGATTCTCATTTGCTCTGACATGCACTGTGAGCTGTAAAGTCTTATATAGACAGGTGTGTGCCTTTCCTAATCAAGTCCAATCAGTTTAATTAAACACAGCTGGAGTCCAATGAAGGAGTAGAACCATCTTAAGGAGGATCATAAAAAATGGATTAATTGCTAAAATTTCTACATTTCAGTTTTTTTCTGTCAAAATTGGGTGCTGAGTGTACATTAATGAGAAATAAAACCAACTTTTTTGATTTTAGCAAATGGCTGCACTGAAACAAAGAGTACAAAGTTTAAAGGGGTCTGAATGCCTTCCATACCCACTGTATATATTTTTGTGAAAGCATAGCAACTTTTAATATTTTCCATCTGTGATTAAGTTTTTAAACTGCTTTCTACTAAGATACATGTATGCAGTACCAGTTAAAAGTTTGGACAAACCTCATTAAATCTAATAACAAAGTATGACCATATGTTTGACTGGTATAGTATACAGTACAGTACAGTGCTGCAAGTCAACTTAATCTTTACAAAACTCACAAGGTGTAAAAGATAGTTTTCATACAAATATGCAGAATCTTTAGGCAAGCAGCAAGATCTGGAAGCTTTTTGGTTTTCCTTTGTTGTCTGGTTTAAGTCTGAGAAATAATGATCAATCAAGCTTGATTGGTTGCAATTCCTGCTAACATGTAGGTACAGTACATGTATGTATTGTAACATGACACAGTTTCAATATAATACAATACTTTAGCTGATGATAAGTACAAAATCTTTAGTGAGGCGTTGAATGGATGAGGCAGTGGTAAAACAAAATGGTAACTTAATAAAAATGATTTGGTTATGCAACTTCACATTTTTCATTTAACCAACTATCCTCAATTATAAATCAATATCTGGCAATAGCAATACAGCTTTATAGAGACTGATGTCATGTCTATGAATACAAAATGCAGTGTGAATATGATGCTAACCATGTAATATGTGTAAAATATGAAGGTAATGGAGCAAATTTTATTATAGCTGGAATATTAGGTAGCTCATTTAAAACATGCGCCTGGCAAAGTGAAACTGGGTATTTACACTGTAAAGGAGCACTGTGGACATAGTACATGTGATTTAACTGGATTATAATTGGATTGAATATCTTTAAAGGTGTTTTGAGATGACTTCAAATTACTCTGAACTGAATCTAATTTAATTTAACTGAACAACTACTGGTTTTGGTGCTACTGCATTTCACTGTGTAAAATGACACTAGTCCAGGTACTTGGATATTAAATTTGAAACATATTTGGGACATAGTGTAATACATCCTTTGAAACGTTATTTATACAAAGAAATTTGTATGTAATATTGAGATGTTTGAGGGTCCTTCGAACCCTGCCAGGCCCTCTTTTTGCCTGCCGCTGTTATGTTCAACGCTTTTTTAACGCATCTTTAGCTGCATTTTCACCAGCAGCAACCAGAACGTAAAAGCATTTCTTTCCAGTATTTCTGTTCTCCAGTTTTACTTATATTCAATAGTACTCTTGCATTCATGATATTAAAGCAAACTGTACAATCATGTGATTTTTTTATTAAGGGACAAAAAAATATCAGTATTGGTATCAGTATCGATGAAATAGTACCATAAAGTACTCATATTGAATCAATGGGAAAGATTTTTGGTTACCGCCCATCCCTAAATAAAATCAAGATATATGCGTTAGCTTTTTCTTATTTTTATTTGTGTGTTAGAATATACGTAACTGCTGTTGAATAATCTGTTGATCTAAATCACATCTTTACATCTTCATTATGGTTGTCTTTGCTGCAGTGCTCTGCCCCACCAAACAACCAAAACATTAAGACAATGGATCATTTCAACTGGTTCGTGCAGTTATTGCAATTGCATCATTTTATTAAATTCTATTGTTTTTCTGTTGTTGTTTTGTTTGTTTTTCTATGAGGTCACAATTCTTTGCACAAAAAACAGCAACTAAAATGTTATTTGAGTATAATTTGGAACTAAATTAAAAGAAAGCATCACATCTGAGAAGCAGAGACACAGAAGGAGGAAGGGCAAAGGAGAAATACAGAATGAGGGAAAAGGACAGAGAGGCCAACTGGTTGATCCCTGACTTTTTCTGATGTTGTAGCTGCAGTAGCTGTCATTTTTCCATCAGGAGGGAACAAAAGTCACCTTGGCCTGCATGAGGACAGGTGACAGGAGGCTGCAGCGTTGGCGCCGGCCCCTGCTGACGAGGGCCGGTGTTAGTAGAGGTGACAGGAGCGAGAAGCTGCTCACTGGGGGCTCCTGACACCACACAGCACCTGCCCTGGGAGATGCTACATCAGCACATTTTTCCACAGGAAGTTGAAATGGACAAAAAAAGAAGGGTAAGAAGTTACCTGCTCCTTTCCTCTCCCACTTTTCTTTTACTTTATTTTCTTACTCCGCTAACCCTTGCGTGACAGAGGCATGAAATATTGATACAACCTTATGTGTCTCATATTGCATTCTGCTGCAAAGGTGTAAGTAGCAGGTATTCATTGATAGCCTTCAGAGATACACAGGACAGGAGTTCTGAAGCTGTGCAGGTGTGATTTTTATCTTCAAAAGAAACAGAAAATCCTCTTATATTTCTCAACTTGGTTTCGCTGTGTGTGTTTAGTAATACTCAGATACTGCACCACAACAATCACATATTTCTGGCTCTTGCTCATTTATTGTTTGCTTTTCTCCTCCAATCTTCCCTTCACTTTCCACATCCCTCCCTTCGTTTTTGTCTTCCTCCCAGGTCAGCATCCATCACCATGCAGGAGGCCACCTCTCCTCTGACAGCTTTGTCAATGTAAATTACTGCAGTCTGTCTGGAGTGGTCGTAGCCCAGGGAGAGCAGCACCTGCAGGGCTGCCCATCGCCTGCTCAGAAGAACCAAGAATAACCAACCTGTAGGTGTGTGACAAGAACCAAGGGTGTGTGTGTGTGGTGTAGCCAAATGGATGGAAAATTCAACCTAAGATATTCATTGAAAATATTGAAAATAGTCTTTTTTCCATTTCATTTTCTTACAGCCGGTGCCATGAACATAACAAATAGAGGCCTTGTAAAGTTGTAAGTGGGACCTATCAGAGGGATGTTTGACCCCTTTGCTGCATGGAAGTCGAGTCATGTGACTTTCCACAGTGATTTCTGATGGTGAGGGCTTTTTGGCTTACCCATCTCTTCTCACTTTCTTTGCTCTCAGGTTTTTCAGTACATGCTGGTATTTTATTGATCCTGATCTTTTTTATTTTGCAAACGGGTAGCTTTGCATGTGTTCTGAGGCAAAGTGGAAGAGTTGTTGCCTTGTTATCATGCTGTCTGACCAAACATTGCCTGCTACCTTCCTCTGAGTAAACAAGTTTGTGTGGGGCTTTGATTCCCTCCATTAAATGACTGATTCGGTTATATATCTCCGTTATGGAACTTTGTTCACACGGTGGTTTCTCCACGTAGAAATATGGCCTATTTCCTGCTTCAAATGAGCTCCCACGGGATTTATTTACTAAATTGTAAAGGACGAAAGATAATTCATATCTCAGTAATTAGGCATGCGAGAAATACATCACAGAACCCAATACGCCTTGTTATTAAAAAAGAAAATGCTACAGTTTGATATTATGTAGATTTAAAAGCCCTCCCTAAGGGTAATTATTTCAGGGTTTTTTTTATTATTATTATTTATTTTGTCTGTGATAAGAACACCATGTGAGTTGGTTTGCATTCACAATGCTGGGTAAATTAAGAACAAAGATGACAGAAGAGAGAGGTGAGTTTATTGTTCTCCTCATCTATGTTTCTTTGAAGCAACACAATGCTCAAGGACTCATTTGTACAATATTAGCACACAACAAAGAAAGCCCGTTAGGTGCGTGTTAACAGCCTTAGATCATGTGGTTATCCTCTAAGGAGGCTGAATCTCCCAGAGGTCCCGAGATGCCATGGTAACCTAAAATTTAACTCACGCTTTCGGTGGATGGCTGAAAAAAGAGTGAGTCACTCCTAAAGCTGTGTGAATGGCTATGTTTGTGTGTGGCTGTGCGTGATCATATCTGTTATTGTGTTTACCTTAATATGCACTCCTGTGTGCGCTGTGCAGCTTTTTTTTTTATCTGATGTTTCAGCGATTTGCAGCCCCGCAGAGAGGATTTTCAAATGATGGAAAGCACGCCTGCAACAGATTTCAGAATTATTTTCCTGGGAACCAGACACGTTTTCTGCTTCGGAAGTTCTAACATTATCAATATAAAAATCACTTGGATGTGAAACTTCATGCAAACATTGTATGAGTACGCAAAGTCAGTCTTCCTTTCATGGTCAATGAAGCTGCTCCAAGCTGTATATCAGCATGTCATCACAGATTAGAGTCTGAGGTCTTTGGTTTTCTACCTTTGGGGGAGTATTGCTCGTGACTTTACCGTGGAAAACTTCCCACATTAAAACCTGCATGTCCTGAATAAAATGTGCTTCAGAGCCATCACATGTCATGAAATTGTCAGAATAGAACACATGCAATGTAAAGCATAATCAGTGCCACTTATATTTAAGTGAAGTGTCAATTTCAGGAGGCAAATTTGACTGCATTTTTGATCACATAATGCTTAGAAATGAAATTGGTCTAAAGCATATTGAAGCATCTCAAACATTGACTGGGACTGAAATATAACTGTCCATTAATAAGTGATGATGTGAGATTTTAAATTGGCAGGGTGCACAAAAAGTAGATAGTAGGAATCAGGGAGTGGATTACGAAGACCAGCCCTCCTTCAGGCTTGGAAGAACACCCACCTGTCACTCCTCTTTACACCCAGCAAGAAATCATCCAATTTCATCCTCATGCTAGCAGAAGGTCAAGATGGTGGTCCATACTTTGAGATCCCAGAAGGAATTGCTCCTACTTAAAACTGTGTCTCCTGGGATCTTTGTTCCTCTCAATCAAATCTCAGACTCTGGTCAGACTGAGCTATTTATTATGTGGACATTACATCAGCAGCAGAAGCATTGGATATTACCAGTTATCCTCAGTTTAAGAGTAAAATTAGAACTAAATGAAACATGTTTGTTTTTATTTATTTTCATTTTTATCTTTTCTTTTCTTTTTTTAAAGAAAAATATTCTAATTTTGAATTTGATGCCACAAACAATCCATCCATTTCCTTTCCGCTTATCTGAGGTCAGGTCAAGGGGGAAACTGTGTCAGCAGGGAAGCCAGAAACATGCTTTTATAAGATGCGACTGCACCTAATAGGCAGCAAAAATGTTTCACTTTTGCTCTTTTACTGTAGCACATGCAGTGTGTGGTTTCACATTTAGTTATGAGTCACTTTGGAAAAGGGTCAGCTAAATGACAGTAGGAGAAGTTTCTAAAATAAGGAAGACTGTAAACAATAAAAGATTAATGCATTTCTATAGCTCCATGTTCACTGTTTTCTTGCATATATGTTCATAACAAGATTGATGGTCACTCTTCTTTTTTAGCCCAGAAGGCAACAGGGAAGTTTTAATTTGTTAGATCACAGAAGAGCTTCCGTGTCCCTCCGGTGTAATTATAAAAGCTTTTTTTCATGACAACTTAAACTTGCATTTGTGGGTACACTGATGAACTGTGTTCATTTCCAACAGTTTACAGAAGTGATCCTGGGTCCACACACCAGTTCCCACTATATAATTATGCCTGTTCTTAATTATAGTACCATCTCAGGGCCTGATGCTAATTCTGTCCAGGGTCATGCAAAGCTCAAATGAATCCTCGCCGTCGTTGAGCGAAAGTTCAAAAGGGCTACCAGTTTATCACATCATGCAAACACGGTGACAGATGAGACAAAAAAAACATGGATGCTCACATTTATAATTTTAGAATCAGCCACTGGCCAAACATCCGACAACTTGCAGCCTTGCAATATAATCTTTTTTTTTCTGCATATAACACCAAGCTGCCTGTGCAGTTTGCCCCTTTTAAGAAATTTAGTTTTGAAACATGCATTTAAACTGCCCTGTGATTTATCCTGTTTACTTTGTACTGCCAGGCTTAATCCCACAGCAACATCAACAACTCTAATTATGCTAGTTTGAAACTTACCATTTCAGAACAGTATGCCTCAGTCGTGTCAGTGTGGCTGAGAAATGTTTGATAGTCAATTCCTCTGACAAATGAAAACGGCTATTTTATGCTCAAAGAGTTATTTTGCAGCGGCTGTGCCATCTAAATCCTCCTGTCTGATTGTCACCCTGATGAAAACAGCTCTGTGAGCAGCTTGCCTTACAATGCAAGGCTTAATTTGTCTTCATGGATTCCCTTGTCTCTGCTGGTCCATTGACTAGCGTCACAAATCAGAGATTGCGTCCCAGTGTCAACATGAGTGCACCAGTGGGGCCTCTTTGGAGTGACACACAACATGAGGCAGACTAATAAATACATTAATGAGGTCCATGCAGCACCCTGAATTTTAAGAAGCGATCATTGTTGAAGATAAGAAGAGCAAGACGAATGTGAATACCGGAGAAAACTCTCGCCTCAAACACATGTTGCTGTATGCTTTGATCTAGCTTGACATAGAAGGAGAGGTAGAGAAGACAGGCAAGGCCGACGGTGATCAAAGTCAACACCAACATACCTGTGCGTTCAATATTTCATCGAGCAGCACTAGATTACTAAAATATGTCATCATAAAATATCTTATTTTTTTATTGATATTCATTGAACTGGTGTCATGCAACACTAGCATGTGTTTTCAAATCCTTGAAACCACTTTGTTTTTATATGATTCATCTCACATACACACAGAAATACACAAAAGAAAAACCTGTTAAAAGAAGATGAGAAATCTTGTTTGCTCTGATTTTAAAGTGGTACAGTGAACTCTCTGATCAGTACTTTACAGCAGGGTGAGCACTCCACCTCAGTGTTTTATTTATTGCTGCTGTTTTACCAGCCCAGACAAAGCAGCAGTGACAGATGTACAGAGCAAAATACTGACTGCCCGAATCAGAGAAAATCTGACAATGATAAGAGTAAAGATGCAGCGCTGCCAGTGCATCATACAGACTCAATATGAGGCTAAAATATGAGGGAAATCTACATTAAATGAAAACACCGATAATAAGTCTACAATCTTTAATCAGATGTGGAAATTGAGAACCTAAATGTATCCATACTGTGGTTCTAGCTCACCATTTAAGCACCCTGCATTTTCCATTTGGGCCATGACCATCTTTGCTTTTAGCTTTTGAAACCAGATGAGACAAGTGAGAGATGGATCAGACTGAGAGCCTGAGGACATTTACACACCCAGACTTTCATTCACAAGGCAGACCCACCCTGAAGTCCTGCTGGATTGTCTATTTGTCTGCAAATGGGAACAAAGGAACAGTTTTATTAAACAAGTGGATGAGACCAAGCTTTCATCTTCTTTTTATCTTCAAGATTTTTTGTTTGCAGTTGGATCTCCTTGTGCAACCACAGATCACACCTGCTGGCTATTAGAAGAAATGGATGTTTATAAGATACACCAGCAATGCCTTACTTTTAAAACTGTTATTTCCAGTTTAACAGAATGTTTGACACTTGTTTGCTTGTTAATTTTAATGTAATTTTTGTCTGTCCCCCAAAGTTTACCCTCCATGTTTCACCCAGAACCTTAATCCAATGTGGTTTAATTGATCTAAACAATTTTTTTGGTGGATGTTAGAGTGGACCTAAGACAGCAGTTTAATATGCTCTCAACAGCCCACTCCCATGAAAAAGTTATATTAGCAGCACAAATGCCAATCTAACATTATAAAAAGCAGATGTGAAAAAAAAAGTTAGTAACAGCAGCAGATTAAAATCTTACTACCGTGACAAATCCCATATCTAAAACTGTGTATGATTTTGTAACAACTTAAATCTGCCATTTGTTAATCAGCAGATTAATTAGTTGCAGGTGAGGGTGCCAGCATTGGTTGTAAATGGAGCATCCACCAAAAAAGCTTTTTGAATCAAGTCACGTTTTACAGCTTTGGGTTTTCAAAGGTTTATTCATTCATTTAAAAAATGAATTCAAAATTCTCTTTACAAAAACTGAAAAAGAACTTTCGTCTGTTGAAATCTACAAAGCACTAAATTGTAAAACCCAATTCCAAAGTCTGGGGAAATCTAAAGAGGAAGGATGGAAACCACCGCTGGAAATCTCTTAGGTGTCAGCCAGTACTGACAGTTAAGATGTCACCCCAACTTGATCAATATACCCACGTGGACTTTGGAATACCTTAGAAAGGCAGTTCCCTCAACCCTGTCTGCATCCAACCAGTAAGAGTATTACAAGAGAAGGAAATCGTATTTAAACTCTGAGCAGAAATATCAGACAATTCTTTGGGCACAAACTCATCTCAGATAGACAGAAAGTGGAGGTTATGACTTCTGTGGTCAAATGAGTCCATATTTCAGCTATCTTTGGAAATAATAATAATAACAATCAAAACACCGTGTTTTGTTTTGCCACAAAAGTCCATCAAGGTTGCTAACAGAGGAAGGAACAAAAGCCGGTGTTTGTGATGGTTTCTGCCAATGGTGTGGGTGAAGGTGCATATGTGAAAGTACACAGAAAAACAATGATGTAACACTATGGTAAATATCACTCTAGCAATACTACAGTAAATGTTTATAGTTTCTAAACACATTGATGCTTGTCAGTGAAAAATAGAAGTCCATACTGTCTCTAAAAAAAGATTTACGCATTTTTAAAGATTACTTAAGTTTTTGTTATATTTTAGTTTCAAACTTCTCTGAAAATAAAGCTTTATTGATCATCGTTTTTTACCTTGACAATCAATCTAATTTTGTCGAAGATTTTCAAGGTACTCAAAAGAGTTTGTGATTTATACTGTGCGTTCTAGTGTATTCATGAGTCAACAATAATCACTTTGTTTTTTAAGTGGAGGTGTTGACATCATAAAAACCTTTTTTTTAAGATATTGGCAGATTTGAATGATAGTTATACCTGTTTTCTCTGTTTTGAAAAAAAGATTCATTATGATCTCATAGAAACAGTTTACATTAAAAGAGGCTGCAGGTTGCAATTCTCACATCTGTCATTGTGCATGTTACCATAGTAGCAGACAGGACAAATCTAACTTCGTCACCATAGCAAAAATTATATATTTGCACATTTTTTCTCCCTTTTAGTGGTGGGGAATGGTTTGCTACCAGCCTGTATGCTGATATCCTGCTGTTATTGCTACAGACTGTTGCTCTCTTCACAAATAATGTGTGTGTGCTGGTTTATAAACTCAGAGGAACTCACCTGTAGCAATAAGGTCTTTGTAACACAGGCAGTTTTTATTTGGTTTCAATTAGCTTTTTGTTTTGCTCCATGTCACTGCATCCCACACAGGTCATTGAAAGTTGATAAAAAAAAAAATGTATCTACATGGAAATTATATCACAAAATAATACAGAATACCTGTTTGACTGCATTATTTTTCAATGTATTTATGTATATCTGATTATTGAAGGAAATGTTTTTTGTTGGGTTTTTTTGTTTTTTTTTACTATAAACTGGTGCAAAAAAGAAAAGTCAATCAAAGTATGTCTCACAAAAACAAAACTTAGGGTGCGTTTAGAAAGCATAGCCCGCAAGTCTCTGTCCGACTGGGGACTCGGTTCAGCTGGGGGCGGGGGTGGTCTTCCGGACCAAGATTGCATTCATGTTGCACCGCAAATGAGCCAAACCTTCTGAATAATGTTCCCAATCTCTCCAGAGGTGGCGCTGCATTGAGATTCACCTTAGGCGAGGACAGTCTATGGCGAGGACAAGACATAAAACGAACAAGAAGGTTCTCACAACTTCCATTTCCTCCAAAAAACACATTATTGTTGTTTGTACTTACGAGGAGCTGAATATGCTTTCATCAGACCAAACATCGATTAAAGCTTTTACTTCCTCGTAATTCTACGTCTGACGGAGAGCCATCTTTATAAGTACCACAGTCCCACACGTGTAGTTGTTATTGTATCGTTTACCCACAATGCCCAATGTTTTACCCACAATGCAAGTTTGTAGTCCACTTCCTGTATTTGGTTCACTTGAAACGGACCGAGACCTGCGTTTGTAGGCGGACCGAGTCCACTTGTTTGTTCTGGATCAGAGTCTGTTTGCGCATTCACAACTCCCCAAAGTGAAGTGAACTTTCCAAGCAAACGGACTCTGATTCGAATCAAAAAATCTTTGTGAATGTGCCCTTAATCAGAAGCAATAAAATCATACAGATGATCCTAAATGACAATGTGTCACACTTGACTCCAAATCATGTCATTTTAGTCCTATAGTTTACCATCTGGAGTTGTTCTAACAGCAGGGAGTCTTTAAACACACTACAGGGATAAAACTTAAAAACAGTTGTGTACAAGGGCTCTGAGCAAGTTTCATGACAGCTTGTACTCTTGCAAATAGCGAAAGGAAAACGATAACATTGGCTGCCAAGCAATTTCCTGTCCTTCTTTTTATCTGTTCACGTTACACTCTAAGCTGTGGTGCATTTAATAACTAATACTTGTGTTGTTTAGATTTCATCTGGTGAGCAGACATCACATTGGATTAATTTTACAGTTTTAAGCTTTTCCTGACAGGATCTGTCTTCATCTAAATCTTCCAGTCATGACTGAGGTAGATTAAAAGAGGGGAAGTAGAGAACCAGTAGAGATTGTTTCTTTACAGAAGCCCAGACAGAAACAATATATCAGTATTTCCTGCTTTTTAACTAAATTTGTTGTAAATCTTGCCAAATGATGTGCTGTTACTAATGTTAAGATTGTAAATCCCTCAGCATTTAATTAGCTTATCTGAGTGTGATTATTACTTCTCCACAATGCTTGTTTCTTGGCAGTTGATTGCACTTACTTGTGTGTACAAAGTTAGACCAAAAGATATTTTTTCATGTAAAATAAATACACAATAATATTAGATGAGCAACCACAGCAAGAAAAACATTTTTTTACAGCCTTTGCAACACCACTGGGCATTTGCTGTCAAAGACTCTGCTAATTAACACCAAAACAAAGGTCATACAGTTCTACTTTCAGATGATTTATATGAAATTCACAACTTCTCTACACTAACTTTTACGTCTCAAACCACCCGAGATTTAATTTTCCTGTTGTGAAGAGGATCAACAAGGCAGTAAAAGGTAAACATAATTTACAGCATATCATATTAAATTCAAACATAATAAGCAAGTAGAATGTGTTAAATTGAGGGCATCAACATTTATAGCTTTTAAATGCCACTCCAAAGAATGGTTCAGTGTCGTTTGCTGAACAAAACATACTAACACTTAAGAGGTTTTTTGAACACTATATCATCCTCCACATGTTTGGAGAATGATAACAAGCCATGAAATCATGTAAACAGAATAGTAATAATGCCACCAACATTCCCTTTTTTTTTTTTTAACACTGATTTGTGGCGTCATGATGAAGCTCATCAAAGGCCAACAGAGAAACATGGCAAAGTCCACATTGACACTTTGTCACATGTAACCGCTTTAATCTGCCCATTGTCTTAATGACACTGTCAGTGGCCCCTAATGACCCGGATCAGACATCGCCTGCTTCACTGTATTAATTTAAACGGGCCCCTCGCTGGGAGGGTTATTTTTTATTGCGTCTGTCAGCGTCTGATAAACCTCAGCACGTCATCCATCCTTCTGAGCAAGTGAGAGAGGGGGAGGACGGAGAGGCTGAAGCATCTTGCAATTCTCCTCTTCCCACTCTGTTTTCTTCCTCCTCTCCATCTTGGTGCTCTGTATTTATTCTCTTTGTCTTTATTCCTTACTTCTCTTCCCGTTTGCTATCAGCGTGCCTCCCATCTCACCCACCCATTGCATTTTCTTTCTTTCTTTTCTTTTTTTTTCCCCCTTCTCCACATGGAGGCCCTAATATTTTCCCGCGGGGCGCCCACTTCTCTCAAACGGTGATGAATGGCTCTGGTTTCTGTATCGATTTCCAAACTGAAACAATTTAGGGACAAAACAAGTAGCAGTTTATCATATTGATTTTCTTCTGAATTCAGTTTCACCCCTTTAAGGTGACACTGTGCACGGACGGATACACGTGTGAGAACGCAGATGAATGCTCAACGCTTCCTTGTTGAGCTGTGACTGAGATTTAAGGCCTGTCCCACATATGTCTGCATGACTGGGTCGGCTCAAAGTGCTTTAAGTGAGAAGTCGATGGGACTGCATGAAAACAGTTTGCTAAATCAGAAGCGAAGACTTCATTTAAAATATATAGCGATGACTGAAGCATGTGTTTCGCTCTATTCTAGTCACGTCTGACTAACAGTGGAAATTGCTCATCAACAATTCACACCGAGCAGCTCACCACACTGTGATGCAGATCAAAGAATCAATATAGAGTCCATTTAAAATGTTTGAATTAAGCATGTAATCCATATTAAGTATCATGAGGTGACCAGAGGCAGAGAGATCATCGAGCACCTGTCTGCGATCACATTATACAGACTAACTTTCCCTGTTTTCTTTTGATGGAGTCAAGTGTCAAGATCGTCTTTTAATACCAGATTGGATTTGATTACAATCTGCTGATGCTGCAGCCTGCGACACACCTGAAAAAGCATGTAGCTCTGCCCTGAATGCATTAGTGCTGACAGTGGAGTCACAGGCGAGCGGACGTGCCCTTGGCCACAATGATCTTAGCCTCACCCCAAACAGTGACCAGCAGCGACAGCACAGCCGAGTGCGGAAATTGCCTGGGAATAGCGAGGCCCATTAGAAAACTTCAAACAAACAAACAAAAGAACAACAGCGGAGACACAAGGGATGACAGCTCGGTATAGCGAGCACATTATCTGTTTAACCTTATGTCCTTTCCTCATGCTGGTGCTTTCCCTCCAGCTGGTTAAATTAGCTAAACTGCAAGAATGCCTGAAATAAAGAAAATAGCTTTTACAAGAAGCATCAGGGGAGACAAAAGCAAAGAGTGCAGGCGATTGGATGGACATGCAGCTCAGGAAAATTGATTTTGTTATGAAATTATGTAAATGGGAAAGCACATTACAATTCTTATGGTGGAAATCACTGAGAAATCAATATCAAGGAAATGGAATAGGATGGGACCTCTTAACTTTAGTCATTTTAAGTCTAATAAACACAGTTTAGTTCATCAGTTTGCAATGAGACCAAATGAAAATGAGCCCATTTTCATCTTTAAATGTCCAATATGATACATACAGTAAAGAACAAAAAAAGTCCCCACAGTATGAAAAGAAATGATAGTTATTTTCAGCTTTTTTAATTTAAAAAAAACAAACAAAAAAAAAACCTATTTTTGATCCAAAAAATGTTTGTTTGACTTTAAACAGTCAACTTAATCTCAAGCAGGTATAATGACAGTAATAATACTGCCATTAGGCAGCTCTCTAGGTGATGACAAATAGTACACCTACTGCTTTTAGCAAAGGAAGCATAATTTTCTCTGTGTACCCAAAGTTCAGCAGCGATAAAACAAGAGTGGAGCCATCGCACCTTATTTCAGTTTAATGCTACAACAAATCGTCGTTCTGAAAGAGTGCAGAGAACATTTTATCTTCTCTGCAGATGATCAGAGATATTCAAAGTCCCCAGGGATTAAATTGACCTTTTCTGCTGTGCCAGCAGAATTTCAAAATTAAACAAACATATGAGAATTTAATAAGAACCTACAACCAACATTTGATGAACATATTCAGAGGATGAACCTTTAGCATTTACATCTTACTGACTTTGTTGACTTATGACCCCGGGGTTGATCTATTTATTACTATGTGACCTGTTCCAGTGTACTTCAGTAGTAATATGCAATACCACTGATTTCCTTTCCAATACACCACCAGTTAAAGTTCAGGTTGATATGGATGCTTTGATACCAATACTTCATACAAAACCTGCATGTTCTCCTGTTTCTGGATAGT
The DNA here is from genome assembly GCA_023101725.1 of Atherinomorus stipes. Classification (NCBI taxonomy): domain Eukaryota; kingdom Metazoa; phylum Chordata; class Actinopteri; order Atheriniformes; family Atherinidae; genus Atherinomorus; species Atherinomorus stipes. The sequence continues at coordinate 438,281 of JALJCO010013744.1, forward strand.
ACCTGCAGTGCCAAAGGACTCTGAAAGTGATGGTTGCCTCACTCTTGCTGCACCTGCCCCTCTCCTCTTCAAATTGTGTCATAACCTCATCATGTTCTGTGTTATGATTAATTCTCAGATGTATAAAGTTTGCAGTGCTGCTGCAGTACCTCACTGTCTTCCCACACACATCACATATAGCGTCGTTGCTGTTTGCAGAGCTGAAATTGCTCCACACGTGACTGCGTTTGCGTACATCATGTTGACTGACTCATCTGGATTTAGTGAGTGTTGAGCAACTGAGTATGTATGGTTTTGCAGCGACGTTCACACTCATCTCTATTTTGTGTAATACTAAAGAAAAAAAGATCCATATTTATTGCTCCATGAGAAATCAACAGTCACAATCACTTTCTGGCATTCATTTCCCATGTGCAAAAGGGAGCAGAAAGAAGATATAATCTTATTTTGTCTGGCTCCGAATAATAAAAAAAAAAAAAAACCTTTGATAAGCAGCTTATAACCAAATTTACACCATCTAAACAGTACCCTAACAAACGTCTTCAGTTCAGCCAGTAAACATTTTAAAGGGAAATATTAACATTCTCAAATAATAATAAATCAGACAATGCACAATAAGGCAACAAAATATACATTTAATCCTATACATATAGAAAGAAGAAACTAACGTAGACCTTTTCATATTAATGCTGACTGAATATACTTTGTTTATACATACCTGTATTGAATTGACAAAAACTGTTAGAGCTTTTAAGGTCTTCATGAAATGAATTCCAGTTTTACTCACATAACTGAAGGACACATCTGTTTGAATGTGGCTGTGCAAAAACTCAAATTTTACCAAGGACATTTTTTTCTAATTTCTTGTCAAAATATCTCATTCCATTCAAAATGAGACAAAATTACCTAAAAAAAAAAAAAAAAGAAAGAAAGAAAGAAAGAAAAAATTTCAGTGAGATATAAGAACTTGTTTTAAGCCCATGCATCTTATTTCAAGAAATCTTATCAAGAATATTTTGCTTGTTCTATTGGCAGAATGTTTTTGCTTATTACAAGCAAAAAAATAAATGAATTAATTTGTAAAAATAATAAAAAAAACTTTTTTTTTTTTTTTACTTATTTTAAGAGTGGCCAAAATTCTCTTTAGGTAATTTTAACTTATTTTGAGTGTGATGAGAATTTTTTACTACAAATTAGAAAAATGTACTTGGTAAGATTTGAGCTTTTGAGGTGGGTATGTGCAAATTGATGTTTGAAATTATATTTTCTCCTACTGAACTCATTTTCTTAGTGATAACAGTATAGTATTTTTCCTGTTAAATATTTACATCTTGCCTTAAACAAAATTAATGGTGTTTGAAACTTGACTAAAACTTCAAGCTTTAATATTCTGGATTTAACAAATAATTTACTTGTGAGTTCGCTTTAACTTTAATCCTCACAGCCCTCCTCTGTAATATGAATAAAGCTTTTATATTTGTCTGTTATGTGTTCCCCCAAGCTTCTACACAGTAGTTGAAATATGGTGCAATGAGTGAACTGTAAAGTATTTTCATTGTTTCATAATTCATCACATCCTTCACGTTATTTTTAACAAAAATGTTTTGGGAGATTTTTCTTTCAGTATGTGCTATGTGAGGTTTCTATGATAACTTATCATCCATAATTACTCCAAGAAAACAGAAGTCAAAAACTCTCAATGTCACCTCCACTATGGATAATGCCACACTTTCATATTCTATCATACACTTTAATACTTCTTCTTCAAAGTGGAAGAAGTAGCTCCTGACAAGTGGGTATCATTTTTATGAGATCCTAAAATCTAAGTTACTTTCCATTTCTGTTTCTGTTAATGATGAATTTCAGCAAGTGGCCAAAATATAAATTTTAATGTGAGAATTGATTCTAGGACATAGATATCTGGTTGTGGAGGGTATGGATGTTCCTCTGGCACTAACAAGAGGTCAGAGGGAAAAGACATCAAAGAAACAAACAACTCCACTATTTAACTTTCACTATTTAAAGGCAGTGCAATACAGTGTAATGATGTCCAAAGCATTCAAGCAGCTTTTTTTGATTCACTAGTAGGCTATAACAGTTGCATTTTAAAGCTAGGGTTGGAAAAACGGTTTGAGCAAGTGACAGTTTGAAAATAAAACACCACCCGAAACCACGCCTTCAGAGCGCAGGAAGATGTGCTTCGATGTTTTACGAGCAGGTTAACGATAACAGCTGAGTGGATAGCTTGTTAGCTTGATCGTAAACAGCTGACAAACCAAGTTTTTAATAGCTTTAATCCACTCACCTCCAACTCTTTCTGCAGTCAAATGTCAAGGCCTCCAAGACTTAATCCGTATCTGTTTTTTGTTTGAGTTTGTTTTTTTGGCGCAGCAGCAGTTAGCAGTCCGTTAGCTACATTTGTTTACAGTGAGCGGCGCACAGGGGGGTCACGTGGGGGGACGGAGAGACAAGAGGGACAGAGACGAGAGATAAAGGGATCAATTCGTTCTTTCTATAAGTTGCAAATGACCAATTCCTGCCTTTCAGCGCAAACAACAGGGGTTGGTCAGAGTTTTTACAGACCTGCAGCTCTCACAGAGGTTCTTTTTTTCCTTCCTTTTTCTGAATACATGATGTGTTGATACTGGCAGGATGGAAGGACCATTTCACCCAGTATAACAAAAACTGTTTCTGAATAGGATTACCAACTCTGGCTTTTAAGTGTGCTGAGACACAACAAAGAGAAATGTTTGACATTATGACAAATTTCTTAACTGAACGCATTCATATATGATATTTAGTGACTGTTGCAGGTTATTGGAAAAGTTTTCTTTGTTCATTAGATTTTTATTAACTAACTACGTTCACACTGCAGGTTTTGATGCTCAAATCTTTTTTATTTTATTTATTTATTTATTTATTTTACCAAAATCTGACTTCCATCAGACTTCAGTGTGAACTGTACACGGCTCTGAAGTGAGCTGTATGTGCAGAGGAAGACATGACGTCATATGTACCATGCAGTGTTTACGAAGGTAAATATGGATGCTACTGTACATTTGTCAGCATGTGTTTTATTAGTTTCGAAGTTGATGTGCAGTCAGAGCTAGAAAAAAAGAGATCTACAGTAGCAACTTTCAGTGCATTGTTTATGTTGGATTTTACCGTATCTAGTCTCTGCAGAGAAGTAAGACATCTGTCTCACTTCTGTGATGTCAGTGTTGGAGGAAACCCGACATGACCATTCAAACTGTCACTTCAACACAGATCAGATATTTATCCGATTACAAATGAACAAATAAACAAAATAAATTGTCATCCTCTACAGCTTAAAAAAGTTTTTAAAAAAGTAAAATAGATAAATAAATAAAAGAGAAGTTTTTCCTCTGAACTCTGGAGCAAACTTCTGTTAGCTGATGGCTGCTGGTCTCAGAGAGAGTCTTCCAGCAGGCTGTTTGCTTCTTCCTCAGACAGAGTGGATAAGTTGGATTCTTGGAGTTTTTCTCGAACAAAGTGCGCGTCTTCCTACGATGCTGCACACATGTATTTGGCACTTCATGATTGGTGAAATGATGTCTACGTAGACATTTCTAAGGCAGTCGTTTGAAGGGCGCTACAACATGGACTAAAACTCCCTACAGTCATATAGATTATACTCAAATATGCATAAATGAAGAAAAATAACTTAAATGAAGTTTTTACGAGGAAATAACAGTATGTAATAACTAGTATGATTAAAAGCCTATAAAATTCCATGTTTTTTATGATAGGGCATCTTTAAAACCTGGAGTGTGAATGCAGCCTAAGAGGCCTGGGCCTGAAAATAATCAGATTTGCGCCGTTCAGACTGACATTAAAAGTCCAATATTAGTCCTTTACAGGCAAAAAAATAAATAAATAAAAAATCTGAATTGGGCTGCAGAGTAAACAAAGCCTAAGGGCTGGAATATACTTGCTGCTGCAACGTGTCTGCGTATGCATCATGGCGTCCACGCGTTCCCAGTGTACCTACAGCACGGAGTATGCACGCGTTGCTGTGACGTAACATGACGTGTGGGCGTGGTGCAATATTGACTTGAACGCTTGAGGTGCTCGTGTGTAGAAAAGCTTGAACACAAAGTCAGAGGTAAACATGCTGGTGAGTTGTTTTAAAGAGCACCGCTCGGACTTTTTCCACAACTACGGCCTTTTAATTATGTTTCCTCCCGTTGTACAGTGACAAACATGCGTGTCTGGAAACAGATTGGAAATATTTTGGGTGACGACGCTTCCCCGGAAATTCAATCTGACAGGCAGATTTACCCTTTCACAGCTTCAATGTTGGAACGCTGTGTACTCAGATAGCGGAGACCTCCGTTATTGAGCGTTTGGGCCGCGATGGGACCGCTTGCGTGAACATTTGTGTTCACAGCAAGTATATCTCAGTCCTAAGAGCTATAACAGATATAGTTTAAGTCATCATTTTGTTGAGCAAGGCCCTCTGGCTTCATAATTTCTAGCATACACTACTAGTTCATCATTTACGGCTACATGATATGAACTATAAGGATTTAATCAACCATATGCTGTCTGTATACAGTATACAGATTAACATATTTTTTCTCTACTTCTGTGTATGTCATATAGCTGTACATTATGACATACGCGTTTGCCCGTTTTAACATGGGCATAATTCGCCAGAGCTGATTTACAAAGCAGGGCAAAAGGAGGTTTGCGTCTGTTAATGGTCAAAATAACTCTGCTATCCATTTTGTGTGTCTGCTGTAGATGAATATGCAATCTGAGCATTTATGCCAGAAGGCACAAAATATTAGGAGGAGACTATGCAAACAAGTCAGCTTAACATGCGCAATGTGATTTATCAACCGTGCAACGGAAAGTGGGTGCAAAACTTGCGTGTAATTTGGCACGTCTAAAAAGCAGGTATTAACTGGAAGCTTTATGCACTGATGACTGAAAGAGTGCTGCACACGGGACTGCAGACATGCAGCAGTCATAATCATTTTTCAGCAGGCGACACGTCAAGTTTTCATAATCTAATTAACAATCAACATCACTGTTTAATACAGATTATTCTAGACAGATGAATCAGAACATCTGCAGCTCTAGGATAATGGTAGGCTAGTTAAAGCCAACATTAATTATGTCTTTTTATTTTATTTTATTTTTTGCCAATGGAATATTTTCAAGTCAAGTCAAGTCAAATTTATTTATAAAGCACATTTAAAAACAACCTCAGTTGACCAAAGTGCTGAACATAAAAATGATAAAATCAAAAATCAACAATAAATTAAAACAGCACAAATTAAGATCAACTCTTGCACGCTTGTTCTCTCCACACCACTGCTCCTGCTGCTGCTCTGAGGTTACTTTCCTGCGTGAAGTTGGCTCCTACCCCACAAAAAACTGTGAAAATAACCAGTAATGTAGCAAAAAAACTATTGATACTATTTTTTTTTGAGCTTTGCATGGGGTGGGGGGCAATTACGCAGGTCCAGTACCTGACATTGTGCCAAAGAGTGCGCACTGCGTGCGTAATATCAGACCATCCTCAACATCCTCCTTGTCCATGTCCTTAAACTGGCCTCTTCTTACGACCTACAGGGAAACCTGCTGCATTGTTTTTATTTTATAGTTATTATATTAAGAGTTCATTTGCAAAAACAGACAAACACCATTGTGGAAAAACTGAGTTAACTGCTTTTCATCGCTGTACAAACACCCTATCTCCATTTAACATCATTAAAACCCTCTACTTCATGTGAGCTTGATTTGGTAAAAACTATTCAAAAAGTAAATGAAGAGTTTATTTGCAAAAGCAGTTAACTCCGTGTTTTCTAAATGTTTCACTATTTTTGCAAATGAACTCTTCATATTTATCTTACATCCTGTTTTTTATTTGCCTCATATTATATCTCTGGAACTAACATCACTCTATTAGGACGAATTTCATTTTGCGTTTACCACATGCTCTTCTGAACTTTCCATGGCACAGCATTAGCGCACGCTAAATCCTCATTTAAATACTGCTGTTTGCGCCTGTTACAAATTGCGTGTGTAATCTTTGTAGATCACCCGCAAACGCTGAAGAGACAACGCACGCTATTTATCTACGCGGCAAAGAAATTAGTGGTCTTTATGTGGATTCTTTGTAAATCAGGGCCTAAGAGTCATGCTTATCTATCAAAGACCTCTTTCTTTTCAGCACTGGACATCATTACTCTGTAATGCTCACTGCCTTCAAGTAGTGTAGTTATTTGGTTCTGTGATTTTTTTTTCTTCTGATCTCTTTTCCAGTCAGGGTCATATAGCGGTGGATCTTGCTCAGTATAGTTCCCAAAGTGCTTTGTGACATCGCTCAGTAATAGACTTCTTGTGGCTGTATACTGTATGTGCAGCTGAGTGTATAATTTGGCTTTACTATATAACTGTAATTTTTTTTCTCTCCAGAAAAGACTAAAGCAATAATGGTGTGCCCTGTTGTGCAAATGGCTCACACACACACAAAAATGGCTGAAAAAAAAAATTGATGGAAGCAGCAGCTGCAGTGATTTTGGACCCGATGGGGATGAAATTGGTATCTACTATTCTTCAATTATGGATTTCTCCCTGGAAGACTGTTGAACAGAACTGTTAAAGTGTAGGTAGAGAAAGTACTTTGCTAAGGAAAATATAGTCTCCAGAAGAAATTTTAAAAGTTTAGAAATAAAAAGAAAAAGCAGTGAGAGCCCAGTGAAGCTGGACTGAAAATATTAAATTCTCTACAGGTTTGGTTTTTCTTTTTAATGGAAACAGCACAATTAAACCACCAAACAACAAACTGTGCCAAACTAAGATACAGTATATCAACAATGTAGTGTTAGAAACATTTGATGATTCGCATATTTCAGGTTTATCAGTAAGAATGGATTTACAGCCAAAAAAAAGGCAAACATCACATTCGTTTATGAGTTTTCAGTGGTGAATTTTGAAGAGATGTGCGGTCAGGCCAGAGTGACCTTTAGAGAAGTGCCTACAGCCGTGCCCACAGGCTCTTGTCAGGCTGCTGTTGGCCTACGCTGACCCCTCAGCGCTTGGCAGCACCTTTCCACATCACCATCTCCTAGCCTTCACACCTTTGAAAGTCAAAGATCCAGCTAGATTTCATTATCATCAAAAGTCCAACAGCAAATTATGGATAAACTACATGAAGTGAAATGGAAACTATTCTACTGTTAAAGCTGCACTTTTGAACAAAAGTTCAACTAAATGCTTCTTCCACGTAAAATATTATGCCAAATGTTATTGAGGGGTATCATCATGATGTCACTACTTTTCTGACCAATCAGAGAAGTTATTGCTCTACAATTATAAGCCAATCCCTGAAGTGAAAAAGTTAGTTTTTTGGGGGGTTTTTTGTGCAAAATCATAAATAACATTCATGATTTGAAAGTACAGCTGCACTGATTGATTGGTTGATGACTGCTATTATATTCAAATCTGGCAAACAGATGAAGAACGCAGCATGCAAATCAGGCCACAGAGGCATCCCACTGATTCCAGAACACATTTACTTTGAGTTACTGGAATGACACATGTTGTAACCTGCCTGGAAACACAAGAAGTTCAGTGCAAAACTTACTTGACTGATTAACTTATTTTCATTTTTATCGGAGCAGACTGATCCAGGGAATTTTCCCCAATGTCTGTCATTAGCTAGTTTGAATTTCCATTTGCTTTGTTGGTTATCTGTGATGAATGATTATTATTATTATTATTATCATTAGTAGTAGTTGTAGGAGTAGTAGTATTAAGGATGAATTATTGATGCCGTCAGGCTAATATTTTAACATGTCTAAAACAAATATCATAATTTACAAAGAAAAAAAGAAAAAAAAGGATAGCATGTTCTCCATTTAATGAACCTTTATCATCTTAAACATTTGTCCTCAGACTCCTCCTCCACAATGCCTGTTTGCAGAACCCAGACGATGACACAGGCCACACGATGACCCATCCTGTGATTTGTTTTGCCGCCATCCAAAAATTCGCATTTCAAACCCTCCTCCAATAAAGCAGACAAGTACAGTATGTTGCTGATGCAGCCAGCAAGTTGTATAATGATCTCAGACTAAGCTCTAGTGTCCAACTAGCTGCTTCACTGGTCTCCTTAATGTCAGTCCACCGACCAGTTGCGATCGATCAGGAGTCTGAAAGCTGTAAACAATGCTGCTTAGAAAAAGTCTTCTCTCTTTTGGGTTTTCTCCTCATGCTCACATCCCAAGTCAAAGTCTACTTTACAAAAACCCTCCTAGAGCTCTAAATAGTGTTAAATTTTTGATATAGGTATATATAAAGACAGACATGAGCAGACTGATGCTGAGATGATTAACGTGTGTTTGCAGTTAATTGATGAGGTGTTTACCTTCACATCAAAAGAATTATAATCCCACTGAATACACACTTCAGGGAGTAAAAAAAATACAACCACAATCCACGAAGAAAATTTCAATCAACAGAGAAGTGGTGCATTAAATATTTATGTTAATGATTCAATCCGTTCTTAAAGAATCTCTCATCTGCATATTATTTGAGGATTTGCACTTCATTCCTTCTTCTGTGCACTGACTTTTTAAAAAATGGTCAAATACTTCATAGCTCATGGATGTATTAAAATTTGGTATATATCTCTCTTAAAGGTGAATTCCTCGTGATGCAGACTTCAATCTTTGTGCGTCAGCCACAGATCTGCAGCCCCCACTCCCACCTTTGTGCCTGCTTCCTGCAGGCAGCACATACATCCTCATGCCCTTTGTGGCCATGGGTCTCTGGTGCAGCACTGAGCTTTAAACTGAAACAATAGATTATTGTCACCTCCACCGTGTTAGAGCCAACAGTGAAGAGAACCTTCTAAAAAGGACAATAGGCTATGAATTGATTTATGAGGGTTCAGGGGCCATAATGTGCAGTAGTAACAAGGAACCAATGGGCTAGAAAAATGCTAACAGCAGCCCTTTATGTCCTAAGCCTTTGTCTCATCTAGAGTTTAATTAATTTCGCTCCTTTTTGGGTGAGGGTGGAGTGGTGATGGAGAGGTGCATCAGTCAGCTCTCATGCAGGTGCTTCACTGCAGTAGTTTACAAACCAGCTCAAACTGGTCCTCATAAAATGTGAATATGATGATGTTCTTTTAATAATAAGTTGTTCAAAGAGATCTATGCTTTCAGATTAGTTTAAAATTTCTTACTCACAAGACAAGTGTAAAGAGGACAGAGACTTTCAATGGACTTTTTACTTTTTCAGTTTTTTAGTCCCATGAGTGGTTGAATTTTTGATGACTGACTGTATATCTTATATTTACAGCATTTTTTTTTTGTATTTTAGATTAATTTAGTTTGTTATGTAATGTGTTTTTAAATGTGTGGACCTGGCCTGGGGACAACGGATGGAAATTAGCAATAGCTAACTCTGGTACAAAACATCTCTTTTTCCAAGACTAATGTTTATTGTACACTGCCCCTGTCAAAAAAACTAATGAAAAAAAATAAACAAATAAAAAATAAAGAGTAAAATGTTGTTCCCAATTGCTGCTGTCGGCTAAAGATTGTAAGGCTCTTTCGTTTTATAAAGGGGAGGTAAAGACATCTCCAAAGAACCTGGAGGGTTGTTGTGCAAGTGGGGAAAACATCTGAATAAGATCGCATTCAGAAATATAAGAAAAAAAGGCATTTTGGTTCTCAGTATTTGACACTTTTACACATGTACTTTATGTCTAATCAGTTTGAAATAAAGACACTTTCTGATATTTCAAAACTGCAGTTAATTAGAATGAGAAAATGAGACAGACTCTCACCCTTGGCAAACTAAAACACTAACTTTGGATTTTACACTTTGATGAAGGGTAGGGCTGATATATTGACTTTCTATCTGTGAATGTTGGAGGTAATGGGATTAAAACTTCAAATTAATCCAGGTCAGCTTTATTTTTTTATATTTCCAATTCACAACAATGTCATCACGGGGCATTTTTAAAGGTAGTCCGATTCAACTGTGTATCAGATTAGCTGCAGCAACTTGGTGTGGCCCCTGAGGTTTCGTCTTCACCAGTAACTGATTACTGGGGTATAAGAATTAGCCAAATAAATACCCAATTTTAATGTTTTTAATATAAATGGCAACCTCGAATCCATAATCTGGTTGATAATCTGATTCAAAGTTCAAAAGTAATGGGTTTCCTGTATAATCTAGATTCAATCCCCATGTTTTATAAGAGAAACATAAAAGCAAATCCATGCTATTGCTACACCCCTGCAAGTCAGCAGTACGTCAAGGGCTGGATCTACTGAGATCCAAATTTGCATGTAGTAATTTCATTTGCCCGTGCATCTCTAGAATTTTGCGTGTGGCGCTGAACCACATTTTGCAGGGGATTTACAACGAGTGATAGCACAAATAGCTGCGGGAGCAAACGTGTTGGTAATGCCCACATATAAATGAGGGTTTTGTGGGTTTCTAAGTTTGCAGCGTGGAGAATTTCAAAAGGAGAAAACACAGAAGGAAATCTGACCCTATAGAGAAATCAGGCAAATACAAATATGGTATGAAATAGGTATGATCAATTTAAAATATAAATAATGCAACATATCTGTGCAAAGACTCAAAAATGGCTAATTTATGAGAACGTGGATAATTAGTTGCTGAATAAATGAAACTGTCTGCAGCCTTTAAGATGGTCTGAAAGCATGAGGTGCGCACTCTTTGGCACAATGCCAATGGCTCCAGTGGCTCGCGCAGCCAGGAGTGCACTGTGCACCTGTCCAGCCACTAAAATCCAAGTTAAAATGTGACGTTGGAAAAAGGGGAAATAAAAAGACACAATTAATGCCAGCTTTAGTTGTCATTAAACTCCACAGTGGCTGCGAATGTTTGGTTTGGTTTGTCCAGAATATTTAACACCAGTTAAATGGTGGTGTTTGCTCTGTTGTTATTAAATTCAACAATGAGAATTAAACATGTTGCCCTCACTGCTGATGGAAAATGATTTTGAGTCAGAGTTATGCGTGGCTGCAATCCAGCATTGTCCCCCTCAGAAGCTGCAGCCATTTGTGTGCAAAGCTGACGTTTGCTCCTGCTTTTTAGATGTACTAAAATAAGACACAAAAAAATGGAACCGCCATCTGTGTCACTGTTGATATTTACATTTTCTCCTCCTAACACGTACAATTGCGTGTAAACGTCCCATATTGCACATTCATTGCAGCAGACATGCTAACTGGATACAGGTGTGCTATTATATACCTTTGAAAGGCACAATGCTTATTGCACACTGTTAGTAAACCAGTTTGTACACTTTTTTGTGTGTGCAATGAAGTTGCTCATGTTTTTATACATGCAAACCTTTGATAGACCGCAAGGAAAGTCAATAAAAAAGGAAAAAAACGATCCGAAGAAATCACAAAGTGGAGAAAAAGAAAACCTGGATGTAGCTCCCATGGATATACATACATATATATATATATATATATATATATATATATATATATATATATATATATATATATATATATATATATATATAAGGCAAATATCCATGGGAGCTACATCCAGTTTGATCCTTTTTTCCTTTCCATTATGGAAGGATGCCACTCAAGTCTACCAGCATGAGTGCTATAGATGGGTTTCCGAGCAACGTCATAGATAGGATGTGTATGCAACCAGGGGGCAAGAAAAACACAGGAAAAGCATTATTGAACTACAAGAAAACGTGTGTTTTACGTGCAAGACTTGACTTTTAATGCATAAGTGGTCCTGATATGACGTGAAAGTGTTGGGGAAATATAAAGTTTGAGTCCTGGTTTGTGCGGTTACAAAAATCAAAACATTAATGTATGTAAACAGTTCAAATAGGGATGATATCACAGTAGGAGTGACTGGTCTTCAGAAATCCTCACGGATAACTTCTGCAGGTTCAGATGATTTATTTAGTCTTTCACCAAGGTCACCATGTCGGATTAAACCACTGCAATTGCATAGTTTATTCCCACGTTGTAGTCTGGAGACTGGTACTGTGACAATACCAGTATCACTGCGACCAGTCATTGATCAGAACCTGGCTGAGTTTATGGCTCACGGCTGCATCACAACACTTTAATATCCTGTAGATGTGTGTGACAGTCGTCCTTTGCTCAGACACGGACAATAAAAGACCAAACTGATTGTGGAGCTGTTTACAAATATCCACGTTGCAGAACAACGCATCCCGGAGATTTAATACGAACTACGGGGGTTGTAAATCAGATGGCTTTTGAGTTTGTGCCATTAGCATTGTTAGCAGTTAGCTAGTCTGTCACACACAATAAAGCATAACGTTACACAAGCAGCGATACTTACTGACAGCAATGAAGGTGAGTCCCTAACAGTTGGAATCACCTCCTTTACAAATGCAGTGTTGATGTCATCTTGGTCCTGATTTAATCCCAGACTATGTCCCCTCCTGTGTGGAAGTGGTGAAGACGACACCGGAGCAGACTAAACCTGCTGCAGACAGCAGACTCTTATGGCCTATTTTGGTTTTGAACAAAGAGCCTAAATAAAACCTTAAGCCGCTTTCTAACTCAAGTTTTTCAGTAAAAATTCAAATTAGGTCCAACACTAATAATATCCATGTAACACGAAAAATGCTGTTTCCAGGTGATGACTCCCTTGCCAAGTTAATATAATGGTAATAGAAACACACAACGGCAACGATGAGTCGGTACTTTTTATTCATCATCAAAATACAGATTTATGCAATATGATTTAAAACACAAAGATCTCTGCTTGTTTCATCTGGTTTCTTTACCTTTTTATGAATGAAATGAGTGCATGTTTGGCTGTAGACTGCAGTACCAACACAGGCTCTCTGCCCCCTGGTTGTGTGTGCAACTGCCAATGTTTGTAAATGGAAAAAAACATCTATGGATTATGTGCCCATAATAAATTCTGGTAAGGGTTAAATTGCCAAAACTAAAAATGGTCTCGAAGCATCCTCAAATCTAACATCTGAAAATAATTTGGATTCTACTGTAAGAGAAGGAGGTGAAATTGTAGAGCATCCACTGAGTACATCAGAATCAGTTTATTGCTTAAGATTTGCATGTAGTGAGACTTAAATGGTTTTCACACATATTTGGGTCAAGCCAGGTGCTGCCGCAGCAGTGAAAAGTATACAATGTTTAAATTTTCAACTACTACGGCTCTTTTTCACATATACTTTTTTTTGTCACTGCGCCCAGCAGTCGCTCTACAGACTGGAGCATTGTGTATCCTTGCCAATCAGACGGAGGTAAACGCGTAATTCTAGCTGGAAAAGAAGCTTGGCTGAGTTAACACATGTGAATGATGGAGCATGTTGAAGACGAGACGGTTGTATGTGGAGAACAATGTTGGCGTGCACTGGCAGCGGTTTTCCAGACAAACCAGAGCAAGGTGCAGATTGATTCTGATTCCTGCCCATACACAGATATTATCAGTGAACAGCCAGGCACTAGTAAGTTGTAAACATCAGTATTTGTAACGCTTAGCCTGCTAAGCCTTGTTGGTTAGTTGTCCAGTGTTTGTGAAAGCCCTGTTGATGTTAACACGAGAAATACATTGGTAGCTAGCAAACACAAATTAATACTAAATGCTACAGTTAGGCATGTCGTACAACCCTATTATTTGAAGTATAACACTGTCAATAAGGAGGATATCCCAATAGCACAGCTGCCTACGGATACCTGTTTAGTTAAACAAAAAAAAAAAAAGGTGGAGTATCTGGGATTTAGGACGAGCTAAATATTTTGCACGTTAACAAATCACTTGCACTGCATTTCAGGTTGATGCAAGCCAAAACTCAGTTAGGTCAACCTAAAAGGGTCCCGTGTGAAACCCCCCTTAATGTTTATAATGAAACCTACATTGGAGCTAAAGTAAAACAACTAGACTGTATTTCACAAAACAAGCAGTCTTTGTCAAAGTAAAAACAAGAGTTATTAATAAATTTGTTTTCTTGTGTGTTGTATTTAGTCGCAAAAAAAAAAAAAAAAAAAATCCAGATACTGCAGTTTAAATGATTAGATCTATTTTCGCAACTAACAAGCCTTATTTGTGAAAAATAACTAATAGATTTTCTTTTCAATCAACAAAGATTGTATGTAAATGAATAAATAGCAATACATTTTAAAAAATGCATGTTATCATTATGGAAAGAATGATAATTATAAAAATTCCATGCATCTTCTTTTATTCAAACCCAAGAAAATACTTTTTTTTTTAAAGCTTATTAAAATAAATCAGGAAGTCATCTCATTAATGTTTTTTATTTTCTCAGCTGTTTACTACTTCGACTGATATCACAAATAATCAAGCCAAGCCATAAAGCCATAAATTCCCAAACCGTACTGGAGAAAGAGTTGCAGAAAACCACATCTTTGTCACTTTTTGACAACAGCAACTAAAACCATGCCTCTGGTGTTCTGGATGATTACCAGTGAGCTTCATGAGCTTTCACAGTTGCAAACAGCGGAACGATCACATCACACTTCTTTAGCAGCATAAGGTCAAAGGCAAATGAACTGTGGAGCAAGAAAACCAATAATTCTTTATCTAATTTACTATCCAGTGTTTTTTTGTTTTGTTTCATTTTACACCTGCTGATGCTTTCATTATTTCATTGTAATGATGAATTATTAGTTGCTGTGACAACATATATGATTTCAAGTACAGGATTTTTACACATTGTGATTTTGGGTTATTAACTACATACTGTAAAATGTTCAACTTAAAAATATGAGTAAAAAGGGCTGCCATAAAAATTTTGAGTTTAATGGAAAGGTTTTTGTGTGTTAAAGATGTGTTTGATTAAGTATTTTAATTTATAACAATATGCCAGAAGGTTGTTAATTTGACATAAAATAAAACATTAGGACAACAAATATGCCAAAATGCAATTTACAGTGAAGAAGCTTCATTTTTATAACTGAACTGAAGAAAACGTGTAAGAGCATGGACTTTTTTGTATTTTGGGATGCATTTATACAGTCAGGCAACTACATGTCACAAACAGCCACGATGTGTATGTGATAAGTTACAGTATGAAAAAATACATTGCATTTTACTCTTGAATCTTTGTTGAACTGATTTGGTAACCACTGGATTATTATCCATTCACACTTAATCATACAAATGTATTGAGAGGATATTCAAGTTATATTACAGTACATATGAAAATCATCAGTTATCCCATATATCATAAAACCTGCTCCATACATCAACCAGACAGTGATACTGATAATATACCCAACTTGATTGATCTACTTTATTACATGGCTTAGTTTCTATGGAGATATTCAAAGTATTGTTCATATGCAAGGGATGTTGCAGGGTCTGATTTTTGTTCCAAGTATCAGACCTTATACACAGTACATGTGTTCATATTAGCAAAATAACCTAATTTACTGATGGTGGACCAGACTTTTGTTGGAGTATCAGTGGGTACTTCAACTGGCAAAGATTTCTTTTCTTTTTTTTTTTTTTTTTTGTCAAACTTCATTTCTACTTTTCTTACACAATGTTACACTCTCTTTATTTTGCAGCACATCATTATTCATAGTTAAATTTATCTTAGCTAAACTTCCACCACTTGCATGTGGTTTTTATGTGATCTTTGCCTGTCAACACGCTGTCTGCACATGAAAAAGTAACAGCTGACATGGCAGCTGTACTCTGGAAAGCTACAAAAGCAGTTAAAATCAGTTACAGATAATAAATATGACAACAGTTTTACTTCCTTTTATCAAGAAGCCAATTTATGAAACAGCCGTGAATTATAGATAATTATTATCTCGTGAGTGTTATAAACCACAGTGAAATGCACAGGTACCATGAATTATTTGAAACTTTACTGAGCAATCTGAATTGAAAGTATATCGACTCCTTGCTGTCTCAGAGCCGGCATGTCAGTATGTGTATCTAGGTTGTTATATGAACATTGATTAGCTGGCTGTTTGTGTGTAATGATGCGCACCACCTGGCCTCAGACTTGCCAAGAGCATTATTCCCCTTAACAGTTTCAGATATTTGTGGAGGACTGTCTGTGGTGCTATGAAATTCAAGCATAACTGCTATATTGGGAGACCATTACTTAACTGCCCAATGTGATGATAGCTATAGTTTAGTTTGTTAGAAATTTAACTGTACCCATGATGCAATTACATTTACCAATTCAATTCATTTCTGACTTTGAGCTCATTCAAATCTGCCCAACATAAGCAAATTAAATAGTGCTTTCAAAACTAGAATGTCTGAGGGTAAAAACAAGCATGAACACCAGCAATTCCACTCACCTGAATGCAAAAGCACAAAGCTTCTAACTAGCCAGAGTTTGCTCTTACGGGATAGTGAAAAGGGGATATTGTGTGCACTACGGTTTCCTTTCCTGGGAAACATCTCAGCAGGTTGCCACAAATGAAAACACAACCAAGCCTTGCTTTAAGAAGAAGCTGAGATCAGCCACGATTTCAAACTCAAAACACACACAGCTATGTAAACTCTGCACGCTAGGTACCAGGTAAGCCTTTGCCAGCCAGCTAAATCAGCCAGGCGTGTGGAGATGGAATTCATGCAGGGAGACAAGATATTTCTCCTCTATTTTAGGCAGCTCCCTAACAAGCATCCTCAGACAGGGCTGTAGGGGAGCAGGGTGACTGCTGAGCCTGGCACCACATAAAGCCCAGAACAGTGCAGCCAGCGGGGCTAACAACCATCAGCAGCCCAACCAGCTGCCGCTGAGTGCCCGAGTCCAGGCACCAACACCACTGGGAGAACAACGATCAATAAAACCCACAGTCCTGGAAGACATGCAGGAAGAAATGTGTTGAGGCAAAACAGACTCATTTAAAGCTAAACTGTCCTATCAGTGGGGTTAGAGGAGCATGCTGAATATCTCTCCAGAGAGCCGGGAAGGAAGGGATATTACATTCACTGTAAGAGGCTTTTGGATGGTCTGCAATTTGGAAGGTCAGAGTAATTGGCCAAATGAGGATTTGTTGTAAGCCCAGAGTGTGATTCCATGCGTACACACACGTGTCTGAATCCTGCAGGGGGTGGAGGGAAAAAATGCAGAAGAGGAAAAGTAAAGAATTGAAGGAGGTGCAAACATCTGTTCAGTCACGTTTGACAGCAGGAACAAGTCTCACTCCCAGATGCCAAAACATGCTGAAGGTTTTTAATATTTTATTGTGAATCGCCCGTTTCATGGCAAGATTTTAACATCTTGCATCAAAAACCCTTGAATTGTAAATATATTTTTAAAGATTTGATGATAATCATAGAAAATATGCTTTATGGAAAATTTCAAATATTGCTTCACAAACTTTTAAAGGTAAATTGTGGTGTAATTGTGCCTTGTGATGCTTTGTTCTTACTATATTCACAGTTCACATAGGTGCTTGAAATCCCGGGTTTTTAATGTGGTGTTTTCAAAGTTTAGAATATGCTTGGATTTTGGATAAATTGTGAAACTGATATGCCTTTATTAAAAATGCTATGTAAGATAACATCAACTGATGGCAGTGGCCAAATTTATCTGGTGTATCCTGGTGGTGTCACATCAGCTCTAGCCATAAAGGAGTATAGAGCAAGTTCCATCTTTTTTCCAGAAGTGTGCCCTTTCTGGCTACAAGTGGAAGTGACACCAATGCTGTTCACACACATGGGCCGTTTCAGCTGCGTTGGTCTCTAGTCTAACCAGCACTGCACTCATCGAGCCTGGGGTTAGAGTAGAGGCACAATGTCTACTGAGGTAGTACTGTAAAGTTGTAAGTTGTTTAGAACATTACGGTTTAATATTTGTGTAAACTGACAAACTGTAAAGGTAACAATAGACTAACGCTTGTAGTTCAAATATCCAATTTTAAAGGATGAGACCATGATTACATGAAATTGCCAAATCAACTAAATGTAACAAGTGGCCAGAGTGTATCTCTTGCCCAGGAGCAGTCATATGGCTGTCACATTGCTATATTTACATGCTGTAAACTTATCATTTCAATACCATGTATCCTTATTTCCATCATACATATCACATTTATCTTTTTAGAAAGAAGAAAGCCAACTGCGGGTCTTGTTTTATTCCCAGAGCAGATCGGAGCTCCCTCCATTCATCGAAAGCTGCTCCGATGTTGACTCTTGTCTTACTCTGGCGCCAGTCAGATTCCAGTTCGCTCTTTCCATCACACTAGACAAAACTTTTCTCTTCTTTGTCTTACATGGACTCTTACTGTGTTCGATTTGAACTTGGAAGTCGGATTTTCCAAGTTCCCAATTGGAAATACAACCCCAACGCCCGTCGAAGTCGGATTTCCTACTCGGAAACTCGGGATAGTTCCACCAGCCCTGACTTCTCCCACTAAAGATGGCTGCGCCCGCATCAACACTTGTTGAACCCAATAATAAACATCAATATTTATCCGAATGTTTATTATATAGTGTGAACACAATAGTGTTAAACAGTCATTTGCAACCTCTACGTACCTGTAGAGTAAGGGGGGGGGCGGGGTTGCTCTGTCATAGCTGAGATTCTGGCGGTTTTTACTATTCTTTTTTTTACCCCTCCCTGGGCTGCCACCTTATCGTGGTGGAGGGGTTTGCATGTTCTAAGGATCCTAGGGGCTATGTTGTCTGGGGCTAGATTACGCCCTTGGTAGGGTCACCCATGGCAAACAGGTTACTAGGGGGAGGTACCAGACAAAGTGCAGCCCAAACACCCCAATGGAGAAAGACATTGTCAGAGTCACGTATCCCTTGCCCAGGCGCAGGTCACCAGGGCCCCCCTCTGGAGCCAGGCCTGGAGGTGGGGCACGGAGACGAGCACCTGGTGACCGGGCTTCTGCTCATGGGGCGCGGTCGGGCTCAGCCCGAAAGGATGACATGGGCCCCCCTTCCTGTGGACCCACCACCCACTAGAGGGGCCATAGGGGTCAGGTGCAGTGTGAGTTAGGCGGCGGTCGAGGGTGGGGGACACCCTGGAAGTCCGACCCCCAGCTGCAGAAGCTAGCTCTAGAGACGTGGAATGTCACCTCTCTGGTTGGAAAGGATCCTGAGCTGGTGCACGGCTGGGATGAAAATCAGCAACTCCATATCCGAGACCATGGTCCTCACCCGGAAAAGGGTGGAGTGTCCTCTCCAAGTCGGGAGCGAGGTCCTCCCCCAGGTGGAGGAGTTCAAGTATCTCGGGTTCTTGTTCACGAGTGAGGGAAAAATCGAGCAGGAGATCGACAGGCGTATCGGTGCTGCATCCGCAGTGATGCATACTCTGCATCGATCCGTTGTGGTGAAGAAGGAGCTGAGCCAGAAGGCGCAACTCTCGATTTACCGGTCGATCTACGTTCCTACCCTCATCTATGGCAATGAGCTGTGGGTCATGACCGAAAGAACGAGATTGAGGGTACAAGCGGCCAAAATGAGCTTCTTCCGCAGGGTGGCCGGGCTCTCCCTTAGAGATAGGGTGAGGAGCTCGGTCATCTGGGAGGGACTCAAAGTAGAGCCGCTGCTCTTCCGCATCGAGAGGAGCCAGATGAGGTGGCTCAGGCATCTGGTCAAGATGCCTCACTGGTGAGGTGTTCCAGGCACGTCCCACTGGGACGAGACCCCCGGGGTAGACCCAGGACATGCTGGATGGACTACGTCCCCCGGCTGGCCAGGGAACGCCTCAGGATCCCCCCGGATGAGCTGGCGGCTGTGGCCATGGAGTGGGCTTCCCTGCTTAGGCAGCTGACCCCACGACCCGACTTCGGATAAGCGGCAGAAAACGGTACGGTATTCTTTTGTATTTTCTTTTTGTAAACTTAAGTGATGTTTGAAATTAATCAATACATCTCTGCAAAACTAAATGTGTTATATGAAGGATTGTTAAAATAAAGATGCCTGTCTTCCTAATTAGGCATTTAATTATTTTTCAGGACATGATTTAATAGATATAATTCAGTGTGAACAGACAGAGGAAGCAAAACAAAAAGTTTCCTCGCAGCATCCATATTGCTTTACCCATTTTTCCCACTTCGACAACACGAATGCTCCCAACTCGTATGTGACGTAATTCCCACCTCCAACTTCGTCCTCCGAGGTAAATTGAACGCAACATCTGAGTTGGGGTTTCTCTTGTTGTCCATCTTTTCGCAAAAGTTGTTAGTGTTGAATAATGGCGATGGAATACACAGTACAACACTGGTAGCAGCCAGGTGAACGAGCCCGTGGAGCGCAGCACACCAACATGCATGCCCCTGAGGTTTCGAACCCGAATCCTCATTGAGCATGCAGAAACAGTAGTATAGAGGCCTCTGCAGTCTCTGCAGATTGTCTCATTCTACACATCAGGCAACTGTGACAGCATCCAGGGAAAGTAAAGAATAGTATTTAGCATTTAAACTTGTGCAATGCACCTTTAAAATGAAAAGATTTATTTATATCTTACAGGATTTCATTTCACTGGGTGATAACTAAGTTGATAAATAATTAGGCTTCACATTTTTAAAGGTTTTTTTTATGCATTTGTGTAAATGAAGCTGCGTTAACTCAAAGAGATTAAACACTTTATAACTGTTTGGCTAAATTTCATAAAGCATATTTTATTGTTTTCCTGGTATAAAAGAGAAAGCAAATTACGCAAAACCCAATGAGACGCAGCAATCTAAAATCCATAGAATATTCCAACCTTGTTTTGTGGAGTAAACAGACAAGCAGATCAATCAAACAAAGAGGAGCTAGCTGCACTTACCACCATAGTAAGAAACAGTGAAGTGATATAACCTTAAATTGCAATGGTAGCACTGGAAAAATGGTGCAATTGTGTTGGATAATTAATCAAAGATAAGTGTGATTCTGTTTCCATCAACAATACAATTAACCAGAGATGGAGCTTCTCTCCTCCAACTGAAATTAGCCGACAAAATGTATACTGTGGTGTGTTCACTGTCATTATGATGTAACATAGATATTTCCAAGAAGCCACTGCCTGCAGTTCCTCTACATGAACACATGGTAAATGACAGCAATATCAGTGCAGTTTAAGACAATGGCTTCTTTGTCTGTTTACTTTGAGAGACAACTGCTGGAAATGGTCTATATATGAGACTTGTTTAATTAGACAGCTGTACAACTATGCCAACTCTAAATATAAACACGTTTTCATTTTCACAAATCACAGCTGAGGAGGTGACGATTGCGAAGTAAGTTCAACCATCACACCCAGGATAACCACATTTATGAAAAATACAGTGTGCTGAAATAATTTAGAATCTTCCTTCAAGTAATCTGCTTTTATTTCTCAACAATGTGCTTTTTTCCATAAGCTAAATGAAGATTCATATGCTCAGATTTCGAATTATGTCTCCAAGTTCTGTGTTGCCACTATTTTAACAAATGTCTGCATGATGAAACAGATTGTGCCACGAAAGGTCCCGGTTTATCTGCAATGTAGCTTATGTGGCAAGGTACGCACCAAGGGCCTGGGCAGGATTAAATCCCACAGACTCCTGGGTGAGAGTCATGCGTGCTTACCAGCCAGCCAAAGGGATATCCCTGTAGCCAAGTAGCCAGGGCACACGATCTATCGGAGGCATAGCGCCAGGACCCCACACTGTCACACTTACTATTTACATTTTATTCTAAGTAAAAGTCTTAAAAAGATTTAATCTGATCAAAAATATCTGTAACAAAAATTGAGAATGCATTTGGATATTAACAGCTCAGCTCTGAAATGAAAAAAAGTTACTATTTAAGTAAGTAATTTGAACACATTCGTAACTCCATAAGCTGGGACGTACCAGGCATGTTTCCATTTGTTAGTTCTGGAAGAGCTGAAACATTTCACAAACCTGAGTCAAACTCTCCACCATCCAAAAGGATGTGCAGACAAATTTGTATTTGAAGAACAGCTCTTTCTGAAAAGACCTAAAATTGGCCAAACTCTCCTGTCACAGGTTGAATTGCCCAAAGCCTGGAAACAGACTCAAGATGGTTTATAGAATTCCTCTTTCCTTTCACACCTGTTGAATTACAACATGCCAAAAGGTTATTGTGAGATTTTTGCCCTGTGGTGGAATAAAAAATGCTGCTTGACTCCATGACTGCAGATGGTGATTGTGGTGTTGTTGTTGATTTCTTCTACATTATTTTTCAGCTGAACTAAAAAGTAAATGATAACTAAAACCATTTTAATGAAATTATGACTTTTATTGGGTAAATATTTTTGATGAAATTAAATTAAGATTTGACCTCCAAATTCCCATTTTGCCAAATGTGATGCCAATTACGGAAGTTTGTGATAAATTGGGCTTAAAGGGGGTTAGTTTTAGGGCTATTTAAAGTGGCAGAATACTGCTTATCACTGAAAACGGTTTAAATATTTCATCCGTTTTCTAGTTCAGAAGGTTGGTGATGTAATGCTAGTGGAAGTCAATAGGAACTGCTAGCCTGTATTAAAACCAATCTTTCCACCCCACAGAACATAGAGGAAATAGAAGACTATCTGTGTAAATGCGATGTTAAACTAGTAAACTCGTGTAAAAAAAAGTAACTGGCCTTATGAAAATTTTGCATTACATATTGAGGAACTAGTTTCTTACAGCTTCTAGCTTGCAGTGTTTGTTATAGAGACATGCTGATAGTGTTTGATGAAAAAGTTGAAATTTAAAATTGACTCCTATGGCTTTAGACGTGGCCGTTTTTAGACTTTATATTTGTGTAATCAGATCTTATGACATAAGTAGCAACAGATGCATATTGCGCAAATACAGGAAGTGAACTTGTAAAGTTTAAAATGCAATGAAAGGAGGTTTGTTTATTGTAACAGTTTCTGTTACAAACATTTACAAGATAGTCTGAGTTAGAAATGATTTGCCTAAATGTTCTGTGGAGTGGATAAGATTGTTTTTCAGGCTAGCAGATCTTGCTTGCACTAGCATTAGCATCGGCGACCAACTGGAACTAGCATAACGGGATGAGATATGTTGAAACCGTCTTAGTGATAAGTAGTATTCTGGCTCACTTGTAAAGAGGCCCTATGTCAAAATTCTGAACTTCCCCTTTAAAGAGATAGAGCATGTACATTTAACATGACTGCAGAATACACTTTGCACTCTGACACTAACATCTCATAACTACAGATGAAAGGCATGAAAAAGTTCTGCCTTTTTCTGCCAGAAGTGGTGCACTATTACTGCACTATCACTGGCTGAACGATTTGTCCCGCGAATAGGTCATCACGCACGGTGACCAAACTTGGCGTGTGGAAACGTAATTGTTCCTGGCATTCATTTATGCAGCTGCAGATGTTCTGATTCATCTGTCTAAAATAACCTGTATTAAATAGTGACACCTCGTGAGAAATGATTTTGGCCCAATGCTGCATGTCTGGAGTCCTGTGTGCAGCACTCTTTCAGCCATCAGTGCATTAAGCTGCCAGTTATTACCTGCTTTTCAGACGCGGTAAATTACACGCAATTTTTTGCGGCCGCTTTCCGTTGCATGGTTGGTAAATCACATTGCGTGTATTAAGCTGAGTTGTTTGCATAGTCTTCTCCCAATATTTTGCGCATTCTGGCAGAAACGCCCAGATTGCATGTTCATACAGCTGACACGCAAAATGGATTGCGGGGCTATTTTGCCCGTTAACAGGCGCAAACCTCCTTTTGCCTTGTTTTGTAAATCAGATCTGGTGGATTTTTGTGTGTGTAATGAAGATAGCACTCGTTTTAGCATGTGGAAACCTTTCATAAATCAGGGCCTGTCTGTACAAATAACTTGCAATTATGAAAACTGTTAGATTTGGAAGCTTTCAATGTGTCATGACCATAAACAGTTAATAAAGATGGATGAAGTTTCCACTCACATGACCCATTGGTTTCTGAAGAGCTAAAGTAAAGCTAGTTGAGTGGTTCGGACTGTTGTCATTGTAGAAAGGGGGGCTGTGAGCATGGGGGCAAATGATTGACAGCCAATGTGCTCTAAGTTAAGAGCTAACTGAACTAACCCGAAGCAAACAGAAGCTAATGAAGATGGGCTAAAAGTAGGGCACTCTCAGACTCATTGTTAGCTGTTGTGCTGCTCTGCTACTGGCTGAGGCCTTCCCGGTAGCAAGCAGAGAGCTAGCCTCTCACAGCTAATGCCAGTAGCCAGTCTGCCGCCTGTCAATAAAAGGACACGCCCTTAAATATTTGTAATTTCAAGATTAAATAGCATCTAAACAGGGGATTTATAAAAAAAAATAAACAAGGTCAAATAAACTTGATCTATTAAATCTAAAATGATTTTTTAACCATGTTTTAAACATGTTTTTTTCTGCTATGAAGTTGGCCTTTTTAATATAGACACCATGGGGACTGACTCCTTTTTGCAGTGAGCCCCTAGTAGATAAGTTATGAACAGCAATTTTTCAGCACACCAACATCAGCCTCAATTTTCTCCACCTGAGTTTTTTGCTTGGTCCTGACAAAAGAAAATGCCCAACCTGTGCACCATTTGAGTTCACATACATATGCAACAATGTCTGCTGTCTGTGCCAATCCAATAAATGATTCTTTCATGCATTCTCCATTTGTATGGCCATACTATCTCTTTAGTTGCAGCAAATCCTGCAGCAGAGTTTATGGACCTGATTCACTTGTTTAAATTATGCTTGCACTGTGCAGCTTCCCACAAAACTACCGAAATCCTTTTCCCCTGATCATTCCTGTACTTTTTACAGCATATGTTTGTTCTGCTGATGCCTTTCAATATTACATTTGTTGCTTTTTGTATATTTCTTGGCACAAACTAGCATAAGCCAGCATCATTAAATGAACGCAAATGAATCTGTCCACACAGAATTGCACTTTATTTTCCTCTGGAACCAGGGAGGAAGGGCTGAAGAGCCACAGGTAGCAGACCCCTGGTTTTGTTTGATGTAAGCTTCTGTGCTCTCTGTAAAAGTTCGCCACTTCTTTACTGTATTTCCCTTTAAAGATTTACTTCTATTGTCATTTTATTAATATTGCTGTGTTCGCCATTAATATTGAATGCATTATGCGTCATTTAAAAAAAAAAAAACCTTCTGGTTGCTTTGTTTCCAGTTGTATTTGTATGCTAAAAGAGTGGCTTGTGGTGAAACGACAGGCTTTTCTGGTCCTTCTCATGAATATCTGTGACGCGAAAAATGAGGCGTCTCTGATTGGCTCCCTCCCATGAATGTATGAAGGAACCCCCCCTCTGTGTGTGTCACAGAGCACATGAACGAGTTAGTTCTGCCATGCTAGCAAACAGTTAGCTAACTTAGCTTCTCAACTCCACAGCTACAGTCACGCAGTCTTCAGTGCGGAGGGGAGGGTTACCTGCCTTCCCATGGGTGGGTATAAACCCACGTGGGCGAGGCCCTTTTCGATGTGACATGGAAGCGAAAGGCTTTTCATGATTCACTCCCTTCTCTGTGAATAGGAAACACAGCCAGTGGGGGTGACGCACCTCTTGCAAGCACAGCATGTGTACAGTATGTAACTAGGGGTGACCCTCCATATTTCAAAAGGAGCAAGTTAAACTGGTTTTCCGTGGAAGCAGATCTTTAAGGGAAACATTGCTTCCTGTGTTCTACTTCTTGTGTTCTTCCTCAGCATGGATTTAATGCCATGTGCAGTCTTCTAACATGCAAGTAGCTTGTTTCCACATGTTTTTAAACTGCATCTATTTACACATTTATCATATAGAATTTGTACAATTGAACTCAGATTTGTTATCTGAATGTCTGCTTACCACTGAACAGGAACCAAAGAAAGTGTTATTTTGTGAATCCATGAAACTGACTTTAATATATGACTGTATAAGTTGAGCAGCCAACTGGAACAAATCCGTGAGTCTCAAAACGTCCCATGTGTTTAAATTGCAACAGGAGGACACATATGGTTCACTTTAACTAAAATTGTTATGTTTGTGAGTGACTCTGAGAGTGTGTGTGCATGCAAGCTCCGCGTGGGAGACGCAGAATTCGTGGCACGTCTGGCAGACCACAGACCTTTCGCTGTCATCTTCTGTTGAGAAGGTGCGACTGAGGTGACATTCACGTCCCTGGTAATTATCGGGACTATGATGTGGGAACATTAATGATGTATGAGGGCCCAGTGAGGGGTGAGAGCCTGGGCTTCACAGGGCCTCATTACTAAGAGATGCCAGCGTGAGAGAGACTGCCCTACCACACCCAGTTCGAACTTCACTCTCATTTTTGCCCCAAATTTATTTAGTTTGGTCAGTTCGATGTTAACAAGCTTCCAAAGTCTGACATTAAAAAGATTCTCTGAATAAATTCAACTTTTTATTTGAACAGTTATTATGTAAAGTCAATCTGACATTCAATTCCGATAAACCTTAAATGAACAATTCTATCATATCTAAAAAAAAAGAAAAAAAAGAAAATGAAGTTAAAGTGTAAAACTAAAATATTTGTTGTAGCAGACCTCGGTTTTACTCTCTTAATACTAGAATGGACAAGATGTCTGATTATCCCTAATTAAAAATGATTAAGCACCTACTTGCTGAAGTCAATGACCATTGACTTAAGGGAATGCTGATGAGTGTGGCCATGTTTTGGGTTTATTCCAGCAAGCCTTCAAAATTCTCATTTCAAATCAGAGAAGGTGCTCATTGACAAGATTTAAATCATTAAAGCCATCCACTTCTTTTCTGTAGGGGGATTATGGATCTCTGGGCTCCTGGTGCTGTCTGCTTCATGCCTGCTGAGCAGAGGGAATAGGAAATGGAGGCAGTGAATGTGAAAAGTGAATAAAGGATTTAAATAGTAAGACATAGAGAGTAAAGTCGATTACATCTCTTGATTGTTAAACATTTGATTATCAACCACAATGGGAGATCAACGAGGGAGAAAGCTTCGTCGGGATCTTTGTTTTTCACTGGAAGATGAAGAAAATGAAACAGGATGAAGGTTGCAGCATGTTTGGCTGATAAATAGTCCCCTCATATTTTCCTTGTTTGTGAGTAGTTCAGGATCTTGGAGAAATGTCACCTGGCTTGTCTGGAAGGCACAATCCAGATGGCACATGCATGACTTCATGTCAAATCAGGTGTGGTATCCATGGAAACTGGGGTAGCGGCGTATCTTGTATTGCACTTCGTCTCACAACACACTTGGCAAGGAGTGAGGCTGCGGGACACGAGGCCCACATTGATACTGCAGTGTTCAGAACAAAACATCCCATTGCAAACACGCCAACAAACAAATTCTCTTACTTTCCTAAAAGCTTTACATAATTTCACGCAGATCTTGTGGGCTGTTCTTCCTGAGCTCCACTTACAGACAAAACAGTTTTGAATTACAACAATAGCTATAATAAATTATTAGAAAATATTTAGCTCTAATAACAGAACGAACACCTTAACAGGTATGGGGAGTATCTCCTCACTCCTTATGAATGAGGAGATTAGTAGCCCTTAGCTTTAAGATTGTTCAGGTAGGTTATTTTTCCCAATCATCTTCTGCTGTAAGATTGTTTTATCTATATTTATATTTCATTATAATATGCTGAATTCTTCGTCAACCTTCATTTCTTTATATTTTTCTGCCAAAGATTTAGACTTTCTGGTAATCGTTTTAATGCTGTCTCAAGCAATAGTTTCCCAGGTTTTTGTAAAGGTCTGTCAAAGGTTTTCTTTGGATGTTGGCTACTTTTTAGCCCATTCCTTGTATCAAACAATTTTCAGAGGAATGTATGTTTTGCTTGTTTGCTTTCTTAACCACTTAAAACTGACATATGAGTCATTCAAGATAAAGGAAGGGGGTAAATAAACAAAAACAAATGAAAAACTGAGTAAAACATAAGGATTTAAATAGCACATTTGTAAAAGAAAAAAGGGCAGCTTGTCATAAAGACAAAATCTATTTCCATGTATTTGATTGTATCTACAAAAATACCATTTATAGCACAGTTTGACAGAGATAAATGGTACTTTGCTCCAGCAAGGGGATTCCTAAAGAGCTATTAGCTGATAACTTGGGATATCTCAGCAGGGTGTGGAGAGTGTCCTGACAAGTGGAGAGTAAAAGAAGTGGCAGGCCTAAAAACCTTGCCACAGCTGATAAACAGCATCTGATGTAGATAGTTTTTATTCTCTTCTTTTGTTTTGATCTGTGTCCCCCCTATTTCTTAGAAACATTTAAGAATGTCCTTCAGAAATAGGAAGAAATTTAACCTGACACAGGTCCTCAGAGATGAATGTAGCCAATTCACCTGATCTCACTGCTGCTGAGGTGTCAAAGAAGCCATGGTATCGTGGCTGTCAAGAAGCCATTCTTAAGAGAGGGAAAAGACTGAGGTGTACCAAATTACTCAAGAACTTGACTGAAAATCAGTAACAACAAGTGATATGGAGTGATGAATCCTCCCCGGAGCCCAGACCTGAACATTGCTGAAGCAGTGTGGGATCATCTTGACAGAGAATAGAATAAAAGGCAGCCAACATCCAAAGAAGAGCTTTGGAAAATGCTTCAGGAAGCCTGGAGAACTATTCCTGGAGACTATTTAAAGAAATGAAAAGACAGCTTGTCTTGAAGACTCCAGCTGTGCTGAAGAATAAAGGTTCTGTGCACCCCATATATGCATGGGGAGAAGATGCAAACTCCACACAGAAAAGCCACTGCTAAGGGTTAAACAACCCTTTAGCAGTGAGGTGAGTGTGCTAACTACCACATCCAGAAATAGAAATTCTAAAACCTTAATCATCTGTCCAGTATGTAAAGGGGTATTTTGGAATTTTTGCCTCATTTTCAAGGTAGCCAGGGTAATATTTATCACTGGAGACAGTTTCAACATATTTCTTCCCACTATTTTACCTACAGCACACACCCGTATCAACTAGCCTGTTATTAAAAGCAACTGTATCAACTCCACAGAACACCCAGGAAAAATCAGTAAGCCTATATATGTAGATGTACGTGTTAATAGACAAATGTTACTGATTAAGCTTGCCTTGCAACATAAATGAAGCATTACATTTTAAAGGATTAGTTTTTCACCAGTTGCAGAATTATACTTTGATTCTAGTGATGGTTCATTTGATTAAAAAAATTTGAAATCGTCTTCAAAATTCAAAAATGCTCAAGCCTTTCACACATGGCCATATTTTTTACTCTAAATTTATGTAATCAAATTCCTTTGTGCATGTAGAAGCAGATAATATCACATACCGCAAAATACAGGAAGTAAAACTATGTTATGTTGCTACTGAGACACTTTACCATCAAAATGCAATGCAACTCCAGTTTTATTTGTAGCAATATTCTATTAACTTGAGCATTTTACCAGATAGTCTTGTGTTATTGATTTGCCTCAGGTGTTCTATGGAGTGGCTTAGATTATTTTTAATGACGGGATAGGTGATCCTATTTATGTGCGCTAGTCATATCGTCAGCGATCTCTTGCAATAACAGGAAGAAATATGTTGAAACTGTCTTCAGTGATAAGAAGTGCCCTGGCTAAGTCAAAAATATGGTCCTATGTAAAAAAAATTCAGAATTATCCCTCTAACATAGATTTATAATTGGAAGATAGAGATCTTCCACAAGTGTAGAGATCACAAGTGTTTTGTGTGTTGCGCCATCTTGCGGCGCCACCATTTCTGGTCCCAACGTGGCCTTGACGCAAATAATGTTACTATATTTGAAAATATCTCCCAGATTAGTCATGACCTTGCAGCACAGTGTTTCCAGGTGTACGATAATTATCGTATTTGTACGATAATTTGGCCCTCTGTACGATGTACGATCAATAATCCTAAAAAAGGGCAAATGTACGATAATTTGACCATTTCATATTAAATGTGAGCAAAACTGTCGGCTGGCGAATTTTTTTGTGAACCCTGAAGGCATCAGTTCCCATGTGACATGTTACCAGCCAATCATGCTTTGCTGAGCGTGAGATGCGAGTGACGTCCATGTGTTGATTGGCTGCATGGTAGCTGCACCCGCCCCAGGAGACGCTCAGACAGGAAGGCGAGCGAGATTCAAAACCAAAACAATACGAAGGAAGAGGAGGACATATTAGTATAAATAATAAATGAGTAGAAGCCGGATTGATTGATGGAGCGCGAGAAACGTGGCCACCATCTTGGACCAGTTACAGCTTAGTTAATAACTACTGTGGACGAGCGATGCCAGAGCTGCACAGCATCTTCTGCTGTAATCGGCGGAGCATCGAAAGCAGCAACCTGGGAGTTACTTTTCACAAGTAAGACTGAGCATCAATATAAGTTGTGTTTAGTGGTTAAAATATTTACCGGCCTGTAATAATCTGTCTACCTGTGACATCATGCCAAGCGAGTCAGGCTCACTCACGTTTGGTGGTCGCTGTTAAAGTTATGTCATGAAAATGAATATGAAACTTCATAAACCTACATACATATCATCTGTGTAGATTACACCTGATATTATGACGCCATTAACCCATTCCGTACTGACGCAGCAAAGTCACGAGTGCCTATGAGCGCTTTTTAACACTAGAGTGACAATATTTCACGCATCAGTGGGGTTGTTATTTTACTTATGACGGGTGTATGATAATTTCCCTCAAAATACGATAATTTTGAGTCTCTGGTACGATAATTCTATATTTCCCACCTGGCAACACTGTTGCAGCAACACCACAGCTGTCTCTGTTTGCATTAGCTAGCATAATAACGTTGTGCAGTGCACCATTTTTGGGAGCAGAGATACATGAAATAAAGCGTAAGATTAATGAGTGGGGCAAACGCCGCAGGAAAAGTGTGAAACCAGGAAGTGAAGTTCATTAACTGTAATTTTCATTCCCATTGTAATTGAAGGAAAAAGAAAGAAAGAAAGAAAAAAATGGCGGTTTCACCAAAGAAAAGGTAAGAGCTTTAGATAATGCCAGTTGGAAAACCAGGGCTAATTTGGCTTTTACCCGATTCTGAGCTCTGAAGGAGAGGCTTGAAGCTGAATAGTTTGAAGAACGAGGCGGCCATTAGCCTGAGAGGGAGGGGTGCTAAGTTTAAATGCTGCTGTTTGCAAACAGAAATGGTGGGGGGACTTCAGTATAATAATAAAGTGTTGAATTGAATTGACTATTCAGCTGAAATTGAAATCACTTGTTTCATCAAAATCAGATTTAAAGGTTGAATATGGAACATTTTTATTAAAAGCTATATTTTTTCAAAAATAATACCTCCACAGGTCGTTTGGGGGTGTACAGAATGAAAGTACAACATTTCCCAGAAAAATTATTTTTAGCCTAAAAATAATTATAAAATAATTTTTTACGGGTTCGATAATGGCATTTTATTTACGTCTATAAGCCAATACACGCCGCCATTGCAGGTTGCCAAATACGATCTATGTGTGGACACAATATTTCGGTCATAGTCAGGCTTGTACAGGGGAAAACCGTAGAGACGACCAGTGAAGCAGCTGCTTCAGAGTCCTGGAGATATTGTTATCTGTTTCTGAGGAGGAGTGACCTGAGAAGAGCAAAACCTGGAGTAAATTTAGGTGAAGACTTCACTAAATGGACCCACATGAACGTTTTCCACGGAGTAAAACAAGGAAATGGCGATTTTTCTCCTGGATCGGTAAGCTAGCTTGTTTGCTAACATGGCTAACGTTAGCTGTCAGTTATAACCTCCTCTGCATTACTTGTTGGACATGCTGCAGACTGTTGGTCACTTGCGTATCGGCAGTGAGCCTGGCATCCCAGCGGCTGGAGTTGTTTTTCTGCCATTGCAACTACAACCTAGACACACGTGATGTCGCTGTTCTGTCCGTATTCCATATTCAACCTTTAAGTGGTGGATTATGCCTAATCTGGCATCATGGCATGTTTTACAGCAATTTAACACCCATCTTCCAGTTTTTGTAAAATTACTAAAAACTCCACAGCATGCAAATAGCATCATGCCAAACCAAACAGAACCCCAAACAGAACTAAAACCATGACACCTAATAACAAAAGAAGAATCCAATAAAAAAAGGAAACTAGAAAAAAATAATTTACATTTCTTGTGTAGCCATCTCTTCTTTACACTTCTAGTTAATTTTATTGGGTTCTTATTATTTATGTCTGGAAAAATACTATGTTGCCTTAAATAGCCACACACCATTTTAATGTTCAAGTGTTTGTTTATTGAATGTGAACAATGCCCGAAACAAATTTCCTCTCAAGATCATGAAATTGTTCCAAATGCAATTATTTTGTGATTGTTCTCATGTGTTTAAACAAGCCAATCTGAATTAGATACCCCTCCAGGGTCTTGTTGAAAACAAACTAAATGATTATGTCTAAATTCAAACGACAAACACTCCCATGTTCATCTGGACGTTGCACATTTCAGTTTTGCTACACGGTCAGAAAAAAATGGTTGAAAATAATTGTATAAACATGAATAAATATGAAACTTCAGCAATCTGTATGAGCAGACAAAAAATCTGCAGTGACAGAATTTTTTATTAGAATTTAATGTGACATTTACAAAACAAATACAAAACACATCTAAAAAGATTCTGTAAATTTTCAACACATTCAGTCAGAAGGTTTAAATTATAGACAAGCTGTACCCAGCATGACCTTTTTAAACAGGTAATGTAAGGGATTACAAACTGAAATCCCTTAATCCATTGGCTTCCTCAGCATATTAAGGTGTTTGTCATTGTAGCATGTTCTAATTTGGAGCATAAGAAATTTACAAAACAAGCACCCAAAAGTTATTTTGAAATAGTTCCAACAGTGAAGAACTCCAAAGAGATTTGCATTAGTTTGTTCCTGTTTGGGTTACCAACAAGCAATGCCTCTCCTGGTAAAAAGCCACAAGAAATGATGTCAGCTAACAGTTAAGTAGTTAGCTTTTGTCCCAATCTTAATCAATTTTATTTAAAAAAGCACATTCAAAAACAACAGTGGGCGGGACATAAAAAAAAAAAAAAAAGTTGAAGAAATATAATATTAGTGTAATAGCCTGATTGCCTACGTCATATTGTAAGGTTGTATAGGGAATGATCTGAAATTAATCAATCAGCAGTGTTAGAAGAGTAAATATTAGCCAGATATCACAATTGGGCCAAAATATGGCTCAGGCAGTTATGTCATTAGGCTAACAAACCAGATACTGAGAAAAATCATAATTCACACTCAAAAACCATATGTCACAAGAGTGGTTCTTTGAGATACCGGTGACTGCTGGAGGAGGGGGAAAGAAAGAGAGGCATCGCCAGTAGGTAGTGGTTAAAACAATAAAAACTTTATTAAAGAAATCGAATGAATAAAAAATAATAAAATAATAAAAGTCCAAAATGTGTAAAAAAAAAATAACTGAGTAAAAAGTCCAAATGAAAATAGTGAAATAGGACTAAAAGGGGCTCGCGGTGGTTGGCATCTCAAACTGCTCTTTCCTTGGATCCCAGTACATGGTGCCTCATGCCGTAGCCCTCCTCTTAGCGTGATTTTACACAGGACCTGTTTAGGTTGACCTAACTGAGTTTTGGTACCAAACATGGCACGACTGGGTGTGTGAACACACCACTCCCGCTCGTAGTCAACGTTAACTCACCCGCTCTCAGACCAGCTGAAGGAGGTGGTTTCAGAGCGGCTTGCGTCGACCGGAAATGCGGCACAAGTGACGTGTGAATGTGCAGCAACTTTTGCTCGACCTAGATCCCAGATACTCCACCTTTTTGAACTAAACAGGTATCTGTAGGCCGCTTGACAGTGTTATACAAAAAAATAATAGGGTTACACGGCATGCCTGTAACATTTAGTATCATCTTGTGCTTGGTGGCTACTAATCTATTTCATATGTTCACATCAATAGCTCGTTCACAAACACTGGAAAAACTACCAATAAGGGCTAGCAGGCAAAGCATTAATGCTCATGGTTACAACTCACTGGTACCTGGTTGTTTGCTGATAATATCTGCGTATGGTCCAGACTTCATGGATCAACAGAATAAATCTGCGCCTTGTCTGGAAATCCGCCGCCTCCGGTGCATGATGACATTGTTCTCCACATGCAACCGTGTCTCGTCTTCAACACGCTCCATCATTCACCCGTGTTTTGTTTACAACACAGCCATGCTTTACACCTGGAACGCATCTACTTACATCTGGTTGCCATGGATACACAACGCTCCAGTCTGCAGAGTGACTGCTGGGTGTGGTGATTAAAAAAAAGCATATGTGAAACGGAGCCGTATTAGTTAAAAATTGAAACATTGTAACTTATTAACTGTGGCAGCGCCTGGCTCGACTCAGATATGTGTGAAAGCAGCCTTAGGGTCCGCGGCCACCCTGCGGCTCCCGAACCATGCTTCTCCGCCACCACCTTCTCCTGAGCCCCCTGAGCTCGGGGATCCGGTGCCCACCCAGCTGCGCCTCATCCTCCGACCTTTCCTCGTTGGCCCTCTGTCTGGTCTTTCTGCTGTGCGCATACTGGCTTAAAACACACAGTAATTAGTCGTCCGGGGAAATCAAACTCCAGCAGATAAAAACAAGCTTAAAAAAACACACATAAAACCGCAAAACCACGCTACAACAAGCTACCGTGGGGCAGCCCAGTGGGTGGCAGCACCCTTTTAGTTCACCTGGTGACATCAGCTCATGCTGGCTTTAATGCCATGGAAAAAAAGTGGATCTTTAAAGAAATCTTTAGATGTTTAAGCCAAACCTGCAGTTAATTAGCAGTTTAACGGAGTCCTCCCCACTGCATTGCAGTGATACAGAGCATTTACTCCAAAAACTTTTCACACTTTCAAGGAACTTCAACTTTGTCATTTCAAAAATGTACTTCAAAGCATTTCTGAGAGGAATGTTATTTTCTCTTTATGTTTCATTGAAATTAGTCACATTTGTTTTATAAAACATGAAAATAAATAAAGGCAATACATTTTCAAAGATTGTGTGGCTTCCAAGTTTTTTTCACCTTGGTCAGGGTGACATTTTGTCTGGACTCAACAAGTCAGATGCACATAGCACGTAGGCTACTTGTAAAGTTAACACATTTCTCAGGTGTTGCTTTAAATCATAAATACTGTACAGTATGTTGACTGTATATTAAGTTGATTTCTTATAGTTTGGTATCTTTATGCAACACTGTATTTATTTTGTCAACTATATGCCATTTAGAGTCAAGTATAGATAATAAAACCAGAAATGTTGTTGGACATGTTTATCTTTAAACTAATGATGAGTCATTGCCATGCAAGGAATCTGTGTCCTTGGGTAGTCGGTCAAATACACCCCTCAGCTATCACAGCTATCACATGGTTACAAGAAACAAGATGATGATGACCAAATTCCAATTGACTGCACAAGTCACTGAATAAAATATACTGATTATTGTATGGAAAAAATGTTTATATTTCATTTAATATATTCACAATCTCAACTAAATTGAAAGGGAAATATAACTTGGAACCTTCCAAGATGCTTGTGCTCTCTATCTGAATTGGATCTAGTCTCATCAACATTTGTGGAGTTCTTTGGCACCTAAAATAAATGTGTTTCATTTGAAGGAGGGAAAAGCTGAAAATTTGCTCATCCTGTTCTAAGTGACAGTGACTTACAAGCACTAACATGTTCATCTGCGGTGTCTCCATCTCTAAATGTGGTGTGGTTAAATGCTCCGTGCTGGGGCTTAAGACTATCAAATGAAAATCACCAAGACATAACCGTGGAAAGAGAGAAAATTGAACCAAATGAGTTTTATGCCACAGCTTTTCTTAATTTTATCTATATGGACAGTATTTAAAGTCTAAAGCCGGTTGTCTGCCTAGTGCTAATATCAATTAGCATGCAATATCAATTAGCTACCAATCTCACAGCACATTAGTAGGGATAATGGGTTGACCCCTAATTCAACCTGTCCACTTCACTTCACTGGATCCTTCTGGAATAAAGATGCATGTTTGTAAAAACTAAAAGTATTTGCAAAAAATATTGTGATAAAGGACTCTAATTATTCAAATTATCTTTCCTGAGGTGAGAATTTTTAAAATCCAGACACCAAATAGAAGCAATGAGAATGCTGTCCTTTTATCCCTCACTCACCACAGAAGCAGGCCTCAACCCCACTGAAGGGTCTATAAATGTTCTATGCTCTGCGTCCTGTGAGTTACAATGCTCAGGGCAGGCAATAACTCACACCATTAAACATAACGAGGGCTTAGACAGGGCTTAGGCATCAGCAACAACGAAAAATAATGTCTAATCCTGCGATGATGTGGCATAATATTCTTTTCCTTGGTGTTGTCAGCCAGCAACAGATCCAGACAAACCCAAAGAAAGTTGTTTCATGCAGTGACTGACAGGTACCCTGCAAGGAAGATCCATCATGCAAGCTCAATTAATCTGATTGTTTTGAAAATAAATGCTATTATCTGAAGTGATGTGCATTAGCTTGTCGCCATATGGTGGAGAAAAGTCATCAGAAATGCACAAGAAACGATTAAACTGTGCTTGTTGGCATGCTGGATGTGGCAGCTTTTGGAGACTTGAAAGCTGAAGATTAAACATCTAAATGTTACATCAAATCTAAATCATCAACTCTTTGATATTCTCATACAGAGGTCGTACCATTTCCATGTCAGGGATGCTTTGATCCTAGAAGTTCAGAGCTATGACAACTAGTTTGATTTTGATCTTGACATGACAGGGATGCAGTTTTTTCAGTTTGAAGGAGATCATCTATTATTTTTACTCATCCGTGGTATGTAGATTTATGTCATTACATACCGTTGTGATTAAAATTTCTTCTCTCCGACACCATTATGCTGCACCAGACTGCTGCAAGCTTGAGATCGCAATCTGTTATCTGAGTGTTAACGCCATACTTTCCCCACAATCATCTGTTATAGCATGACAGTCAAAATTCAGCAATTAACCTGTTCTGTCACCCCATGCTGAGAGGGACTGCTGGACTGGAGCTGAACTTCAGGGGTGGCAAATGAATTCAAAGGGGACAGCGGGGTGGCAGTAAGCTCGAAAATGAAAGTCGACATGCTGTGCTCGACAGACACAACATATCTTGCCACACAGTAAAAGATATCTTTATTATAAACTTCTATTTTTCCTGTGTTTACTCTTGCAAATACTGAATTGGATGTTTCATATCAGACAAAAAGACAACTGTTACCAAATATTCAAACTAATGGTATTTATATGTATATTTCATTCACAGAGCAAAGTTGGTGCTGATGTTGCTCATCATCAACCCAAATCAATGACTACAACAACAACCAGTGTTCTACAGTCTGGTTGCTGGGATCAGAGGCAGATCTAGAAAAATTTTATATGGGGTGGGAGGGACATGTTATTTCCTCTTTTTTAAAAAATAAAAAAGATCTACATTTTCTGTTAATTACGTCTACTGGCTGCGCCACCACCAATCAAAGACTGAAAAAAATGGCCGTAGTATCCAGTCACGTCTGCAGAACTAAAAGTAAAGCCAGTTGGGTGTTTCCCACTGTCGCCATCTTGCCATGTCGCATGTGTCATCACTCCCAGAACATACTAAAATGGGCAAAGACTGGGCCACTCCGGGGTATGGGGCAAATGATTGACAGCTAAGCTAAATGCTAACCAAGCTAATCTGAAGTGAATAGGAACAAAGGAAGATAGCAGGTTTAAAGGTAAGGCATGCTCAGACTTGATGTCAACCAGCTAAAAACCGCCATTGTTCAACTCTACTATAGACTGAGACCTTCCTGGGAGAAAACAGGGAGCTAAAATCAGCACCCAGTCTGCCGCCTGTCAATCAAAAGGACACACCCCGCAATCTAAACTTTGCGTCCTGTTAGTTATCTCTATCCAGTCAAGAGATAGAGAATGTGTAATTGTTTGTCTAATTGTCATTTGATTGAAATGTTGCTGATTTTAAAGGTAGAGATATTTACATTTACATTACATTACATTTCTCGCCATGGATGGCGGCGAGAAATGTAAATATCATCCAAAGGACTCCGAGTGATAGTGTCACAGAAATATTCCGGGTGAGTAAAGGCACTACTGTATGAATTCCTAAAAATAAGGTCAAGGTTGAAAAAAAAAAAAAGGAAAAAAAAGAAAGTTATCCTCTAAGTCAGTCCCCCTTATTAGCCTACCCCATGTCAGTGGTAGCCTGAGCTGTAAAACTGTATTTATTACAGTTTTCCACAGCAACAATCTTCCTACTAACCCATTTATTAACACAACACAAATGAGCAGTATGTGTGGCAACAAAAATCCAATAGTTAGAGAGCAGCGCTGCCACGGGTGAATAGCCACAGAACGAATCAATACAAAATCATCTCAGACAGTTGAGAAATATGTTTGGAAATTTAACACGATGAATGAATAAACATACAATTCTGGTAAATTAATGCTTTTCTTTTCATATTTGAAAGATATCAAGAACCCCATGGAAAATAAAATAAAATAAAATGTAACCTGAGAGCTTACTCATTTTTAGAGCCCCTGTGGAGTGTTTTCATGGAAGTTTGTGTGCTTTCTGTAGCTGCCTCAGTTTCAATGTTAAGAAGCAATTAAAAAGTAGGCTACTTCCCTAAATCCAATGGTCCATT
The DNA here is from genome assembly GCA_023101725.1 of Atherinomorus stipes. Classification (NCBI taxonomy): domain Eukaryota; kingdom Metazoa; phylum Chordata; class Actinopteri; order Atheriniformes; family Atherinidae; genus Atherinomorus; species Atherinomorus stipes. The sequence continues at coordinate 476,874 of JALJCO010013744.1, forward strand.
TTCCAAATGTAAGGAAAGATGATCTTGATTCCATCAAAAATCATAGTGTGCATCATTTACACAAATGCGTACATGCATACATTTCAGCAAAATTAAATAAAATCTGTCTTAAAAGTCTGTGTTACTTTTCTGATTTTAAAGGTAAAATAATGTTAACAATCACATATAACTGACAGCTCTCACATTTACGTGGACAAACACTGCTGTGGCCATTTCTACATGCAAATACAGCAATGTTGACCTTTGTCTTCAGCCAAGTTTCCAGAGAAAGCATTCCCATTTGATTTAGCTGAAAACTAGGAGTGTATTTCAGCCAAAGGAGCCCTGTTTGTCTTCCAAATTGCCACACTGTGATACTGTTTTCTAATGCAGTGCTTTATGCCAAACTATGATCTATTCTTGATCCTGCAGAAGAAAAAAAAATACTGACTGTTGAGTAAGCAAATGGCATTTTTAGAAACACATATCCATCTATCTACATATCCATTTTACATATTCTAGATATGTAAAATGACTTTGTTTATCTGTGTTGGCTTGGTTGACTTTATCTATCCATCGATCTTTTCCAAGTGTTGAAAGTCATCATACAGCTGTGGTGTGAAAGCAGCCACTTTCCCTGTCACAACAGGATCTGTCTTGCCCTCTTCAAAACCCGGCCGGATGGAGAGGAGAGAGGGTGAACCTGAGACTCCTGCTTGCTCTCTGAGCAGTGTTTGAATTACATAATGTGGGTGAAACCCAATTGTCTTCAATCAGCTCAGGCTTCCATGTTATCCATCATTTTTATTGGTGTGGCAGTGAGATAAGACTTTGTTATGTCTCTAAAGGAATCCATTTTTACATGAGAAAGAATACCGCACTAGTATGTTTTAATGTAAGTTTCTAAGTCAGAAACTTACAAGAACCCTGTCAGGTTTGATGTTTTTAAAGCAGATATATAAATAAATCAAATGAAGCTAAAAGCTGATCTACAAAGTTTATGTGTTTCAAGAGCAAATCTCCCACCAAAAGAGGAATTGCGATGATGGAAAGCACAGAACAGCCCCAGAAAAGAAGCTGTGGTTCAGCGCAGGGATTTATGAAATTGAATTTCAATGCCACATTGAGCAGTTCATTGAGAGTGTGCCAAAAGTAAGAATCCTATGACGGATTGAGACGAATCACTGCCCAAATGAGCTGACAACAAGATGCCGACGGCATTGCATTACTATTCAATTAGCGTTTAAGAGGGCTTTGGGGAGAATTGTTTTGTTCTATTTTACAGATAAAATATGAGCATCTCCCACAGATTTCTCATTAGGGTCACTTTGAGGGTAACTCCCGCCCCATTTATCTTCTCCAATGTGGACCCCTGGTGAATCACAAGCTTCTATTTGAGATGAGAAAATATACACTATTCGGTTGTCTGTTGAACTGAAATGTGATGAGTTAACGCCTTTCCTTTCAACACCAATCTGGATTTTGTTCTTATATTACATTGATGCAGCCTTTATGATTATAGTAGGGATGAGCATGTTTGCTGATTTTTAAAGTCGATTAATAAGGCCAATCAAAAATCGATTAATAGATTAGTCTTTATGTGGATAGAGTATTTTTCATTTCACTGTGGTGACATCCAAATGACATAAAGACTAATCTATTAATCGATTTTTGATAGATTTGATCGATTTTTGATACTCTATCTTTGTGGATAGAGTATTTTTCATTTCACTGTGGTGACATCCAAATGACAAAGGAAAATTGTAAAACGTGTGAGATCTTATAAAGTCTGCGTTCTATAAATCAGTGTTTTGTATATCTTGCTTGTTTTATTTTTTATAATCATATGGGTTTTAGTGTGCTTTATTGTTCAGTAGATGGATGAGAAGCTGGTCTGGTTGTATTTATATGGCAGCTGCTATGCTAGTCGTGTAGCATAATACTACGTGAAGTAAACCCTACAGGGGTGTTCAGCAACAGCAAAGCAGTTATTTTCTGTTGTCTTCTAATCTGGTCTTTCTGCTTCTGAAGCATATGAGGGTTTTGTAACTGTGCTGTTGCGGTCCGCTGCCTCCGCTGCGGTGAAAGCTCCGACATAAACAGCTAAACTCTCTTGCAGCAGAGGCGAGGTGACACTCCTCGGTTAACTGGGTTTACGCAGCAGTGGAGAAGCAGACACAGGACTCTCCTGGAAAAGAAAAGACCTACGAGCACTAATTATTGATGAAGCTTGTTGCGAAAACATTGACTGCTAAACAGATAGCTTCCCACAGCTACCTTCTTCTGCCCCGACGTCTCTCCCGCTCAGATCAGCTGATGTGCTGCGCATTGTCGCTCCTTCTGTTTTAACAGCACTGTAAGCATCTCCATGTCTCTGCACAATGAAACATATTCATAACAGTCGACTTCGTGCGTTATTTCGACTAATCATCGATTAGTTGTGCACATCCCTAGATTATGGTGATATCAGCATGATTTTTATATTCAAATCATTTTGGTTTTGACCAGTTTGACCACTCAGGGTCTACTGTGCCATCATTTTCCATTTAAAACAGTCTGTGAGCAGCGGTTTCCTCGTAGTGCTGCCTCAAGAAGAAAACAAGATCTTTCAAATACCCATTTTTACATTGTAAGTTCTGTCTTATCTGAGCTGCAGACCATGATGCTTTAATTTTGTGTTTCATTTACCTACTATAAGGGCTAACATTTTTGGAAAACGTTTTTTTTTTTTTTTTTTTTTTTTTTTATCTCACGGTGCATTAATGACTGGAGCATTAATAAGCTTTTGCTCAGATTTTTTGAAAAGGCATTACCCAGAGCTGCTTAACACCTATGAGTTCTTGTTCATGTCCAATCTGGGCTTCTGTGGCCAAGAAGCCAAAACACAAAAGAAAATCAACACAGAATAGACCAGCTAAAACCCTCCACAGAAACAGGCCTACAAAAATCACACAGCTCTTTTCAATTTTTACCTGCATGCTGCTTTTTTTCCCCCTCCACAATCAATTTGATTTTCTCTTTTTAATTATGGCAGGATGATGATGTATGCTCCACTAATAAGACATGAATGGGAAATGAAAGGTCGGTGAGACCTAGATAAATGACTCCCATTATTTCACCAATCGGATAGAAGGCCCTCTATATGTTCTAATTTGAATGATAATAAAATTCTGAATTGCTTTGTCCTAGCCGGCCACTTTCCCGATGATAAGCACCAAGGCAAGGTAACCTTGTCCTGTGACCTGAACTGCCGTTGCTGTCTTGGACTTTTAGTTACGCTAGATTAAAAACAGAATGCACACACTAATAGAGCAAACACTGTAGCTAATCCAGAGATTATTCATCTAAACTTTTTTAAATCAAATCAAATCAAATTTTATTTATATAGCACTTTTCATGCATAGCAGCTTTACAAAGTGCTTCACATAATAAAAACAACACATTACATCAGCAGTCCCCCAAGTTTATCTAAAACAGCACACTGGAGGGATTGAAATACCTAGAATAGAAAAAATAGAATAAAATCAAATCAAATAAGAATCAGACAACCTAAAAGCCTAAAAAATAAGTCTAAATCATACACTTGGTTAAAGGAAGTCAGTAATCAAAACAGAATTATAGAAACTATAAACTAGTTAAAAAGATAAAAAAGTAAATAAATAAAACCATGACAGGATAAAAAAAAAGACCAACTTATTAAAAGGAATAAAACCTAATTATAAGCTATTATATAATTATAAGCTATTATAAAGATAAAGATATTATCTTATGTCATGATGCTTTAAAGATTTCACTTCTTCATTGCAAAACTATGAATTTCTCTTCTCTATAGGAAAAAGAATAGTGCAATCACTCTAAATAAACATCTGATATAAAAGATTTGGCCTGGTTTATTATTAAATAAAGCATGTTGACTCTGTGTCAAAGAACATTATGTCTGAGATGACAAACTGAACAAAGCACAAAGCATCTGTATCTGTGCTTAAAAGTCCTAAATGAATTTTATATTTTTAGTCTACCCATCGGCACAGAAGGATAAGGTGGCTTTGGGAGTATAAATAATAAATCACATTGTCCTTGTCTAGGAATACGTTTGAAAAGCAATGAAATATGATAAAGTGTCTCATCCGGGTCGTCTGATATTTGTGGCAGTCACTTGTGAGTTGACATGCAGTACTGTATAGGTTACTGATGGCACAGCACAGCAAGTCTCAGTGGGTCTATAGAACAGGAAAGGCGAAGGCAAAACAAGTCGATCCCAGTCTGTAACTGTAAAGCAGGGCTGCTGCTGACTACATAAAAACTTTGAACTCCAAGTCACAAAACTTCGCCAAACGATAATGATAATGCTGTAACTCAGTGATGGATTATTATTTATAATTATTAGTTTTCTATTTATTTTTCAGAGTTATTTCTTCCTTCAGTCAGTGTCCACTTTTAATCACTGTAAAATCATTAAACACAATGCAGTGCAAATCACAGAAATTGACTAAAACTGACTATAAACTATAAAATGACAGCTAACCTCCACTCTGCTGCAATGAAGGCAAGGCATCGATGCAGCCAGACCTGCATTGTACCTACTTAATTTGATGTGATATGCCAATTGAAGCGCTAAGCTGTGCATAAATGAGTCTTGGAATAACAGGTCAGCCCATGGATATTGCAATGCATGATACCAAAATGGAGAAATGTGTTTTTGTAATAAATAGCAATGATATGGTTTTGTGGATTCATTTATTTTGATTAGGCCCAGTATTGTTCCACTTTATGAAATTAATTGAATTTCTCATGCGTTTGAGTAAACGGACAAACAAATTAATCAAGAATTGGCAAATGGGTCTCTATTCAGCTCTGCAAGAATGTTGTGTGTGTGTGAGACCAAGTGAATAATGCATCCTGTGACTTGTTTAGCTTTTGGTAGCCTCTGAATGTGTGATTTTTGTAGTGATCCTCCAGGGTAGATGATCCTGTCTAAAAACTTGAAAAGCCAAAAATGAGTTGACAGAAACATCAGAAAAACTATCACACAAGAAAATGTAATTTTTCTCATTCAAAAAACTCTCATGAAAAGCTTTTTGTATTCACTGTTAATGTTGATCATGAATTCTACATATACTGTCCAGCTTTCAGCAGGAGATTGACAGATAGATCACAGCAGCATCTGATGGGGATGCTGTAACAGTCTGGTGTGGGGAAGAGAAAGCTGAGCCGAAAGGCGAAGATGTCAATTCACAGGTCTATCTCCATTCCAACCTTCACCTGCTGTCATGAGCTGTGGGTAGTGACTGAAAGAATATGATCACGACAAGTGACCAAAATGAGCTTCCTCCAAAGGGTGCCTAGCTTCAGGATAGAGTAAGAAAATCGGTCATCATCAAGGGGCTCAGAGTGGAGCTGCTGCTCCTCGGCATCAAAAGGAGCCAGTTGAGGCGATTTGACATCTGGTCAGGATGCCTTCTGGATGCTTCCCAGGGGAAGTGTTGCAGACTTGTCTCACCGGAAGGAGGCCTCAGGGTCGACCCATGGCTCACTACGCTTGGTAGCGCCTCAGTGTCTCCCTGGAAGAGCTGGAGGAGATGGCTGTGGTGAGGGAGGTCTGCTGATCTCTGCTGAGACTATTACCACTGCACCCAGGTACTGGATGAGTGGAAGAAAATGGATGGATAGGAGAATGGAACGCTTTTGATGTAGGGTGGCGTGAGCTACATCGACTTTGACAGGTTAATGCATGGCCATTCAAACAGCACCTGAAGTAGAGAATACATGAAAGTGAAGGACATGACGGTTTGCAATTTGACAAAGAGTGAAATAAATGTTACATAAAAATGCAAATATCTAAGAAAATGGACTGAGTTACAATGCAAAAACTTTCATATTGTTGTACAGATGAGGGCATGAAAAAGTTCCGCCTTTTCTTGCCAGATGTGGTGCAGTGATAGTGCACTATTACTGCACTATCGCTGGCTGAAAGATTTGTCCCGCCAATCAGTACACAAACAAAGGGACCAAACTGGGGGGGTGGAAAGATCCTTGTTCAGGCGTTCATTTATGCTCTGAAACCGTTTCCCCTAGGCACACAAGCGTTTCTCTGTGTGATTGAATTAGCAGACGAGTCGCTGGTAAGTGGCTGGCAGTCGGCAGAAAGGAGAACTTTTTAATGCTCGCATCTGTAGTTTGTGCATCAAGGACTGAATAGACTGTTAGATTGTACACTCATTGGGTATCAGCAATAATTACAACACACATGAATCAGGTCCTTCAACTTCATATCTCTAAGATTTAAAGGGAAAGTTCGTTTTTTTTTTTCAATCTGGACCAATTTTCTAGCATGAAATATTTTCATTTTCCGAATGGGAAAATCAAAGGAAAGGGGGGCAAAGAAACCACCAAAAAGATTCGTCCTTATTTAAAGACGTTTACTTGTTACTTGTTATTGTGTCGCATAATAGTGACGTCATCAAAGCCGCCGCAGTAAAAATGTCTGTACATAAGGACGAATCACCACAAAAAAGCCACTTTGAGCTCATTGGGGTCATTGTTTTGTAAGAAAACATTGGTGAAATGAAGAAGTTTGTGGTTCGTAATGCCTTATTTAGAGGCTGTGTGCCTTTCGAGTGGATCTAAATATCTCCCAAAGGAATTCAAGTTGCATCAAAACTGTCTGGGTGAGTAAATGAAAATATTTCATGCTAGAAAATAGGTCCAGATTTTAAAAAAAAACAAAAAAAAAACGAACTTTCCCTTTAAGTTAAGATCTTGACTTCAGTCCAAAAATTGAATTTGTCCTTCTTTTCCCATCCTTTGAAGGAGGAGTTGTGTATTTAGGCGTCATTTTCACAGCATGACTCATTTTCTGCTGGGATTCAGTTCACATAGAGCCGTCCTGACATTTGCTTTTAGAATCCAAACCATAGTCCTATCATGAAGACATCCTCAGAATGGGATAAAGCTCTGGCGCTGCAGTTTGATCCTTTTCGCAAACACAACATTTCTCTTTCAACACCCCTCCCAAAAAAAGTTGTTTGTCCGTCCACATTTTATGCCAACAGCCTTATAGTTTCTCAAGGAGATAGATCTAAAGCAAACTAAAGATGAGCTGCAATGTTCCTTTTGTAGAGCAGTGGCTTTCTGTTAGCCCCGCCCTGCTACATAATTCTCTTTAGAGTAGGTTTCATGACCTTTCCCAGCCTGATGAGCATCAACAGATCTTTCTTTCAGATTCTCAGATGTCTCCTGTGTTCATGCTATACCTCCACAACAAAGTGTTGTGAAGAACCTGTCTTTAAGATGAAACAGGGCTTTTCACTCACGTTACATGGGGGGGGACATCTGACTGGGGGGCTCACTATAGCCACTCACAGATGTGATATTTTTTTGTACCACTTTTCTTTTCTTTTTTAATTCAAAGCTGAGTTATCTTTATTTACTTGTAGGATTGAAAGGGTGTAATATTGCAATGTCATTTTTTATGATTAGAAATACAGAAAATCTTAAAGTGCACTTAAACTTTCAGATGTGTGATAAATAAATTTAAATACTGAGACTTTTGAGCTCATTCTGATCCTCTCCACAGTTTGCCTGTCTTTATTTTATGCAAGTTAAGAAATAATTTAAGTTTTGAAAGTTATTCCTTCGTGATGATTAATATCTGAGTGAAAATTTAAACTTCATGAAGATAGTGAAATTTACAGGCACCAAACTAAAGCCGTTTTGATTTAGCATTCACAGAGCATACTGTCATTACATGGGAAGAAAAAAGGGAAAAGTGCTGTCAGAGACATCAATGGATTTTTTAGAAAATATCAAAGCGCAGTTGCTCGGAGGACATGATAGGGTGGTATACCTGTTTTTATCTCCGAATGCTGCCCTGATATTTTCTGAAGGCTGCCTACCACTGACACAGCCTTCAAACTATTATCTCTCTGCTTCCTTCCTCCTCACCCCTCCCCTCCTCCCCCACACCCACGAACATAAAAACACTCTCTGCAAGTCCCTGTCTCAGCAGAAAATATTGGAAGATATAACGATGATGGTAAACAGGGAGTACAAAGTGGTTAATAAAGAAAAAAAATGAAAGAAGCTTCTTAGTCCAATGCATGCAGAGTGATTGAAAAGACTGATTTAAAGAAAAACTGTTCAAAACATGCAAACATAAATGTAAGGCAGTACTACTACCTCAGTTAAAGCGTACAGGAAGAGGGGGATATTTTCATGGAGGTAAATTTAATCTGCGTAAAGTAGTGATTATGTAAATTTCTCCACACAACAATGGGATCATCAATGAGAGCAGGATGTTCATTAGGCTCAGCAAGCCTTAATATATGGATGTTTTGGCAAATACACAGAGCAGATTGATAAGCAAACTCACTCATGCATGATTTCTCTGTTAATCGCTTGACTCGGGATTCAAATGTGTCAGCTTATGTTCTCCTTACAAGTCATATTAGCAGCCATAACTTACACAACCAGCAGACAAAGCTACACTGAAATTCACAAAGGCCTTTTTCCTTTTTAAACTCAATTCAGCCAAATGTTTCCATGTGGGTTTTTTTTTTTTTTTGGTTTTGGATAATATAAAGGACAGCTGTACCCATGGAGGAAACTAAATGTCTGTCTAGCACAGCGAGACGGGGATTAAGTTGACTAAAGTGGAGTCTCAAATTGTTGTTGATGGATATGTGATGAGATAAAGCAGAAACATCAGTATTTTGCTTCAACAGATGATGTGTCTCTTTCAGTAGGTCTAAGGGCTGGATACCTCACGACTTAGTTCAATTTTGATTCTTTGGGTTGTATCGATTCAATTTAATATTGATTTAAATTCTATGATATTGTTTCAGTAAGATGTAGAAACTCTGCTGTAAATGACTAAATATATGTTTTAACGCCCATTTGAACATACAGTTGTGTCAAAAAGTGTTTGCCCCCTTCCTGGTTATTTTTTTTGCATGTTTGCCACACTAATATGTTTCAGATCATCAAACAAATTTAAATGTGAGACAAAGATAACACAAGCAAACACAAAATGCAGTTTTTAAATGAAGATTTCTATTAGTAAGGGAGGGAAAGCATCTAAACCTCCTTGGCCCTGTGTGAAAAAGTGCACACACACCAGCAAGTCCACCTCTGAATGGCTTAAGAACAACAAAATGAAGACTTTGGAGTGGTCTAGTCAAAGTCCTGACCTGAATCCAATTGAGATGCAGTGGAATGACCTTAAAAAGGCGGTTCATGCTGGAAATCCCTCCAATGTTGCTGAATTACAACAATTCTGCAAAGATGAGTGAAACAAAATTCCTCCACAGTGCTGTAGAAGACTCACTGCCAGTTATTACAAACGCTTGATTGCTGTTGTTGCTGCTAAGGGTGGAACAACCACATATTAGGTTTAGGGGGCAATCACTTTTTCACACAGGGCCATGTAGGTTTGGATTTTCTTTCCCCATTAAAAATAAAAATCTTCATTTAAAAACTGAATTTTGTGTTTACTTGTGTTATCTTTTGTCTCACATTTAAATTTGTTTGATGATCTGAAACATATTAGTGTGACAAAGATGCAAAAAAAATAAGAAATCAGGAAGGGGGCAAATACTTTTTACACTACTGTATATAGTATGTAACCTCATGATTTTGAGTAATAAAACATCTAAATAAAAAACTAGTTGCCATTTTGTTTTGTGTGATCTAACATGGCCTCCATTGTAAATAACACACTGGTGCCCTTCATGTCAGCTGGTGAATCGATTCAGAGCTGAATCAATAATGAATTGCACAAGGAAATATTTTGATATCTGGATTAATTTAAATGTTTAATCCCTAGTAGGAATCATGTTAATGCCTTGAACTCTGTGCCTACCTGTAAGGCCTCTGCTCAAAAATTGCTTCTCCAAAGTGAGTAAATGAGTCTGCCTCTGCAACCACAAGGTCTATTTAAAAACGTTCTCACTCATAACAAAGGGAACACTTATGTGTTTTCTTAAGAAAAAAATAGTAAAGTAAAAATACGTAGACATGAAGGAGTCTGGGCTTCCTTGCTTAAGCTGCTGACCCCCACAACCCAACCCCAGATAAGCAGAAGAAGATGAATGGATGGATGAATTTTTAATAATGTACCACAGTTAATTCAGTGATAAAATGATAAAGAAAACTTTTTTTTTCTGCATTTTCTGATTGTTGTTTCACAACCAGTTGTGCACACACCTCAACAAAGGTCCGCCATTGATTTATCATGACTGATTAGCTCAGGGTTTTGTAGGATATGTGCAAATATCCGTGCACTATTTTTCATAAGAAATCATACAAAGCATATGAGAGCCATGCTGGGTCGTGAGCCCACGACATGAGGCAGGGCACACCATGGACAGGTTGCCATTCCATTGCAGGGGCAAAAATCTGAAATTAAAAGAATAGATAAATATAAATAAATAAATGAAATTCAAAGTTAAAAGAAATAATTTAACATCTACAAAAAGCCCTTAATTTGCAGAAATGTAGTATTTCTACAACTCTTGCATTACTAATCCTTGTGTGATACAAACTGGCCAGAAAGCATTTTTCTGTGCATAATTAAAATAGGTTGAGATTTCTGGGCAATACAAAACGCCCACAGTCCAATAACTTTTGGAAAAGAAGAAAGGCTATGCCAAGTCAGACTGCTTAACTTGAGGGAATCTCAGTTTGCATTATCAACACATGAAGAGCAACTTCTGCTTGAGTGAAGTGCCATGTTTTATACATGTTAAGGTTGGTTTCATAAGAACAAGCCCAGCATGTTAAATATGATGGAATCATCTTATAATTTGCATTTTTAAAACAAGTACTTGCACAAATCATCAACAAACTGAGTGCGCAGTCATAGAGTTTTTAGTTTTTAGATCTTAAGTTAATGTTCACTTGGCTGAGACAATAGGAGAGCTGTCAGTGGAAACAATGGGAGGGATTATGAGACTCCTGCAAATTCAGCTCGGAGTGAGTAATACCTAAAAAGAAGAAAACAAGGTTACTGTGAGCTAAGGATGTGTGATTACTGTAAAAGACTGAATGAAAGTGATGAATCGTGAATCTGAAATGTACAAGATCATTTTGGAACTGTTGGATGCAGGTGCAATGAAACATGATGACTTCCTGAAGAAAACAAGCAAATCACCGATGATGTGAGGCGATGTCATTATCTCTACAGCAAATGTACAGATAAGCATTGAAATTCTGAACACTTTCCTGCTTCCATCGATCACAAGGAGGTTTGGTGATGCTCAGGTCATTTTTCAGGATGATAATGCATCTTACCGCAGATCAAAGAGTGTTTAAAGTTTTCATCAGGAAAGACATCAGCTCATTGTCATAGCTAATCTGCCAACTGCAACACAAGAGACCTGGAACCTGACTGATGTATTGTTTTTCATTAGTGAAGTCCACACCTCAAAGAATTCCAGCTGTCACCAAAGCCTGAGGAGCTGCAGCAAAGTAGTAGACATCGTTTTTCCGATGGGTGAGAGAAACCATAGTATACTTATTCATCTACCTGATCTGAGGGAAAAACGAAGGGCATTGACAGGAATTTAATTAAAGTGTTGTTGTTTTTTTTTCGTTTTGCAAAGTCAATATATTCAGCTATTAGATAAAACTAATCTATCATAGTTTTTTTCAAGATGAAAGACAGATACTATATGATAGGGCAATTCTATAATTAAGAAATGATAAATGACAGGGTTTGTACAACATCACTGTTGTGTGAGTCCAGGAGATATGACATAATATGTTACATTTCACAAATTCTGTATATCTCTGTCAGTACGGTTAGGCAAAGCTGCATTAAAATACAGCTCAATGTCCAGAGTTTGAACTGGCTATTTAACTTGATTACAATCCTTTTCCCAGGATACATGCACAGTAATCAATTTATTCACCCAAGTAAGACAAGTCTGTGGACTGTGTGAAAAAACATTCATGAAATTCTGCTGCCTATTCTCTCTTTCTTGTGGCTAAATAAAAAATATCGCTGAATTTGTTGCAAAGACATTGAATCTTGAACTGATTTTTTTTTTTTTTTTTTTTTTTTTTAGATGATGATGTAGTTATCAGATCAGGTTCTTCTTAGAGCAGAGGAACAGTCCGAAAATGCTTCACGCTTCTGACATGACATGTAGTATTAATGGTCTCTTTAAAGGCAAAGTTTCTAACGTCTTTATTCTTAATTAGGGAGCAAGTTTTGTAAATTAGACCATATTATTATACACATAGGTTTTTATGTTTTTAATTAGAAGACTGGACTTTAGAGCATGTGTAGATTGCCATAGTCTATTCAAACCTAGTTCAGTGCATCATTGAGCATGTTAGAAACTCAGATCACAAATCAATGCAGTGAATGATGACACGTGTAATTTAAGATCTGTGATTGGCGGAAAGTTATAGAGGGCAGTCTCATCATATTTTTCTGTTTGTGTGTGTAGAAGGAGGATGGATACTGTTGAACTGAACAGAGCTGATGTTTCAGCGGCTGCTTGCAGAGCTTCCGATGTTTTTGGGGGGTTTGGGGGATGACAGTATAGGTGAAGTAGCTTTCCATTCTTTTAGAAAGAAAGTGCTATAATATTCTAAATGCTCTTCATGTTGTAGATTTTTATGATCATGGTGTCCTATTTAGTTTGGACATGTAAATGTACAGTGGGGTTATTTCTATTTTTACTATTATGGAATTATGGAAAAGCAGTTAGGCTTGTCCTGCAGACATGATTTAGACTTTTATTTTTACAGTATAATTACAAAATTTTTACACAGACATACTTTATCATGTGCAATCATCCTCAAATTCATTCATACCTTCCCATTAAAGAAGAAAAAAAAATCTGCAGTCAGTGAAATAAAGTGAAATTGACAAAAGTGACAAAAAAAATCATGACAATGTTTTTTAATTGTGGTTCAACAGAAATATTAAATCAAGCAAAAAGGAAAATGAGCAAACAAGCATGACTGCACCCCTAAACTAAAATTTTGTTGAGAAACCCTTTGACATCCAATGCAATCAAGTGTTTTCTGTTCAGTCAGACTTCTGCATCTGTTGACAGGTATTTTGGTCCACTCCTCTTGAGCAAGGTGCTCTAATTTTTTTAATTATTTTTTTTTCAACTAAATTATCATTTAGTACATTTTCATTTATTATTACTTTTCTAGCATCTTGTTATTTGAATAACTATTGTGAATTGACCCTTTTCTTTAATGGGAGGGTTTGAATACATTTGAGGATGACTACATAGGTTTCTGCTTATAATAACTGATACAGTTTTACTGAAGAGGTCTGAGGGCTGAGCCACTGTTACTCAGAGTGGCTATATGTCAGCATCTACTTATTAGAGGCCATCTACACCCTTCTTGCCTTTACACTCCAGCCTAGTTGTGGTAACTATTCTCTAATGAGACAGTTGACCCTGCTAGCTTGCTGTATCTGACTCAGCAAACAGAAACAGATTCAGAACTGAGACAGTAATTGGTTGCTGAGAAAAATACATCAATATGGATAGTTTAAAGAAACAAGGGAATACAAAGCAGCATCACATGATCAGCAATCATCATTGCAAAGTTAAACCCCTGATCTCTTGTTATTCTCAGCAGCAGTAGTGGCCATATTTATCTATCGTCACAACTTGCAACATATTCCTCTTCAGATACATTACACACAACTCTTAAAGAAAAGGGGATAACAGAGACAAGTCAACCAAAAAATCTGAAGCATCTGCCAGCATTACTGTCCCGGCTCATGTTTAACTGGTGTGTGATGGTCATGTATGCAAATAGCTAGTGAGGAGAAGTACTGTGAGGCGTTGTGAACTTTCTCTCCCCGTTTTTAAGTGGTAGAATGTTTCCCCTCCCATGAATACCAAGGGCAGTCTGCTTCCATTATTCATAACCCAGCTGTTCTAAGGTGCCCATATTTACACTTATATTGCAGAACCAGCGAGCAGCTTTCCCTTTTTAATATTGTGGATGCTAGCCCTCTCTGACTTCTGCAGCTAAAGGACCAGTCAGAGTTACTGTGGGGCAAAAAGAGTGCACTGATGGGTGGCAAGCTAGCGAATTTATAAACAAGATCTGTAATATCATATTTGCTATGTGAATTATTGAAAAGAATTTTATGATGCTTTTCAAATTTCATGGGAATTTGAATATAATTTGATTATGAGCCAGCTACAGATCCCGAGGACATTGGCATGATTAGGTTATTCATATGGCTTAAACCACGGCCCTGTGCTGTGCTTAGGGGTGTCTGAGGAAAAATGAACTGGCAAAAATCTCAATCCAGTATACAACCAAAATGATCAACAGTCATTACATGGCCATCGGCCAGCAGCCCAGGCGAATGAATAACACATGAATCCCTGTTGATGAAACATTGGAGAGTAGTTACCAGTACCCAGCTGTCTCATTGAGATGGTATTCCTTGCCAAATGGAGCAAATCTGGTCAAAATACAAGCCAAGCAGGTGGTATGTAAGCCTCATGACACCTCAGAGGCAAAACTAACAGGTCTGAAAATGACCTGGTCCACCAACCACAGGCAGATTGTCTTAAGAGTTGATATTTCCCAAATAAAGTAATACCTCACAGCACAGCAGCACTTTTCTGGTGTCTTTTACACTGTCTGAGCTGGTTCATCACAGATAGGAGGCCGATATGTTCTCACTAGACGGCCTCAGTAGATCTTGTTGCAGAGCTGTCCCTGATGGCAAAAAAATCCATGGCAAGCGACTGTAGTTTGAGCTGGTTTATCCTCTGCACAAGGCAGTCCATCGGTGACTTGGGTTATACTCCCCAATCCTGTCCAGTCCCCTCCTGTGGGATTTAAGATGAGAACACCATCAAGAGCACAGACAGGATGAAGTTACAATATGAGACACATTTCTTATTTATTGTATGTGGTCAGGCTGCTGAGGAGGTTTGAGTTTGGCCGGAAAAAGACATTTCTTACTGCTGCCTTTCATCATTTTCCAAGAACTTATTCAGCTGACACCATCTGAGACACAATACATTTTAAATCAATTTAACATCTTTAATGCTCTTAGAAGCGGGTGACATTCAGTTCTCATTACAGAGGAAGTTACAGGTACATTAAGAGTCTTGTGCAAACTGGAATGTATGGAGGCTCCATATTCTAAAACACTCGCATAACAAATAATATATTTAATTACCGTATATTCTATTATCACAAAAACATTAGTTTGTTAAAACTCCTGTTACAGTAAAAGGTTAGGTTTATTTCTAAAGAATGAGTAAAAAATAATTATGGCCAAAAATCTATTAGATTAATTAATAACTTCAGCCAAATTACTCATGAGGCATTATTACGTTTAAAATCTAAGAATGACAAACATTTTGCTGCTAACCTGTGAAATCCATGCACCTCCAAAACATTATCGTTTTATGAGCTTTGCATTTTTCATCTAGTCCAATTGGTTTGTTCATTATTTATTTATTTGGAGGAGATTTACTCATAAATAAACTCACTTTTTCACAGCCTATAGGAATATCCCTTCATTTTTCTTAAAAGATATAACAGGTAAGTTTAAAATTGTGTTGATTGCATATTTGATGTTGCCACAGTTATGGGGGGGGGGGGGGGGGGGGGGGGGGTTTGGGGGGGGGGGGTGGGCGGGGGGGGGGGGGGGGGGGGGGAGGGGCCACGGGGGCGGGGGGGGGGGGGGGGGGGGGGAGGGGGGGGGGGTTGGGGTGTGGGGGCTGGGGGGCGGGAGGGCGGCAACGGGGGAGGGGGGAATCATAGCAGGCGGCCAAGGGGGGGGGGGGGGGGGGGGTTGGTGGGGGGTGGGGGCCCGGGGGGGGGGGGCCGGGGGGGGGGGGGGGGCGAGGGGGTTGGATCGGGTAGAAGGGAGAGACAGAGAAAGGGTTTTAAGAAATTGAAAAGCTCAGGTTTTGTGTTATTAGTGCAGTTTATACTGATTTATGATGTACTTAAGCAACAAACCCAAAAAGTATTAAGTATAACTTTCATTATTTGAAAGGTTTTTGTTTTTGTTGTTGCTCCTGTGCTTTGTCAAATGTTGTGTTTTGCACCTCACCTCAACCGTACTTAATATTTTATTAAAACCATATTCAAAAAGTCAACTCAGGCACTTACTATGATGTCAAAAATGTTCCTATTTTCTCTTTTGCCTGAGAGGGCCCTGCAGCGCTAATGGAGCACTTATCTGAAACTCTAAGGAGCAGACGTCTGTGCATCAACATCTGCACAGGTAAAGCCTTGACGCTGATACATCAGAGGTAAATAGGTCACGACTGCTCAAGAGGAGACGAAGCAGCGCGCAAAAAGGAAAAAGCAGGGAACAGTGGGAGGGGGAGGCATCGGGGTGGTGCAGGGACTCATCTGCATAGCAGTACCTTAAGTTTTGTTGTTATTGTTGTTGTGAGTCACAGTGGAGCAGCAGAGGTGATGATGTCACAGAGACTGCCTGGCATGTAGGGCAGCAGCTGCCTCATTTCTGAACCGTTCCACGTTTTTGCACGTCGTGAAGGAGATGTCATCTGAGCAGAAACCTATCTGACAGCTGAGAGTGAAATGAGGTGAAAAATCAAAGTCACATTCTATTTGGGAACGTCTCCGTGGTGCCTATCTGCAGGCTGAGATCACCAACAGTCGCTCTGGCTCCCTCTTTCCCCCTGCTCTCCTCCTGCCCTCTCTGCCTCTTTCCCTGGACAACTCCTTGCTGCTTTAAAAAAAGTCCAGTGTACTTATATTAATCTGCCAATACACTACCTTCTGAATAACACCCAACTTCCTTTTTTAATTTCCAGCTAAATGCTTCTTATGTGCTGAATATGTATCAGTTGCTTCTTTACTAAAGAGCTGCAGGAAACTGCACAGGAAAAGATTTCCTTCTCCTTAGATTTAATAGATAATAATTTCCATATTTAAAACAAGCTGTGATCTACGTCTATATTTAAATAACATTAATAGTTAAAGAAGCCTTGTAGCTCAAGCTTGTTTACTTTCAACATGACTTTACCCTGGAGAAGCTCCTGTGTAAACACTTTACAGCTTTACCTCACCACCAACAGGAGAGTAACCCCTTATTGGGCGGGGAAACTAGGAGGATGGATTGCTCCTTTCACAGACTGTCTATTAGTTTTCATTAGGCGGCCCAGGGAAACCTGGAGATTTATAGGGAACATTTGCTTTAAATTCAGCCCTGCAGGGTTTCACCTGATTGCTGCATGGGACAGACAATGATCAGCTCCCATCCGTCTCAACAGTCTGCTTCCATTTCCATAAATTCTCCCTGTCTATGTGAGAACAGGAGCCTGTCATAGTCTACAATGTCACAGCGAAGACATCCACCCCAGCTGGACTTCCAGTGGCTCCAATCCCGGGCTTATTCTACCAGGGCTTAGAGTGGATCACTGCTGACAGATCCACACCTCGAGTTGTTCATGTCTGAAGACGTGTCAATCACCACTGCTCGAGGACACTTGCTTATGAAACAAAAATAATCTTTTTTTTTTTTTCTTCCTCTGTCCTTCCTTTAGTGGAGGCAATATCCGGCAAATTTTCTGGCATGGATGTTGCGAGCCATTGATTTGCTAGATGACCCAGCAAAGCTGGCAGGTCAATCAAAGATGTTTGTCACAAGGAGAAAAGTGTGATTTTCTCAGAATGGAAATAATCAGGCCATTCAATGTTTTTGTGCGAACATATTAGGCACTATTTCAGCCATCACTGGCAAAATTGCCTATTATTCACTGTCAAATAGTGAGATAAAAAAGGAGAATGGAAACTTTTGAAACCATTAGTTTAGATTTTTTTTGCTAAAGTGACCAGTTAAACCTTTTTCATTCATGTTAAATGCACTTGTTTTCTCACATAAGGCAATAATTCACTTATTGTAATTCCAAACTTCACCCAGAAAGGGTGTGATCACTGCAAAGCAATGTCATACAGCGTGTGCAATGATTAATCTGAACTGGCACAGTGATATAGGATTTCCTCCCCACAGCGGGATCAATAGCTTCTTCCTCAGCTTGGAAAAGTCTAAGATTTCATTAACCCATTTAGAAAGACTTGGCCATCTTTTGTGAGTTATTATGAAAGGGTAAGAAGGCCAAACGCATTCTTTAGCCAAGATGACGTCCTCTTAAGTTTGGCATTTCTTTTCCTCATTCTGCTAGCCCAGAGAATAGTAATGGTGACTATGATTTATATGCATTTCAGCTGATGGCAGATAAATCCCTGTGTTTAACCGATCAATAACGCTGTGATCCATCAATTGTATTTCAAGACTCCTGTCAGAGGCACTCCTCTACTTTAAACAATATTTTGTATTCACTTTGTTAGTCATGAATAAATGTTTTGCTAAGAAATTCCACACCTCCCATGTGGTTGGCGGCCATGTTACATAGAGATCGCACCCCCAGCCCCCAATGTTTTATTCATTATTGCTCTGTCCAGGGAGCCAAACTTAAAAGTAGCAGACCTGATGCATTTGATCCCTCTGATGTTTTGATGAGATCACTCACACTCCGAAGCATGTTTTCCACCTCTCCGTCTACTGTTTCATTCAGCCCCGATGACTGAGCTCCATCTGTTTCCACAACATTAGGCTACAACACATTAGCATTAGAGGGGTCTATTGGTTCGAGCCCAGCAGCCTGGCGTGGCTGTGAAAAAAGCAGGCAGCAGCCGCCATGGCGTGTGTCCGTACGGCCCTGTCTGTGAGTCATTCCGCCCAGTGAGCCGCTCCTTACTGCCTGTTCTCATGGTGAGTGGCTCTCCTTCTCTGTCTTATTGTTGCTCCCGTGGAGCTGAACCGCCTGCTGTTACCAGGCCTGAGGGACAGCCTGCCTCATACACGGAAAAAAGAAAGGGGGGGGGAAAAAAGGAGAGGCGAGTGAAAATCAATTCCTCATTAAACTAATTTGTAAAGGCTGCATCAGAAGGTGTTCAACATTTGCTTTGGCACAGCTGTCAGTTTGATGCGACCTTGAGAATGCAACGCGCTCCCTGACAAATAGCAGGCATGCCTGTTGAGGATGAAGGTGTTGCTTTTGTCTCACTCTTGATTGATAGCTGGGTCATTGCTCCCTTCAATTTCTAACATGGAGACACAACAGAGCAGCGACATACAAATCAGAAGGCAAATCAATGAGGGTGTGTGTCCATGTGCAAATGTATAATTGACTTAAGCTTGAGAGTGGATATTATCTGATCACTAAATAAGAAATAGGAAGTTAGAGAAATAAACAACCAGGGGAAGTGTTGAAGAAACTCTGAAGCTCCGTCACAGGCCAGAGGAGGGAATGTCATCCTTTCCATGTCCTTTCTTGGCAGAGGAGTGGAATTACCCATCCTTATGTGCTCATACATCTTTTCTTTTACAGATGACCAGCTTTCCCCTTTAGAATTGACACCCACAATTTATACTCATTTCACATCTCTCTACAGGCCACACAAGGGCTCCTTGCTGAGATGTACCTGCCACGGGTATCAATAGAGTGAGTCGTCATGGGCTAGCTAATGCAGCCCACTCCCACTGTGGTAATCCTTCAGCGGCGTCCTGTGGCCTGAGAGAAATGTCAAAGCGCCGCTGCGAGGATCAGTCTATTCTTGCATACAGATATGAAGATAGATCTTATTTAAGCCTGATTTAATTTGGGCTGCTTGGCACTGGTGAGGGGAAGTGTTGTGAGTCGAACAGAGAGTGGAGGGTGTGGATGCAAAAACAGTCTGTCTTTATTTCGAGAAATTGGCTTTGGTACAACACAGGCCAGATGCACCACGAACAGAACTGACAGAAGTAGTGGTCACAGATATTTCTCTGCTCAGATTACCACCTGCACGGCCATATGAATATTGAGCGAATGCTGAGAGACGTCTGCTGTAACACGGCATCCACAAACAACTATATTCTGCCACATTGTGTGTAGGAATGCTGACAGCGTTTGAAAGTGTAGCATTGATAATTCATTACGCTTAGTGGGGGGGCTGGCTTAAACTTGTGAATAAAACTTTGAGAGTCTCACCAGATCTTTGGTTTGTGTTTTAGGTAGCTTGCAGCTAAGACGTTCCATTGGGAAAAAATGTGGGTTCACATTGAGGTTGTTACTGTGCGGCATGCAAAACAAAAATCTCAAAATGATCAA
This sequence comes from Atherinomorus stipes, assembly GCA_023101725.1. Taxonomy (NCBI): domain Eukaryota; kingdom Metazoa; phylum Chordata; class Actinopteri; order Atheriniformes; family Atherinidae; genus Atherinomorus; species Atherinomorus stipes. The sequence goes on from JALJCO010013744.1 coordinate 496,997, forward strand.
TAATAATAACAGAATGCTATAACAAAGGTGCTGTATTGTCATATCACAAAAAGCTATTTCAGCTTTGATTTTTAGAGTTTATAGGCACTTCATCCTCAAGAAAATCCTTACATTTGATCTGGGACCTTGGTTGGTTACTGATTTTTGGCCTAAATAATCTTGCAATGAGAGGGCTTTAACACTTTACCAGTTCACATTCAAGAATACTGTTTATTTTTTTCTGCTATTGCTTCCATAACAGGAAGTTGTTCCACAGAAGACTCCATATTGTTTACATCTGCTTAAGCGACTGATTAATGTATGTGACATCATGACATGTTGCAATGTTCCTTGATTGCTTCCTTGGACAAACTGATATAAAAAGATATCTGGAAGTTTGTCATACACTGTTAATTTCCAGTCCTGTCCTCTGAGACTGGCATATGTCACTGTAGCATTCATTTTGCCCTCAGCCCAATATAAGAGGTTGAAGAAGCTGCCCAGAGATTATATTTTTCATTTATAGTCCGTGAATCCACCTTCTTGCCAATCATGTTGAAGGACAGATAGTCAATGAATGAAGAAGGAAACTCGATGATGGCTGAAGCTTTCAGCAAGCAACCATCGGAGAATAGGATTAAAGGAACAACATCTCTTTCAGAACTTCCTCTTCCTCATACATTGCTAAAATGAATCCTCTACCTCGGTCAGGTGTTCTGACATCCATTCACTGCAGAAATGAAAAAGGCTGAGAAACAAAAACAGCAATGGATCTGGACTGGAAATGTGGTTGGAGGCGCTGGCAATTCTTAGTTTTGACTCAAACCTTCAGACTTTAAATTAAATACTTGACAGGAGTTAATTGAAAAGCAAGAATAGAGACATTGCCTTAAACAAGAGTGGATGTTTACTCCAAAATTAGCTGAACTCACAGATTTTTAAAATACAATGATCTGAATAAAATTACTTATAAACTGGCTGGCTCTGTGTTGTCTGTAAACGAAGTACAGATCACAACAGACGATCTGCTGGAAGTGCTTAATAGAATAAAAGCAAGTAAAGAAATATCAATAATCACCAGCGTGTTGCCCTCCACAACACTCACGTTTCCAAATGATAAACCAGTGAAAATCACATCACTAAAGGGCCAGCTTCCCAATGCAGTGGCCAGTTAATCTCCAAATTAGTCTACAAAGGTTAATCCAGAGACCACACAAGAGCAAAGGACACAGGTTTGTGACTTAAAGGTTGAATATGGAACATTTTTATTAAAAGCTATATTTTTCAAAAATAATACCTCCAAGGTCGTTTGGGAGTGTACAGAATGAAAGTACAACATTTCAGAAAAATTATATTTAGCCTAAAAATAATTATAGAATAATTTTTTACGGGTTCGATAATGGCATTTTATTTACGTCTATAAGCCAATACACGCCGCCATTGCGGGTTGCCAAATACGATCTCTGTGTGGAAACAATATTTCGGTCATAGTCAGGCTTGTACAGGGGAAAACCGTAGAGACGACCAGTGAAGCAGCTGCTTCAGAGCCCTGGAGATATTGTTATCTGTTTCTGAGGAGGAGTGACCTGAGAAGAGCAAAACCTGGAGTAAATTTAGGTGAAGACTTCACTAAATGGACCCACATAAACGTTTTCCACGGAGTAAAACACTGAAATGGCGACTTTCCTGCTGGATCGGTAAGCTAGCTTGTTTGCTAACATGGCTAACGTTAGCTGTCAGTTATAAACTCCTCTGTGTTACTTGTTAAACATGCTGCAGGCTGTTGGTCACTTGCGTATCGGCAGCGAGCCTGGCATCCCAGCGGCTGGAGTTGTTTTTCTGCCGTTGCAACTACAACCTAGACACACGTGATGTCGCTGTTCTGTCCGTATTCCATATTCAACCTTTAAGTTATACAAAAAAATGGTATCAGAAGTAAATAAAAAATAAGTGTTATCTGTAAAACTACAATACAAAGCCAAAGCAGATGGACACCTTCTTCTTTTCATACAACTAGCTGTTCTCCTAGATACTGGATCTTCCCAGAAAAGTCATCATAAATGCTGAAGATGAAATCTTAGCAGGGATAAAAATGCCACACTATGCCAGTTCTGTTCCAGACAACATCATACACGGAGTGCAGAATTATTAGGCAAATGAGTATTTTGACCACATCATTTTCTTTATGCATGATTTCTTACTCCAAGCTGTATAGGCCGAAAGCCTACTACCAATTAAGGATATTAGGTGATGTGAATCTCTGGAATGAGAAGGGCTGTGGTCTAATGACATCAACACCATACATCAGGCGTATTAGGCCAACAGAATTATTAGGCAATTTCCTTTCCTTTGGCAAAATGGGTCAGAAGAGGGACTTGACAGGCTCCGAAAAGTCAAAAATAGTGAGATATCTTGCAGAGGGATGCAGCACTTTTAAAATTGGCAAGCTTCTGAAGCGTGATCATCGAACAATCAAGCCTTTCATTCAAAATAGTCGACAGGGTCGCAAGAAACATGTGGAAAAACCAAGGTGCAAAATAACTTCCCATGAACTGAGAAAAGGCAAGCGTGCAGCTGCCAAGATGCCACTTGTCAGCAGTTTTGCCATATTTCAGAGCTGCAACATCACTGGGGTGTCCAAAAGCACAAGGTGTACAATAGTCAGAGACATGGCCAAGGTAAGAAAGGCTGAAAAACGACCACCACTGAACAAGACACACAGGCTGAAACGTCAAGACTGGGCCAAGAAATATCTCTAGACTGATTTTTCTAAGGTTTTATTGGACTGATGAAATGAGAGTGAGTCTTGATGGGCCAGATGGATGGGCCCGTGGCTGGATCGGTAAAGGGCAGAGAGCTCCAGTCCGACTCAGACGCCAGCAAGGTGGAGGTGGGATACTGGTATGGGCTGGTATCATCAAAGATGAACTTGTGGGGCCTTTTCGGGTTGAGGATGAAGTCAAGCTCAACTACCAGTCCTACTGCCTGTTTCTGGAAGACACCTTCTTCAAGCAGTGGTACAGGAAGAAGTCCACATCCTTCAAGAAAAACATGATTTTCATGCAGGACAATGCTCCATCACACGCATCCAAGTACTCCACAGCGTGGCCTGCAAGAAAGGGTCTAAAAGAAGAAAAACTAATGACATGGCCTCCTTGTTCACCTGATCTGAACCCCATAGAGAACCTGTGGTCCCTCATCAAATGTGAGATTTACAAGGAGAGAAAACAGTACACCTCTCTGAACAGTGTCTGGGAGGCTGTGGTTGCTGATGCACGCAATGTTGATTGTGAACAGATCAAAAGACTGACAGGACCCATGGATGGCAGGCTTTTGAGTGTCCTTGCAAAGAAAGGTAGCTATATAGGTCACTGATTTGTTTTTGTTTTGTTTTTGAATGTCAGAAATGTATATTTGTGAATGTTGAGCTGTTATATTGGTTTCCCTGGTGAAAATAAATAATTGAAATGGGTATATTGTTAACTTGCCTAACAATGGTCTAAAAACTCATTTGCCCAATAATTCTGCACTCCCTGTAGATGAGCCACTGGTCATGACGCCACACCCTTTTCAATACCTGAAAACAGGCACTGCTGCAAAGTCGCCTGTATTTTCCTTCCAAGGAAGGAAGCAACGATAATGGGCAAAACCCAAAACAGGACTTGGCAGCCCAAAATGACACGGTTAGGCTTAGTATACATAAAAGGTTACAACTTTCAAGTAACTGCTCCTTTAAAGGCTTCACAGAGTTAACCATTTTATCTTATCAGCTACAAATTGAGTAAAAGTTATTACAGTGCATTTTCCATAAAAGCTAGGGTTGGCAATGTTGGAAAAACGGTTTGAGCAAGCGACAGTTTAAAAAAACACACCACCCAAAACCACGCCTTCAGAGCGCAGGGGCATGTGCGCCAATGTTTTACGAGGAGGTTAACGATAACAGCTGAGTGGATAGCTTGTTAGCTTGATCGTAAACAGCTGACAAACCACGTTTTGAAAAGCTTTAATCAACTCACCTCCAACTCCTTCTGCAGTTTAAAAAGTCCACACTGCAAACATCAACACCTCCAAGACTTAATCCTTATCTGTTGTTTTGTTTAGGGTTTTTTGACGCAGTTGCAGTTGCAGTTAGCAGTCCGTTAGCTATATTTGTTTACAGTGAGCGGCGCACAGGGGGGTCACGTGGGGGACGGAGAGAGGGGAGGGACAGAGACAAAACATAAAGGTATCGATTTGTTCTTTCTATATGTTGCGAATGACCAATTCCTGCCTTTCGGTGCATTGGCAGGGGTCAGTCAGAGTTTTTACAGGACAGCTCTCACAGAGGTCTGACTTTTTTCCTTCCTTTTTATGAATACATGATGTGTTGACTACTGGCAGGATGGAAGGACCATTACATCCAGGTAACACAAAAGGTGTTTCTGAGCCAGATTACCAACTCTGGCTTTAATAAATAGAGTTGTTAGATCTTTTTTATGTCTTTTAATTATACACTGGATCTACATTATTGCTATTTGCTTCATGCTGTGAAATGTCACCATTATGAATTCATACGGGTGATTTCAAGTTCAAGTTCAGTTTATTTGTATAGCACGTTTACAACGACCGTGGTCGTACAAAGTGCTTCAGAGAGAAATAAAAAATACCCAAATAGATAAATAAAACACAAACACTGATGAAAGCACATTAGCACGAAGCATACTAACACATTCACACCTACTACTGTTTTTCTTCCAAGAAAAACACAGACATCTAAAATTTGCCAAAAACTACAAAGCAGTACTGTATGTTGTCAGTCAGCTGGATCTATACAAAACAAACAAACAAAGAGATGAAGAGGCTGGTACTCAGCAAATTCACTCATGGATGTCAAGTGTTGTTGCAGACTCCAAATGCTCCATCAAGGGGAGTTGTGTGTAAATTCTGCTTATAAAACATTACTGCATCACTGCATTGCAACGTGTTGAAGACAATAATGAGTTTGAACTTTAGAAAACCAAAATGTTGTGATGAGGTTTCTCTGTACAGAAAACAATCTTATTCACTCCACAGAACACCCAAGACATTTAGTTATCATGCAACACAGTGTAAATGCCCATGTTACAAATAGAAATAGCCTTCAAATTCCAAACTTCACCTTTAAAGTTTTAAACCCTGGATCACAGAGTCCTAGTTTCGTGCAATAGACCCCTGGTTATCTTATACTGAATGCACCACTCACAGACTCATAGTCAATGCAACAAACCTAAGAAAGCAATCCTAAGTTACAGTAGGGTGGACTAAGCCTTTAGGGCTTGCAGAAGCAAAAAAGGCCTCCTTACATCTAAAAGTGGTAGCACATTACTAGATCTATCAGTGGCATCAAGTTCAAGATTAATAATGTGTACTCACTTTGTTCTTAATACTATCTGTCAAGCTCAGTCAGTGTGTGCCAGACAACAGTAAGAGGCAAAAATGGAGCTCTTCAGTGCCTGTTTTTCTCCAGAAAAACAAACAAACTTTGCACTGAATTCTGGTTCTTGTAGTCAAAACCAATGTTAATCTGTCAACCAAGTTTTCTCTTTGTGTTCTGGCATCTCTTAATTTCCAAATTAGGCATTGACTTTTCTTTTCATGTTTGGAAAATCAGGACTTCCTTGCTGTTGAGTGGCATCACTGGATCAGCAGACAGGTTTACTTGATGCTGTGGGCAAGTTTCAAAGATTCAGCCAGAATTTATTTATATATTTACACATCACCAAATATCAAATTAAGTGTAGATTTGTATCTAAGCCACTTCAAGGCATGGATGGACATTTTTTCATGAAATAAAGTAATATTTTTAAAGGTTCAACCAATGTCCAGACAGTATAACAATTCAGCATCATATCTGATATTTTCAGTCCCTTTTCAGCAATAAGATGCATAATATCATTAACTTTATCTGTTAAACACTCGTCAAATGCATCATAGTGTACAGCATTGCACTGCAGGTTCTTCTCTGCATTATCTTAACTGATACTTCTTTACTGAATCAGTTCATTGGAGACCCTCAAACACGAATTGCCTCATCATTCACATATCAATGCACCCTTATTCTGTCATTAAATATGTATAATATCAAAAATAACCTTACATGCAAGGCTGTCATGTACGAAGCGGCATTTGGAGGTGTTGTTTTGTTTCTGAAGGCTTCCAGTTCACTACTCTAATCCATACCGACAGAGGAGGCTGTGCAGGAAGGCAGCACATCAGGAGCTCAGCTTTTTCTTCCCTGTACTCTGCTGGGAGAGCAAGGCTCCTTTTTTTGTTTCAGGGATGTTTTTTAGATTGACTAGGAAGAAAGGCTTTCTTTTTCCTTTTTTTTTTATTTCTTAATTAAGAAATCAATTACATTAATATTGCATACAAAAACCCTCTTTTAAGAGATTATGTCATTATTTTCATCCATCTCTATTGTTTGTCATCATTTAGACCTACATTGTAAAAGCCACATTGCATCAAATTTTGTGCAATTTTTAGGGTCCATTTATTCCCATTGTAACAAAAAATGGAGCTCTCTCACAAGTAGTGGATGTGAAACTGTCCATTTAGACCCAAATCTAGGCATAATGGATTAGAAAAAGGAAAAATTTCCAAAAAGATTCCTGAAGGAAGTAGATATAGTGTTCAACCTATCTGGAGGCAGTCCTGTAACCATGATGTTACATGTTCATGTGTAGACTAACCTCAATCAAGTAAAGATGCTGGAGTGACACATACAGTTGAGATAGAACTGCAGCCAAAGTTAGAATCTTGCTGTTTGTCTAACTTTTATTGTCTCTAATAAGTCAAGAGACCCTCATCTCTGGTTGGAGTTGATCTAGCTTCCAGAGCCAGCACCCACAGCTGATTTCTGAAGTTCCCCCACCAAAAGTAAAATTTAAATTTCACACTTCTAGAAGACTTACATGACGGTAAAGGCAGGGTGGGTGATGTTTTACAGGAGCATTTTTTTTTTTTACTATGTTGCTTAAAATCTCCTTCACACCCCAGTTGCAGCCAATCAATTCAATGCTCTGACAAAAATTAAAAACTTTAGCCACCTGTGGAACAGACAGGACTGAAAATCCCCATTCAATCATCTTGAACGGCCCATTCTTATTGATTAAATGATGATTGAATGAGACAAACAAAAGCCAATCCCCCCACCCCACCCCTCGCACTCGTGACTTGTTGTGAACATCTCACAGTGTAAACCAACATGGCTGCCCATAGGAAAAATGTGCTGCTCATTTGTGGCTCAATCTCATCTCTGAGATCTGTTTGAGCTTCTCATCACACAGTAGTATCATCCTTGTTTCTGAATCACTTCTTCTAAGGGTTCCTTAGGAGCGAGAGGTGAGCTAAAAAAGAGAAAAGACATCACTGAGACAAAGAAGGTTGAGTTGAGAAAACTCTTTGAGCCATACTTGAGAAGTGGGATAAACAGAGGAAATCTCATATTTGCCCCTGATTTCAGTTATGTCTCAACTAAGTTATAATTCAGATCAAGGGCAGACAAATGTCTCAGTGATGTCTTTTCTCTTTTTTAGCTCATCTTTTGCTCCTAAGGAACCCTTAAGAGAAGTAATTCAGAGACAAGTGATCTCAGGATGATACTTTGATGAGAAGCTCAAACTGATCTCAAGAGATGACAATGACCCACAAAGAGCAGCACATTTTTCCTGTGGCTGCCGTTATCTGTGTAGCCGTTTGCTTTAAAAATCCACCGAAAACAAAAAAACAGATGTTGATCAAGTCATGGAGGTGTTGACATTTGCAGTGTGGATGTTTTACACCGCAGAAGGAGTTGGAGGTGAGCAAATTGTCACGTTTAGAAACGTAGTTCCTCAACTTTACTGCATGGTTTCGGGCAGGTGTCTTTTTGAAAATGTAGCTTGCTTGTTTTTCCAGGATCCCCCACCCAGCCTTTACGACCCATGAGACACACAGGATACCAACCCCAATCAGTCTTCTCATTTAAAGGTAGAGTCCGAAGTCCCTCCAGCGTTTCTGTTTGCAAACAACAGTATTCAAACTTAGCACTCCTCCCTCTCAGGCTAACAGCCGCCTCGTTCGTGCTAGCCTATTCAACTTCAAGCTTCTCCTTCAGAGCTCAGAAGCGGCTACAAGCTACAAACTATTATTAACCTGGTTTTCCAAAGTGCATTATCTGAAGCTCTTACCTTTTCTTCGGTGCATCCACAGTGTTTTCTTTCTTTCTTTTTCCTTCGAGAGTTGGAGTGACTGGCGTCTGCTCCAATCATGAGCTTATTTCCACACAGCGTCATGCTCTTAGCTCTGTCATTGGCTGCTGATATAAACAGAAATCTCCACCCAGAAACGTCCCTAACACACCAAAACCATGCAAAAGAGTGAATTACAGGCAGGGGGAGAGAGAGTTGCATTCAAATGCACCACGGCACGGGAGTAGAGGCCCAAAGGCGGGTTTGAGACGGATTTCACTTGCTCAAGTCTAACGTTTATTTTTTACGGGGAGAATTGTGGACTATACCTTTAAGGTTTTACTTTTGAGACTGTATGCCTACATTTATCCTTTCTTGAAAACCTACATAAATCTAAGAGAAAATGACTGCTGACAGGCAATGAAAAAGAAGTGTAAAATCATGGGCACATATAAGAAAAAAAAATTATTTGGTGAAAGTCAAAAGATAAGATGTTATGATGTCTGTTTGTGTGGAAACTGCATTGCAACACTGCATTAATAAAAAAAAAAAAAACAAGACATAACTTTAAAAACTGAGATACTTCAACAATATAAATCCAAACAGACGTGTGAGCACAAAAAAGGTAGGGCTGAATAAGTAACAAGAAAGAAAGAAAATAAATGCCTGGATCTGAACTTTTTCAAAAATGTCCACTACAGCAAACAGTTTGTTAAACAGTCACAAAAATGCAGATTGCCTTTTTAAACACACGGACAAACACAGCCTGCTAAGACTAAATATAATGATGCTGAACATTTTCAATGAGCCTTTTTATTGAATCTTTCACACTTACAATCCTATATTAATCACTGATACAGAAGAGTGAGCAGGAAAACATGAAATCAGTCTTAGAAAAATGAAGTAGCCCCGTCGGCTGATACATATGATGCAATTACAGATGGTCAGATGAACTATTGGCCCCTCTGAGTATATCTGAGATTAGAATGACTATTTTCTGTGAAGGGAACATATTCCAGTGCATTTCTAGCAACGGTCCCATTTGTTTCACACATAGGACATTGTTTTGGTGTTAAAAGGATCCAGCTGGCAAGCTCTGCCATATTTCTCTTCTTGGAAATGATCACAGTTACCAGTCAGAACCTTCACCAACCAGATAATCATATTATTCAACTCTGCATGGCGTTAGACCATGAGTGTTTGTTATATCCATACGCTGAAGTAAATAGATCAATTCTGACATGCAGCCATGATTATGTTAAAGGAAATGTGAATGCAGTACACACAGCAATCTCTCCTTGTTCTCTCACCTCTTAACGCACACACACACACTGAGATATTTGCAGCACTTGCAGACCTGTTGTCTGGGAGACCATTCCTTGTTTAGTTGTGTTGTCAAGGAAACAAAGATGGAAGAAAAATCTGTTCGTTGAAATTTTTAGAAAAATCCATCTGCTAGGCTGGAACACGGAGAAACTAAAGCCAAACCTAGTTGGATAAGTGCTTCTAATAAAATACATCTTCCAAGGGGAAAAAGGTTTTATTGATTTTGCTACAGTGTTATTAATATAAAAATGGAGCCTGGCCATTGTAAATAAGCCTGGTGAATTTCTTTTATTACAGTCCAGCTGAACCTTTTTCCTATTGAGCTGAAAACCGCGGGACAAAAGTCTACCGTATAAGTCAGTCAACCTTCTTCAGTGTAATTACCGTCTAACTGGCCACCCGTCTCTTTAATCCTGAATAACAAGATGTCCAAATGCTTGTAATCACCTATGATTACTGGTGAAAAGGTTAAAATGATTCAATCCCTCAGCCCAATTTGCCACAAAATCCAGGAAAATGCTACAAAAACCATGGGATTTGCAAAGACTGCTGGTTAGGGATTTTGAATTATCAGATTGTTGTTTTGGAAGAATAATAGCATGTTCTGCATAAGGAGTCACAGCGTAATTTCATTGCAGTTACCCAAGAGAACAGCAGCAGCAGCTGGACATCCAAAGCAGCAGACACGCTGCATATTGTGCAAGCGATTAAAAAAAAAAAAAAAAACCCTGTGTGGCCTAAATATCCTCTCACAACATGGTCTCCCCCCTTTTTACACATCCCCTGATTCTGTCACATCTTCACTGTTCTACTCCACCGCCCGCCCTTCTCTGCTCCATATCTGCTTGTTTCACATTGTATACTGAGAAATGCATGATGCAGTCAATAAACACATCCTCCAGTTACTCACATGCTGATAAACCTCACAAACACAACTTTTAAACTTCCTCTGATAATCCTAAGTTTTCCGGGGATGAATCATTCATTCAGCGTGGGAGTTGCTTTTGAATTAGCCTGGCTGCAAGGTTCAAGCGGTTGCATGTGTGGGATTTGGGCTCTGCCATGTCCCATGCTGCCACCTGATGCTGATCTGTGGCAATCAGGACTGGCAGTAGCAATCAGAAGTAGGACAACCTGCTCACTTGGGGCCGTGGTCTTAATCCCAGCGCTGTGCCAAAGACGCATCACAACTCATCAGCACTGTAGCAGCGATTGTTCAGGAACTCTTCGAGGATCTTCTTGTTTTTTAATTTTCTTTCTGCTTTGAGGACCCCACTGATTTCTGTTGAGAGCAGAGGCTGAGGTGTCATCACACACTGTGATGCTTTTGCACAACCTGGGACACATCAGCTTCCCTATGGTTGCATCAGACAGAGAAAGCCCTGTCAAAACGCTTTACTCAAGGGGCTCGTCTCAAGGTGTAGGAGACAAAGGAGAGAGGTGGAGGACGACAGAGGCAAGGAGGAGGAGGGCGAGGGAGGCAGGAAGCAGGGGAAGTCCGGGTCATTGTGGGATCTGACAGCGGAGGGCAATGCCAAGCCTCATTTAGAATTCACTCCCTGAGAGGCAGCTGTTACATCTTTTATTGGAGGAACAAAGAATGGCGTGATATTTTCGTATGAAGGAATTTTGTCAAGAGTACCTCCGTAAGGGGCAAAATGAAAAACAGAATTCCTTTTTCATGAACACAAAGTCACACATGCAGCTCATTACTTGCTCCTCAGTGCCTGTTATGTGCAGTGCAAAGCTGCAGCATGCCATTGTTTGGGTCAACAAGCCCCCTCCAGCTGGACAGCAAAGCAAACTGTCTCCAATCAATAATTAAGATCCTGTTTTATTTCTGTGGTCAACATTTCCCTTGAAAACACACTTTATTTTGCACATTTGTTCAGTTGCATTTAATTAAAATGAAAACTGCTCAAGCAGAAAAAGTCTAATTACTGTGAAACAATATCTTATATGTCTACATACACAGAAAAAAAGAACATCGCACATTATCGTACAGCAGAGACGGCATTTTTCTGAGAGTCTGAAAATGAAAATGGAAATTGCAGTTGCAGTCTCCCACTTTTGGTCAGTGACTGTGATTTAAAAACTCATTATGATTTCCTTGCTTGGCATTTTAATACACAGTGAGGGTAAATAACAAAATGGTCCGCTACTGTTTGGAAAGCTGGTGGGCAAACTCGTGTTGCTGAATGCTGGACTAGTGCACATACAGAGAACAAAGTTTTCAGATAACAAGTGAGCAAAGGAAAGCAAATGGAGAGACTGTTTATTTCCAAATCTGGCAATGTGCTGTAAAAATGACTCGATGTTGTTCATTTTTTCTTCTTTTTTTTTAATAAATGAGCATGAATTAGCCAAAAACCAGCGAGTCTTATGGACTGGTTCTTTGGCTGGATGAAAGCCAGCAGCTAAAACATGTCAGTTAGATGTTGTGTGAATAAGCTATTTAATGAAGCCTTTTAATCTTGTGTTTTGGCAAGACACACTGTACTTGGCTCACCTCTGTTGGTTTATATGAGTGGTCCATCCAACATACCAAAGAGCCTTTGTGTGGTTCGACTCTGTGCTGCTTGCAACATACAGTGCGTTTTTAATACAACAGTATTTTATGAGAAACCAGAATTGTAAGGAAGCTTTGCAGTCTTTTGAAAGATGTACTACTACAGTCAAGGTAAAGGATGAAAAACAGAAATGAATAATAAGAAAATGTTAAATTATTAAGATCAATCCAGAAATGCTTGGGAGGGTTACGGTCAAAACACAAGAAGAAAAGCCCCGGCTTTTTAAAGATTTATTTTCAACAGTCCTCTTAATGCTAAAACTGAAAATGAAATGAAAGAATATTGCTTAGAATAACAAAGATTAACTGGGGAAAATGGGTATCACTGTTGCTGGAGGGTTTGTTATAAACAAAAGAGCTGTGAAATGATTGAAACCAGATAAACACAACAACAATGTAGACTGGAAATTTATTGCCCACCACCAAATGATGATAAAATAACAGTAATCAATCAAACTACATACATGCAGCTTAGTTCTCCAGGGGAAAAAAATCCCTGCCTCCCACAAACAGCTTGTCAGTCACTCCCACAGACTAACAGGATTGTCAGCCATGTCAGTCACACCCCCTGAAATAACTCTGTCAGAGGCCAAATATCTGTTTAATTATGGAATTGTTTCAGTGAATTATGTGTATATTATAAAGACCTGTAAAGTTTGTTTGTTTTGGTTTGTTTTTAATTATATTTTCATGGGAAAATGTCTGAGTTTCCAAGTCTGTTGAGCCACTTTTAATGTTTTTGAATAAGCAGAGCGACCATACATGATGCCGCAACGATCCTAAACCCATTTACTCTTATTACTTTTAAATATTATACCCTATTGTTTTGTTTTGTTTTTAATGTAAGGAAACAAGGAGCTGTGCATTACATGGTTTTAATGGAGTTTGGAGCAGGACCCACTGTCCTGCTTCTCTTGGAGGCCACCCTACTGTCACACACCTGAATCAAATGAAGGGCTCGTTAACAGCCCTGAAAAGAACTTGATGAAGAAGTTCACTAATCCTCTTTTAATCCTCATCGTCTTTAGTTTAAGTGTTTTATTGTTGTATTCTTTTTATATTCTCCTTGATATTTATGTTTTAAAACTGTGCAGCACTTCATGCGACTGTGGTCATTGTAAGTGTGCAATAGAAATAAACTTAAACTTGAATTTGAACTTGAACTTGAACCTATATTTTCACACTTTGTTACAATGTGTATTATCTTATTAATTTTTTTTTATTTTTCCTCATCTAAAGAAACAAACTCCCCTTAAAACTCGTCTGTTTTCTTAAAATTGTACATTTAAAAGTTTTTCCACAAAATATGGATAAAACCATCAAGCATCTGTAAAATGAGTAAAGATATGACCATTTTTTTCTATATTTTTATATATGTGGTACCTAGCTCTCCACCCAGCTGCAGATAATACAGAGATGATTCAGAGTCACGTGCAAGTCGATGTATTGGAAAGGCAATGTATTCAATTTCTCTCCCTTTCAACAACATTAGAAATGGATTTCTTGCTGGTCACACTGAGCAAGTCCCTGGCTTCAGGTTTAATTAGCTCCAGGGTTTAGTAGCCCTCTCCTAGAGAAGCTAGCTTACAGTAAAGCTAGCAGGTAAGAAACAGAAACAGACTTTCATTACCTACGAGTTCCCGCAGCTTCCAGCTTGGCTTTGCCTCTGTTGTTGTTTCCATTAAGCTTTTTCCAAATTCTTCTTGTCATTTGCACCAGCTTCTCATGTCATTGGCTCCTCACAACCCAGCTGAGTGGAGGAGTGGTTTTGCCTGATGGCTATTCTGAAACTAAAGGTATGTCTCATTTGGAGGTCTGCACACTTCAGAGTGCGAGGACTGCTATAGCAGCACCACCTCTATACACGCAGATCATGCAGGCTGTGTGGTGCCTCAGATTACCAGGAGGGCCTCCGTGTGACGGTTCGTTGTATGGGGAAAAAAAAGAAAGCATTGCATGTTGGCACTGATATAGGCGCGTTAGTGGCGTGACCTTACCGTGGCCCCTTAGAAAAAGTACTATTTAAAAGTGAGAGTTAGGTGGATTGCGTCTCTCCTCCTGCTGCAAGACAAATGATGTGCCAAAATGTGACTGTCTGCCAGAAACTGATGAAACAGCCGCGGGAGCACACAGTCTCTCAATGCCCTGTCGCCCAGTTTTCCTCGGTGTCGCCGTCTGCAGCTGCTCTTCTCGACATCAAACCGACATAACTCGCAATTTCACATGACATAGCCATGCTGACACGAAACTGTGCTTTTGTGACATGTTTGTGTTTTAACCGATTAATTAGGCTACAAGTGCAGACAACAAGATAAGTTGTAATGATTTTCAGGGATGTTGCTGCTTCACTATTCTGGCTACATGTTGCCTTGTGAATAATTTTAAAGCGGATTAAGATAAAATAGGCTTCAGAACAGTGGTATCCCTGTAATTGTCAATTAACAGAAAAAAAAGACTTTTAAATGGCTACAGTTTATTTAGGAAAATCACATAGAGATTTCTGGTAAACTAATCCCTTTCATCCCCTCCCACACCTTTCTAAGGTGGAATTAACTATTAAAGGTAGATATCGCCCAAACCTATGCACATACAGTCATACGGTGTGACCTGGATGTTATGGCTGGGGGGTAGGGGGGCCTCATGTGTACCCTTCGCTTGGAGCCTCACTTTGGGTAGGGGCGGTGCTGCTATGTAGTCTGCGCACTCCGAAGCAGCCGTCTGAAGTGGGACAGCCAAGCCAACGAGAATGTGCCATAGTGCTCCCGTCCCCTTGCCTAGCAACTGCAGCTATCAGGTCACTGCATTGTTTCTGCTTATTCCTTCAGATACGTTGTAAAAACTAAATGAAGCGGGGCATTTGATTCCCTTTTCATTTATCTGTCATTACCTGAACATTAACATCCCATTAACCGGTCATTAACACCTGAATAATGTCAAACAAAAGCATTTTCAGAGGCAAAAACTCTTTTAAAATCTACGAATATATATATAAAAACTCTGCTGTTTTTTTCACAGCCATCTTGTGCGCAATGGATTCTAGGACAGGCAAGGCTACAAAGTATAGCTACATCGCCAGTAGACCTTCAATTCAGGCCAAATAGACTGCAGGTTTGGTTTCGGAGGGTCCTTCAGAGGCTTTTGAAATGGGACACTGCTTGATGCACCACTGTGACGTATGCAACTGACAGATCCCCACTTCAAAGTACGTAGACTTTAAGTGGAAATGACAATTTTGCTCATTAAAATATTAAACAAAGACATATTAAAAAGGTTAAAATCCTGAATTAAAAAAGCATTATGTCTATCTCTCTCACACACTTCCTTTTACTTCCTTCTACTTGTGTGAAATTGAAAAAAAGTACAAAACATCGGTCTGGGGGCAATGCACAAAAACCAGTCCATACATTTCCTTTTCTTCTTTTTTCTCACTTCTAGGCTACAATATTGCCAATATCAGGATGTCCCAGAAATGTCTTGAAAGGCCAGTTGATCCAAAATGCTGCAGCAGGAGTTCTAATAGGAACGAGGAAGGGATTTCATATTTCTCCAATATTAGCTTCTCTTCATTGGCTCCCTATAAAATTTAAAATAGAATTTTAAATCTCTCTCCGAGCATACAAAGCACTCAGTGACCAATCTCCATAAAAAGCCCATAACATCATATTATAATAGAGCACTCTGCTGTCCTCTCCTCTTCTGTGCAACCAGCCCCCAGTTTGGGTTCAGAAAGACCAACACCCTGTAAATTGCCCTGAGATTAGTTTTATTGTTATTTGGTGCTCTATGGATAAAAGTGTGAAATGTCATTTTTAACTATGGTTCTGCAAACAAATATTAGTGGAGGCTGCTGACAATTGTGTCTGGGGTGTTTGTGTTATTTAATCAGATGCAACTATTTCCCTTTTGATCACTAACCTTGATTTTTTTTTTCTTTTTTTGTGGAATATTATTAAAATGCAGAATAGAGTAATTTGCATTTATTTCTGGGGATATTTTGAATTTAGTACTTGAAATACAGGGCTACTAATAACTCCTACCAAGACAGCACTGTAAGTGAGGCACACTATAAAGCGAAACGCACATTTAATGAGGTGTTTTCTTGTTGACTGTCTTCGCCGACTAGCAAAGCCTTAAGTCAACAGGTTCAAAGTCAAAACGAGGTTTCTTTTTTCTTTTTTTTCTTACCTGCTGCTCGCAGCAGGATGAACAAGATCAATCTGAAATATGTCAACCTCCCATTTTACTTTACCCCAACAAAGGCCAAGCGGTGGAGGGGTGTGTGTGTGGGGGGGTTACAGGAATCATCACTGTTAATTATGAAAGGTTTTGATCAGTGTAAGAGCCCTGTCAATAGAAATGTGCTATTATCATCTACCCGTAGCCTGTTCCCTGGAATTAATTTATTAGAATCTGTTGTCAAATATCATAATACCCTGTGAATAACAACTAAGATGATTTTCACATTGCACGGTTGTCACAGCACATATTGCAGAAAAACAAATTATAAAGGATATTCAGCAGACACTTTGAACCACTGTCACTGTGCTGCCTGATAATAGCATAGAAATAGCTGCTTGTCAGGCTGTGTGATTGCAGTGGACTATTGGTAAGAACATTTCCAGAGGGCATATTTAAGACATGTCTCATGTTTCATTTCAACAGTGAATCATAATTTTGTGGTAAGCCGCATCACTGGTTAGATGTAGTTTTCTTCATTTGAGCTGAGGGATGAAAAATGTTCCCAAAAATGGAAAAGAAAAGAAATTATTCATGGGAAAATGGAAATCAAGCGTTAATGTGATAATATTTCTCTGCCTTTCACAACTAAAAGACATATTGATAAATCACCCTCATTCACAAAGCACTTTGAGTCTTGCATTAGGACAGAAAAATAGAGATGGAAGTGATGATTTTCTTTATCTGTGAACCACATTAGAAGGATTTATATTTGTCATCTATCAGGGCAACATGATTATGCTTGAAAATTACATTTTGTCTTAAGTGTTATCAGTTTTATCTGCAGTCGTGATGAGAAACAGTTGGATTAATGCATTCGGACTGTGGAGAAGTGGCGAGTTAGCCGAGAGGTAAAAAGGCCACACAATTATCAGTGTTGTCAGTTTGATCCCTGCCACCCTGAGCTGGGTACGCTCCAGCTGCCAGTTCGTTACTGGAGGTTAGCTGGAGTCACATCTGCTGCTACAGTGCACTGACCCTGTCATGTTGACTGAAAGGTCCTTGAGCAAGGCACCTTGACTAAAGAACCTTCTCAGTGCCCTCTGAAGCACTCTAAGTGTTGCCTGGTAACTATAAGCGAACTGAACCGAAGAGACTTCTGAAAAGGATGCCAAGGCTGCAAGCTTGAGCAGTTACTTAGCTACCATTACTCACAAATATAAAGACTTGGAAGCTATTTCTGTGGGGAAAAAAATCAGTATAATTGTGTTTTTGGACCATTTACACATTTCAACTCTGAAATGTTATTTTTTCGAAAATGAGGTCATTGCAGATATTTGTTTGCGTTTAACCCTTAAAAGTGCATGTATTAAAGGCGTTATAGAAGATACAGTATTTGATGAAATTGGGTTCACTACCCAAAGCATTAAATATATAGATATTATCATGCATTGGCTGTGAAAGTAATGGGGCTGAAAAAAATCTGCCAATCATCTCTGCATTCTTTACATTTTGCATTTGTCAATTGGCCCATCACTCACTTTTACTACCAATGTTGACGATCAATTTAATGGGTAATAGGCAAGACTGATCAATGAGAGTGATTGATCGGCGAGAGTAATACTGCGTGCCGGAAGTAGCACACTCTCGTCTGATATTTACAGCAGGTTGCTAACATCATTCTGGTAGCAGTTAGCAACATTCAGACAACATCTGTTTTACTTGTGACATGATGGAGAATCTGTCTGCTGTCTGTAAACATGGAGTGGCTCATGCACATTGTTCTGTGGCCGGGGGAGGGAGTTGTGAATCTAGCAGGTTGGTCTTGTGCATGTACATTATTCAAAAACTTGCTAACAGTCTCTGCTTTCTGAAGTGCCAAAAACATCTTCTATACCGCCTTTAGATTTAGCACCCTAAAGGTTAACCAAAAAGCAAAACTGAATTTATTACAACAGAAATATATTTACCTATTCATATGTTTTCCTCCTCGTGTTTCTTTTTTGCTATTTACAGTCGTTTATGCTACTATTTACCTATTCACACTAAGCCAACTCCAACTCAGCTTGTTTTGGTGCCACTGTGCGTTAAAACATCTTTTTTGGCTTTACTCCAGCCAGAGAGGACCATTATTTCAATTCTTTAAGACAGACAAAAAACTTTCTTGTCATTTGTTGGTCTTTGGCTGTTCCTGATTGGACACCTTTGCTTTCTGGCTGGTTTGACAGGACGCTTGATCATAATTTCCAGGTCAAATATGAGGTCTTTTTGTAATGTAGTAGTGATAGTAATCTGTTTTTGATATGAAAATGTGATTAAATAATAATGTTATCAGGGACCACTCCTTGTGGATTCTCTGAATAAACACTACATTTTGCAGCTGGTTTGTAAACCTCCTGACCCTGCAGAGTTACACATCACTGTGTCCAAGAAAATTGTTGAATATTTCAGATGAAAGATGAGGAACTGTCCTTAAATGTTGTGGAAATAGTAATGGGAATGTAGACATAAATCAAAATCCATATATACCTGGGGTTTTTTTTGTTTGTTTTGTTTTTTTAAATGAAATGTCTACAATTATTCAACAAAAATAACCAAAATACTTCCATGCAGTGTATTCTGCGTTAGGATGTGCACTTCATGTCTTCTTAAATCTAGTCTTCCGAGGCTGGCATTTTGCTCTAAACTGTCTCTATAATAATCTGATTTTAACCTTGATTTAATACATCTTGTGTACCCAGTACCCAGAAACAGCAAAACAGCCCACAACATAATGAAACTTCCTTCTTTTACTGTCAGTAATGTGTCCTATTTCTTTGCCTGATGCACTACATCCCCAAATAAATCTACTTTGGTTTTTCTCAGTCAATATAACATTATCTATGAAAGATCGTGGCTTATCTAAGAAGATTTTGCAAACATTTGTCTTCCTTTTTGGTGGTTTTCTGGTGTCCTCCCTGGGTTTTATACATAGAGCCCTAAAGACTCTGCTTAGTGTGCAGATATTGTGCAGATAGAAACCATCCTGCAGATTTATTTCAGGTTAACCCAAAGCTTCAGAATGCCTTGAGTTTTGTTTTTTCCCCCTCACTATTCACAGCTGTCTTTGTGGACTTTTCTCACCGAGTTTGAGTGTGACATTCTAGTTAAAACAGGTTGAAACAGGGATTTCAAGATCTTTTTATGATTCCTTTGTATAGCCTTTGGAACTGCTATGTTTTCTGATTGCAGAATTTACAATGCTGTAAGACAGCTCTCTTGTTTTCATCATATTTCCCTGTTCTCTAAGAGGTTGAGTACAATAATGATATGATCTGCATGGAGACCAAGTTGACTTAATTTTTTTGATTGGCCTTTTTGATCAACCTTATTTGGCTACAACCTTATTTACAAAAACTAGGTCAACTGGCCGACTGCTAGCATTTGTTTGCTGAGAGGCTATCTGTTTGCAACATCAGCACTTCAGACAGTGAACATATCAGTCAAGACAACATTTACAAAATAATAGGGCTGTCAAAAAATTTATCCTAATCGGGCCGTGATCTCCAACTCTCTGCAGCCGAGTGTGAAGCAGCCGGGATGAGAATCAGCACCTCCAAATCCGAGACCATGGTCCTCACCAGGAAAAGGGTGGAGTGTCCTCTCCGGGTCGGGAGCGAGGTCCTGCCCCAGGTGGAGGAGTTCAAGTATCTCGGGGTCTTGTTCACGAGTGAGGGAAGAATGGAGCGGGAGATGGACAGACGGATCGGTGCGGCGTCTGCAGTGATGAGGACTCTGCATCGGTCCGTTGTGGTGAAGAAGGAGCTGAGCCAGAAGGTGAAGCTCTCGATTTACCAGTCGATCTACGTTCCTACCCTCACCTATGGCCATGAGCTGTGGGTCATGACCAAAAGAACGAGATCAGAGGCACAAGCGGCTAAAATGAGTTTCCTCCGCAGGGTGACCAGGCTCTCCCTTAGAGATAGGGTGAGGAGCTCGGTCATCCGGGAGGGACTCAAAGTAGGGCCACTGCTCCACCATATAGAGAGGAGCCAGATGAGGTGGCTCGGGCTTCTGGTCAGGATGCCTCCTGAACACCTCCCTGGTGAGTAACGCTTGTTAGTTGAGTCATGGCAGCTGGAATTTGGCCTAGCACCGACTATTTCTGTAAGTTGAACTGGACATTTCCTTCTCTGCGTGTTATCTGTATGTGTCTTACAATGGTCTTCTTTTTGTCTTTTCGCGTTTTGGAGAGGGTGAATCCTTAAACTCAGCCTGGACCCAACGCTCAAAATCTCCACACTCGCCAAAGACGTTCAAATTAATGGGGAAGTCATCCATTTTTGGTCACGAGGTGTCGCTAAGTGCTCGCTTGCTGTAGTGACCGGACTACTTGCAATGCGGAGGAATATTAGGATCACCGCAAGACCGCAGGTTAAAAAAAGAAAAAAAAATCTGTTGCCATTGATGACCGCTTGCCATTGACAGCAGTCATTATATTGTTACAGCGGTCATTATCCTAAAATAATGACCGCTGGAACGTTGGAAAAACCCATTCAACTCAATGGAGCATTCTACAGCATTCTAAAGAGCCGTATAATAAACACAATTAATTCCAACAAAATTTCCCATTTTTTGAATCCATTTTCCAGCTGGTTTTTGGAGTAAATTCACTTTGTCAGTTAAAGAAAAGGACCAAAATTTTGAGGTTTAAATATATTCTTTTTTATAATGGGATCAGGACAAACTTGACACTTTACCTTCCACATGCAATTGCTCTCATGACCACTAGAGGTCGCAACCATTTAAACATAACTAGTCCATATCTGCCTCCATAAACACGGGACATGCAAGTGTGCTCTGGGGATGAGGGCTACCATTGTTTTGTTGTTCAACTTCAGCAATTTGCATTCAATTTTTATAAGATGTCTTTAAATCTGTTCAATGTGTAATAATTCTGATGAGAACCTGGATATTTTTGAAACTGATTTATATAGCTTATTTTTGTATGACAGCAGTGTAATGGGTTTAAACAATGCCCTAGGAAAATATTGCCTGTAGCATCACCTTTGCCTCTTTTTAGGCAGACATTTCATAATGTGTCATGGGAAAGGTAACTTTACCTTCACACACATGATTTCTAATCAAATGTGCCAACCAGTGATTTACATTATAGACCAGCACTGTATTTGTGTTATTACTTTGTGTGTGTAGGGTTAGGATTTTCTCATTGCCTTCCTGCTTTAAATAGTTTATAGAAGCCTGCAACCATAAAAAGCATTAAAATTCTGACTTGAGCTTCTGCAGCCTAGTGAAGCAGCAAAGAGCCATGCTATGATTGTACAAAACCTACTCATAACTTTACTAATAAGTGTTCTCTCTGCCTGTGCACACCCATAAACACAGAAACACACAGCAGAGCTTTATTTTTGCTTATCCTCTCTGCACTGAGGATCTCTCACACACCTGAATGCGCCGTCTCATCCCAAATGAGTGAGCGACAACATCTGGAGTCTTATGGAAAGGAAAGCTCTGAGGACAAAGGAAGGCAGAATGAACCCTACTCCACACACACACAAATGCACACATACTTGAGCGAACATGCCCGAGGTCATTAAAAGGTAAAGCCTTCTCAGTCTGAAATAATGCACTGTTCACATCACAACACATCACAGTCACAGCATGACGGGAGTTTTCCTCTGCTCACATAATAGACTGAAGATCTCACTCATAGGAAAAGTAAAATCCTTTCAGACAGACAAGATATTACACTGCATGAATACTCAGACAGTATTATGCAAAGGCAGAGGGTCAGAATGACACTGCTTTCATTCTGAACAAACTGTGGCGAAAACAGAAATGTTTATGGTTTAAAGCACGGGGAAAAAGCAAGTGTGAATGCTCTGTCTTTCAAGCACACTATAATTGGAAGTCTAAACTGTTCAAATGAAAAGAACTTTAAAATGTTATATGTTCAAAGTGCTTCTAAGTAGTGATACAGAACATGTTACATGAGGAAAAAAAAGCAGTGCTGCACTGCTCTGATCCAACAGGTGCTCAGGTCCAGAAAATCTTACTCCCCTTTTTACTTAATCATATAACATGTATCCAATTTCTTTTTTTTTTTCACCCTTTCATCTAAAGTGAGACTTCTTGGACCTTTTTTCCTGAACATCCAGACAGAAAAGG
This sequence comes from Atherinomorus stipes, assembly GCA_023101725.1. NCBI lineage: Eukaryota > Metazoa > Chordata > Actinopteri > Atheriniformes > Atherinidae > Atherinomorus > Atherinomorus stipes. The sequence goes on from JALJCO010013744.1 coordinate 519,401, forward strand.
TAAAAATAATCGTTTATACCACTCTATTTATGCACCACTTACATAATGGTTGAAATGTACTTCATTGCATACATCAGTCAGTGAATGCATCACTCTTCTCGTGGCAAGAGATTCAGAGATGGAGCCCATTCTGTTCAGGGCAAAAATAAACCTACACAATCTCGGCACATAAGGTTAATAGCTCAGCAGCCTGTTATTTGCGACACTGTTATCAGAGTATGATTGTTTCCTCGGCTTTGGTGGTCTTCTAACGTGCTTTGAATGAGAAAGTAGCATTCAGTGAGTCACAGCCGAGATGACAGCCGCGATCTTCTTCATCTGCAAAGAGCTTCACTGCTAAAAGCTACTAATTTAATGTCATTCAGTGTCGTCAGTTCACTTTGAAAGCTTGTTGATTGAGATTTCCTCGTACATGCTCTGAAGACCTCTACCTGACTGCATTTCACCTATGAGTAAAATGTGTCTAAGGTGAACTGAATTTGCCAATCTTGATGCCATGTCAGAACACCTGAGCACATACACGTGAGAAAATCAAAGGAAAAGAAAACTTCAACGTCTTTTCTCCTCAAAGTATTCTGTAATCATTGTCAACTGTATGTGGAAGTCTGTGTCTGACTCACTTCCTCATAATGGCTGACAGGTGTCTGTATGTAGCTGGTTTGGTGGGATGAGGGGTTAAGCATTAATTATTTACGTAATTAGGTTTCTCATTGAGATATCTAAAATAAGAGATTTCTGTTCTCAACAAGCATTAAAAATGTGAAACAGAACAAAGGTAGTTCATTAAGGCTACATAATGGTCCAGCTGAAGTACCAGTAGTAGGTGGTAACAGTGGGGGTAACACAGCATGAGCGGTTTTGAGCCTTCAGTGAACAATTTTCCTCTATTTCCCATTCTACTAAAAATAATGTTCTCTGCTTGATTGGAGCATAAACTTGAAGAATATGGGAGGACCATATGACTGTGACTATGGATGGAGGCTAGGTTACAGTCTATAAACCAACCTATTAGCAAAGTGTGAATGCAGCGTTAATACAGAGATCAAAGCATGATTATTGTTTTGCTTTGCATGAAGACAGGAAATATAGCACAAACTAGTCTGTAAAATTCATTCATTCGTTCATTCAAGGAGACTTTTGTATTGTATGTAACTCTGTTGAACCATCACCTGTGATTTCTACATTTTGTGAATGAAGGAAGCAGTTAGAAAAGTCAAGATAGTTGGTTTGCTTAATGGCTGTGATCTTGAATTTCATTCAGATCAGCAAGTCAGTTCCCATCTTCTATGTCTCTATGATAGGAAGAGGGATCCTAAGCTCTTATCAAACTCTTTACAAAGAATTAGGCATTTAAGATTATGGTTAAACTGTTCTTAACAATCACAGTCATGCGAAAAAAAAAAAAAAAAAAAATGAAAAAGTATACCCGCAATCAGTTCCCAAGTTTTACTTAATACATTTTTTTTTTTTTTAATTATGCTGTCTTAAATTGAGAGAAATACAGCTTCAGATGGGTGCACAGACAGCGGTGTGATGGTAACTACCGCTTACTCACAGGAATAAAGGTCCTGATTAGAACTGGGCCTCTGTGTTCTCCATGTGTTTCTTGGGTCCTCTCCAGGTCTTGCTTCCTCCCATAGTCCAAAGATATGCATGTTAGATTAATTGATCACTCTAAACTCTTCCTAGGAGTGCGTGTGTGCTGGAGTGCAATAGGTGATCTGTCCAGGGCATACCTTACCTCTCACCTGCTCCAGCCCCCCAAACACACCTCCTGCGACACTGAATTGTTGTAGGTGGTTACAGAAAATGGATGGATAGACAGCTTCAGATGAACAATGATACATTATGTTTTGCACTGTTCTTTTAAAAAAAAAAACAACAACGTTGAGCCAAAATGGCTAAATCTTTGTCCAGCAAGCATTGTTCCAGAAGTCTTTTAGTTTGTTCAACTGTGCATGTCTAAACTGTGCAGCCATCTGCCAATTTCTTTTGAGAACTTTCCAAATAAGCCAAACTGTTCAGTCTTTCTCTGATTATACTGCTGTAAAATTCATTCATTCATTATCCAAACAGATCAAGAAACTAACTTAATGTCCACTGTGTAAGTAATTTTGGCTGTCACACATTAGGTTTCATCATCCTGAAAGTCAAGGAGCGTTGGAAAGATTTCACTAAACCTTGAAAAACTGTGTTACATACTGTCTTGAATGCGATTCTGAGTGGAATGAAGGGGTACCCCTTTTGCTGTTCACCAACTGGGAATTTGTGCAGGACTTAATTGGGTTCAGTCCTGCTGAGTTGGTGTTTGGCCACACAATTAGAGGTCCACTTTAAGCTGGTGTCCAGTTTTCCCCCTACTGTCAATGTGCTTGACTATGTGTATTCCTTCCATCAGTGGCTTTATCATGCTTGTGACATTGACAAAAGGACCATGGCAAATTGACAAGCCAAGATGAGAAAGCATTTGATTAAAATGCAGTGCAGCATTTTTTAGCCTGGAGACACTGTGCTGCTATTTTGCTAATATCAGCTTAAGTTCTACTTGCAATGTTTTCTGGTCCCGTGATCAAAAAGACACTGAGTGACACAGATTATGTCATTTTTACCCTGATAGGAAATGAAAATCTTGTTTTTGTCACGTTGATATCCCAAAGTCGTATGCTGCCTGGTCCAGTGTGGAGCAAAGCGCTTCCAAGGAAGTGAGTTGTGTTGCTACCATTTCTGCAGTTTCTTGTTGTCCTGCTAGCGATGCAGATGTTTTGAGAACCTGTCTTATATTTTTATCCCTCAGAAAACGATGTTCTTATGCTATAATACAGGTATCTTGGTCTGTTTTCAGATGTCCCTACGCATACAAACGTGCTGCCACATGATATTGTGGGATAACTTGGTGAGATTATCATCCTATCAAGCAGCATCCTTAAAATGTTCTTTCCTTTAAATGGGCTGTGATGCAGAAAGAAGTTGAGTGCTTGCTGGCAAATGTTCTTGCAGTTCTTTGCATAAGCTCACAGGGTTCCCGATTTGTTAGTTCCAAAGCCAAGTCACCTTCTCGCTTCTGTCCAGACTTCAGAAAGGTGAATAATGTGATCTGATTCCTTCCTTTTTCTTTGAGTCAAGGACTGTATTGACAGGATAGGTTCATCTCATTATGTCGCAAAGCTGGACTAGCTCAAAGGCTATGGCAGATACTATTGACAGCAAGTGCCTCTGACATTTCTGCTTTTGTCACACCAGATAACTTTCTCCAGTATACTTACATGGTATTCAGCATGCGTAATGCGCCTGCCACTTTCCAGCGTCTCATGTGGAAAGTATTGTCTTGCAAGGCTAACTGTGAAGTCTATTTGTATTGTATACAGCATTAATTTATAGCAATGATTGGAAATCACTTAACAACCTTACTGGATGTGTTCCAGCGTTTTGAACAGGGCTTACTCACCTTATAACTAAGCTTAACTTTGCAAAAGTAACCATTACATGTTAGTGTTTTCTTTCTAAATTGTATAACTATAGCAGTATTAATTTGTCGGGCGGGGGGGAGGATTAATCTGAAATTAACGTGTTGATTTTCTAAACAACTAAATTATGACTTGCGCCATGTTAAAAATACAATTTGGCATTTTCTTGTGACAGTGTGCAGTCCCGTCACTATGCCTCTGATATGTGCCCTGGCTACACCCAGGGGTCTGGGGATCAAATGCCACCTGGTTCCTCTTGCGTACCTGCCATATTCTCATTGAAAGTAACTGATTTTGGGATCTCCTCCCTGGTGCAGTGTTTATTGTGTTCAATGCTTGAGCCAGCTCTAACACATGTCAGTTGAGGCTTGTAGACTCTGAGACGCATCTCTTCAGTTTTTTCGATTCCCGTGACCACTCCATGATGTGACTGTGGGGTGAACTTATGGGGCGTTTACTGCTGAAAGGGATTGGCAACTGTCTTGAATGCTTTCCACTCATGAGTAATATTTCTCACTATAGGATGATGGACTCCAGATTTTGGGAAAATGACCTTTTAACCCTTCCCAGGTTGATGGGCAGCAGTTGCTTCGCAGAGATCATTGCTGATGTCTTTCCTCCTTAGCACTGTTACACGTGAATTTTCCAGACCAGTAAACTGCTAAAGCTTTTGGTTTGATAGAAATGTTCACACCTGCTGACGATCTGTTATTGAATGCATTTGATTAGCAGCACCTGGTTGCTACTTACCCTCGGCAAGAGTGAGCGCATTGTTTATGCAATTTGACTCAGCATGTGTTCTCTTAGGATTATACTTACCTTAGAATGGACCTGGTAAGGACCAGGTGATTTTTTTAATCTATGCCATGATATATTTGGAACAAATAAAACTAAGAATGTGTAATTTCTTTTACACATGATTGCATGTGCATTTTGTGCAGGTGGTTTATTTGTCTGCTGTAGCCTCTAAGTATCGCACCTGTCATTGCATGTTCCACAGTGTGTTTATGGCTGCTTTTCACTTAAATGCCATGTTGTCGCAGTTTATTTATATCTTGATCATGTCATGTATGTTTGTGTGTGTGACAGAGAGAATGAGAGCTACCATGATGACAGCCAATTAATTCAGCTCTTGGGGACTCGATGAAGAGAAACAGTGACTCACGGGCTGCATTAGTCATGCAGTATGGCAGCGCAGGCATCAGGGATATCTCATACACTTTAAAGGTGACTCTGTGTGTGCCCACATTTGTTGTTTGCCTCTTCTGCTATCCTGTCATTCCTTCCTCATCCATGGGGGCCCAGCATGAAACAGCCTCATGACTTAAGGAACCGTTGGTGGTGTTGAGTGCAGCCTGAGAGGCTGCGTGTCGAACTTTCAGCAAAGCATTTAACAAGCTCAACAGTGACTCGCTAACAGCTTGTTCAAAGACTATGGCAGGGTTTACCTCCTGGAAGCACACAAACATCTTTGTCAATATACTGCAACATCCAAAGGGATATGTGGGATGTTTTCAAGTAAAGAAGCGTTCTTCAGTTAAAGCTGCAGTGCAATAATAGTCATAAAGTTAATCAGATACAATTAATTAAAAATACAATTGTGCACTCGCTGCTACAGAATCTGACTTCAGACTAAGTAGAATAGAAAAATAACAGTGAAAGTGAAGGACACACAGAACCAAATACATTTAGATATTACTATCCTTACTGAATACATTTTAAACTCATTATCCATCAATGCTGGCCATGAGCAGCCAGTGTAACTGCTTTACTTTACTATTCTAATGTCACAACAGATTATATAATAACCATTCATTCTGCAGTTTACAGTGTGTCAAGGCCGCCAGTTTCTTCTTTCTTAAGTACAAAAGTAAAGAGAGAAAGCAGAATGAACACACGGTTGAAGTTATACATACAGGCCAAACATATAGATCCACTATGTCAATACTTTGAATGTCATCTTGCTAGCTGCATAATTACAAGACACTTTTCTGCAAACTGCTGGAAGATTTTTTTTTTTCAAATGCTTACAAGAGTTGCTGCAGTTCAGTTCAATTTAGAGACTAAAGAAGTATACATTAGGTTAACAGGTCTCCACTGCAAAATGGACTCATGTCTCAAAGGGACTTAGCTTTGAGACATGATAAATAATGGTTAAATAAATTTATTTGGTGACCTGGCTTTTATGGAAATAGAAACATGTTCCAAGTTTGTTCCATTACAGAAAAATGTGACAATTTAGTAAATTATGAAAGATTCCTTATTCCTTATTCCTTAGATTTCCTTATTTGGGGAAGTTGGGGGAGTGTATCTGCAGAGAATGCTGACTGATGGATCTCAAACTAGCTTAAAGACAGAGTAGGGGATCCTGGAAAAACGCTTTGAGCAAGCTACATTTTTAAGCAAATACACCCACCCGAAGCCCCGCCTCCAGAGCACAGGAACATGCACCGCGATGGCTCACAAGAGGGTCAAGACAACCGAAAACAGCCGAGTGGCTAGCTTGTTAGCTAGCTAGTAAACAGCTGATTTATCGCATTTCTAAAAGTATTAATTAGCCCACCTCCAACTTCTGCAGTGTATACATCCACACTGCAAACATCAACACCGACTTGATCTACATCCATTTTTTTTTTCTTTTTAGTGGATTTTAAGAACAAACAGCTACGCAGATAACGGCAGCAAGCAGCTATGCTTGTTTATACTGTGAGATGTGCACGGAGTGGTGCAAGCGCAGGAAAGTGGGGAGAAGGAGAGACAAACAGCAGCTGAATTTGATGGACACATCATCATTCAACCGAAAAAAAAAAAGGGGGAAAGGGGAAGGGGGGGCTTTAGAACAGACCATTACAGACAATTGGATGTTTTTTTTTTTTCAGTCCTGTCCTTTCCACAGGTGACTAAATGTTTTATTTTTGTGTCAGAGCATTTACTTAATTGGCTGCAATCGAGGTGTGAAGGAGATTTTAAGCAATATAGTAAAAATTGCTCCTGGAAAACATCATCTACCCTGCTTTTAAATGAATCAAATATATGAGCCAAACACAGTGGACTTTGTTGTAAGCTGAACCCAACTGAACCATAGATGTGACATTACAAACACACACTGCATAAATGCGGCATTTCTGTCATCCCCTAACTTTGGACTAAGTTGATGAAAATGTCACTTGTGCATTGGTGGGCGTGACTATGGCATGTCTGCAGGATGTCAGCCTTCTAGAATGGCAAGAACAGTCTCTTTCTGAATGTCTCAACTACCAGGTGAAATATGAGGTGGGTGCTGGCATGACCCTTAACTCTCCATAAATTCATTGACTGTAGTTTTACTTGTAGGGCTAATTTCCTGAATAAGCATACAACGTGCAAACCTCAGCTAGTTAAATGACAGATACAGAGCTAGTTAAGCTAGTGTGGTGTATAAAGCCTTTTTATAACATTTTATTATGAGCAAAGTTGGCTTTTTTTCTCAGATTTCCCAAAAATCCTTGAAAGATGATCAGTGAAAAACAGCCTAACTCCATAATTCAGTGTACCATGGTTCTCTGTCTTATCATTTTCAAGCAACTGTATAAGATCCCTGATACACCAAGCTGAAAATTTATGTCGGAAGCATCAAAGAACGTCTGTCACTTTTCTATTTTCAGTGTTTCCACCGCTGTCAGACTCTGCTAGCATCTTCTTTGTGCCAATCCAACTTTCATAGTTGATTGGTTCCTTAGCAGTAAGAATGCAAAGGAAGAAGGGCAGCACTGATGCAGAAAAGTATCAGCTAACTTAACATGCCATACACAATCTCATTTCATTTCATTTAAAGAAGCATCAACCACAACCACATCAACCTGGCTGTGTTGAGTTAAGATGCTGAAGATCGAGTGATAATCTTGACTGAAGAGAAATCAGCTCTGACATTACTGAAAAAGACAAAAACACTAGCTGCTGTGTTTCCATTATTTATCGACGTGGTCTCCCTCTTTACCATTTAACATACATTCTACTGCCCCCTTCTGCACAAGCAACCTATGTGTTCTTGGACGTGCAGACTCTAGAAATCACCGGGAAGTTCTCTCAGTGATAAATTCAAGTGCTAATTTTGTGTTTTTAAATACTGGCAATGTAAGGAGACCCAACAGGGAGCCTTTTGTTGTCACTCTGGTTCTTCTGGGTTTGGCGTATAAGGGCTCTGAGACATCAATCAAATTTCACAATAAAATGTTCTAAATTATATTTACTGGGACACATATTCCTAGATTTTTGTAGTCTTTATTTTTGTTCTAAAATTTTAATTGAAAACAAACATTTCTAACATAAAAATCAAAATTAAAACTTCCAAATCCCAAAAAGGGGTTTTGGATTAAGTTGAATACTTATCTAGTCCAAACCCCTTTGTTAGTAGTAACTTGACAATAATCTCTTTTAGGATATTTCAGCACACAGTACACAATTATAACACATTGCTCTCAGAATAAATCATAATTCACAATATAAGTTGTTATCAATAAGATTTTGAATAAAGGTTTTGCAGTTATATTTATATCTGCAATGAGAGGAAGAAGCTTTGACAGAAATTATAAGAAACTTATTAATTAATCAAGTGTGAACCCTGAGAAACTGCATGCATCTTGATTTGATTGCTGTGATTTATCGTAGATTTAAGGAAGAGAAATTGCTCATTTATTTACATCACTAAAAACATCAATTATCAAGTTACATTAATAAGACATCTTTATAAATAGCTTATCGGTTGTGTTTAATTACTTTTTAAGTTTTTCAATGTGGGAAATTTTTTCAGCTCATAGATTGTGGAGGGAAAAAATCAATTTGGCTGGTTATTATCTTCTTTACATAAGATATCTCTAATTCATCAGGATGACAAAGACACCCCCGACAAGATTTATAATCAGAACAGTGGATTTGTTAGTTTATGGGAGCATCAGACTCCCACAGCCTTTTCCTTGTACATTTCAGTAACATCTTTAGCCTCTAGACTGTTTTTTGTATTAACTCATCAGGTTTGTAGCTCTAGCATTAAAGCGTCCCCCTTCCAGTAAAACTGAATCCCTTTCCAGTTGAGAAAACTTAAATGGTCATTTCAATCTTTCATGACTAATTCAAATAACTGAAGGGACCTTTCTTTTATATGTGTTATAGTTTATCAACAATATCAAACTCCACATTTTCATAAACCATGATAAATTGGACTGGAAGGTGATGCTGAGAAGTAAAGATGCAGGTTTTTAGGATAGTAATTTTTTCAGGCAAGTGACTTGATGATCCTCAGGACACCTCCATGTGAGAGAAATGATGAGGAGGACCAGTAGGTGTGCAGCTCTGCCAGTGCTCTGCCTACAAAAGGCCGAGGTATGTAGCTGACAGATGAAGGCCCCCCGATGGTGCTGGTTCATGCTGTGATTTACAATCTTTATATTTAACCGGAGAGAGATTAATTATCGTTGGCAAATTGACAGGGCCGGTGAGGTGAGGGAGGTTTCTGAATGACATTGCCATTCCTCACAGCACTTCCCGCCGGAGGGCTTTGCTCCTGACCTTGGGATGCCAGGCATGTTGGGCACCCCGCCTCCTTTCAGCAGCACCTCCCTGGTCTTTTTTCTTTCTTTCTTAAATAACCATTTTTATTCTTTGCAGGACTGCAACCCAGCTCTGAGTTTGCTTCTAACTGCACAACGGTTGTCACAGTCGAGCTTAAATTTACTGTCAAGCAGAACCTTTTTTTTTTCCTTCTTTCTTTCTTTCTTTTTTGGCCTGGAAAGCTTGTAGACTTTTTTCAAGTATGTGTGGTAGAATAGGTGAGTGTGTGGGGGAAATCAAACCTTCCCCAAAGTGAGAAAACAAAAGAGCCATGCTACTGTTTTGTTTCCACTTCGCTGGTCTACTGGCCACTTTTCAAACTTTATTTATTGTATCTTATATGAGAATTATAACTTATTTGATAGTATTAAGATAAAACGAGGCTGAATTATGCTCATCAACAGGTTTAACATATCTGTTGAAGCTATTTTCACCTAAAATTCACTGCTTCAGCTCCTGTCTCTTTAACACCCTCATATTGAAAGGCTATGTCAGCTCTGATTGGTCAGTTGATTGAGTCAGCAGTCAGCAATCTGCAGCTGTGTTAGTACATTACACTGTGATGTCATTAAGTTAAAGAAAACCCTGAATGACAAAGCAGATATTGCAGGCATTTCAAAGGCAGTGTTATCAACATCCCTCATCCCCCACCAATGAGTTTATGCTATGGTTATCTGAAGGAAACTTTAAAACTTTCCAGAACTTGAAAAGCTACATCAAGCAATTAAAAGAGGAAAAACCCTGCAGTAAAATATGACCGCTTTAAAATGGCCAAAAGCCCTTTTTTTTTATTAAAGGTGATAATATAGGTCCAAACTATATTAATATCTACATTTGATATCCATGCCGATGTCTACACTAAATGATTCTGCAGCATGAGCATTAGCTCAGGAGTTGCTAACTTGATTGCTCTGTGTCAATAGCATCTTCCTTGCGCTACATTTCTAAAATTCAAATGGCAAAATATGAAGCAGGATGAAGGTTAAGGTAGCAAAGAGGCTCTTAAGCCCCGCAGAGGGAACTGGGAAGTGGGAAGTTGGAACTGGGGGGTGACGTCACACCCGACCAAATTGTGTTCCAGTTCACTGATCAGAAAATGATAAGATAGCAGCCTAGCAAAACAACGTGTTTACTGAGGCTAATGTTATTAGCCATTGTTAGCACAGCCTTACATATAGGTTAGGCTACCACATGAAAAATGTGAATTACACTACAGCAGCTTCCCCCTACAACTATATCAAATAATACCATGTGTATGACTGATTTAATGCAACAATAAATTGTAAGAAGTGCAAATAAATGTAACATTACAGAAGCTTCTACAACTGTGTGAGAGCTTTACAACCTGACCACGGGGCGTGGCCATCTTTAAATCTGTACTTGGAGGTGTCAGGATTGTCCAACTTTCTGAGAGGGAAATCCCACCGGGGGGCGCTTTTCCAGTTGAGCATTCCTACTCGGAACTGTGAATTTCCAACTTTTGAGTTCAAACGGAACACAGCATTAGTTAAACATTTGCGAAATTCTAATTAACAGTTAGCCAGTTCTGTAACATTGCTAATGCTAACTGAGGAAGTTAGTGAGTGCGACACTTACTGGCGGGGAGGACTTAAACTTGTAGCTATTACCTTTAAAGTAAAAAGGGTAACTATATTATTCATTCTCATTATTTTCAACAAAAAGTATCCTGAAGATGAAATTAACTGTCTTTGGAGATGTGCATTTTTATCATGTATTTGTGCAGAGTAAACGTGTACATCCAGTCTAATTTTTCAACATGATTCTTACCAGCCAGAGAAGGGAGAGTAGCCTAATATATTCAGAAAATTCATTTGAATTTCTCTAAATAAGTTAAGTCCCTACAGAATCTTTTCAGTCAGCACTAAAGCGAGTGGTGCCTTTCCTGTAGTTAACCATCCATCTCCAATTTATTCCATCATATACATGAAATTTGGCTTGTTTGCTACCTCAAATGTAAATGCAGCAAGACTCTGACCCAGAAAATACCATTTGAGTATTAATAATTAAAACATCTATAAATGACCCCAGGCATGCTTTTACATGCGTTTTGACTTAGCCTACCTGCAGAATAAAAACAGTGTGTGAAATATCAAACAAATCTTTACAAAAAAAAAAGGCTAGACATGTTTTAGTGTTTAATGCAATAAGAAACTTTAATAATCTGGAACTATTTTTTGAGCAACCTGTTCACTACATCATGGTACCCAAATGATCTTGCTGGGTTGAATTTTCTAGGCAAGGCTAGAGCAGTGGACCATGAGAGCTGCTGCATCCACAGCATCCACCATGAACATTTTTAAGACACACATAACTTTTAGACCTTAAAAAATGTATTTCTAACTTGTTTTGATGGCACAGCAATATTCTTTATGCGCATTTTCAAGCCGTCACTGCCCAGATACGTCCCAGTACTAAAAAACAACACTATGTAACTTTTCCATCAGGGACTGGGCAGTGACGTTGCAGCTAACTATTGCTTGTGCACCACATCACTTACTAGCAAACGGATATGAACCAGATATGAACACAGCGGGTGTTTTCAATGCGCATCATGTCGGATTCGGCAAAGAAACACAAGGAAGCATTATTGGAGGAAGAGAGGACAAGAAAGAGGACGGAACAAGAGTCAAGATAAGGCTTTTACTGGCTGGAGTGAATCACAGTACAGGTACGACGCAAGATGGATGCTAGTTTAGCCGCCAATAGGGGGCGCGTCACTGAAAAAACTGCTAAAAGTTCCGTTGTGGGTCTTGAAAAGTGAAGGTTTTTGTCCAACAACAAAACAGTGAACCACCACTACTTCTCAGAGCCAAGATGTCTCTGAGAAAATATGTTTACAGTTGTGGCAAGTTGGCCCTTTTCAGCTAGAAACACCCAGCCATCTTGAATCAGTAGGTGCATTTTGTTTTTCCAGAGTTATGAACGTGTTTGGATTTGTTTACTACTCTTCATGGGCAGCTGTTTTATGAATGAGGCCCAGTCCAACGCTGGCTTTGCAGGGAGGCTGAAGCTAAAAGTTGAGGCTGCTCCTACATGAAAAGGGCATGAGTCTGAACCTCAAGCAGTAAATGAAATCTGTTTCAGATATCTGTGTTGTGTTGGCATTAGGTCTATGTATGGATTTTACAAACATCGTGGGTACACTGAGTGAAAAGGCAGCGAAGGAGGCATAAACATAATTACCTTTTCTAGTTCACGGCTGCAGATGTTTTCTGCCTCAGTTGGCATTTTAACACACTTCCCACATCTGCACCTATTACCACGGGAGCATACAGGAAAATATATAGTGTGGAACTGAAAAACAACATAATCCATAATGGTGCAGAATTGCAAGTAATGAGCATATTTAGAAAACAGAGACATCCTGCTGTAATTTTTGTTGTGGCGGTTTGCAGGGCTCCTCACCTTCATATTGTAGCCCCAATTCTAGCTCATTTAAGTGGCCCGATATAGTGTTTGTATGCTTGAAAACAGGATGTTTGTGAAAAGTTTCCCCTCATTTATGAGCTCTGGTAGCCTCCTGAAAGGTTGTGCTCATTCATGAGTCACTGTCACCACCAGGAATTTGATCAACCAGAGGAGAGAGCCCAAAGAGAACGTTCTCCCTCACTCTGAGAAAACTAAAACCTGTCTTATGTAATGATGGGTGCAAAGCATAGACCATTAATAGAGAGGGACGAACCTTGTGCTACGTTACCCGTTGGTTTCTGAAGAGCTAAAAGTGAAGCCAGTTGGGCGTGTCCCACGTGTGTCGTCACTCCTGGAAAATACCAAAATGGGCAAAGGCAAGGCCGCTCTGAGCTGCGGGGCACATGATTGACAGCTGACATACTCTGGGTTAAACGCTAACCGAGCTAACTCGAAACTAGCAGGAGCTAACGAAGATTAGCCCCCTAAGTGGCGCGGCTTACACTTGCTATTAGCTGACTAAAAACCACCATTGTGCTACTCTGCTACAAACTGAGCTCTTACCGAGAGGGAACAAAGAGCTAACTAGGAGCAACCGGCCGGCGCATGTCAATCAAAAGGACACACTCTTAATTATGTGTAATTTCAAGATTAAATAACATCTAAACAAATGAGTTATAAAAAAAAAATCACCCCCTCACAGTTGACATAAAGGTAAACTTGACCTATTAAACCTAAAATGATTTTTTGAACCAGGCTGTAAACATGTTTATTTCTGCTGTGAAGTTGGCGTTTTTAACATGGGAATCTACGGGGATTTGCTCTGTTTTTCAGCCCCTAGCGGATTAAGGGAGAACTACAAAAAGTGACTTCTTCCGGGTAGCCTCATAGTTGGCCACCGGAGGATGCCGCTTGGTGCAAAGCTAATCGAAACTTACTCGAGATTAAGAATTTAATGTCTGGAAATGATCATGTCAGGTCCACTTTAAAATAAAAGCAAATTGCACTGCCTAAGATATTGATCTGGCTCACAGCTGACATCAGGCTTTATGATATACTAGGGTAGAGCCGTTCATGCATGCATGTGATTGAGCTATCAGAGGAATAACATCCTTTTACACCTCCCATCCTAAGCAACAGCTTTCACCTCCCCCCGCCTCCACTGGGTCCTACAAGCCTTCCCTTATTTCACTCTCACTCACCCCTCACCTCTGCCGTGCCAGTCTCATCCATCTCTGCCCAATGCTTTACATTGCCAATACACTATATGACACATTCCCTGGATACCTTCACGTGCACTTTGCAGACTTGGGATCTCAACGGAATACAAGGTGCGAATGATTTCCATTCATTCTAACCTCAATATCCAGCATGTAGCAAATACAGGCTCATTAATGATCCCAACATTTTATCTTGACCAAGAAGATGGCGGTAAGGATGGACATCGGGTGCCACAAGAGTCGTGACCACCTTTACAAATCCTTTGGCATCCCCACCAGCTCACATTACAGATGGAAATCACTGAGGGATTATAACTGCAAATCAGCTCTGCTTGGATTAAGATGCTCCTCACCATCAGCAGTCTCATGCTTTCTCTGCCTCCCTGCATTTCTCAGTCTTTGCCACCCCTAAATCACGCCCCCGCATATGAAGGCAATGCTTTAAAGGAGAGATCACACCCCTCCAGAGTGTCAGCATGGGAACAATTAGCTAGCAGGTGCAGTGCATTGCTTCTCTCATAATGAAGGTTATTTAAACAGACCCCCTCACGTAGCTGAACACAAAGTTCAAAGCGTTTTCTCTTTCCATCACTCACTTCCTTTGTTTTTCTTGCTTACATGCCGAGTGCATGAATTACACTCATGCAGAAATAAATCTAAACTATGGATATAAACATAAAGGCTGCAGATTCTGACATCTCCAAAGTTGTCAGTTAGATGGAGACATTAGTGATTTCCAATCCAATTACATTTATTGACCATAGAAAATCCATATTGAAGGTTGATGAATAATCTTTACAGCCACATTAGAAGGATTGCATGATTATAATTGAAGCGGGTTGTGGCTGTCACTGTCCATCATATGAAATAATCTTGCTGAACTAACGGCCTCACTGTGATCATCAAATACATTATAAATCTTTTTTTTCTTTTTGTAAATACTGAGGGCAGCTTTTTCTTATCAGTGTGGACGCTGTCAGAAATTCTCTTGTTTGCTAAACATTTCTGCTTGTAATAAGAGATCATATCAAAAAGGATGACAAGAAAGATGCAAGCAATCCACCGTGATTTCCAACGCGTTGCACCGATTCCACAGACAGTAAAGACTCTGAAGGTCATGCACTTTTAAAGGATCACTTAGTGAAAACAGCCTGCCGTTATTCTGAGATGGCCACATGACTTCATAACAGCTCTCACTTCGTGCAGCACGTTTAATTCAGTCTGCAAGGTCAGAGAGGTCAGTGGACAAAGTGTTGCTCATCTTAACTGTGGAGCAGCCGCATGCTGCTCCGGTCAGCTTTAACACAGAGCACTACTGCTCTCTACTGACGGCTGCACCTCACTTTCCAGTTGCACCTCTCATCCACAATCGCTTGTTCTTGATGATTAATAGGACATGAAAACACAATGAATCCCTCCCGTGAATCACAATGAAGAATACTTTCTTTTAATTTTTTGAAGATATGATCACATTTTTGCGAGCAGGTCCACGTGCTGACACACATTTCTACCCTCACAGTTTCTGATTCCTGGCTGTCACTGAAGCCCCCCGATATATCCCCTTCAGCTGTCTATCTCCTGCAGGATTTGTGCCTGACTGGCAGCTCGTAAATGTGTTTTGGTGTTCCTCTGACTGAATAATGAACCCAACCTTACTTGAGTTCATTAATGTCATGACTGTCTGTGGTTTGTCTCCATCTGGTGGTAACTGGAGATGCTACACTATTTTGTGTTTGCTTTTTAGCCCTAAATCTGTTTTTTTTTTTTTTTTTTTTAACACATAATATTTATATTATATGGGCATGTTGAGGAAATGACCTGTTACACTCTTCTGTTATAAAGTACTTTGTTGTTTACATTGGTAAGTAACCCTGAATTAAAGTAGATAAAAACAACCGTCCTCAAAATTATTCATACCCTCCAATAAAGAAAAGACTAAATTCACAGTTGTAATTCAAATAACAAGAAACTAAATAAATTACTAATAAATAAAAATTTACAAAATTGTAATTTAGTGAAATAAATCATTGCTTTTGAATTGTGGCTTAAAATGATCATTTAAAAAAAAATAAACACCTAATAGCAGCGATTGCCTCAAAGCATTGTTAAACAATGCTTCGGAGCTCTATGATGCTTGTTTATTTGTTTTATTTTTTTGTGTTTGTTTTTAATATTTCTTTCGAACCACAATTCAAAATCAATGTCATGATTTTCATAGAATTTTTATATATATCATTACTTTTGTCAATTTCAGCTTATTTCACTGACAGCTGATTTTTTTTTTCTTTCTTTAATTGAATGATTGAATAATTTTAAGGATGACTGTACATACAAATAATAGGAGGAACATCTGTACTCACAATCATTCTGATTTTAATATTATTTGACTGGAAATGTTTCTAATGTTTTCACAGCTGTGGGATAGAGAATTAAAGTTGATGATTAACCAGAAAGTTTAGAACTTAAATCTATAATCTGTATTTATCGTGTGATGTAAACATGAAACTCTTAATAAACAATGCCTGCCTTAAAATGTAGACTCCTTGCCAAAACTACATGGCACAGGATCAGAGGAGACAAGGAGGCAGGGAGTCTCTGGCCCCGAGTCTAGGGTACTGGTAAGATTTCCTGGTTGCCAGTCAAATCACAACACTGAGAAAAAGAACAATGGCAAATTAAGCAAATGATTCGAAATAATTAACAAGACTCAAAACATCTCAAGACAACTACAACACCATTCAAAATGAAAAACAAAACACAGCAAACCTTCATTTGTAAATATTTTCAATGAACACAGAGACGCAACAGAACAAACAGCATCTGAAAATGGCACAAAATGACACCAGAGAAACAAAATGACAACAAAAAACTAAAATACTGATGTAAAAGAAAAAAATACTAAACTTAAAATGATATAAAACAATGACAATTTAATCTCAACTGTCATGATAAACGATAAGAAGAAAAATAAAAAGAAGATCCAAGTAGATAACCAAATAAAAAAACATATACAAAATACTGCAAACAGACCACAGAGATGCACAGCAGCTTCAAAAAGACACAAAGTTTCCACGTTGTTTGTAGTTGTTGTGTGTGTGTCTGTGTCCAGAGGCCAGTTGGCTCTGAATTACCCATATGTCCACTGTCCTCTTAGAAATAAGGATGAAAATATTACTGGTAGAAACACTTCACAGAGTAATCTTTGAAAACTGAAACACCAAAAAAAAAACCAACAGCTCCAAAATCACCAGATAGTATCTTCACCTCTCAGACAGTGGGAAAAGAGTTTTTCTTTTTCTTCTTGAACAAAAGAATTTTTTTTTTCAAATTTCTGGTTCCATAATGTGAATAATGTTGCCAAAAAAAATATACATAATCAAAAGTTTTCTGATGACCTGTGGATATAGTTTTGTTCATGATAAAGTTCTTCATGATAAAAACGGCTTTGGACCATAGATGTTTTAGTTCACTCGTGCATGTCTGCCCATCAAAAACTCATATAATGACGTTATTTCAAGCACAAAAGCCTGCCCACCCATTCAGTGTGTAATGGATAATAAGTGTCTGTCCACCGCTGACAGCTTTCAGAGTCCCTGATGCTCAAGTGTCTGGAAGCCTTTCTTCTGCTTTTGATGGACTGGGTCTTTACAACCTACTCCACATTTGCCTATCTGCCATATGGTGTTGCTGGTACAGAAAAAAAAACACACTCTCAACTCAAAACTACATTTTATGTTCTCATACAGGAAGTTTTAATACTTGGATGGCTCTATAGCCCATTACAACAATTCCTTAAAGACTAATTAAGTAGTTGAATCATTTAGAAAAAAAAAACTAAAAAAGGGTTTTGGCAAAATATGCTGGAAGAGGTGCAAAGATCAGGCTACCACAGTTACGATACACACTGTAATGGTTTACGCACTACCCCATAGAAAGGGTTAGCATTGCAGGGAAATATAGTTTTTTGCTGTTTTGTGTGTGTTTTTGGTGGGGAAAAAAAGGCAAATTTAAAAATACATTCAAAATATTGCCCGGTTAAAAGTTCAAATTTAGCATATTCTGAACTGAAGATCGATCCAGAGCTTGGCTTCGTTTTATATAATTAATTACCAAATTATATTTATATACAAGAAAAAGAAAACAGGCTACATTGGATGCTTAAAGAAGATCTATGGCTGCAGAAAAGTTTAAACCTCCACTTTAAACTGTAGCCTACGTGATAATATCATAACGCAAACTATAATGCTGCAAGACGTTTATTGATTTCGTTTTATTCAAAATTTAGGCCAGGACAGGCTATAATATCCTCGGCTACATTTGGGATTTAGCATGTCAAAAAGCTAAAACATCAAAGCTCAAGTGATCAAACCAGGTGCACAACCTTTCTGTGTCTCTATCAGGCATGTGTCATGTAAGAGGTATCAGGTAACTGTGATTAATGGAGCAATCACCAGCGTCAGTCTTTGGTCAAGTATCGCGACATTTTCCTCTGCGCCAAAGACGCAAAAGACCTTGTGCCGACTACGGTAATGTTGGTGAGTTCCTAAACAACCCATATCCATGATCGGGTTGCCATCACCGTGTCCCATATTATAGGATACTTAAAGGAAAAAAAAAGTTATATCCTCCCCTCGCTGTCCTTTTCTGAGTTCATCAATTAGCCCTCTGCTACAGATAACATTGACTTAATGAACCGTTTCTGTAACGAGAATATTACTTCCTCCTTCTCAAATTAATGAGGCCGCTAATTGCCCTAATTTGTGTCTGAAACCCGGGCATTAAGCTTTCTCTCTGTGCTCACTAGAACCACCTCCGTAGCTTCGGGTGGGGGAGGATAATTACAGATTGTGGACTGTTTCCAACATCAAGAGGTTCTCTGTTCCTGATGCACGATGTGTGAATATTTTTAAACTGTCTTTTGTTAGGAAACGTAAGAGTATTTAAATTGAACACAAAACAAAACGATGGCTTACAAAGTAAAGGTAGACCTACTTGGTGTGTGAAAGCGGAGTTTCTCTTTGCTTTTTTTTATGTTACTGATGTAAGGTGGGATGGATGATGCTGAAAAAGCAGTTGACTGTATAGATTCATCATACAGTCTTTGGTTCCTGAAAACAGCCTATTATTACGGTAAATTCTGGAGCTTGAAAGTTTGTAGGTCAGGTAAATTCTCGCTTTCGGAGCCTAATTCAGTAGGTTGCCACGTTTCCAATTTATTTTAAAGTTAACTTTCAATAAAATCTGTATGAAATTAGTCATCTGTAAAATAGTGATAGAGTAATTGAAGCTCTAATGGGCTTATTTATATGCTGTGTTAACAACAACAAAAAACAAAAACTTAAAAAAAAAAAAAGAAAGAAAAGTGCTGAATTAATCGATGATTGCTTGGAGCCTCTAAATCCACACGTGTAACCGGAAGGGTTTGAAGGTGCCCCCTGAGAAATATTAAGAATGCTTAATTTACCAGAAATATAAACAGTCACACAGTGCTGTATAATTGAAATTACTCTCAATATGTTTATAAGTAGCCTATGAGGAACACAATTAGGAAAAAAAAAAAAAAAAGAACAGGAAAAAACACAGATGAAACTGAACAAACTCTTTTGGTGCCATTTATTTCCACTTCTGATCACCTATAGTGAATACAGCCACTTAGCTGGTTAGTAACAGTTGAGCAACAGTTATGGAACCTCTTGTTGACACAAGCAGGTGCCGCTGTGGTTGGCTGAATCAGGATTTGAGTAATTAAGGGTCAGGAAGTAAAGTGCTGGGACAGATGCCAGGTTCCATCACAAACGTCATGGGGCAGCTCATCTGTGTTTCTCTGGTTGCCAAGTTGGTGGGAGCTTGTGAAACAATTGGCAGGAAACTGAGTTGTGAAATTGCTGAGCCAATTTGTGCAACCAAGTTGGTTTGCTATGGGGTAATATTATTATTAATACTATTTGCAGGTGGAGAAAAATAGTGGGTGTCCATTTTTGCAAAAGAATTTGAGAATAACAAACTGGTTGAAGGATAATCTGCAAACAATTTGTTGCATATAAAGTGTATTTTGTAACTAATGACCCCCAGGAATTGTCACCACAAAGGGGAGTCTCTCAGAGAAAGTATGTTTCAAATTCCTTTTTTTTTTTTTTTATTTATTTATTTTTACAAGTTCCTTAGCCTATTTGTCAGAGTGATAACTAAAGGAAAAATCTCTTCAAAATCAGCCCTGCTGCCTGGTGTTTCACTTCTAACCCCTCTCATATTCTAATTTTGCTGATACACACTGGATGATTTAGACATTTACACGTTTAATTATGTGTTTAATATTATATGTTTATTACAATTTCCCTTTGGAATAAGTATATTTCATTTCATCATATTTCAGTTCAAGTAATCTATAACCATGGTACACGCTGAAGTCCTTTTCACACAATTATTTTGCTTTTTAGGCACAAAGACATGCTTGTTAAGTCACCGATGTTCCTCCTTGGTAATTCACAATCAGTGGCAGCTCAGTGTTGTCAACAAGCTGTCAATATGGAATCAACTTTTGTCGTTATTTCTGTGCTTTTCATTAAGCTCTACTCATCTCTATGTTCTGTTTGTTGCTAGTTTGTTTGTTTGCTGCCACCACCAGCAAGAGAGAGGGACCCAACTGCAGTCACGATACGTCGCCATATGTCCAATCCACGCCGGAAGTGCCAATCGGAAGTTTGTTCTTCATGTAACTTACTAAAATCTATCCCTAACCCTAACCACCCGACTACACCACACGCATCTGTTTGCAAGCCACAGATAGATACTGTAAGCGGTGTTTAACGAACTTCCACTGGAGACTTCCTGTATGGATTGGATGTATGGCAACATCCTTATCGGTCGTTGTAACTGCAGTTAGGTACTCTTGGCCACCAGCAGCTGCTGCTTTGCCTTCTTCTTCTGTGAGCTTTAAGGCAGACAGGACATTCCTAGAGCAGCTCACATCCCATCTAGTGGCATGAAGTGGTATTAAAGGAATTTACAAAACACCTTTAAAGGTACAATGTGTAAGACTTACTAACACGTAGTGTTGGTAAAGGACATAAAGTTTACTTCAAATGTCAAGCACCACTTTGAATAATCAGTGGCTCTCAGGGGAAAAGATTCTTCCATATAAACATAAACCTGTTTTTTTTTTTTTTTTTCTGGGAGTGGATCCAGTCAGGTTCAGTGATGGCTGTGCTACTTCCAAATTGTATACGCGTGTACTGTCTTCTTCTATGTGCCCTTCAAGGTGTTACTAATCTCAAATTGTGCTCCAATAGCTATCAAACAAAGCCAGAACTGTAGTTTTTAAATCTCAGAAGGTTCTCGCTTCACACAGATGTGTTGTTTGTATATTTAGAGACGCCATAATAAAAATGGCAACAAAATAAGGTAGCTGCCATGTAATTGGCCCATGGCAGATAAATATTAGCTCATTCTAAGAGAATAAAACTATAAGTCACAGCAGTCAAATAATGCGTCATGAAGAGGAAAAAAACATATAAGTCGCACTGGACTATAGGTCGTGGTCATTTTCTGTAAATAACAGCAAACAAAAGCAAAGTAGGGTGATTTTTGGATTTTTCATATCCTACTTGTTACTGCTAAAACTTTCCAATCACTCCAATTTCAAAGTTTGCGCCTGTAAATGATCATAAACGTCATAATTAAGAGGGATAATCATAGTTTTTGAGGAATTGTTCCAGGCAGTACAGCCATACGTTCAAAATGAACTCCTCTCCCTGAGATACGGCTGTTTTGGGAATTGTTCTTGGAGCAGAATATAGTTGTCACAAGCCCAGAGCGCCATCATGTGACATTAGACAGTAACGTTTACTCCTTGGCTCGTGTCAGTCAGTATGAATTAACACTTAGAAATAGACCTATGTTAAATTGTATATATATTTTGATATATAAGTTGCACTGGACTATAAGTCACACAAGCCACCAAACTATGAAAAAAAGTGCGACTTATTGTCCAGAAATACGTAGTTGTTTTAGGAAAGTGATAAGATGAAGTTTTTAGAAACAGTTTTTAATTAGGCTATATTGAATTTTTCTATCACTGCACCTTCAATTTACCAGCGCAGTATCTCACCACATGTAGTGAATGATTTATTTATTTATTCAGTTATATTGATAGTTGAGGTTGAATTTCTTACATTTAAATATTTTGTTGTACAGAGGGCAGTTTCACTGAGTAACATTTATGTAAACTTAAAATAGAATAGGAAGAACAGAATCACGGGTCTAGGTTGGTTGAACGGAGAAAAACAACCGGGGGCGAGAAGCAAAAATAGCGAAAAAGAGTTACCTCCACCCAAGTACAAATAATTTTTTCATCCGGGTTCTTAGTTTTAAAAAAATGTGTTAATAACTTTCTGTGCATTTTTTTATTATTATTTGAT
Source organism: Atherinomorus stipes (assembly GCA_023101725.1). Classification (NCBI taxonomy): domain Eukaryota; kingdom Metazoa; phylum Chordata; class Actinopteri; order Atheriniformes; family Atherinidae; genus Atherinomorus; species Atherinomorus stipes. The sequence continues at coordinate 541,517 of JALJCO010013744.1, forward strand.
TCAATTTGATCTTATACAAGTTTCTTACAGCATAAAATCAGTTGGACCAGCAGAAATTCCTGGGATGCTGATGTGAGTATTTCGTTGCATGGCTATTTCCTACTTGACTTATCATAATGATGCACACTTAATGCTAACAAACAATATATTTACTCAAGTAGCCTAGACTAAAGTCTGCCCCCCCACCACTCAGGCTGTCTGTCGGAGGGTCAATAGAAGTTGACCTCAGAAATGTTCCTCACACCTCCTCACCGTCCGCTGCCACTCCTCCGCTCACGCCCCGCACCAGATGGGAAGTGTAGCCGCATTTTTAAAGCCTGCACGCAGGGTTACAGGCTGTTGCGCTGGCAGTGGAGTTGAAGGAATGAAATATTCATGCAGCCTCCAAAAAAAAAAAAAAAGGAAAAAAAAAAACAAAAACAGAATGGACACCCCGGGATGGAGAACGTGCCGATTTATTCAACTAAGACCAGGCCTCATTAAACTGCTGGCGGCGAGGCAGGTCACGGCGATTTTCTTTACCAGCGCTCGACCCCGACTGTCTCTCACACATACAAACACACACAAACTTAGAGACAGTAAGGAGAGGTGGGGTGGGGGGTGGGGGGGACACAACCTCTCAGATCTCCCAGCGGAGAGATCTGCGATGGGTGCTGAAGCCGCTCCTCTCCTGTAATTGACGCCCTAATGAGTGATTAGCTCTTGAGTGTCAGCGTTAAAGCTCGGTTTGTTGTCGTGGGCAGCATATGGGAGACGTGGGGGCCACTGTCTGCACCAGAGGTGTGCGGCTCGTGTGAGGTGCCAAGGGACACCAGCTGATAGGCACGGTGCAAAGGCCACGTGACTACAACCAAAATTTGTAGTCTATAATTTATCTTCCTTCATTTAGCAGACTTTAAAGAGAAAAAAAAAACACCATCTTCGTCTTGGAACATCAACAATAACAATGAATCTTAAACCATTTAAAGCCCCTCCCCCAATAGCATATCCTTGTTCTCCGCCTTCTTGCTAAATGATTCATAAATTGCCTTGAGACGACTTATCAGTTATCATGGCTCTGCAATAGACAGGTGTGTCTCAAGCCTTGGCTCCCACCTGTCCGTTTTATTATTCTTTTGCAAATAATCAGGGAAAGATTGCTCATATTTTACTGTTTGTTTGAGGACAAATTTTGTGTTTGTGGCTCGCTGCCAGATCTCTGAGGGGTCAAAGCCAATTAAGGAGTCAGTTACTTTGCTGATGAGAAAGCGGTTTAAACTTCATTCCCCACCTGCGGGGACATATACCTGAGCCCATCTCTCAGAAATTACCTGAGTAAATAAAGCAAGTTAAGGAGAAAAGCTCGGAAACTTTTGGCTCAAACTTAAAAGATGCAATATCAGGCTATGTGTTTTGGCATACTGGAGTCATGTTATTACTTTATTTATTTATGGAAATGAGTAACTAACCAGGTCTGACAAAATTATTAGATCATCTTCTTTCCCCGTCAAAGTACTTCAAACATCCACGCTCTTAAATGATTAATACTTGGACTCCCCTGTGTGTGCGGATAACAACAAGGTCGTGATTGAGTTACAATGCACAATAGGAGAAAAAAAAAAAGTCAAGCTTTGTCTAATTGTTCTTTGACAGGGTCAGAGGCTGCTACCTCCTGAGGCTGCAGGGCTGTCAGAGCTGTTGGAGGGCTGGGAGTGACAGCAAGGTGACTGAGGGGAGGCTCTATAAATTGTTGGCTCACTGCAAACCGCCTCAGAGACGAAGACATCAGCCAAAGTCTTGTGTGAGACCTTTCACTGCAGCGACGACCACGGGCCTTCAGAGCAATGGCCGCTAAAGCGGAGCTTTCCAGCTGGCCAGAGTACCCAGAGGACTTCGCGCTGCTGCAGCAGCGCAACTTGGCTCACATCAACTCCAAAGCTTGGATTTCTGCTAATTCAATTCGCGCGTTCTCAAGGAGAGAAGCGCACGCAGCTGCTGACGCAGGGATTTCACTGGAGGAACTTGTACCAGTGAATAAACTCGAGTGTGTGTCCACTGCAAGCATCACAGACGCGGGCCCCGGTGAGGCAACAGCTGGAGGCAAGACGAGCAACTTCGGCCCGCAGAAACACCGGCGCGTCGCAGCCAACGCCAGGGAGAGGAGGAGGATGCACGGCTTGAACAAAGCTTTTGATGAGCTGCGGAGCGTCATTCCGTCCCTGGAAAACGAGAAAAAGTTATCCAAATATGACACCCTGCAAATGGCACAGATTTACATCACAGAGTTGTCTGAGCTCCTGGCCGGCGTGGTTCACCCAGAGTGCCGGAGTCCCCGCTCAGGGTCAGCGGAGAAGACCCCCAGGAGGAGTCTGATCCACTCTCTCCGGCCAGCAACCACTGCGCAGCCCCCGACCCTGCTGGGCGCAGAGCAGCAGCCGCGAGACCCATCCGCTTCCATCAATCAGCTGATCATACTCGGAGCTGCATCCGACTCGGAGTCAAATAAATCAGGGGTTTCCTCCCACAGCAGTGATGGAGAATCCTCGCATCTCAGCGACATGGAGGACGGTCAGAGTGGGAGACAGCTGACGGAGAACGGTTACCACTGACCTCTGAGTGGTCCCCAGATGTTTATGAGAGCAGACAACAGACATGCGAGAAAGCTCCAGCAGTCTTTGGTCCTCACTCAGATTAATTGCTCTGCCTGGTGGAAGAAAAAAATAACTCAACTGCATCCTCAGAGATCTTCATGTCTTCTTTCTGATGGTCAGATGAACTCCTTTAGGCCTTTGTATGCACTTTAAGGTCCTGAACAATAACTACTGGCATTCCCTGTGTCATTAGTTGGATTTTAGATTTTATTTCTAATAAAAAAACAAGTATTTTTCTATTTAAGGATAGCTAAGGGGTATTTTATGAGGGATGTTTTGATACAATAAAGATTTACTGGAGACATGAGTGTTCATTTTAAGTTATTTTTGTAACAGCTGCTGATTTCTACACGACACACCAAAAAGTTAGGAATATTCAGCATTTGTATGATGTCAGAATTTAACTAAAATGCACTATAACCTTTATAGGTAAACTTAACTTGATTTTCTCTAAAATGAAAGCACATGTAAAACCTTTCAATGTTTAAGTATTGCAGAAGATGCTGCACTTGTACAAGGTGATTAGCTGCAATAAACAAAACAAAGTGTCTAAAAGGGATGCACGATATAATCGGCCCCCTATCGGTATCGGCCTATATCAGCCTTAAAACTGAGTATCAGACATTGGCCATCCCATCGATATTTCACAGATATTTAACAGATATTTAACTGATCAGCCTGCTGTTTCTAAAGTCTTAAAAAAAAAAACCTTCTTCAAAAACTTCTTTTTTACAGACTTTAAAACTTCTAAAGACTAGAGGTGGGAAAAAATATTGATACACTGACATATCGCAATATTTTTATATGCTGATATCATTGGCATTTAAAAATGCAGTATCAAATTTTACAAATGAAATCTTGCGATATTTCATCGTTCTTTTATGAAATCTCACAAGAATTCACAAAAATTTTGCGATATTTTCATATGCTGATATCACATTGATATTCAAAAACGTGGTATCCATCTATTTTACTATTGAAATCTCGTGATATTTCATCTTTCTGTTATGAAATCTCACGGGAATTCACGAAACATCATGAGATTTTGCAACAGAACGATGAAATCTCATGAGATTTTGTAAGTAAAATAGATCGATACTGCGTTTTTAAATATCGATTTGATAGCGGCACATGAAAATATCGGGATATTTTGGTGTATCTATATTTTTGCCCACCCCTATTTTTTAAAGTGTCGGAAACGGATAACAAAACCAGTGACTGCTAATTTTTTCAGCTTTAACGAATTTTGAAATATCGTCATATCGGATATCGGCACAAATTCCAATCTCATGCATCCCTAGTCTAAACCACAAATTACTAAATGTTCTGGTTCAATTGCAGCTTTTATCATAATCATACTGCTCGCCTTTAGAAATCAATACGGTACCTAAAACATGACAAGTTGTCGAGACATTTTATATTGTACTCACCACTGTTGTTCGCTTTTGTTACAATATTTTGAGATTAATTTCCATTATACAGTTCTACATAAATGCCTTACATTTTTAATATAAAATATCAGTGTTGCATGAACTTTTGCTATTTCTTGTAAATTCCACCCAAAGTTGCACATTCCTAACTTTTTGAGTAGTGTATGAAACCAAATCATTTTGGGGTTTTTTCTAAGAAAGTACCTGTATATTTCAAAGATGCAATTTAATTTCTTACATATAGTAAAAAGACATTGCTTTTTCAAAATCTTTCTGCTATGAAACAGCCCAGCAGTGAGCCAGCAAGCTTAGCTTCATGACTTTAAAAGTATTGATCTACAAGAAGATGAAAGTAATCTTTTTTTTTTGCAGCTGCAGTCTTCACAAAAAATATGACTTACAGATACATTTTTCTCACAAGAAAAACATCCAAACATCTGCAAGCACAAGATGCCTAACTGTGCACCCTTAGGAAGGGAATTTATAGCAGTTAAAAAAATCTTTATGACAGTTTATCATTGCTTGAATTGCTCCATTTAGTTTGTTAACTAACAGGCTACTGAGGAAATGCAGGGCCGCTTGATCCAAAGGGAAAAGGTGGCTGGAACTTCGCCAGGTCCTTAGAAATCATTTCTGCCAGCTTCTGTTTAAAAGTGCCGGGTGCCTCTTTGGGGGCGAAGCGAGCAGCAGAGCCGACGGCCTCCTCCGTCTCCCTCATCTCATCTTTATCCAGGACCTGTGTGCTACACTCCAGCTGCGTGTAGTCGTCCACTGGGGGCAGATGCGGGCTTTGGCACCTGGGTTGGTCACAGTCATCGGATTTGGCGAGGGCAAGGGGAGGTGGCGGGGGGAGGATGAAAGAGAACGGCTGGGGATCTGAGGAAAAATCATATTTTTTCACCTCAGAATAGACGCAGTCTGAATCAGCCATCTCAGTTTTTCTTGTCAAGGGAGGTGTGTGTTTCCTCAAATTGTAATAAAGACTGTGCTCCACGATGTCTTCCAGCTTTATAGCTTCCAGGGAATGATAAACTTCATCTTCATCCTCACCTTCCTCTACCTTTGCCTCCTTACTGTTGGAGAGAGAGGCTCCCATTAGAGACGAATGCTCTCTGTTTTGTATATAGGCATCATTAATGCTAGAGTACTGGCAAGCGGACTTGTCCTCTGTGTCTGCAGGAACATCTGCAGGGTTGCAGAAAGGAGGAGCAGCAGGCCGGTTGGTTTGTACTGGGGGGGCAACACTTCTGGGAGGACTGGGAGGAGCCATTTCACATAATGATTGTCTGTTGGCACTACGAGGCTGGGCACACCGCTCCTTCTCCAACGAACACTGCTTGACTATAGCCTGGAAGATCTCGGGACCATCTTGTGCCAGGAAGGTGAACACTCCTTCTCCTGACTCACAGCGGCGGCCTGCTTCAATGCTGAATCCCCCCTGCAATCAAACGCAAAATTGCACCTCTTTAAAATGACATTTTGCAAAAGAGAATAAATAATTAAGCTTTCGCTAGTGAGCGTTACAATAGTTACACGAAAAGCAGATTTTATTGCTTTTGGAGAAAGCTGATTTCCAACAGCTGCTTCATATTAAGGCGAGACACTACAGGCAAATGTAACTAACTGGTATCACCATGAAACTTTCCTAGTTTATTCCTCACATTAAGGGCTATAATTTTTTGTGTTGAAAATTTTCTGAAATTTTATGTTTAAATATGCAAATTAAGTGTTATATGGCCAAAAATGTGCTAATTTGCAAATATTTCTAGGAAAAAAAATCTAAACACAGGACTAAGCCAGGTTAAAAGCTTCTTCTGAATTTTGTTCACATTTGTTTAGAGGGGATTTTGGATATCTCTATAGATCATTTCACAATTTAGAATATACTGTCAACAACCAGAAATAAACGAATTTTTGGGCATATTTTTGGGATGAAATGTTCTATAAATCAGGCTGTGAATGAGATATCAAAAAACCCTTCAGCAAAAACTTTAAGAATACAGTCAGGAGCAAAACTTGAAAGTTTGGTTTCTGTAAGTGCTCCTAAAATGGAGATTTCTTACCCGGAATAAGAGAAAAAACTCATTTTGAGAAAATACATTCTCCACATTTTTGTTCTATAACACTATTTACAGACATCAGATCCAGTCAGATTCATGAGCTGGAAATATCAAGTTTGGTTGAGATAACATCGTCCAGGAAAAAGAGACATTTCCAACGATACCAGGCATGAAGGGTTCAGACGGTGCTGCATTTTGAGGGGATTTGGGTGCATCAGACAAGTATCATGAAATAAACTCCTAAAATGTTTATTTTTTATGTTTTTTTTTTTTTACACTAGTTTGAAATAAAACATGTTGAAGGAGGGAAAAAAACGAAAATCTCAAAATTGACCAGGTGGTAAAAACTTTTTTTTTGTGTGTGTGTGTTTTTTTTTTGTTTTTTTTTTTACCTGTAGTGCCTCCCCTTATACAGAAAAACATTAGAGATGATTTCATTTCCCTTCCAACTTTTGGAAAGTGGGGATATTTGCAATCTCTTCCATTAGTGATGCAGATCATTAACCTTACCTCAACTTGTCCAAATTTGCGTAAGAGCCTGTATGGCCAGCTGTAGATGACCCCACTGCTGATGGCAGACAGAACCAGAGCCTCTTTGTCGGGGGACACCAAATATTCTCCAGCCAGCTTGCACCTCTTTGATGCTTCTGTGCTCAGGATCTTCACTTGGAAGTGGTTTGGAGGAAGAGCTAAACATAGTAAAAGTGGTGAACCCAGCTTTAAAAAGAATTTTCCATAGGAGGTCTGAGCAATAACAAGTGAACAGAAAAAAGCACATATAAATTTACATAGTGATTTTATTTTATTTTATTTTTTTTTAAAAAGGAAGTTATTTGAAATGGTTTGCATTATACTAATCCCCTCATGTGATTGGCCTGTCTGTATTGTTCAGAAGTGTAATCCATTAGGGAATAAAAGGAAATGCATTTGTATAAGCCTGAGCTTGCTGACACTAATACATTCAGTCTTTTATGTTTGAATAAATTAGTGTCAAGAGTTGCTCACATATATTGAAAGTTTCTGCCGATGGTTCAAATTTATGGAGTTATGACATCTTTTTCCATAATAACAAAAAATAATTATATATTCACTAATTTGCTTTGATTAACAGACTATTCATTCAGTAACGGGATCATTTTCATGGCTATTATTCCCTACGCTTGTAGAAAATTTACAAAGTCAAGTGCTGATATCTGTGAACTCAGACTGCAGTTTGTCAGGACAGAAACACGATGGCTTAAACCAGTGCTTCCAACTTTTTCTCCCTGTTGACCTTCTCCGTGCAACAAAACAGCCGTAGACCTCTTTGCCACCCTTTGCTGAGACCCCGCTTGGTTTTATGCCTTCATTTGCGAGGTTCTCACCACAAATGATTCACTGTGGCTGAGGGGTGGCCAAGCCCACCTCTCCAGAACCACTATCTTGGAACTTATCGATGTATTCCTTCTCCGATACAGCTGAATCAAATGAATGCTTGTTACTAAGCCTCTGCAGAGCACATGAGGTAATTCAGGTGTGTTGGAGATAAGATGCATCTAAAAGTTGCAGGATTGTGGCTCTCAAAGCCCCCAGTCTGACTCATTTCTTGCCCTTTGATAAAACCATGATATAACGAAACCAAAATGAAAAAAAAAAAGCTTAAGCTGATACACACGTCAACTCACCTCTGTGGGGACATTAGAGGTGTAACAATAATTGACCTATATCAATGTATTGATCCTAAATTGATCCAAAATCCCCCAAATCTTTCCAAAATCTTTATCAAACCCACTTTTACTTTGAAAATGGTTTTATCTTGATGTTCTTCCCACACAACATTGGGGGCCCCTGGGAGCCACTAGCTTAAACAATCTAACAAACTAGAAATAAAAGAGACTTTTTTATATTAACAACAATTTAAGTTAGAGATAACATAAATAACAAAAGCACCAAGCAATTTTCTGAAATTGTCCAACCAGGACAGCTTCTGTACTTTTAACAGGTAAAAAAAGTTGGACGTGAAGAAGACATCATGGGTGACGAGTCAGACAGAAGACGCAAGCCAGAAGTCATAAAATACGGTAAGAATTTGTGTCGAATGTCATGAAAAAAGTATGCACATAAATCATTTGATAAAAATCTTTTGGTTTTGCTTTGAGACCTGACTATGTACATCAGAGCAGAAAAGGATGTTTTTTTTCTCAGTAGGGGTTTTTTTCTTACCTTATCTGACCTATGTTTTGCAGGTCAGAACTTTGTTAACAGTAATTGCAACATCCCCATAACAGTGCTTTTGTGTTATTGTGTGTGTGTGCAAGTTTTCTATTACTCTTTTCATGTCAAAGGTCCTTCTTTAAAGATAAACTGGTTCAAATGTTGAAACTGTATACCACACATAGGCCTTTTATAGAGGAGCATCATGTGGAGCATAGGTGTGTGTGATCATTTGTGACCATGATGAAAGTTCAGTCAAGGATCCTGGTTTTCTGCAGGCATTCCATCATGATGCAGTCCAAACTCATGCTTGTTAGTTTAACTGGTGACTCTAAACAGACCTTAAGAGTCTTAAGAGCGTGCATGGTCATTTGTCTCATTAGTCTTAGTCCTGTGGCGACTACTCTTATAGCCTGCAGGTAAAAAAAAAGAAATGGGTGTAGAGGAAGGAGATAAACTTAAAAAAAGAGTCAAGGTAAGAAATAAAAAATAGATTAAAAAGGTCTATTTAAGAGCTTCTCATCTGTTTTTACCACCTTCTGTCTTTATACCCTCCCTGACACATAACTTTCACACAGCTCCTTGATGATGGTCCCTTGAACCTGTGCCTAGCAATTACCCTGGCAAACAGTAAAAAAAAAAAAAAAATTACCTCTTTTCCAAGATGAGTAAAGGTCATTTTCCTCCATGGTTAAGCCATTTCCTCCCTCAAAATCCCCTTTGGCTGATCCTCCAGTGTCCCTCTGTAAACACGGTGGCATGGTAAACATCACATGGAGTGTACACCTCCCTCTTATCGCTGTTTTATGACATCAAAGTGGTAAGATGCAAGCAAGAACATAGCTTGTGCAAGCAGAGAAATTGGAGAAGTGACAGAAGTTCCAGATACTGTTTTAACTTCCTCATTATTTTATCTGTCTCAAGCTGTGGGTAAGCTTGATCCTCACCTTTCCCAAATTCAAAAGCTGATATGATAAAGGAAAGGGGAAAGAAGGGAGATGAGTGATACCTGGAAGGCGAGAAGACAGAGGGCACTGAGCCATTCCTGGCTTGTTGTGGAGGCAAAGGTGTATTTGCTCTGGGTGGTGTTTAAGTAGAAAGCTGTGCAGCCAGCAGGGCAGGACTCCTTGGCAGCAGGAGTGACGCTGAGGCAGTCACTTAAACGCACCACCTTCCTTTCTTGTGTTTTCTGCCGGCTGGATTTAAACTGTTCGCTAATGGAATTGCTGTCAGATGCAGGGTAGAGCTCCAGCCTGCCCACCCCTGTTGAGCTGGGCTTAAAAAGCACCACCCATATTTTCCGCCATGTTCTCTGAGTGGAAGAGAGAAAGAAAAATAATAAAGCTGATTGAGGACTTTCCACTGAGACTCAAAAACCACTTTGGTTGTTTTTAGAGGTCTCCACCCCATCCTTCCTTGTCTATATTTTATTTAGAAGAAGTGTGATGTTTCCACTATAGAAAAAAACGATGACCCAAGTTGAGTGTTGAATTAAGCATAAGAACCTAACAGTCAGCAGCCAAGTCAGAGTTCCTGTTTATCAGGACAAAAGATCTAAATTACTTTACATCTAATTTAAGAACACATATAAAGCCTCCACAAGGATGTCTGTAGCAAATTCTAGCATTACCTTGCAGGCCATGTTATCATTTGGGCATTTGCCCCTCAAACAATACCAGTTAAAAAGCAAAAAAGGGCACAGTTGTCTCCAGATTTATTCAAATAGCTTCAAACAAAACATGTTTGCCAGTGAAACAAGCGCTTCTACAGAGGGGCTGATTTTAAGATGATAATGTTGCAGTTGCAGTTTGGGAAACTAAAGTTGACCATTTCCGCACTGAAACGTCAAACAACCAGAATTGTCTTGAAAGTTTAAGACCATTAAACCCAAGATGGAAAAAACAAATACCACAGAGCTTCCTTCATGCAGCAAGAGGGGCTTACAGAATAATCTCTGATAAGGCTACTACGCTCGGCTGCTTTAACAAGCATTTTATTGCCTCTGGTTTCATGATTGATTCTTGTAATTACATCTGAGTGTCCCCCCCCTTCCCTTTCCAATACCCCGACTGTTTTCTGTAACAATCACACTATGTCAAATTATTCCTTTACTTTTTATGTTATTTCTCTTAGAGGAGCATAAAACCCTCCCACTACAACACATTAGAGAATCAGCAGGTGTGTATAATTTAGAGCCAGTCCTTTTCAAGTTGGCAACTAATTTTAATGAAGCCCTCTTACAATGTCAAAATGGAAATCTGCAAAATTTTTTTTTTCTTAGCTTGTTTAAAAACAGGTTACCCAGCATTCTTGCAGGCCCATCGTTAAATCGTCTGCTCTGGTTAAAGCTTTTGGGTCGTGTGCTGGCTGATTGAGTTTCTGTCTGCTAACAGAAATCAACGCAATGCTAAGTTTGATTTTAGAAAACAGAAAAACTACAGCAGCCCTAAACTACAGGAACCCTTACAGTTTTCCCATATATCAGCAGTTATATAAATGTTTCTGCTGCAAATTAACGTGAGCAACATAAAAGTCCTGCAACACAGTGACAGTGTGACCCGCTGATTCATGTTCACACCTACAGTGTCACTTAACTTTCCACTTTGAATGACTGTTTAAGTCAATTACAGTCTCTGATATGAAGCAGAAGGGTGATGAGGTGGAATTAGTTTGCCTTCAAACAAAGAAGATCTTACAACATATAATAAAAATTACATGCTCACAAGCTTGTACAGCTTGTGGTAACCACATTTTGTGGGTGTGACCTCAAATATTTTCCACTGAAAGTAGTTTTGTTTTGGGTGTTGAGAAAAACAGTTTAAAATGGCTTTAATTTAATGCCAATTATAGGATTGATCAAGAAGTCAGGTGGGTGAGGGTCACAGAGCAAGTGCTTTAAAAGCGCCGTGCGTGCTTTAAGTACTTTAAAGCACTTTAATAAAAGCCTTTTTTCTTTTTGCCAACGACCCACCAAGATAAATAAATAAATGAATAAAAATAAATGTATTTTGACCTTCAAAACACTCAACTGTAGATATTCTTGAACATTTCTATTGCTGAATATTATGGTGATGAAGCAGCAATGCCTGCTTCTAAATATTTCCCTTAAATATATTTGCCCTCAAGCTACAGCATCATCATTCTGTACTCTGCTTAACCCTCCTGATGGTTTTCTTTGCAGTTTGAAGCTTTAATTTTCTTCTAATAATCATCTCAGAATATATTTCTTTTTAATGTCTCTCCTGATTAGCAGGCATCAGTGTTTTTAAAGTCAGGATACTCAGAGGACTTCATGGCTGCAGACTGTTGGTGTAAAGTTTGTTTGAAGTCTGCATCATCTATCCTTTCCTGACACTGAACGTTAAAACATTTTCTCAGACAAACCACAACCACAGCCTGAAACATTGGACTTTCCATTTAAATAAGTTCTGCTAATTTTTTTTAAATGCACTTAACTATTTATAAATGAATAAAAAGCAGAAGTGCTCTGCACTTTCCAAAGGATATTTTCTCTTACATACTGTAGGGTTCTGAGCTACAATATAATCGGGGTTTGCACCAACCTGTGATTACATTTAAAATAGAGCAAACCTTATAAATCATAAATGAACAGTATTTAGTAGAGGAGAGATAATCTCAGATTTTACAGGTGACTTTATGTGCTTATGTGTGGCCCCAAGGACAAACACAAGAATAACAGAACAATCTTGGCAAGCACCTGCTCCCGACTTAAACTGGTCTGCAACAGTAGTCATATTTACACAGAGTAGTTCCCTAAAGAAGTCCTTATGCAGTAAAAGGTAAAAAAAAAAAAAAAAAAAAAGGCTTATGGAAGCAGAACTGCTGTTTAGTTTGCAGTTAAATTTCCATTAGCATGAAAAAATTGAAAAAAAAAAAAAGCCTTAACAGTTAAGCTACTGAGTGATGCCATCTTTGGTTAATAAAGGACTTTTCAACTTTCAGTAAATACTGAAAACAGGATGCAGAAAACCATTTATCTAAATTAGACTTTATAATATTATAGTATAGATTGTGTTGCTAGATTGTACTGCATTTTCCAAAACATCCCGTTACATAAGTAAATATTTGGTCCATTTTGGTATCCAATGATCTGAGATCAATCAGCTGAACTAAAGTAACATTTATCATAAATAATGACGCTTTAGAAAACTCACCTTTCCAAACTTGACACCTTGAAGGTACAGCATCCCCTCCTTGAAAATGACATCCATGCTTGTGAGCTTTGTTTGCAATCTTCTCAGTCTACTACAGCAGTTGTTGCTGGTCGGGTTAAAATTAGAGATCCTGTGGCTCAAGAGTTTCCTTGACGTCACCAAAACCTCATATTATTACTGCCCTGTGCACCTCTCAGAGGTATAAAAGACATCTGATCTTGGACTTAACTGTTGCAAAATGAGGGCATGCAAGTTGCATGTCTCTGTTTTCTTAAGTCGAACTTCCCTTTGCATTGTTCTGCGTTAAAGCAACTTCCTCACCTTGCTAAACTGATGTGATGCCATGACTTTCTTTTTCCAGACAACACAAAAGATTAGCATAAAATATAGAAGTTTTATTTACAATTAACAAAACAGTCTTTTACAAATTTATGAGAGAAAGAACATTCGGAAGGAAAAGGTGTGAACTAACTCACAAACCTGCATACTGTGTAAGATTCTGATAAAATACACTTCCTTACTTCGGTGACATGACATGTAACAACAGTTTCCTCAGAAATCTTTCTAACTTCCTTTGAGCATTGGACAATCTTTTTTCTGAGGAAAAAGCTATTAAAAGTCCATCGAGCTATGAGCCAGGTAGTCTTTCCTTCCAATGTTGGTGACCTGCTTGGTTTGCATGGCCTCCAGCTTTGGACAGTCTGTAATACGATGGCCAAGACCACCACAGAATGTACAGCCCCTCTCCCCTGTGAAAAAACACATGAATTACATATGTAAAAAAAAAATGCTTGCAAACACACAACAGCTGGATATTTAGATTAGTTATGAGGAGAGTTTACAAAGTGACTAAGGCCTAGTCCACACGGAGCTGAAGCCGGTTTAGGTGTGAAACTGATAGCAGATATCTGGGGAAAGGTTTCGCAATCCCCCATGAAACCGCTGTAGCACATCATACGAGGCTGTGGGTGGCGTTATGATGATTAAGTAACACTCCAAACCTAGAACAAGACACAGCGCATGCGCAAATAAAGACTGACCGCGTGTCGCTGGAAATCAACAAAGGAAGAGCAGAAAGGTAGAGATGGCCGAGGATTTACGAGGCAAACGCTAAAGTTTTCTACACAGTTGAAAACAGTCGCTCATCGACGCCATTGCGGTTGTGAATTTTTTTTCAATGAACTTTATTGTTTTTGTGAACAAGACCAACGTGCGTTGTCCCCCTCACCCCCACCCCCAACCCGTCAAGGTTTCAAACCTTTCCACCTTGGAGCTCGGTTTCAGAGATGACCGATTTCAGGAGGCTAATCCCTGGTTTCTTGAGGATGATAGGGCAGATTTCTTAAATTCTTTTTACAGTTTTGGCATGGCGCCGTGTGGACGGCCCCTAACTCAGAAGATGGCAAATATGGTCTGACACAAACATGCAAACTGGTTTTTCTGTGAATGACTCACCTCCGATGTCCAGCATGGTCTCATCTCCTGTCTGGAGGACTTGGAGGACTGGAGGAACCTTCTGCTTGGCTTCAACTAGCAGAGCTTTCAGATCCATTAACACTGACTCATCTATTAGGGCACATAAAACACACACTTCTTGTTGACTTACTGTCATTCAACTTAAACAAGTCAGTAAAAGGTACTGCAGGAGGTTCCTCATGTTCTCCGAGTTGTGTAGAACTATTTCTTTGGCCACTGTGAAGTGTTAGTTTTAAGCACATTTTACACATTCCACCCTACTGTGTGCATCATGCTGTCTTTCTCAGGCTTCTATAATTACTGTGTGATGCTTAACAGTTGCAGTTGGTGGCATTTTTCCCACCATCACATCACAAAGATGACAATCACACCATCACCACCAAGCACACACAAGAGTTTGACGTACAAAAAATAATATATTTGTTCTAATTGATGTTTCCTTACCACAGCCTTTGTTGATGAATGTTGTGGCAATACCGGTCTTGCCTGATCGTCCAGTTCTTCCAATTCTATGGACTGAAACAAGAATATTTAAACAAACCAGATTGAGAAATTGATAAGACAGCTAATGAGCTTATATTGTGACAATTTTAAGAAGACAGAAGTGTTCATATATCATATATACATACATATACACACACTCTTACCATAGTTCTCTATCTCTTCAGGCATGTCATAGTTCACTACGTGCTGAATAGCTGGGAAATCCAAACCTTTGGAGGCAACATCTGTGGCAACTAAGACATCCTTCTTTCCTTCTTTGAACGCTTCTATGGCTTTTGTTCTTTCCTCTTGATCTGAAAAACAAAACAAATAACACAAATATCAAATATCACTTCAACAAACAGGATTTCCAGTGAAATTTGTGACATTTGCAGGTAGTATGCCATCTGGTGAAAATAAGATAGGAATATAAAATCTGGGGGGAGAGGAGATTAATTAAGTAATAATAAATTTTTCTTTTATTTTTAAATCTTTTGAGGAAGAAAATAGATTTTTTCTAATGTACAAATAGACAAGGAAAAAAGGGAAGAGAAAAAGAGAAAGAAAAAAGAGGAAAAAAAATAAAAAACAAATAAAAACAAAACAAAAACAGGGGGGGAGAGAAGAGAGGAGAGAGAGGTTAGAAGTATTATTTCTGTCTATTGCTTGTTATTAAATCAAAAAACCGACATCAAAATAAAAATGAACGAATGATTTTATACCTAAAATAAAATAAATACTTATTAGAAGGATGGGGAAAGGAAGGGATTGAAAATCTAGTAACAATGAGGAACTACATCAAAACAGGAATAAAACTGAACTAAGTTGTAATATTCCCTCCAAACACTGCAGTCCTCTGTGTGTACTGTCAATCATAACTTTGGATTTCTGTGATCAGAAGAGAATCCTGCGTACCTTTTCCTCCATGTATGGCCACTGCCTCCACACCCTTAAGCAGCAGATATTCGTGGATGGCATCGACATCAGCCTTCTTCTCAGCAAATATCAGCACCTGTCACAGAAAAGAGGGATTTGAGGCAATGTTTGCCTTTATACTTTTCAGGTGTGCACGTATGAGAATATGTGGAGGCACTCACTGGGGGTGGCGTTTTCTGGAGACACTCCAGGAGGTAGACCATCTTTGCTTCCTCTTTGACGTATTCCACTTCCTGTGTAACATTAAAGACCATTTAGCTCATTAAATCTTCTCAAGTGTGTCTGCAAAACTCAACGTCTATCTTATTTATGTTTTTAAAAAAAGGAAGTATAGTGACACACAAACATACCTGGATAACATCCAAGCTGGCAGCTCCAGCTCTGCCCACATTAATGGTTACAGGTTTGACCAGAGCACTCTTGGCAAAGTTCTGGATCTTCTTGGGCATAGTAGCACTGAAAAGCAAAGTTTGTCTTTGCCCCTAGAGACGAAGAAGAAGAGGGGGAAAAAAAACAAAACAGGATTACAGTTTCCAGTGCCAGAATGCAATCATAAAAAAAACATCATCCAGCATCAACAGATTGAGAGCAGCAGCTGAAGTGAACACTTGGTCAGCCACTAGCAGTGCTTGCTGCCTCCGGAAAAACAGCCAAAATTGGCTTCAGGAATGGAACATGAGTTTATTGGATCATGTTGCAGACAACCTTTAATTATTTCACCTAAAAACAATGATTGATGTTACAATGTTTGGGCTAACCAGTCATACACTAGCCTCGTGAGACCATCCTGATCTCGCGAGCTTCAGGTTTTCACTCGCAGATCAGTCTGGCTATTTGCCATTGAAGAGAAAAAAGAGGGGAAAGGGAGGAGGGGGGAGGATTTGGAGCAGTTCACCAAACAAACATCCAATCAGCGTTGGCTTTGAGGCAGGTTGACGTGTGACGCAACGAGAAGCGACAGTTCAGTCTAAACAACATGGCGGCTTTAGCGGACAAAACTAGCGTCAGCGTGGCTTTTGCTCAAGTTTTATCGGAATTACAGAGTATTTCTTCACTGAAAGGAGAGCAAAAACCTGCTCTAGAGGCTTTTCTCAAAGGAAAATATGTTTTTGCTCGTGTTTTCATTGTCGCTTTGTTAGTAGGTCATATGCTTCGTTGATCTGATTGGTTGATTTGGCCCATCTATCACCAACATAGGCGGTGATAGACCGATGCCTTATCCAATCAGCTAACCAGCATTTTCGCCCCTTTCCAAAACTACTCTAATGGTTGGTTACCAGATGGATATGCGGAGCAAACCCATCTGAGCGGAGTCAGGTTTGATATACACATGGTCAAAACAAAACAGATCAATGCAGGGGAAAACTACTGAAAACTACGGAAAGTTAATCTCACCTTAAAATATGAGAAGATGGTCCTGATGTCTTCTTCAAAACCCATGTCAATCATCCTGTCTGCTTCATCCAGAGCCAAGTAACGGCAGATGTCAAGACTGACCATCTTCTTCTGCAGCAGGTCCATCAACCTTCCAGGGGTGGCAACCATCATGTGGACACCACTGAAATCAAAAGGGTACAGAGAAAATCAACCTTAATGATAACTGAACACTCAAACTCTTTTAAAAACTTTTACTATTAAATCAGTTCTCAGATGGTGATGTCATTTCTCTATTTTGTCCATTTTGTTTCCTTCTTAATGTGTCCAGAATCAAGGCGTTTCACTCGTTGCCAACTAAAAGTGAAATTCTGAATAAAATCCAGACTTTTTTCTCATCAGAACAAGCATTTAGTCTTACTTACTGTTTGACTACCTCCATCTGCTCCTTGACAGACATTCCTCCGATGCAGAGGGCAGTGCGCAGCTGAGGCGCTCCCTCCTCCTCCAGGAGCTTGCAGTAATACTCTATGATGCCATGTGTTTGCCTCGCCAACTCTCTCTGGAATCGAAAAGAAGTGGTAATAAAATCAAATGTGCTTTAAAAAGCTGTGGTTATGAGCTAAATAACGTTTCCCCAAGCTAATGCCATTATATATTGACTGAAATGGATATTACCAGCTTCATAGCAGTTTGGATTAAACACCAAAGGGATAAACATTTTCTTATTTTTTCTCATTTTTTGATGTGCATCTGGCCACGCAAGCCAATTTTGGTTTTGTATAGCCAGATATTTAGAAACTCATGGGAGACATGTCACCCTCAGTCTCAAATACAGCAACAAGGTGACAGATTCAATCTCACAAAAATACATTAGTGTGTCTGTTAGTCTGGAGAAAAGCCATGCATATACGGTGTCAGTACGTTCTGAAACAGAACTACATTAATGAGACATTAAAGGAGCAGTGGGTTGGGTTTAATGGCACAGCAGCAACGTTCCAGATATGCTGGCCAAACATAATGCAAAAAGCTTTCTACTGAGCTAGTGATTTCTTTTTCTGCCCTGGGCTACTGAAGGAACAATGTGTTGCAATGTGATCGTCTTCAAGAAATATTGTCTGAAGAAATAAACGGCTCCTAAAGTAATAAAAACAATGATTTACATGTTCATTCAATATTAACTAATAAAAACATAATCATGCATGTCAGATTACATTTTTGCCAACAGTTACACTGTAAAACTTCAATCAGACATGAGGATCCTAATAAATCTGACAGTGCTATTAGGTCTGTCACAACTATCTGAGCTGATCATCTCTTCCAGAATCACTGGAGCATTTCTTTTACCGTGACAGAAATGCCATATTTCCATCAATATTTCCACCTCATTTGCACTGTTTGCACCCCCTTTCTTTTGCCAAGGTTTGACAGCACCAATTATATGTGTAGCATGTCTTACTGAAGGACAGATGATGAGTCCATACGGTCCCTCTCTCTTGAAGAAAGGCAGCCTTTTCTCCTGCTCCAAGGCGAACATGATGATCGGCAGAGTGAAGACCAAAGTCTTTCCAGACCCAGTGAAGGCGATGCCAATCATGTCTCGACCTGACAGACTACAGAAACAGTGTGAGCTACAGAATGTTAAAAAACTGACAACTAGTGGTAAAGATGGGTTTTTGAAATAAAAGATGATTTCTTTCAAATGACTTCATATTACAAGCACTGTTGAGAATGTACGGTGGCCATTCGTGTCCAAAATTCTCCCAGCCATAAAGATGAAAACATCTATTAGTGGATTCAATGGTCTCAAGTGTAGCTATGACTATACAATGAGGAACTGTTTTTTTATGTCTTTTACGGCATTACTTATCCCAAACAGTGCTCTAACTCCCATTAAACAAAGCTGGTACAGTAGTTTAAAAGTTCAGAGGGTTCTCACTTTTTGTCCATTCAGGGAGACTGTATTAAAAATGGTGAAACAAATATGGCAGCCTCCATATGTGCACCCCCCAACAAGTAGATATAAATTACTCATTCTAGAAAAATAAACATAACAGTTATTCTACTGCAATGATTACAAATAAATGGAAACACAGTTTTGAATTATACATCACATTTTTCTGTCATTGACCACCGATTTTTTACACACTGTACCTTTAAATTCTATATTTTTGTCTGTATTTATCTAAAAGGGACAATTCACATCAATGAACATAAAATGTAATTATGCAAGATTTAGCCAATGGCTAATTTCCATCTGTAGTGTACACCCTGGCAGATAAAATAAAAACAAAAATATAAACACAAAAGTGATGGATGAATACTAAAATCATCCACACAGCTTGGAGGACATACCTGAGACAGATTTAGAAAAAAAAAAAAAAATCAGGCAACAAGAACATACAAAAGTAATAGAAATAAAACACTTTCAACAGATTAAGAAAGCAAAAATGATCAATTCACATTTATAGTACACTGGATGCATTTTCGTTTCATGTGCTGCACTTACACTGTGGGGATTCCCTTGAATCTGGATTGGTGTTGGGTGCACAATTCCCTTCTTTTTCAAACCTTTCAAAATAGCTGAAAATACAATAAAACAAGGATTAGTTATATATATTTATGTGGGACCTCTGAGGGCACTTTATATAGGCACTATGTATATATAAATATTCTGTATATATTCCATCTACATTCTAAACTAAAAAGTGCAGCATAAATCTAATCCATATTATTATTATTATCATTATTAAACCTATATCACGGGTGTAGTTTTCACCTGGTGGAAACTTCATCTCCCTGAAGCTTTTGATGGGAGCAGGGATGCCATCTCCATCAACCAGGATGTGGAATTTCTTCCTGACGCGTTCATGTCTGGTGTCCGGCATATTCAGGATGTAGCGTGGTGCCTTCCAGCTACAAAGAGGATTTAGGTTAAATGACGGTTAAGTGAGGGAAAAACATTTTAGATTTCACTGATGAAAAGCTCACCTTGTTTTTATGGGATCATCATATATGATACCTTTGGCCATTTCCTTCACAGACATCAGAGCTAACAGATGAGAGTAAAAAGTGGGCTAAATTAGTTTTGGCATCTTAACGTTTACAAATCTGATTAATAATTTAGCAGGACTTCACAGGGATTTGACAGCATTAGATTACCTCTGCCCTCTGCAACACTTTCAAGAATCTTCTCCTCCTCCTTCAGCTGCTTCTCTTTCGCAGACTCCTTACGGGCTGTAAGCACAATCATCAAGCAACTGAGACAATGAAGAACCCTTTTATTGAGTTAAATAAAAGAAATATAACAAAAATGTATTAAAAATATACTGAGCAGGTCTAGTGTGAATTGCAGGTACAAACCTTCTGCTTTTTCTTTGAGGTGCTGATGTTGATCAAGAAGACTAACATTGGAGCGAGGGCCCAGACCCTCATCCTCATCCCTCTGCTCCTCCCCGCTGTCTTTCTGCTCCTCATCCACTGCCTTTCCTCGCAAACGTAACATCTTCTGCAGCTGTGAAGTAAACGTCCAAAGATGCTTTGATTTTTCATACAAGTTAAAGAAGTGACGTTAATAGACTTTACTCACTTGCATTCACCTATATTAGTATGCACTAGGAACATTCTCTCTGCTAACGCTGACTCCAACACTTTGATATAAGGTGTCCAGATCATTTTTATGTGAATTAAAATGAAGGGTTGTTAAAATGGTTTGACATAACTGAATGTGCGCAACAAAATAAAAATCAATGAAAGCCTTTAAATATGACATTTATCATATTTCTTATGTGGATCAGTCACATTTAGCCTGAACCAATGATCTGCCTGGTAGACTGACTGCTGGCCTAGATATAAAACCAATGGACTTGACGGTCTAGAGCTACTTATTTTTAGAGTGTTGAACCAAACAGGGCACATAAATTACCGTTTGCTGTTTTCTTATTTTCACTGGAACATATGGAACATAATCATCTTCTTCTGATCCTCCTGAGCCAGAATTTCCATCCTCTCCATAGGATCGCTGTGAAAAAAGAAATCCAAGTTTATATTGTTTTTCTCCTCTCCAGAAGGTTGGAGCCCAACAGTAAACCAGAATGACCTCTGGATAAAATAAGTCCTATGAAAGACACTTTAAGTGTGAAAAGACCATATCATGAGCATACTGCCTTGTCGTTATGGATGTGATTGATGTTTCACTTAAAAGCATTGTATGTGGACATTAATTTCATGGAAATGCATTACGGTCATTTGTAGTCTTCTTTCACCCTGACAATTATAACTGAACCCCTCTAAATAAAAAGGTTTACAAAGCAAAACACACTGTGTACAGCCTTTTCAATAGACTTGTTTAATGCCATATCTACAGTATGCGTGTGTCAAGATGAAGTTGTATAAATCCACAATGCTATAAATTACTTGCAAGATTTAAAAAGGAACAACCTGAATACAACAAAGAAATAATACATGCACATTACTCAACAGTTATCATCAAGTCATGCTGTGTCACGTATTCAAGATGACAAGAAAAAAAAAAAAGATCGAAGCAACTTTGAAAAGCAATTATGAAGGAAGATGTGCTTCAACAGCTAGTGATTCAAACTGGTGAGACACCTGCAATAAGACCTACGAAAGAGGATTCAGTGAATATGATCAGAAAGTGTTGACAGTGCCTATTTGATGACACTGATGCTTCTGTATTAAACTGCATGTAATAAAGAAAAAAACCAAAACAGTCGTCCTCAAAATTATTCATACCCTCCAATTTTAAAAAAAATGCTGCATTCACAATAGTAATTCAAATAATAAGAAACTAAAAAAATAATAAAAATGTACTAAATTACAATTTAGTGAAATAAAATATAGATTTTGAATTGTACTTTAAAAGAATAATTTTTAAAATAAACAACTGAAACTGTCCAAGATGAATTAAAGCACTTTGCTCATTAACAGTGTGCAGTAGTCTTATTGAACTTTTTTTTTTTTTCTCGATATCAACTTATTTCAGGGAAAGCAGATTTTTTTTCTTTATTTGAAAGGACGGTATGAACAACTTTGAGGATGACTGCATGTGGCTGCTCCTACATAAAGTCAAGCATAAAACAACGCAAACTCTCTTAATCCCAAGGTTTTATGCAAGTACACATAAAAAATCCCCCTGGTCCTTACAAGGTCTTAAAATGAAATGAATATGACCTTTGATGACTCTAAATAATTGCTTTTATGTAAATCTTCTCAAACAAAGTAGAACAACTTTGGCCCACTTTACATTTTTACTTCAGTTCAATGAGGTCTGCGGGCATTTTTTTTTTACGCACAGCTCTCTTGAAGTCCCAACGGAGCATTTCAATTACGCTGAGGCCTGGACTTTGACAGGGCCAGTGCTTTACCATGATTGTGTTTTAGATTCAGTCATTCTGTAGAAGATTTGCTGCTTTGCTTGGGATCATTAGGCTGCTGTGTGACTGAATTTTAGCTAAGCTAAGCTGACTCAAGATCTTTGGTCCAGAATTCATCAACCATTTGACTGTGAGATGTGTAGGCCATGTTGTGCAGAAGAAACCCACATCATCACACTTCCACCACTGTGTTTGACAGTTGGTATGAGGTGTATGAGCTGGTATGCTGTATTTGGTTTTCACTAAGTGTACTGCTGATTGTCTATTATTAAGCCCAAACATTTCCACTTTAGTCTTGTCTGTCTATAGGTCAACATTTCAGAGGTTTTATGGTCTGTTCAATGAAACCACAAGAAACCTAAGCTGTCACTTTTTAAAGAAAAGTGACTTCCCCTAAAAACAAGCCACACTCATCTTCTCTTTTTAAACAATGCTGGCTTCAAATTTAACATATTTACCATGCTCAATACTGTAAGGTCTGAGATGTAGCTTTTAGGTTTGAACAATTTCTCTTAAAGCATTAGACAGCTGGGCTTGAAGGTGATTTTTTCCTACTTATTTTTTCTGTTTGCATACTTGAATTCTGCAAATCAGCAAAAAAAAACAAAAAAACAACTCTATAACCATTTGATAAGCAAAAAGTGGCAACTACTTAGCCCTTTATTCCTATGGATGCAGTAAAAGTATGCTTAGTTTATATACAAATCTAATGTCCAAAAAGGAGCTCATTGCAAATGTAAATAACAGACTGCAATGATTTTCAGATATCATAAACCCTTTTATTCCTAAAAGAAAGCAAGTAACATGTTAGATGTTATGTTAAAATATTGACTTCTGAATTTGATGGCAGCAACACATCTGGAAAAAAGCTGAAACACTCACTCACATGGGAAGATATACGGTTCATTCAACCAAAAGTAGAATCGGATCGGTAGCGGCCGATACGCTCAGCCAAAGTATAATATGGAACTGGATTGGAAAACACTGGATTGGTGCATCTCTATAAATAATGCTTATAATTAAAACCCTGTTTTACAAAATAATGCTGTGAACAGCAGAGTTACTTGTCTCTTTTGACATTTTAATAATCAAATAAGTATACTCTAATGCATTGGTTTTCAAACTTTTTGAGCCATGACTCACAAGAGGTGGAGTTTGTATCCACCCCCAAAATCCCAAATTTATTTAAATGTATGCTCCATTTCCCCCACAATGACCCACATGGGGGTCCCGACCCCTAGTCTGAACACCACCGCTTGAATTTAACACGAGCAACCGTGTCGTTCTCATGTACAATACCTTAAAATTAACGCTTTGGTTATAAAGTGCAAACTCAACGCATTTGCTATTTTTACGAAAACCATTTTATATTCTGAGTTTATTTCTAACCTCCGTTTTTATAAACGTCACCACTGCGTATTTACTACGGATGTTGGACTTCGTGGCTAACCCTATTGTCTCCATTACACATGTAGCAGAAACCAAATGCCTGGTCCTTCTGTTATTCAAACAGTTTTGTCAAGCTTATTCATTCGTTTCTTTAAAGCACTTTTCGTGGTCTTACACATTTGAAAATACGGCTACAGTAGATTATTAGCTAGCTAACATTCGCTAACATTAGCTTTTCATGTTGTGTCACTATCATACGCTCAACTTACCTTTTTGGGTCGGTTTTCGGTCTCCATTGTTTTTATTTAAAGTATAACGTTTGATTTATGCTTGAAATAAGAGTTAGGTATAAAATACTATCTATATAAATCAATGAAAATATAAACTCTGCATGTTTACACACAGAGGAAGCTTTGACGTACGGAGCGCTGGAGGAGTCAAACCTTACAGAGTCGCATTTTCCAAACAACTCAGAGCGACACAAGCTGGCGCTGGAGATGCACGCCGTACAGTTGCAGGTGCATTAATACCAAACCAAAGTGATAAACGTAGAAAGCACACACCACACTTTATTTTTTTGTCAAACGGCATTGTTTTAATCTTTCTGAACGAAAGATTTTTCACAGTATCAAAAGTGAATTAAAAAAAAAAAGAAACAAGCCAACATACACTTGGCTATTATTGGTATAGTATAAATCTACATTCGAAACATTAAGATATTCTTATCTAATTGAATATAACCTGGAAAGCATCAGAGATGTTATATTAAAAAAATCTCAGCACATATTTAAAAAACAAAAACATCCATCTTCATGAAAGCCATCAGCTAAAACATTGAATCGGGTGTGAAACTTAAGGCTCGTGTCCAAAAGTTTTCCTCTGTGATTAATGTCACCAAAAATAATCAAGACTGGGGATTTAGACAGGTTTAGCTCAGGAAGAAGTAAAAGGTCAGTATGGTTGAAAATGAAGCGCTCTCTCCCTCACACACACACACACACACACCCACACACACAACCCTCGAAACGCATGACAAAGGCTTGAATGAGCCAAAAGAAAAAAAATCCACTCATTATGTACAAGCATTTGAACTAAGTGTCACACAAAGTCGTCATGGTTTCACTGTCATAACATTGCAGAATGGTTAAAATGTGCTGCGATGTTGGGGTTGAACTTCATGATAAAGTACTTTCTTCTACAGATCTGTGTATTAGATATCACTCAGAGATAACAGTTCATAACTAACACCAGAGGTGGACGGACACTGAAGCAACACACACATTGAACTTTTCCCAGTGAAGTCCTGGGAAAGGGAGTTTCGCATCATGCAAGGGGGCATGTTTGCAGGAGTAATTGATTGGTTTTAATTTTAAAGATGCCTCTCAAGGGCCAAAAGTAAAACTTAAATTAATAAATTAATAAAGATTATATTAGTGTTGCTGGCATATTAATGGCTAAAACATTCATGCTTTGTTTTCTTTTCATCACAAGACAAGTTTAGCAGGTAAATCAAGTGTTTATCATTTCATTTGTCTTTGATTTCTACGCTGTTTGCTGATCACAATTAAAATTTGGGACAAACATTTCAATTTAAAACCAACCAACAGGGGCACTGCAGCCTCCTTGTTAGTAAAATTAGTACAACTGCCATCTCTGATGCTCCCTTGAGAGGTGTAATAAGAAGTAAAATGTTGTCTTGTGCTTCTTTTTCTTTTCTTTTTTTTTTCTTCTACAACCATACAGTATGAGACACATGTCCATAGAGGCTAGTGTTGGGTTGGATTGTAAAAATGCAAAAATGTAAAGGATGATGAGCACCAAATTGAACTGAGATTCAGCAGCTTAACAACGTTAAAATGTCTCAGATTTGTGATAAAACCATTTATTTCATGTAAGGTAATTGTTTACATACTACATACGTAAGCACATGGATGCAGTTGATTCAACACTTTTCTCCATTTTTGCATCTCATTCAGTGAACATTGCAGTAATAGCAAAGGGTAGAGTTGGCCTTGAGAATATTCCCTGGCTTGTAAGCCACAATTAATGTGTCAGTCTTCTGAATGGAGTATGAATTTGAACCAGGGTCCCTTGGCTTTGTAAGGAGCAGAAGAAAACTGGGAATGAGAGAAGGCCTCAGGCCAAACACGGCTCTACTGAAAGAGTTTGTGGTGTGAAGTGTTTTTTTTTCTTCCCTGGCACTGATCCAACTTATTGAGCTGCATTGGAAGGAACCTTTTTGAGGCTGAAGTTGGACCAGTTCACCGCTACCTTCTGGCGAGTTTGCTTAGCAGAATCGAGACAAAACCTACAAGAAACAAAGACAAAAACAAAAGGAGCAAGAAAGGGGGGGGGGGGGGGGGGGGGGCAGTTTTAGAGAGGTGAGTAAATGTTACAGTTTAGCTGAAACAGCTTTTAAATGCCTTTCTGTGTTGGGCTTACCTTTTGAAGTACTCAACTTCCCGATCAATCTCATCCATTTCTGTTGGATCCACATCTTTAGGCAGAAATACATCATCTAAGGAATTAAAATAAAGGTTCAAAATTAGATGGGAAATTAAAGACAAAAGACGTGAGTAATAAATAAAGATATTCTACTGTACCAATAGCACTGCTTGACTTTTCACCCTTGTTCTTGTTCTTCTTATTTTTCCCCTTGGGTTGCTGCTGTTGAGGCCCATTAGCTTGAATGGTGGAGTGAGCTTTGCTCTCTGATTCCTGCTCAGACCGACCTCCCCGTGTCTCTGTGTCAGCTTTCCCCCTTTGTGCACTTAAGGGCCCTCCATTTGTTGCATGTTTGGACAGTCTGCCCTCTTCAGCTTTCTTAAGCCCATTTCTCTGGTTGTCTGCAGAATGCTGAGGCTGTTTGCTCCCAGACTTTGAGCCATTAGAAGCCATTTCTTTAGGCTCATTGGTTTTCAGTGCTTCATTACCACAGGCAGCTTTGGTTGGTTTATTAGAAGTTTGCTCTGATACAGATTGCTCCTGTTTCTGCTGCTGCTTTTTATTCTTCTTTGACTTTGCACCATTATTCCCAAGCAATGCATTCTTCAGATCAGCTGTGTCTTCCTTTGATTTAGCCGTTGCTTGGGCTGGCACCTGTGGCAAACTGTCAGATCCAGTGGAAGTGCATCTTTCTGGGGAGCGAACTCTTATGAGTTTTGAGAGACTGGTGGTCGTGTGCAACCGCTGGATGTCCTTTGAAGCAGTACTAACCCCCGATGAAGTGGCGGTGGTGGTTGTTGTTGTGGTGGTGGTGGTGTTAGGGGCTGAGGCAATATTCGTGTCCTCCCATCCATTAACCAGGTCCAAGTGGCTCTTAAAGGTTCCCAGTGAAAGAGGAGAGAGGTCCAGGTCTATCTGCTGCAAGTCAGAGGAACCATTGAGATGGGACAGTAAATGGTTTCCCTCTAATGTGGCTGCCTTCTTTGGGAAGTCATTGACATCCAGATTGAGGTCGTACATGCTAAATGAGGCCCGAATTGAGTCTTTGATGGTGTTCTTTATCTCTTCTAGTCGGCTTGTGAGAAAACTGTTGACCCGTTCAAGTTCCAGCTGAGGCCAGTCGAGCAGTCGGCTGGCTTCTGGACCTTCAGGGATGGGCTCTTCAACAGGCTCAGATGGATTGGAGTGGGGGTCACTGCCTGCAGCACCCAGGTTGCCCTGCTGAGCTTTTTCCTGAAAAAAAAAAAAAAACACGGTGCAAAGGTATGAGAGAGGAGTGTTTATACACCGGAATATACCTATAATGCTACTGAGTTAACAAAAAGGGGGAAAAATCTGTAGTACAGTAGTTATCACAGTTTTGATCTGACCAAATCACAGCTATAGCAGTGAGTATTAAATAAATAAAGCTGTGTAATTTGTTGACTAATTATTTAATAATTCAGCAATTCAGTGATGCTTTTAGGAAATAAAACTTTGTTTTGTTTTAGCTACCTCCAAGCATTGTGGTTTTCATTTGACTTCATGAAAGTCGACCTTTTTACTCACAGAATCCTAAATGCCCATCTACTACCAAGTGATAGACAGGAATCAATGAAGACATCTAATTCACTTCTATCGACTGGAACTTCCTACCACTGGTCTGGTTCAAATCTTATCTGAATATTTGCCCTTTTTACACTGAGCAAAATAAAAAGGAAGCAAAATCCGCTAGTATCTGGTGCTTGATTCTCAGGGTAAAGTGTTAAATCGGCACTCAGACACACATTAAATAACTACATTGACAATTCAGAAGCATGTTTATTCTAACTGTAACTTCTCACATCAAGGCTCTGAAACTAATAATTAGGGTGCATTCAGAAAGCATAGTCCGCGAGTCTCGGTCTGTTTGGGGGCTCGGTTTGGTTGGGGGCGGGGGTGGTCTTCCAGGACTAAGATCGCATTCACGTTGCACTCTTGCCAAACAAGCCAAGCGGGCAATGAATGAGAATTTCAGGTGGCGCTGCATTCGGATTCAGCGTGGGCAAGGACAAGACGCACGTACAAAAAGGTTCTCACAATTTCTGTTCCCTCCACGAAGCGACATTTTTGAATGAGGAGCTGGGATATGCTTTCATCAGATTAAATATCGATTAAAGCTTTTACTTCCTCGTGACTCCACATCTGACCACAAGCCATCTTTATCAGTACTGCAGTCCCACACGTGTGTTTGTTGTCGTAGCGTTTACCCACAATGTTCAACGTTTGACCCACAATACCAATGTAATTTGTAGTCCCACTTCCTGTCTTTGGTTCACTTAATTCGGACCGAGATCTGCGTTTGCAGGCGGACCGAGTCCGGTTGTTTGTCCTAGATCAGAGTCCATTTGCGCATTCACAACTCCCCTAAACGAAGCAGACTTTCCGAGAAAACGGACTCTGATTCGAATCAGAAAAGCTTTGTGAATGCAGAGTAATAACTCAGTAGAGAAAAAAGGGACTGTTTTTATTTGTATGTTCATTTTTAAGTTGCGTATTCAAGACCGCAGGAAGCTCTCTGCCCTATTATGGGGCTGATGTCCTTAGTCCAGTCAGAAAGTAGTGAACTAGTCTGATTATATCAGAGAAATGATCATGAGAAACACAGCCTGCAGGAGGCAGAGTAATAGCATCCCTTCAAATGACACAACTGTCCTCTGGGAGGTAGAGGTATTGAACATTTGCAAATACATCACCTAATCATGTGGGACTGCAATGACACATGTCAGAAGTGAATGATGGGAGCATTGAATGTAAGAAAAAAATCAGCAACTGCGATTGTTTTTACTGGTTTTTCCAACTTCTTTAGAGAATATGGCAACGGCTGCTACTAGTGCAAGTCAAGCTAATTTGAGTGAATTAGGCATCTTGTTGGGGCTCATAGGCATCGGTATTTACAGAAGTTAAAAATAGCTTGCGTAGAAACTGACCCTTACCCTCTTCCTCCTGCTGTGTTTGTTGATCTGATCAAATTATCAATTTTGCCTGAATCCACACCCCATGATTTATACCATTATGTCACAAACAGTGCATTTCCTTACACCAGGGCAGACTCAAAAGCCTACAAAAATCTGAATGCTAACATGCTTGTTGTCACTAGCTGGGTCATTGGGACAAGGTGCGACGCTAACATTGCCGTCTTCTTACTTCATCAAGGGTAAACAATAAAAAGGCAAATTTGGTTCATATCTTTGTCTGTTTATGTAGCCGACTGCGCAGCATGCAATGGCAATTTTTTAGGTTTTCAGTATAATGACAACAAAACAAAACCTAAAAAGTTAGGCTACTAACTGTCTGGTTTTCATTGCAGAGTCAGCATTCTACTGAAGAGCCTGACATCACGTGCAAAAGGTCAATACTCAACTACTAAATTTTAGTTAATGAAGCATTGATGCTACAAATATGCAGTGGGAAAGAATAAAAAGGAAAAAAAAAATATATATATATATATATATATATATATATATATATATATATATATATATGTGTGTGTGTGTGTGTGTATAAAGTTTTTCAAGTACAAAAATGGAATTATTCACCACAGTTTCTAAGGTTACCACACCTTCTTCTTTTGTTTGTGTCGAGCCCTTTTGGCAGCCTTGGCACTGTTGACAGGTTTGGGCTCAGAACTGTTTATGAAGTCCAGCAGCTCGTCCACGTCTCTGTTGTCAATGGCACCAGCCGCTGTCAGTTCTGAATCTTGCCGCTGAGGCAACTCCTCTTTACGTCGGGTTAGACGTGACCGAAGCTTCTCCCGGATCTCTGCGTAGTTTCGGCTGGTTGGTGCCGCTGGAGGCTGTAATGAAATGATAGGGAACATAAATGTTACCATGTTAATGTTAAATAAGCCAAAATAATTTCACTGCAACTTCAAGAGGACATGAAAATGAAAAGTACCGCATTGTGGCCAAAGAACTCGCAGTAGCAGCAGTCGCAGTACTTTCCATCCTTCTGGTTGGTGGAAGAGGAGGCGCAGGAGCTCCTCTCAGAGCTGCTGTCTTCATCCTCCCCTTCCTCCAGCTCAGACGAAGGGTGGCACAATGTCCCATTCGTCACCTTGTGTCCTTTACATGCTTGATCCCTATAAAGAGAAAGGACAGATATGAATCTCGGGATGAGCATGATCCCTTAATAAACAGTAAGATTTGTATGTTAAAGAAAAGTAATGAGAATGCATCAATCCTAACCTGCAGGCCCCAGCTGGTAAATGGCCAACATTAGAGTTGGCCACTGTTCCCGGACTGTGTCCATTACAGGAGTGGTTACAGCCCATGAGAGACGTGCCCAGTTTGCTGTGCTGCGTGTTCACAGCAGGAATGTGGGAGTTTTTACACTGGCTGGGTTTATGGACAGATGTTGGGCTATCTGGACTCGGAGAGCTAAGTTTGGCTGTTGGGCTTTGGAGGTTTGGTACCAGTGGGGAAAAGGGAGCGTGGGCTGCCACACCAGTGCCACAGGAGGAGGTGACATGGCCATGCTGGCCAGAGTTCGGCTTTGGGGGCAGGAGCGAGGAATGCTGGGAAGAGAGGCCGGTGGGACTGTTGGGGGGTACCGACAAGTCTGTGTGTTGATGGTGGTCGTTGGGATGGAAGGCTTCACCTGGACAATGGAAAACATTAACAGAAATTAGCTCTAAGTCACAATAATTTTTTTTTTTTTTTTTTAGAAACTCTGGCATTTATACAGGTAGGTTCTACAAACAGAACAAACTATTTCACTTGGACTCCAGGTGAGGGGGTCCAAGTATTTATGCAGGTATGGTGCCAAGCAAAGGTATTTCAAGTTATATAAAAGGTATTCTTATTTATAACAATTTTTAACTTAGATCTAATACAGACAGTTATCTTCAGAGGAGGCTTAAGCTTGTTACATATTCCACAAGAAGCGAGAACTTTGTTCTTGCCCGTGAGGCTGCAAGAACAAGAAAAAAGTTCTTTTCATCAAGTCATTTCATACTCCACAAGAAGCTCTGCAACTGGGCTCACGGGAGGGACGACTGTGTTCACCCAGTGATTATACATTCACAGTAAACTTCGTCCATGGCAGGACAGACTTGCACACGGTGGTGTCCATGTATTTAAGTGCCACGTTTGTACTTTTACATTTTCGTATTTTCTCACCACCTCGATCAGCTGTTTATTAAAACTATCCGTTCAACGTCACATCTGAAGAGATGTGGAGGTGACAACTCTCTGTTTCAAGTGTCTCCATGTTAACCCCGCCCACCTCAAATGTCCGACCAATCACACAATCCTTCTCAGAGGTCCCCGAGAAGAAAGTTCTGCTCAGCCGAGAGGTCGAGAGCAAGCCGCAAGCCGTCCTCAAACACGTTCACGAGAACAAAATGACATGATTTTTGTTTCTCGTGGCCCAGGGAACAAGAATAAAGTTTTTGCTTCTCGAAGAGTATGTAGCAGCCTTTAATTAGCCCAATTAAAAAAACTCTTATATCAATATCAGCCACAGTCACGGTCACCTCGCCTTGCTCTCTGAAAAAAAAAAAAAGCCAGTACAATAAGTAAAAAAAAAGAGAAGCCTAACTTTAACTAACTTCTGAAGTGAGAATCTTTTTTGGTTTTACTCCTTTAATTATTAACCAATTTTCAAAATATAAAATGACACATGCAATGTCATTTTATATTTTGCAATGACATGTTTACATTTTCACTGCACTGTAATATTTGCACTACCTACATTAGGATGGGCTATATGCATGACTCCACGACTTCCTGAACTTCAGACAGCACCTTTGCTTCCCGTCTTTCGTGAGTAGACAAACTAATTAGTCCAGGTGTGTCTGGCCAGTTACTGAGGTCAGACACACCTGGGTTGATCAGTTTGTCCAATCATGACAGACAGGAAGCAAAGGTGCTGTCTGAAGTTCAGGAAGTAGTGGAGTCACGCATATAGTCCATTGCAATACCATTCACATTTTCTACTGTCACCATGTTTGTAAATCTGTAATCTTTTTTTAGTATTTAAACTTGGTTTCGTGTTTTAATTTCTAGGTTATTTCTAGGATTCCTATATTTTTATCATGTAGTTTATTATATTTTATTATATGCACCATGGGTTTGAGAGGACTGTAATTTTATTGGTGTTATATGTCTAACATGTGACACATTTGACAATAAAGTTGATTTTGACATAAAATGTATTGATTTTGCACATTTCTTAAGTACAATTCCTTCTGAGGATATGATTATATCAAAATAAATCTATATTTTGTTTTGTCTGTTATGTTTGTTTTTTTTTCAGGGTTGGCAAGCAAACAATGAACAATGGCAAAATTACATAAAGTGAAAAGTAAAGGTAGTGTTGTCATAGTTGCTCTTGGTACAGAGCAAGATAATTTGGCATAAATAAATATAAAATACCAGATATGAAACAATGCAACTGGGCCTAAGGAAAACTAATCACCTGGTGGCGTTGGTCGACGGCACATGGTCTTGAAGTGCTTGGGAGTGGTCTTACAAAGGTCTGCTGAGGTAGACAGGGGGTTCCCAGCAGAGGATCCGCTGGAATTCTGGGATGACGGGTGACTGTAAGGACACACTTTAGGCCCTGAAGTTTTAGCAGATTTTCCAGGCGCTTCATGAAGTCCTCTTTTCTCATAACAGGCTCCTGCTGTTACACCTGCAGATGGAAGCAGGCTTGGTATTATTACACAGGAACTGATTGTGGATTTAAAGCAACGAGACAACAACCAAAGTTTCTACAGCTCATCTTGATGGAATAATAATAGTATTTCATCATCTATCATCTATAGATATCACATACAGTACTAATAGATAATTACATAATAGATTTACATACTAGTTCATACCATTTTAGTTGTCAGTATCGTGCATTAAAATGTCACTTTGATATACTTTCACTTTTGGTATCACATGTGTAGGACTTTGAGATGACTTGAGGGACTTTTCATGATTTTCTAAACTCATTTCCTTCCATCTGAAAGCAAATTTAATGTTATATTATTCCATGTTAGATAAGAATTTACAATTATATGTTTAATACGTTACATGTTTTATATTACATTATTGTAATTTGCATTGAGGATTTTTTTTTCCATTTAACCCCTCAAGTGTGATTACTTAACAAGACGATGAAAGAGATACAGACATCTAAAATAATTTTTAGTCCTGAATAATAACACCCATTTCTACAAACAAATCATGCTGTACTTACAGCTGGGTGATAAATCGATTTTATTGATTAATTCAAATTTGGCGTTTGAGTGTTATCCACTGAAAAAAAAAAA
The DNA here is from genome assembly GCA_023101725.1 of Atherinomorus stipes. Lineage (NCBI taxonomy): Eukaryota > Metazoa > Chordata > Actinopteri > Atheriniformes > Atherinidae > Atherinomorus > Atherinomorus stipes. The sequence continues at coordinate 574,786 of JALJCO010013744.1, forward strand.
AAAAAAAAAAAACTTTTTTTGCTCCCATATGAAACTGAAAAACATCCTAGAAGGGGTGTGTTGCATATCACTTAAGATTAATATGGAGGAAAACCCCAGCTTTATTCGTATTATTCCATTTTTTTTTCAATTGATATAAATCTATTCTGTGATATCTGTTATATTAATATACTAATTTCTGCTACAAAAAAATGGACTGAACCTCTAACTGTCTGTTTCCCACACTTTGATACATTTATTGCAACTCAATTCCAATTTTAAATATATCAAACTTTTTTTTGTGGTATTAGAAACTTAAGAACTTGACATGAGGAAACTTACCTGTCATGTTAGTTTTATGCAATACATATTTAAATTTTTTCAAAGTTGTAAGCGCCATTGTTGCAATAATAACAATTTTTGTTGTCGATATTTGATCCGAGTCCAGAGAAATAATTATTTGACCAGAATAAGTTTTGTAATCACCCTTCACAGCTTCCATACTAAGACAGGATTATGTGTTTCTGTTTATAGGTTTCTGAAGTTGTGAAAAAATGAGCAGAGCTGTAAAAGTTCTTTTATCATTGGTGAAGCAAACTAAGCCAACTGAAGACATTAGACAGTCTCTTGTCCATATGTTTATAAAGTGGTCATTAATAGACTCCTGTTAAACATGACGAAGATGATAATAGCCCCTATGATGGTAGATTTCTTAATTACAGTTCTTTTACCTCAGTTTTTTTTTTTCTTGTAGCAGTTATAACCATCATCACTTTTTTTAAACAATCTTTTGTTTTCTCTCTCGGTTAAATTACACCATCTATGACGCATTGCTATACACTGTTTACATTACCCTGTCAGGATTAAATAGAGCAGCACCTATATACAAGCTGTAACAGGATGGTTGGCATTGGTTTCAACTTGTCACAAGCCCCTTTCAGACTTGCACTGGAAAGCAGTAATATTGCGGACTCCGTCCTTTATAACGCTTGCATTCTACCTCGGAGATGTAGCGAACATGTAGAACATGTGGAAATGTTACGGCACGTCTTTTTGTCTGAACGCACAAGAAAATGTTCCGGACAGAGTTAAAGGGAGAGTGGGGCTGTGCTGACTTTTCCACAAGATTTCCTGATGTCTGAAAGCGTCCGGGACGCGATAAGTCCGCAAGGAAGCGGCATGTCTGAAAAGACGAGTCCCTTTAAAGAGCGGATGGACTTTAACGCTCATATTCCGCAATGCAATTCTGAAAGCAGCTTTAATGGTAAATGTCGCCACCTACTGCAGCAGAATACCACCAAAAAAGTGTTTTGGTGTTTTAGCAGATGTGTTTCTTTCTGTGATCTCCTGTTTAAGTAAAATCACAACCCTACATATTAAATTCATAAACCAAAAACAGGTGTGCAAAGGCTGGGTTGAGCATGAATGAGGTAGAACTTCCAAATAGGGATGCACGATACTGGAATTTTGGCCAATATCCGATATGCCGATATTTTAAAACTCATGTGGCCGATAACCAATATTGATACTGATATTAAAGCTGAAAAAAATAAGCATTCATTGCAAATAGCAGTTTTGTTATCCATTTCCAACACTTTGAAAAATAGGGGTGGGAATAAATATCGATACACTGAAATACTGCGATATTTTCATATGCTGCTATCAAACCAATATCTGTGGGATTTCATCGTTCTGTTAAAAACTCATTTTTGTGAATTCTAGCAAGATTTCGTTCGTAAAATAGATCGATATTGCGTTTTTAAATGTCAATATATCAGCATATGAAACTATCGTGAAATTTTCGTGAATTCTCGTGACATTTTGTAACAGAACGATGAAATATCGCGAGATTTTGTTAGTAAAATAGATCGATACCGCGTTTTTATGTGTCAATATGATATCAGCATATGAAAATATTGCGATATTTCGGGTTATTGATATTTTTTTCCACCCCTTGTCTTTAGAAGTTTTAAAGTCTGTAAAAAAGAAGTTTTTGAAGAAAAGTAGTTTTTTTTTTTTTTTTTTTACTTTATAAACAGCAGATTGATTGTTTAAATATCTGTTAAATATCAGTGTAGTGGCCAATGTCCAATATTCAGTTTTAAGGCCGATATACTGATAGAGGGCCAATTATATCGTGCATCCCTACTTTCAAATACTTAATAATCATGTAATAAAGCAGTAATGGTGAAATAGTAATGGGCCATATAATCACAGGCATCAAAGCTGGTGTAACACCATGTCAAGATGGTCCCTAGTTCTTTCAATCCCCCCCCCCTCCAAAAAAAACCAAAACAAAACTCAACAACACAGACCAAAGTCCATCTCTGTAATGTTTGCTGCTATCAATGTCTTGATCATTGAATATTTTTCTCTTACCCTGTGATGACAGACCTTGTTGTGAGTGTGAAGAAGTGTTGTGGTTGCAGTGCTCTGCTCCGTTGGTATGGGCAGAGTTCCAGAGACCTGACAGTTTGTGGGCTGACAGGAAGGAACTCGGGTCCCAGTCCACAGTACTTTGCTCTGGGTAACCGTTCCCACAGCTTTGGGATTTACAGGAGGAAGAGTGTGACAATGGTACCTGTATTTGAGAGAGAGGGGGAAAATACAACAAAACATCCAATTAGTTAATCATACGGCTTTTTACATTGACTTCCATTTGGCAGTAGCAGAGCACAACTGGAGTGTAACAAGATAACAGGGGTTTCCAGGTTCATATATTTATTTTTAATGAATGTATGAACTTGTAAATTTACTGACATTACAGATCCTAGTTATCAAACTGATCCTTTTTCCATTATCATGATGTCTCATTTACTATTTGAGCCACATATCAATTAAACTTCAAGAACACCAAAATAACTCAAGATCTGTTTAAAGACGATGGTACTATGACTCTTAAAATTGCATTTCATGCCAAGTATTAAATGATAAAAGTCAAGATAACAAAAAAAAATGTCCACTTCTGCCTTACATAGAACTTGTGAAAAATTACATTACCTAGCATAAGCCAGAACCACACACAGTATATCTAAATAAAGGCTGACAGAAGCTGTGTGAATGATCCAGACCTATGACCCAAACACCGGTCCCTTCATATTTACCGGCGATGACTGCTCCTGTGTGCTCCGCCTCTCCTCCTCTTCCACACTCTTGCAGCAGCTTTGACAGATCCACAGAGGCACCTCTCCCAGCAGGGACTGGGACAGCGAGGGTACCGCGTCTGCCAGCTTACGCCCCGGCGCCTCCCGCAATAAGGCCTGGGAGAGCGCAGGCACGGCGTCAGCCAGCTTTGTCCCATGACCCCCGGGAAGTCCATTCGCAGAACCCGCACCCCAGTCTTTGAATTCTCGATGGCAGAGGAGGCAGCAGGTGTGCATGGGCTGGAGAGAAACAGGATGATTGCTGTTACAGAGAAAGCTGAGATTTGTAATTTTGCTGAATAAAAAAAACCAGTAAAAATTTCACTTTATTTATAGAATAACTTTGTCTGGGATGTGTCTCCTCTTCTTTTTTGATCAACTTTAAGGAGGTGGTAGTGCTGAGCCAGTCTTGGTGTTTACGCAGTAAGCAAGCAATGCTCTTTGTAACGCTGTTGCAAACATCACTTTGAATGCAGCACATATGGCAATATTTACAAATATCAGCTGCTATGTACAGTAGTACTTACAAAAAATGGATGTATTGCATGTAATGGCTTACATGACTGATAATGACGCAAGGTGTTGCACACACATCAAGTCAATTTCAATCCCATTTCCAAATATTGCAAATTTGCTTCAGGGGCTTTACAATCTGCTTTTGCTGCCAACTATTTTACAAAGCCTGTAAACAAACAATGAATGAAGACTCAGCTACAGTCTAGGGAGCTTTATCAGTGCTGCTGCAGAGCAATGTCTTTGATAACCTATAAACCTTTAGTCTGTTGTGAATTTATTTATTTTAATATTGTACATAAAACAAGTACACCAGGCACCAAGCAAATGAGGACAATACAAAAGAACACAAACCTTCCCGATTTAAAGCAAATGTCAAATTAAGTTAAGCAATCATGCACTATGTCTTAGTTTAATCAGATACATATATACAACTACATAAGTAAGACACCAAAATCTTTATACATCCTTTGATGAACTTGCCACTGAAAAAACTCATCAGTCCACCAGCTTAGAGGTATTAACGGGGAAGGATCATGTTTCCAGAATGAACAGACTTGCATTGGATGGAAACAGAAAAAGAATATGACTAATGTGACTAAAGACACGTCTGAGCACTGAGCAGACAGATTATATAAATCTATAAAGTCAAATATCTGATGTGATCCTGAAGTAATCAAGTAGCATATGTCCAAAAGAAATGTAAACCTAAGCATGTGTATAAAAGGGGTGTGCACTTCTGATGCAAAGTCTTCAAATTTATAAAGGCAAGTTTGTTTTTTTTTAAGGCCAAAGGACACTTCTTTGTAAACAAAAGCTTTAAAAAAACTGCACACTAAAGTCTTAATGATTGTTGGATTCACTGGAGTATTATTAATGTCTATCAATCGATCTGGTGGGGGTATATTTAATGCATACCATAAACTGCAATTAACTAATGCAATCAACAGTCATAACAAATGTGAGTTCAGGCTCGGGTGAGATGTAGAAATAACTAACTGCAGGGCAAAAAAAGTATATCAACACATAGCATCCTATCTTCTCTTTTAATGGTTTATAGACACCGTTAACTTGACAGCAAGATTTCTAAAGCCATTGACTCTGATCTAGCTTTGCATCATTAGCTGGTAAGTTAAGTGCTTGCTCTAAAACTTTCTGACATGAGCTCGTGGTACACTGCAACAGAAAGTGCGGTATAAGAATAAATAATACGACACAATGAAAATAATACAACCACATTTGGGGATTAGTTAGCCATGTTATAAACCCGCTATCTCCATTAGCTGTCTAACGAGCTCCTTAGCCACTAGCTGGTTAGCCTCCGCTGGGATGCAGGCAGCAAGCACGTTTACAGCACGCTAGCTGCAGACAGACTGACTAGCCCCTAGGCTAACGCTAGCTGGGCGGATGAAGAGTTGTAGACGCTGGAAATGGGACGACCTGTCCGAGGCACAATGTCACCTGTCCGGTAGAAGAGATGGGCTGTCTTGCAGGTCACACTGCCCGAAAGCCAGTTCTGCTTTTTCAGCTGGGCTTATTATTTATTTATTTTAAAATCCAACGCCATAAAGCTATACATCCATGACAAGTACGTTAAGTCCGAAATAGCGTTCAACTAGCGAGCGGATGCATTTAATTTCACCTCACCGTGATATAGTTTCATTAAATAAAACCAAAATGTGTGATTTTCGGATTAGCAGGGTGTTGCTAGCACATAAACCAGTTAGTCTATTTGAAAGGCAACGATTGGATTGCTCTTAGCTACCTGGTTTGCCCTGGTGCTGGCCAGCCTTTCCAGCCCAGCATCTCCGCCACCACCGCCAGCTGCATCGCCGGGAGAGACAGGGCTCTTCGGTGCGTTCTGCTGTCCAGACACAAGCTCCTTCTGGGCGACCCCTTGCTGCTTGCTTTTCTTCCTTGCCATTACGGTGGTGTTTATAGTACGCTTTGGCCAAGTTTGCACCAGTTTCGATGGTTTTAAGAGCACACTTTCGTTTCTTCTTGGACCTCAAAATGTTCTCTATCGCGTCCAGTCAAGACAACAGTCAATATGGCGGAGGACTGGCACACTCAGGAGTTCAAAGGTCAAAGATACTACTGGCAAAGAAGCTTCACTCCCATACATAGCAGGGAGAGGCAACCGTATACAGGCAGTGAAGTCATGCAGCGCCATATTTAGTAAGGGCAATCTCCTCCGTCTCGCTCCCTCCCTTTTTCTCCAATGTATGTAAAGAAAAGATCATTTGTAAGCTGAATGTCCCTCATGTTCATAATAAAAACTGGAATTATTGTTTTATTGTTAGGCCACACTTGTGTTCATGTGAAACAACATGATTCAGTACTACGGTGTGTGCTTTCATGGCTATATTATGCACTTATTTTCAATAAAATATATTCTCAAAGAAAATTAAGTAACAATCATGTTAAGACAATGTCAGACTGGAAAAACTGGGAAAATATTACAATCACAGGTGCGTGTGACAACAATGTAACAATGGAAGTTTTACCCGCCCACTTCTACAACGTCCAAATATTTTAATGTACAAAGACAGTGTACCTGTGAAAATGTTCTCGCTGTTACCCTAAGCATTAAATATTTGAGAAAACGTATGTTGTGAGCTAAAACTGTGTACAAAGGAGTCTACATGACCGAAGAAGGGAGGTAAGGCTTTACGGTGACGTTTTACGTCATATCCTGACGCCTTCAATTACTTAAGTTTAAGACGGCAAGACACCCTGATATTTCTCTCATATAATCTTTATGTTAATATTTTGTGGTAGCATGTTATTCCTGAAAGGTTCTACATTATTTTTTTAATATATCTCAATAATTTAATCCTTAAAACTAGCAGTGTGCCTGTGCCTCCTTCCAGTCCACTGTCCCCGCAGTGTAATATGAAATGTCCGAGTTTGCCTTGGTTCCTGAAGGCAACACCACTGTCTCGGCCCTGTGGATTGAGGACGTAGCACAGACGAGCTCGTCCTCCGTTCCAGGCTGCAGATGCTTGTGAGACAGTAGACTGTTTACCTGCACTGTTTATATTCCCACGAACAAATAAAAATGGAAGGAAATGTTTGCAACATCCAGGTGCTTCTTCGGGCTGCCGAGTTTCTCGAGAGGAGAGAACGAGGTTCGTATTTAATGTAAACTGACAGCGCAGAGGGGTAGTTACTTGTTTATAACAAAAACAATAAGCTGCACCAATAAGCCTCTGTACCTATACTCGCTAAAATATAATGCTGCGACTGTGTTGTTTGAGATTTTTCGTGATTTAATCGAGATTCTCGACAAAAGGGTTACTTTGAGGGGTCTGTAGCGCTTGACTCAGTGACCTACATATCGGTGGAATCATTGTACTCGAAGGCGCCAATCCGGACGAGTTTGAAAATGAATCCGGGCGGTGCTGAGCGGTCGTTGTTACGATGACTGAAAGTTAGGCTGTGAGAAAGCTGGACTACAAGTTTAATTCATTTTTTGCGCGTTTGAATGTTCTATGGGTTGTTTTTAGTTATGAATCTAGAAACCAGTTTGATATTATCGGCAAGATAAAGGGCGATGGCGCCAAAAACAAAAAGCCATCACGTCCAGCTGATGACAGCAGATTGAGGTTTTGTCTTCCTCGCTTCCTCCTTAATTCTGATGTTATCCTTAAGCTTTGGCACGCAACAGTATTACCCGTTAATTTGCAGCCCGTGGATTAAAATATGTTACACATTAAGAAAACTTATTGGGCATTATTTCCCATGTACACTTTGTACTCGCCTATGATTGTTGTCTGACAGCTCTTTTCCTGTGCAGAGGCAGAACATGGATATGCTTCGCTCCTGCCTCTCAGTCCAGGTCAAGCTGATAAAAGAAGCAAACAGAAGAGCAAGAGGATATCTGCTGGTGGCAATAGGTGAATACATTATATAACAGATAACTGACAAGAGGGTGTGGCGCTGTGTGTGACCTTTCAGTTTCCATTAGGGCTGTCACAGACGATTATATTGATAATCAATTTGTCACCGATTATTTTGTCGATTAGTCGACTAATCAGATCATACGAAAATTGTAGCATATTTACAATTCCAGTCAAAAGTTTGGACACTTTCTCATTGAATCTAATGGGGAAAACATGTCAATAAACTATTCAAGAAAAGCTGACCAGGCAGACAAGGCAGTGGAAGGTACAGTGGCAATTTTGAGAGGAAAAACAATGCTTATAAATAATGAGAGATTAGTCGATAATGAAATTACTAACCGACTGTTTCCGTACTCGACGATTAGTCGATTAATTGAGTAATTGTGGGAGCCCTAGTTTCCATAAGACACCCTGGGCATCAAACTCATGCATGGATTTTATTTGTTTTGTTGTTTCCTTTGAATGTTTTCAACACTAACCATGTGTTTTTGCTGTAACTGCAGATCAGTTCACAACGAGCTGGAGAAAAACAGGTAATGAGAAATTTTCCACAACAATATGAAAAAGTTTGTAAATTTCTGTTGCCTTAAAGGGGAAGTTTGTTTTTTTCAACCTGGACCTGTTTTCTAGCATAAATATATTCAGTGACTCACCCAGACAGTTTTGGTGTAACTTGAATTCCTTCAGGAGATATTTTGATCCATTCCAGATCAGCGCATGTCCAATATAATGTAAGTGATGTGGGCATCCATGTGCAGTCTTTAAATGAGGCATTATCTGCCACAAACTCCTTCATATCACTGATGTTTTGTTACGAAACATTAGTTGGACCCCCCTGTGAGCTCGAAGTGACTTTTTGTGGTGATTTGTCCTTATTTACAGACGTTTTTACACGGGGGAGGGCCAACTTATGTTTCATAACAAAACATTAGTGAAATAAAGGAGTTGAGGCAGATAATACCTTATTTAGAGGCTGCGCGTGGTTGCTCCCATCACTTCCATTATATTGGACATACGCTGATCTGGAGTGGATCTAAATATCCTGAAGGAATTCAAGTTACACAAAAAGTGTCTGGGTGAGTAAAAACATGCGACTGTATGTCATGTACGGATTGACTATAAGTTATCGTCGGTGATATATCGTCAAAAAAATTCCCCATGGTAACAATTTGTCATCTCACGATAAAAATGATAAATTCAATTTATCAGGTTGTGTTTACAGTTATTTATATAGTTTGTTTTGCTGTTTGCAAAAGCCATTTGGATAAATGTCAAATTTGTTCTCATATTTCAGACTTGTTTGTTTGGCGTCACTACAGTTTTGCAATACAGGTGTACTACTTGAACTTAATTGATGTGGTTTAGTGGTTTCTGGTATTATTTTAGCGCTCTCAACACAGAATGTAGTGATAGATTTATAATACAAACGTTTAGGCTGCTGTTTTTTATTGTCATTTATCGTTACCGTGATAAAAAAAAAAAAAGAAGAAGAAATTATCAGGATACATTTTTAGTCCATATTGCTCATCCCTAATTTCATGCTAGAAAATTGGTCCAGGTTGAAAAATAAACAAACTTCCCCTTAAACTGCACTGTTTGTCTGCACAGACGAGCTCAGCTGAGGCACTGTCTGGAACAGCTGAAGAAGCAGGTTCCTCTGTCATCGGACTCCATGAGGAACACCACTCTCAACCTGCTGAGACAAGCCCAGCTTCACATAAAGGTACACCTCCACATCAAAACACTTAAAGTTCAGATTCAAGAGTCCTGTTTATGTCACTTTAATCCTCCCTGGGTCTGCATTACTTCAGAAGCTGCAGGAGCAGGACGAGCATGCAGAGCAGCTTAAGGGACGCCTACGCTGGGAGCAGAGAGAGCTGCGGATTCGGCTGGAGCAGCTGCAGAGAGGCACAGAGAGGATGAGGAACAACAGCCAGGGCTCCACTATGTCCTCTGAGAGATCAGACTCTGACAGAGGTAAGCACATGAGGAACCTCCCCTCAGCTTTTCATGCCAATAAACAATATTTGATCATGCTTTTCAGTTTTATTCTTACATTTAAAACGAGGGATGCACGATATCGGAATATAGGCTGATATCTGATATGCCGAGATTTCAAAACTCATGTGGCTGATAACTGATTTTGATACAGAATAAGCAGCCATTGCAAATAGCAGTTTTGTTATCCGTTTTTGACACTTAAAAAAAATAGAGGTGTGGAAAAATATAGATACACTGAAATATCGGGATATTTTCATATGCCGATATCAAATCGATATTAAAAAATGCAGCATCGATCTATTTTACTTACAATATCTCATGAGATTTCATCGTTCTTCTGTTACAAAATCTCATCTATTTCGTGAATTCCCGCGAGATTTCGTAACAGAACGATGAAATATCGCGAGATTTCATTAGTAAAATAGATCAATACCGCATTTTTGAATGTCAATGTGATATCAGCATATAAAAATATCGCAAAATTTTTGTGAATTCTCGTGAGATCTCATAACAGAACAATGAAATATCACAAGATTTCAGTAGTAAAATAGAAAGATGCCGCGTTTTTGAAGGTCAATGTGATAGCAGCATATGAAAATATCGCAAAATTTTTGTGAATTCTCGTGAGATTTTGTAACAGAACGGTGAAATGTTACGAGATTTCAATAGAAAAATAGACGGATACCGCGTTTTTGAATGTCAATGTGATATCAGCATATGGAAATATTGTAAAATTTTTGTCAATTTTTGTGAGATTTCGTTACAGAACGATGAAATATTGCGAGATTTCATTAGTAAAATAGATGGATAGCACGTTTTTAAATGCCAATGTCATCAACATCTGAAAATATCGTGATATTTCAGTGTATTAATATTTTCCCACCTCTTGTCTTTAGAAGTTTTAAAGTCTGTAAAAACGAAGTTTTTGAAGAAGAAAAAGTCTTCGTTTTTTTTTTTTTACTTTGGAAACAGCAGGCTGATCGGTTAAATATTTGTTAAATATCGGTGGGGTGGTCGATGTCTTCTCAGTTTTAAAGCCGATATAGGCTGATACCGATAGGGGGCTGATTATATCATGCATCCCTATTTAAAACCCTTGTATTGATAGAAATTATAACTTGAAAAGTGCTTCATCTCTCATAGTAACAAGTATGTCATATTTCCGTTTCCTAATGTGTGTGATCTGTGGTTTGTTTCGCTACAGAGGATGTGGAGGTTGATGTGGAAAGCATTGTGTTTGACTGTGTGGACTCTGACGGACTGAGTATTGCACACACTGATGCAGACCACTGTTACTCCAGCATGGACAAACCCTGGCTATGACAGTGGTAAACATGCAGCGTTCATCGGGTGGACAAGAAGAGGAGGAAACATTCCAAAAAAAAGAAAAAAAAACACAAAAACTCAAGAAGGACGAGGGAGAAAATGTTACTGTACAACTGAACACTTTTTACAGTACTACTTTTTGGCATTCCCTTTTCAAAATGACTAAATGCTAAACATAAGCGAAGTGAAACCATTTGCACTGAACAGCAGTTTAAATCACTGAGTGGGGAAGGATGTATTACGCTTCGTCATCAACTTTTAAATGTATTTTTTTTCCCAAAGCCATGAGGTGTTTACCTTCTAATCCAAGCATTCATTCTCCTTAAAGGGCTTTTTAAACTCAAACTAGCCTTTTACACTATCTACAGCAGTTTTTTTTTTTGCCTTAAGTCAGATTTGGTCAATTATTCTATACAACTTTTCCTTAGCACTAAGTTTATATTTCAGTAATGTCATGTTTAGCATGCACTTAATATTAATCTGGGCTATATTTTGTATTACTGTCACTTATAAGTTCAGTCATGTATTTAGCTGTTTTTCTTCTGTTGCACATTACGTCCATGCATTGCACTTGTTTCATCATGAAGATCTTGGGGGTTTATCCAAAGGAAAACAGTAAACAACAAACTGGTTATGTTTGCACATTGTGTTTTTGGCCATAAAGTCGCAGGGCAAATAATTAGATGTATCGTTACACAGATTAGTCAGTAATTACCAAGGAAAAATGTTTCTGTCAAAGTTAAAATGTGAGTTTTATTCACTGCTTATATTAGCTGGTTCTGAAGTGTTGGCCATCAAAGTAGTCCACTTTGCTCGTGCTTTTTAATTTGTTAATTATGCATTAAATTCACCAGACAGGCAGTATGTACTTGTAATGATTGATCAAAGTACAGCATTAATAACTGAAGGTGCTTTCAACCCCTTCACTTTCTGTATATGCAAGATGCCTTATCTTTCTCTCCGCCCAGTAATATCATGTAGCATTTTTGTACTGGTGTAAGCTCTTTTTTTTTTCTTTTTAAACAAATAAATATTTTCTATATTTATGTGTGTTTCTAGTCTTTTGGCTTTAAAAGGTTTAACAGCATCCTTTCTATCTTGTATTGGTTATAAATGGCACACATATATACATATAAATCACAAAAGATATCACAGCATTATGATTAGAAAATGTTCATTTATTCATAAGCTGGTATTCCAACAATAGAGCAAGAAATATAGTGTTGCATGAGTTGCATTGCCAGGCCCATTATTAACGTCTACAGCAAGTGCTCTTCAATTTAGCTGATGGGTCTTTACAGAGTATCAGAGATGCTGAGCGAGTATTTCTTGTCGAACTGATTGCCAACAATATGGATCCGCGATCAGATGCTAAATGTCAGCATGAAGCAGTAAGATAATCATTTTTAAAACAATTTAGGTACATTAGGGGGGAACTGAACTAACAAAGACAACATAACTAGAATTAACACATAACTGAATCATTAACAAAGCTTTAATCACACCTTTTTACGTAACGCAGCTAATGGATTGTGAGGAATCAGCGAGTTATGACGAGACACACGGGAAGAGAGTGAAAACCAAAACACTGGTGGGCACAGAGGTTGAGTAAAGGTTCAAGGAACCCTTCCAGTGTTGACTATCATCCTTTTTATGGCGCCTGGGGCCACATCCAACCCATTTCCAAGGTTTCTATCTGTGGTAAATACTGAAATGTTGCAGCATCAGAGGTATAATAATAAACTCAGAGTGATGTGATCGGGGAGGCTGGAACAGGCTCTTGAACCCAGCTCAGGCCTTTTATGGTCCACCCACCATTCCAGTTGGATGCATCCTCACAGAGGTGTTTAACCGTGGCTGGGATCTGATGGTCGTGACCCAGGACTCGACTGAACAACAAGAGGAGGTTCATGTAAACCTGTCCCAGTGTCAGTGGCTGCAGAATCCTCTAGCTCATCATACATATTGCTTTTTCTGAGCATGTGAGGCGAGGTCCTTGGCTTTCTCTTTAGCTGCCAGTGCCGTCTCTCTTGCCCGCTCCGTTGCAGTGGCTGCTAAGGTTCTTGAGGGAGTTTCCCCTGCACAAGCACAAATGATTGCTTTTAATTATATAGATGAAGGATAAAGATCAGTTAAAGAAAATTAATCGGTGACAGTTTTGTAGTGTCTGAAAAAACAGTTGTAAGTATGTGTTGTCACTTTGTTTTGTTGTCGGTTTCCTAGCAACAATGAAGGATGAAAATAAAATCTTTATAGAGCGTGTAGAGAAGTTATACAGTTGTGTGAAAAAGTGTTTGTCCCCTTCCTGATTTCTAATTTTTTTTGCATGTTTGTCACACTTAAATGTTTCAGATCATCAAACAAATTTAAATATTAGACAAAGATAATACAAGTAAACACAAAATGCAGTTTTTAAATGAGGATTCTTATTTTTAAGGGAGGAAAAAATATCCAAACTTCCATGGCCCTGTGTGAAAAAGTGATTGCCCCCTAAACCTAATAACTGGTTTGGCCACACTTATCAGCAACAACTGCAATCAAGCATTTGCGATAACTGACAATGAGTCTTCTACAGCGCTGTGGAGGAATTTTGTTCCACTCATCTTTGCAGAATTGTTGTAATTCAGCCACATTGGAGGGTTTTCCAGCATGAACCGCCTTTTTAAGGTCATGCCACAGCATCTCAATGGGATTCAGGTCAGGATTTTGACTAGACCACTCCAAACTCTTCATTTTGTTGTTCTTAAGCCATTCAGAGGTGGACTTGCTGGTGTGTTTTGGATCATTGTCCTGCTGCAGAACCCAAAGTCCGCTTCAGCTTGAGGTCACGAACAGATGGCCGGACATTCTCCTTCAGGATTATTTGGTAGACAGCAGAATTCATGGTTCCATTTACCACAGCAAGTCTTCCAGGTCCTGAAGCAGCATAACAGCCCCAGACCATCACACTACCACCACCATATTTTACTGTTGGTATGATGTTTCTTTTCTGAAATGCCGTGTTACTTTTACACCAGATGTAATGGGACCTACACCTTCCAAAAAGTTCAACTTTTGTCTCGTCAGTCCACAGAGTATTTTTCCCAAAAGTGTTGGGGATCATCAAGATGCTTTCTGGCAAAACTGAGAAGAGCCTTTATGTTTTTTTTGCTCACCAGTGGTTTTGGTCTTGAAACACTGCCATGCAGGCCATTTTTGCCCCCAGTCTCTTTCTTATGGTGGAGTCATGAACACTGACCTTAATTGAGGCAAGTGAGGCCTGCAGTTCTTTGGATGTTGTTCTGGGGTCTTTTGTGACCTCTTGGATGAGTCGTTGCTGTGCTCTTGGGGTAATTTTGGTCGGCCGGCCACTCCTGGGAAGGTTCACCACTGTTCCATGTTTTCACCATTTGTGGATAATGGTTCTCGCTGTGGTTCTCTGGAGTCCCAAAGCTTTAGAAAATGGCTTTGTAATCTTTTCCAGAATGATAGATCTCTATCAAAGAATCTTTTTGGTCTACTAAACATCGTCAGGCAGGTCCTATTTAAATGATTTCTTGTTTGAGAACAGGTGTGGCAGTAATCAGGCCTAGGTGTGGCTAGAGAAATTGAACTCAGCTTTCCAAAGATGTGATAAACCACAGTTAATTTGTTTAAACAGAGGGGGCAATCCCTTTCACACAGGCCATGGAGGTTTGGATTTTTTTCTTCCCTTACTAATAAAAATCTTCATTTAAAAACCGCATTTTGTGTTTACTTGTGTTATATTTGTCTCACATTTAAATTTGTTTGATGATATGAAACATAAATATGACAAACATGCAAAATCAGGAAGGGGGGCAAACACTTTTTCACACAACTGTATAGGTTTCGGGAAGATGCACAAAAAGATAGATAAACACATTATAAACCAACTAACAAGATTCTTTTATGGTCAACATCTTTGACAGAGAAAAACTAAAAACCACTCAAGTTTAACAACTGAAATATCAACTTTCTAAACTTTCAAAATTTTAAACATCTAAATTTTATATTAAGTATAAGTTGAAGATGTGGAAGGAAACATGAACAACCTCCTAAATTGCATCTAGAACAAGTACTGGCCATTTTCTGCAACACTGTTTGAAAGCTGTTAAGCAAGTCTAGCAGAATTACAGGATTTCACTGGTTATAACACCAAAACATGCAGCTTTCTCCAGTCGAATTGGCAAAGAACTGGAGAACAAGAAAGCTTCTCTCTGGTTGCCTTACTGACTAAACATCCACTGAATTGCGCCAAAAAAGAAGTTAAAGTGTCCTGATGCTTGTCAGTAATTCTGTCCTTACTGCATCCCATTTCTAAACCAGTGTTTGCTCGTTTTTAACCGACTCAGTCAGAGAATTGACACTAAATAAAAAGAAACATGGAAAAAGTGACTAAATGAAAGTTTACCTTGCATTTTGGCAAGCACATACTCAAAACTTTTCATTGTTTTTGTGGCACTAGTCTTGAATCTTGCCAGACCAAATTCCTGGAAAGACAACAAAGAAAAAGAAAGTCAACCAAGACAGAAGACTCTTTGAGCGTGCAACAGTACATAACTCACATCATCACATATTCACCGTCTTATCAGAGCTTGAGAACAACGCTGATTTCTTGTCATAAATCATTCAGTAATTCAAGTCCAGCTTGGCGTACAGCTACAACTGCTCAGCTGTTGCATCTGAACATTGTATATTATGTTACTAATTTTACACGATGAAAGACAGGTGGGTGAGTCTCCCTTTCAGACAACACACACTACTTTCTCTGCGTCGTTCCACTTTACTGACCTGAATAGCTCTAGAAAGCCCATAGACATTGGAGGAGATCCAAGCTTCTCTTGTAATCTCCGTCCAGCCGCCGTTCTCAGGATTAATGCGGTACTGACATCTCTCCTCCACGGACTGGCACAGAGAGTACACAACAAACACAAAACAAAAACAACATGAGTCCATGTGTTTGATTTCTGTCGCCCTAGAGTGCTTATGGAGGGAAAACATGACGGTACCATCAGGCGAGCGTGGCTGATGTTCCATGTTAGTGTGGTCATGGTCCTTTTCTGAGGGTCCACAATGGAGTCCTCGATGATGTAAGCCGAGCTGGCCATGTGCTTCGGAAGATAGCGCTCCATCCAGCGAGGCGCACGGCTAGTTTTGGTCAACAGACGTCTGGAAATGAGGCAGTTGGTTGGGGTCACCTCTCGAAAAATGATATCCTCCGTCAAGACATGGTTACTGTGGGCAAAGAAAAACATAAAAATCAAAGCAATCAGGAAAAGCTAATGAAAATCGTTTTTTTTGGTCAAGTAACAGTTCCAAAACCCAGATATTTTATGTGCAATGAAATCAAATAATGACTTGCGAGACTCTGAGCAGGTAGAATCTGGAGTTTTCCCCCCTGAAAATAAATGCTAGACTTGTGCAAGTGAAATCCGTCTCAACTCGCGTCTTTGGGCCTCTACTCTTGTGTAGTGGAGAGACTTTGTTTGCAACTTCCTTTCCCCCTGACTGCATTTTGCTTTTTCCCTTTGTTTTAGTGTGTTTGGGACATTTCTGGACAAAGATTTGCATATATAATAGCCAGCCAATGACAGAGCTAAGGGCACAGAGCTGTGAGGGGATAAACTCATGAC
Organism: Atherinomorus stipes; assembly: GCA_023101725.1. Lineage (NCBI taxonomy): Eukaryota > Metazoa > Chordata > Actinopteri > Atheriniformes > Atherinidae > Atherinomorus > Atherinomorus stipes. The sequence goes on from JALJCO010013744.1 coordinate 591,286, forward strand.
TGGAACAGACGGCGGTCACTCGAACTCTCTCTCAAAAAAAAAAAAAAGGTTGACACAGCGACGAAAAGAAGTATTCTGCGGTGAAAGAGCTTTAGATAGTGCACACTTGAAAATCATGGGTTAATATTGGTTTGGCTTTCACCCGCTTCTGAGCTTTGAAGGAGATGCTTGGGGCTGAAGTGCGATGTGACCATTAGCCCGAAGGGAGGGGCTCCCAGCTTGAATGGTGTTTACAAACAGAAACGAGGGAAACTCCAGATTCCATGTTTAACAAGAGTTCTTTAAATTCTGATTAAATGTAAAAATTTTCTCTCTCTTTTTTTTAATCTAACTTTTACTTTGCCAGTAAAGTCCCATTGAGATTAAAAACCTCTTTTCCAAGGGAGTCCTGGACCAGAGGCAGCAGTTATTTTTTTTATTTTTTGTTATACTTGTATGTCCCCGAGGGGAAATTAGGGCTCTGCATTTCACCCATCTCTGTACTGTGAGTATCAGAGAGCAGGGGCTGCTACTTAAAGCGCCCGGGGAGAGTTGGTGGGGGGGGGTTAAGGACCTTGCTCAGGGGTTACAAGTTATTTGTTGTTGTTCATACTAAAGCAACAAATATCCACTGTCGCAACTTTTACTGAGACATCAACATCCTGTATTAAAGGTTGAATATGGAACATTTTTATTAAAAGTTATATTAAAAAAAATAATAATACCTCCACAGGTCGTGGGGGGGGGGGGGGGTACAGAATGAAAGTACAACATAAAAAATTATATTTAGCCTACAAATAATTATAAAATAAATTTTTGTGGTTTTATTATATTTATTTCTATAAGCATATGCCGCCTTTGCGGGTTGCCAAATACGATCTCTGTGTGGCAACAATATGTAGGGCACAGTTAGGCTGGCACAGGGGGAAACAGTGGAGAAACAGTGGAGAAAAGAGAGAAGTGAAGCAGCTGCTTCAGAGCCCTGGAGATATTTTATCTGTTTCTGAGGAGGAGTGACCTGAGAAGAGCAAAACCTGGAGTAAATTTAGGTGAAGACTACACTAAATGAACCCACATAAACGTTTTCCACGGCGTCAAAACACGGAAATGGCGACTTTCCTCCAGTATCGGTAAGCTAACTTGTTTGCTAACATGGCTAACGTTTTTCTGCCGTTGCAACTACAACCTAGACACACGTGATGTCACTGTTCTGTCCGTTTTCCATATTCAACCTTTAATACAAAATATTAAAGTCAGTGAAATTTCAGAAGTGGGTGAAAAAGTTGAGTCGAGGGTGTTAATCCAAGAATATGCAAATTGCTATGACACACTTGTACAGAGTTTCCAAAATTACACATAATAAAAATGTTAACCAAACGTATGACTACACCCAAAGGAAAGAAAATGGCTTTAACTTAAAATAGTGTGCACACCCATATCAAGCTGGATCGACACTTTTAACGCTGCAATTTCAGGGACTGTAATGTCCTAAACTAATTCTAAATATTCAATTCTTAATGTACAGTTTGATTTTCCACTTTCCCTCAGCAGATCTTGTGCAAGTTCAGGTCCAGAAAAGGCAAATCTCACAGATGCTCCATCAGGCTACATTTACTTATTGTTTTAGTGTGACAGACTCTGCATGCCAAAGTTTCCTCAAGGTCCTGAACCCTGACTCTGGACTCCTCAGGGTGTTCCTCGCTGCTGTTTGTGATTAAAATTGTCTGACACATTAATTAACTAACATTATAAAAACTAACAACATTTAACATATTTTCTCTGCTTAAAGGAAATTATAGATTTTCTAGCAGTTGTATATCAGGCTTGTAATTTTGAGGGGGAACAAAGATTGAGTAGCATAAACCGCAGCTGTACATGTGCAAAGAACATCACAATCTGCAGCATGAAAAAGTCAAAACATGATCCAAGATATACGTCACGGCTTGGAGAAGAACATGGAGAAAAGAAAATCGGGGGTAAATCTGAATTTAGAAAGTCTGTAATCTCCCCGACCTTACCTGTAAGGGTTGGGGTATCGTTGCCAAAAAGCAATGCAAACTTGGTCCCAGGTGCTTTTTAGCAAACCTGCGCAGCAAAAGTACTTCACCATTGTTCCCCTGGTTTACTCTGGCAGTATACTGTGGATATACAGGACAAAGGAAAAGTATTAGTTTGTCTCCCTGACGCAAATGATTTTTTTTTTTTTTTTTAAACAGATAAAGCAAGTGGACCCAGGAGCAATGTTGACATTGTAGCTGATAACACTGCATTATTCTCATTGGTAGTTCAGACGGCTCAGCAGGCTGATATTGATGTTATCGTACGTGTCAACAATACAAAACCTTCTGTTAAAAAAAAAGCCCGGATTAATAAAAAATCTTAATCAGAAATGGATCATGGCGGTTCAGACAATTTTCTCGGATCTTTCAAGCTAGCGTTTGTCTGTTAAGACAGGTTAAGACAAAGCACAACAACGTAAAACCTTAAAATCTTACAAATACGGCTGTGAGTCAGCTACTAAGACTATCAAAAATCGTTTTTACTGTTACAGTCATATGTTATATTCAAACAACGAGAGGTTAATATCAGATAAAGCCTGTCTTTCGCATTTGTCACGTACACGCTTGCTAGCTTCCTGATTAGCATAAGCTAGCCTAGCATCATGCTAATCTCATCAATGAATGGCACACAGCGGCAAAGAGATGTCACAAATCGATATAGTTAAATAAAAATTTTAAGTCATTTTACAAGGTGGTTTACCTGCAAGGCGATACAATTCAAAAGGTCAGAATTAACATTTCATGCTCCTGTCGGGATGAGCTTCATCGTGCAGCCACTGACAAGCCATGTCAAACGTGACTGTGCCAAGAGAGAGAAGGTCAAACATCGACGACATATCCGGTATCTGGTGCAGCTGCGATTTCCGCTTTGAACACTAGAGGGCAGCAGCGGACCGTGAAAAATGCCAAACACAACTTTTGCATTGGCCAATGCAGTCCTGGTCCGTTTTGAAATGTTTTAACAACTTGAAGTGGGATCTATGAGGCTTCTTAGAAAATGTGATGGACAGACTACAACCATTTTACTTCCAGTCCATGATGCAAAACAAACTATTAAAATATGGTAAATCTCTCACAGAAGGCAATTTCTGAGAGGAAAGATTCAGGCAAAATCCTTACATATCCACTGTGATGCCTAATGGGTCTGATGCCATGGCTCTAAGCTTAATGTTGCTTTGCTGGCAGTTCTAATAAAAGCTTAGCGCTTCCATCATAAGCTACAGTACATAAAAGGAGCATAGGCTCAAACCAGAAAATGAGAAATGTGGGTGTCATAAGCCAGCAATACATATGCAATATGTATTTCTTTTGCTGCAAAATAAATGACCCCCCCCCCCCCCCTTTTTTTTTTTTTTTTTTTTTGTGGATGTAGGCCTACACATGAATTTTCCATCTTGTTTCCATCGTTTGTTTCAAAGAGATGCATGAGCTGGAGCGCTTGACCACTGTATATCCCCAAAAGAACTGAATCGGGGTTTGGTCCTGCTAAATAACTTATATTCCATTTTTCTTTACACTCTGAGGGATCTGGTAATTACTCTACACACACAAGCCAAGATTGTTTTATTTGACACGGAGGCACAAATAATAATTTCTCCTAATGTACAAATCAGGTGTGGGGTTTGTGTATACAGTCAAGGCTCAGTATGTGTGCCCAGAGAGCCTGTGGTTGATTAATGTCTCTGTGTTCATTAAAGACCATCAACAAAGGACACTTCAGAAGCAGCTTAATGAACACCGAATTGCCCATTCTTTTCACATCCCCTCAAATCAGCTTCTGTAATGAAGATATCCACAGCGTGTTGCTCCCTCTTCACACAGGTCACTGGTTTTCAATCCCATTCCTCTGGAAACAGTCCCGCTGGTCCATCTAATCAGGAACAGCTGGTTGCCAGGTGAAGACAATTAACTTCCTGTTTGGATGGAAAGTTGGTGATAGCCCCCCTTTTGAATTCTGGGACAAGGATTTATGTTACTCAGCTAGAACACTGTCATTAATCCAAGACACAGGATTAATTAAGTGAGAATTTTACAAATATTTAGAGCAGCCAACAAATAGTGTGAAACTGTGAAAAATTCAGCTCTTACAGATAATAACTGTCTTCCCTCAAGTAAATATTAAGTTGGACATTACTTACCAACAAAAGTTCTGTATTCACAAGAGAGCACAGCATACATTGGTTCCAAGTTAAATAACACTTACGTAAACATCTTAAACACATATCTGAACAGGTTTGACATGTATTTCACTAGTAGCATTCACAAAGGAAAGGAGAGCCCACATAAAGCGAATCGCATGCAAAGCTTTTGGCCCTCTTCAGTGACATAAATACTCAAGATCAGACCGTTCAAGTTAAAAGGCTACTTCTGAACCACACGCTCTGCAAAACAGGGGTGGACTTAATGTGCTCATGTTCTGCTGCCCTTTTGTATTGTGCAGTTGTCACACAGCAGTGGGGGGGTGCCCCCCGTTACGACCATTCAGGGTCAGCTTTCGGATGGAGCGCGTCCTGAACGAACCCTCCGGATGGAAAGAATCGGGCTTGTCTTCGCAACGGAACACCATGAGGAAGCCGTTCCTGTAGTTCTTATTCATCCATCCGTACAAAAGAGGGTTGGTAAAAGTTGAGCACATTGCCACAATATGGAACACCGTGTATATGAGTTTATACTCCTTGAATCTGAGCACCAGATCCAGATCGCTGGCCAGCTGGAACACATGAAAAGGCAGCCAACAGGTAGCGAACACCACCACCACCAGTGCCAGCATCTTTGTGGTCTTTTTACGTCGATTGATGCTGTCGTTACGGCTGGACGGGCTGACGTGATTCTTCAGTTTGACCCATATGCATATGTAAGCATAGCTGATGATGGCTAAGGGAATAATGTACTGTAGGAGAAGCATTAAGAGGCTGTAGATGACCCCATCCCTGTTGGTCTCGTTAGGCCACTTCTCAGAGCAGACAGCGATGCGCAGGTTGATTGAGGAGATCTCTAAGTTGCTGTACTCTCTAAAGATAGCCAAGGGTGCTGCCAATACAGCAGACATTGTCCAGGTGAACGCCATGATGAGAAAGCTGGAGCGCCAAGTCAGACGCCGACCCAGGTGGAAGACGATGCAGCGGTATCGCTCCAGAGCTATGACAGTCAGGGTCAGGATAGACACGTGCACGCTCAGGGCCTGAGCAAAGGGCACCATGTGGCACAACACGGCCCCAAACTTCCACTCATCCAGCAGAGTGTAAACCAGTGTGAAGGGCAGGCAGAGAGTGTTCACAAGAAGGTCTGCCAGAGCCAGATTGGCTATGAAGAAGTTGGTCACCGTCCGCATGTTTCTGTAGCGAATAATCATGTAAATGACGAGAGAATTTCCCAGCAGCCCCAGCAGGATGATGAAGGAATAAGCTGTAATCAAGGTGATCTGGACTCCAAGGTGCTTGGTGATGTCTTTGTGGAAACCAGGTGGGTGTAAACCCATGCTGTCATTAACCAGAAAGGAGGGATCGGTTTCACCGGCCTCCCCCTCTCCTGTGCTGTTGGACATGTCTGGTGGGCTCATTTTACTGGAAGATCTTAGATATCGAGGCTGTGCCAACACCTGAGTGGAGAAAACACACAAAACAAAAGAGTTGTTGGCAAAAATCTATACAGAATGTCAATTTAAACAATGAAGAGGGATTAAAGTAGAAGGTGAAAGCATTTGAGTTTTTGGTGATTATGTATTTCTCATTTTACTTTCCCATTCACAACTCCTAAAACACCTAATCTGCATTTCCTGTCAGTGAAAGCATCGTGGGATACACACCAGTCCCTTGCTTAACCAGAAGGGGTTTAACACACTCCAGTATACCTATTATCTTCTAAACAACAACTCCCGGTGGGAGTACTGAGTGCAGGTGAAGAGGACCTGACGGTTGAATACTGCCAAGCATCCCACCTCAGAGGTATCAATCTGAATCTCTCTGGCCTTGAATTCTATTTTTTTCTGTCTCTTCTGTTACACTTTCCATTTATTCCCTCCATGACAAACAACAACACCCTTTGTCAATCTTAGAAATGAACAGGACGCTCCTGCTTGTGTAAAAGCCAAACTGCTGCAGATTCAAACTCATTTGCTTTGTTTTCACCGTAAGTTCTCCTTTCGCTCAGGGTTTTTGCTTAATCAAACCTTGAAATTACATAAACAATATGCAATTATTTACCAGGAAGGAGTATAGCTTGCATTGCAGATGCCACATCAGTATTTAAGCTCTGGTATTTAACTCACGAGAAACAGTGCAATCAAAAAGATAAGAAAATTCTCTGATGCATGAAGTCAAATTATTATAATAACAGCTCAGTTATTGCTTTGAAGAGTTTCATGTCCTGAAAAGAAAGGAAAATGAAATCCAGGTAGCGTGACAATGAGAGATAACAACTGATAGAAAATCAGCTCTCTTTGTACAGGAGTGCTTCACACTCAAGCAAAATCAGACCACGTCACTGCTTCCAGCTTGTTATACTGAAAACAGCTTTATTTCACTGCACAGGTAGATTTTCTGTTTGTTTACCACATGCAATCTTTTTTTCTGTCTTTAGGAGCACCTGTGCCATCATTAACACTAAAGGAAAATGATAGCAGAAGCAATAAGGAGGAGTCAGCCAGTTTAAAGCTGGATCATTAGAGCTGCAGGCTGGTCACGTACACAGGGTGCACAACAAACAGAAAAATCTGTGGCATAATATTCAGCATTTCAGTAAAATGAAAAAAAGGGTTCACTTTCTTGTTATTTTTGTTCATTTAATGGCAAGAAGCTCCTGCTGAATATTGATTGTGCGCATGTGAAACCTGCTGGTAACAGTTCTGTATCCTTATCAAGCAGATGATCCTCCTCAAGCTCAGGAGGATCACTTAAAAAATCAAAAGCACCCTGGTTTTAGGGAACTCATTTATATATATATATATATATATATATATATATATATATATATATATATATATATATATACATACATAAATATAAAGTGGAGACTTGTTATTTTGTTTCTCCTTGCAGGTTTGAATTCCCTGAACACATTCCCGTGGTTAACACTTAGTTCTTGAAGTTTTCTTTCTGGGAGAAAGGACTGAGACAAACCAGGACACAATTTAGTTAGATGCAACCTCTTCGGTGACAGACACTGGCTTCTCTGGGGATTCGGTTTACAAAGTTAGAAGGACAGTGTCTGACAGAGCTTATTTCCACAATTTTGCCCACATATTGCTTCAATATTTGAAAAGGAGCAGTGAATTTGTTGATACAATATCATAAGCTTGTGACATGAATCATAAAGAAGACCATAGTCTTTTCAGCTGATTTAAATGATAATGATGATGATGAATGTTTAAGTGTGAGCACATTCTTGTAGCCGCATAATTCCCTGAAATAATATTAATTGCTAATTTAAAACAAAACACACACACACACACACACAACATTGGGGCCCCTGTATGAGTAAAAAAAAACAAACAAACAAAAAACAGAATTAAATAAATACATTTTCTCATCGCATGTCATGAAATGACTCCCAGGACAACTCAAATCCCATGGGCACCAGAGAAAATGTGGCCATGACCACTGAAGCGTTGCCGTTCCAGTAACCCAGAGAGCATGCACGCCCTGCCTGAACCCCCTGTCACTATAGCGCGAGCACAACTACACAGCAGCATGAGCTGGAGATTTATCAGGAAGGCTGCAGACTTTACAGAGCACTTGTAATTTGTCAAGAACCCCCCCCCCGGATCGGATATGGCTTGGCCACAAAGTCAGATCATATCATACACCTGCTGGAGTAAGAACCCGCATCCTCACTGGATTCTAGCAAAGCTCTGCCGTCAGATTTTAATGAGGCAATTCACTGCTAATCAGGGATGTATTGATGCGTAATTTGTCCCCATTTATTGGATTTATTCAGTGGTGCACATTAACATCTGAGTTATCAAAGCTTATTCAGCAGACCAGACAGGTGCAAAACGTTTGTTTCCAGAACATATACCCGGCACGTTATTTGGATACTTGATCATCCTACCTTTAGAAGGTTTTATCTTATCCAAATTACGCACATGTAACAGTTCCAGTAGCTACAGGTTACGCAGTTGCATAAGAACACAGAAATTAATATTTTGCACCTTCGGGTTACTTTCTGTCACAAAACTAGACTCGCACTATCAATTAAAAGTCTGTAAGAACGCCATCCGCATATCAATGAACTCACCTTTCCCCTTATATCTCCTTTGGAAAGCGAGTCTTCACTCGAGAGTGGCATGAAACAAGTGGGAAAAATCCTGAAGCTCCTCCCAGGCTGTGGTGCGCATCTTGTGCCTCCACAGTGCGTTCCTGACACTGATCAACCGGATTCAGTGCGAGTGTCCACATCTGTGCCAGGGATCGACGCTGAGACCTGCGCAAAGACTGCGCCTTATATTTGGAAAGTGGGGCATCGTGTCGTCCTCAGATAATGGCATTAATGTCATTTTAAAATAGATAATGTAGCTTCAATAGCCAGCGCAGACGTCACATCGGCAGCTTCATCATTTATTGCAACCTTTTCCACTTTTTCTCCTTAGAGCTCCACATTTCTCCCTCTCGTCCTTGTGCGTAGTGTTGAATGAACTTTGGAACAATTCAGGGCTGTAAAGCGAATCCTCATCATGTTT